>CM076976.1:34234638-34354638 GCA_039105355.1 Benthosema pterotum
TCTACTGCTCAAAACAACATAGGGGTACACAGTTCTCCAAAGAGGAGGGGTCCATAGAGGGAGCATCAGGGCTCCTCGAGGGGGTTTCCAACCCACACTTAGTAGTCCTTAAGGGTCCATTTGGTTCCATTTGGTGTACACATTCAGAGTTACGAGAGTCCTTGAAATTAGAAAGTTTTCAAGAACCCTTGTCTAGAAAATACACTCACATCAACATGCACCTCAGCTGCCCTACCATCCCTCTTACCCTCTGACACGAACACGCACACGCACGACGCACACACACACACACACACACACACACACACAAACCACAGTTCTAGGTATGACTACAAACACTTTAAACCATCCATCTTTTCCACTTGTATCAGAACCAGACCTCTGCACGGCACACACGTGCGCACACACACACACACACACACACGCATGACGGTTATTATCTAGCATGTTTCCTTCCCTCCGAAGTCTTCAATCAAACAGCTTATTAGATTGTATATATTGCTCTTGTCACACACACAGTACAGTATGAACAGCATGTGTCCCTATTGGAATAGACTGGAGATATTACACTGACGCGAGCGCGCGCAGCGCGCACACACAACACACACACACACACACAACACACACACACACACACACACACACACACACCACACACACACACACCACACACACCACAGACACACACACACACACACACACACACACACACACACACACACACACACACACACACACTATGACTATGGTAACCCTATGAATATGGTGACACTATGACTATGGTGTCTGTGACACCTCATGTAGGTCAACAGCCTGTTAAAGGGGAATTCCACCTATTTTCAATGTTTTTGTTTTTTCTGAGAGAATGGAACCAAATGAACCCTAACGGGTTCATTTGGTTCCATTTGTACGCTCTCAGAAAAAAAAGAAGAGTCTAAAGAAATCCATTAACATGGTGAAAATACATCTTGATGATGTCATCAATATGTTTCACCATGTTAGTGGTTTTCTTCAGACCTCCATTTCTGGGAACACAGAATGGGGAACTTTTTTTTTATCATGTCCACCCAGCACCTTGAAGCTACATCAGTGACATAGTAAAATATTGAAAATGGGTGGAGTTTTCCTTTAAAGGTTTTGTGACATGAATTATTGTTTCGTTTAGGTTCTAATGACCTCTAGGGTCCATTTGGTTCCTTTTGTACGCTTACGGTTCCTTTTTTTACGTCACGATTTCTCAACTGTGTTCATTCTACATTGTACCATTGTCAGTGTTAATTTAACTCACAATATGAAGAGTTGATCAGTTGTTATGGTATCTTAGTTTTAAAAGTAGCATATTAAAAGGATCTTAATAGCCCTAAATGGTCACTGACTGTAATGTAATCTAAGGACCCCCCGCTGCCCCCACCCAACATCATGTGGGGGACCCCTCTGGGGTGCCTGCATGCGTTGAGAAGCACCGGCCTAATGCACTGTATACACAATCCAAAATGGAACCATAAGGCTCCATCTGAGTACAGTTATTACAAAAGGATGGGAAAGGTTCCAAGTGGTCCCCAGGCTAAATGATGGAAAGTTGTTAACCAGATGTAACTCTTGAGAACGTAAAAATGAAACCAAATGGACCCTTGCGGTCCATTTGGTTTCATTTTCACACTCTCAAGAGGTAAGATATTCATCATCTGAATTAGCACTGTTTAATTAAGAAGTCTACACTGTTTTGTTTGCAAAATCCAGCCAGGAATTGTGAACAAAACCAAAAGAATTTTTTGGTTTTAGGTCTTTGGGGCTAAAATGTCATCAACTGGTGGTCCATGGCTCAAATGTTGAATAGATGGTGGTCCCTGGTATCAAAAAGGTTGAAAACCCCTGTTCTCGGACAATAGAATTCCGTTATTTTTTGCCAATTATTTGTGGGTCCTACTAGGAGGACGCACTTCTCCTAGTGCTACTAGGAGAAGCACAGATTCAGATCTCTAGCTGAGGCATATAAACATCATGTGGGGGACCCCTCTGGGGTGCCAGGCCACAGGCTGAGAAGCACCGGCCTAATGCACTGTAGACACAATCCAAATGGAGCCATAAGGCTCCATCTGAGTACAGTTAGACGGAAGGATGGGAGACTATCAGAATGCTGAGCCTTATCCTCCCTGATATGATAAATATTAATACATTAAGTGGTCTCCACTGGGACATGTGTGACGGTAATGGGGATGGGAGCGGGGGGGGGGGGGGGGTGATTGTTTTTTAAGCCAGGGCTCCCCTTTAAATGTTTTATGACTGAGTCTTTTTAGGGTCAAAATGGTTTATTGTAAGGCATAAAAGGTACTTAATGGCTAACTAGCAGGAGAGCATCTGTAGCCATGATAGTGGGGAACTTCTGTGTTTATGGGGAAGGGAGAGAGGGGGGGGGGGGGGGGGGGGGAGAGAAAATATAGTATGACATCATTTTGTTTGCAGACATAGTCGATACTTGTGAGAAGGTGGAAATACACACACAAACGTGCACGCGCGCGTTGTCATACACACACACACACACACACACACACACACACACACACACACACACACACACACACCACGTGTGTGTGTGTGTGTGTGTGTGTGTGTGTGTGTGTGTGTGTGTGTGTGTGTGTGTACACAGAGAAAGAGAACAACTTTAGTAACTTGTGAGACGGGTGTGTGCGTGTGTGTGTGTGTGTGTGAGTGCGTGCGGCGTGCGTGCGTGCGTGCGTGTGTGTGTGTGTAGTGCATGTTTCAGGTCACCACTAATCATCCCCTGCTGTTTTCCGTATTGTGTCCAATAGCATCCTGTGTCCCTGGGGTTTTCCATTGGATTCAGCATTTATTCACAGCACAGAGAGCGGTGGCTCTTCCAGTGTGTGTGTGTGTGTGTGTGTGTGTGTGTGTGTGCGTGCGTGTGTGTGCTGACTCCATGCTAGTAATGCTGGTGCTGTCTTTTGGAGTGGTTGCGGGGGTGGCTGCAGTTCTGGAAATAAGAACCTCAGGCTTTCAGTTGATTTGAGCTGTTTGTTTTGTTTGTGTTTCTAGGAATATTTTTTATCCCCCCCCCCCCCCCCCCCCCCCCCCCCCCCCATTTTCTATGTTTATGTTTTATTTTCGGGGGAACGTGTCATCATTTTTCCCCCAGTAAGGCCCGGAGTACACACATTCACACGTTTTAGCTCATAACGCAAAAGAGACATTAGACATTTCCCCCAGGACCCAAATTTGTCATGATCTAAAAGCTCACAATGCATTGCTTCGTTGTGTGCTAAAGAGTCCTGCAAGAACGGAGATTGATCACAAAGGAGGAAAGTCATCAATCCAAAAAAGAATTTCGGAAGATCTCGCCTGGTTTGCGACAGACCTGGAGTAAATCAGTTGGTGCAGTCATACAAAGTCGTCCAGCCCCATTCTAGCCAATGGAGAAAAAAAAATGACTCCTGATCTAAATTAAATGATATAACATTGTAAGAATGTATGAAACCAAAGAATAAAGGATCCGGAAAAATGTGTCCACAAACCACAAAGTTTTGGAACCAGTAACATAGAGCAGGGGTTTTCAATATGTTTACACTCTCAAGAGTTGAAATATTCATCATGTGAATTAGCCCCAAGTCTACACACCTAGAGAATGTAGTAGATTAATGGTCAATTTGATCTGTATGTTTGACTATTTTGTTACTCAAATCCATCCTGGAATTGTGGACAAAGACAACAGAAATCTTTAGTTTCGGGGGCTGTGGGGCTAAAATGACATCAAACGGTGGTCTGTGGCTCAAATTCTGAATGAATAGTGGGTCCTGGTATGAAAAAGGTTGAAAACCTTGGGGGGGGGGGGGGACTGGGTATTTAAGGGGGCACTGCCCCCCCATGCCCATGCTTAGATCCGCCCCTGGCCTGCAGAGGTAACTACTATTTCCCCCATGGGTTTTGCTTATGTTAGGGTGAAGTTTTCGGCATGGTTTTTGTGAGGTTACATAACCCTGCCCTGCTAGTAGCAGCCGGCGCCCCATCAGCGCCTGTCGCCTGTGTGAAAAAGAGAGTCCCACCTGCAGATCCCCACTGCAGCAGCCGTGCAATAGTTCACACAGGAATAACTGTGGGACTTAAACATTTACACTTGACAGACCCGCAAGGGTCAGTTTGCTCCACAAAAGAGAATAAAGTGAGCACATCCACTGCAGGGACCAGCGGAAATCACAGGCAATTCAAAGATAATAGTCACACACACACGCACACGCACACACACACACACACACACACACACACACACACACACACACACACACACACACACAGGGGCGGATCTAAGCATAGGCGGGGGGGGCACCAAACATGATGGCATGCAAAACAACCCAATGTATTTCAGTGCTTATATTTAAAAGTATTTGAAACACTACTGAAAATGGTATTTTCTTCTGCCCCCCCCAATTGGAAATGTTACATTCGCCCCTGCGCGCGCACACACACACACACACACACACACACACACACACACACACACACACACACACACACACACACACACACACACACACACACACACACACACACACACACACACACACACACACACACACACACACACACACACACACACACACACACACACACACAGGCTTACTGCAGTGCAGGCACTCCCAGTCCAAAGCTTTATTGCACGATTATCGTTTTTCGGGGCGAAAGAGTTCTGCAGTTTGTTTCATAACGTTTAAATAATTTAGCTGGAGAGCTGGAACCCTTTCCAGGGAGCTCAGGGGGTCCCTGGACCCCACGCCATGTCTCTTAATGGACCAGATATGGCATGTTCGACACAGTGACTATATGACTCACTGTAAACTGAACATTACTGCATTATAACACTAGTGCCGACTGTTTGACAAAGCATGCAGTGGTTGGTCATGGAGGAAGCCACTGCAGGCCGCCTTATGGCTCTGGATGGTATTATAAGCAGCGTTACTTGATAAGTAAATCAAAAACTATTGATGTCGCAATACACTTTTTTCATTTACGATCCAATACCACAAATTCTGAGTTAACCAATACTGATACCGAATTCCAATATCAAAAATGCATCCATCCATCTTTATCCACTTATCCGAGGTCGGGTTGTGGGGATACCAGAGAATATATAATATTACAAAAAAAAAAGATCTCATATAAAGTCCACCATCACCAAATAGCAGACTCCTCTCTCAACTGTGCACTTGGGCAACTCCAAAACAAATTCCACATGCCCTGACATTTTATTTAGCCTACCTGTCATAGTGTAAACCACTTAGCCTTGTCGTATCTGTAAACCGCTTAGACTGGCATATTTGCCAATACCGATATGAATCCATATGACAAAAAAAGGGCCGTCCCGATACTTCTGGGACATACCTACCAAAATCACACATTATTCTACCATTGTTTGTCAAGGTTATTAGCTACTTAATTCTATACTTAGTTAATTACTGATTATTAGACAAAAAAACAGCCAGAATCCGAAGTCAGTCTCATGTTAGTAATGGTGGTGATTTGGTGATCACAGTCTGTAGCTTCACTACCAGCGATCAAATGCGGAGAATTGTCACACAATTGGCTGGAAGTGATGTCTGCTCTTCTTCTCTTAGAGCAGGGGTTTTCAACCTTTTTGATACCAGGGCCCACTATTTATTCAGCATTTGAGCCACGGACCACCAGTTGATGACAGTTTCACCCATTACACACCCCAAACCAAAGATTTCCTTGGTTTTTGTCCACAATTCCAGGCAAATATACATCAAAAACCATTCTTCTACATTCTCTAGTTGTGTAGACTTGGGCTAAGTTACATGAATATGATGAATGATGATGAATATTTTAACTCTTGAGAGTGTAAAAATGAAACCAAATGGACCCGCAAGGGTCCATTTGGTTTCATTTTTACGTTCTCAAGAGTTACATCTGGTTAACCAACTTAGCTGGGGACCACCTGGAATCTTCTCAAGGACCACTGGTGGTCCCCGGACCACCTGTTGAAAACCCCTGTCTTAGAGAAATGCCTGAGGTTGGGGGCATGGCATACTGCATGTTTACTTGTGCCTGATTATTTTCTTTTGGATTAAAACGATAAATCAATATCATGCATATCAATTAGGGCAACAAAAACAGTGTCAACTTAATCTTTGTACGTCAGCTGTTGCGTTGTACCTTTGTCACCGTCCACTATTGAAAATGAATGGTAACCTCGACTGTAGCTTTGCATGTTTGAAAATGTACGGTAGCTCGTAGATTTACAGCTGCCGTGAGGGTGAACAAAACGTGACACTCAGGATGTTACAGTGCAGGTTATCATCATCTGCGTTATCATAACATCCCCATCATAAAAACCAGCAGCGTGCTGCAATAGGTTTAACCATTTGTGCACTATACGCGTTCTGGTGTTCTACTTCAGCTATTGAAAAATAGCAGACCTACAAGCTCATAGCGCGCCACCGAGTGGCGCGCTATGAGCTTGATGGTCGCTATTTTTTGAAAAAATTGTGAAAATTTATAATGTCAGAAGCAAACATTTTAACTCAAATCTTTGCTTCCATAAAGCTCCATAAAGTAATGCAACGTCAAAACTAGAATGTAATGTCAGAAACTAGAATCTAGTGTCAGAAAGTAATGTCAAAACTAGACTGTAGTGTCAGAAACTAGAATCCAGTGTCAGAAATGTAACGTCAAAACTAGAATGTAGTGTCAGAAACTAGAATGTAGTGTCAGAAACTAGAAAGTAGTGTCAGAAACTAGAATCTAGTCAGGACAAAATGGTTTAAGGAATTATCTTACTGTAGCAGAATCAAGGGGGGAAAAACCCCAAATGTAATAATATAGTATTACATTACAGATCATGCAAATTGTGTTTGGATTGAGTCCTCCACTAATCCTCCGTACAGATTTGATTATTAGTTACCGGGATTATGTTTTTTTTTCTGCGAATATATCCTACCACACACGCGCTGCGTGCCCAATCATAATAGAAATTCCAGACATTTTAATAACACAAAACCCAGTGGGGATAGCTCTTAATATTCACTTAATGTTATGACTTACTGCTTAGCATTTTGGCAGGCTCAATTGAGTATTTGATGTGGGCTCTGTGCATATTCGCGGCACCCCGAGACTTCCACGATATTTATTGCTGTGAAGTTCACTGCTATCTGGGGAAATCTGACTATCTCTAATCTTTTAGTGGAGTTTTTTTTTCTTCTTCTTCTTCTTCATCTGTTAGGAGGTTATATGGGTCCTTTATGTGCTGAGAGACCAGAGGGAGAGAGAGAGAGAGAGAGCCTTGCTAGTGATGCCAGCTCCCCTGGAACCCATTTCAAACCTATTATATTACTGCAGCTGCACAAGAGCAAAGATTAGAGGAGCGGAGCTTATGACTGTTAGGTCGCCAGCTTGAATCCCTGCGAAATCAGCTGGGGTGGGGGGTAGAAATTAATGAACAATGAATTGCCGTGTCCCAGACAGCAGCCATGATCACAGAGCTGGCCCTCAGGCCTGATAGAGGCAGGTGAAAGGGTGAACCGGCCTAAAGCACATTGTTGTCTACTAGTCGCCCTTTCAGCCATATTAGGCGGGTACAGCTAGCAATTTATTGCCCTCATCTGTTGCACTACTGTTACTTGCTGCTCTATTGTCTGTCCTAAATGTCTATTGTCTTGTGGCATGTATATGTCTTGACATACAGTACACTGGCGTAACAAATAAAAAGCTATTGAACTGTGAACCACATTACATGGTCTAGATATACTGTAGGCTATTTCCTGAGTAAGTTGTTTTTAACAGAATGTGTTTGTCATATGTTTGTTTACCTTACGCCCCAAACAAAGTCATAGGAATTGTACTGAGTTTACCCAAACCAATTTCATCTTTACAGTGCACTACCAAGTAAAGGCCATTCAAGTTTCATTCGCAACTGTAATATTTCTCCAGGGGTGTTTTTTCCCCAATATATGCTTAGAAAATGCATTCCAATTTCAACTCAATGGTGACATATAAGTATAAGTATAAGTAGTAGTAATAAGTAAGAGATAGATAGCCAGATAGATAGATAGATATAACAAATATTATTTTTTGATTTCTTACTAATTGATGCCCGCCCCAGTCAGATAGATAGATAGATAGATTTTAAAAAGTGCACAGTGCAGTACTAGTTGCACTACTAGTTGCTACAGCGTTTCTCGGCCATATCGGTGGGTCCCCCTTCTATCAGTGGTCATATCGGTGAAAAAAGGTATATTTTCATTCCAGCTAAAACAAAACCTGTCGATCGCAAAACGGCTAAAACAAAACCTATATCGATCGCAAAACTTCTATCGTATCGGTTATTGTATCGTTCCCAAAATTCTATATCGGTCGGGCTCTAATATAAACAAACATTATTTGATTTCTTCCTAATTGATGCCCACCGCAGTCATGGGCTAAATAACGTCTGCAGAAGGAGCCTGGGCTCAGAAAGCATTGAGCGCGTTGTTTATCCATTTCCCCTCACCTCTCTCTACACAACCATTCCTGCTGTGTGTGGGGGGAGAAAATGCATTATATCCTTAACAATGTTTTCGCTCATCGTGGCGCAGCACGCTCTGACATCAAACCAGCGTGTTTGCTGAACACTACAACCGACGACAGGTATTGCTGCGCCGCTTTCATCTTTCGGTTTCAGCTGCCAGTGAACGCGGCAGCGCGGGCGCCATAAAGGTCTCTTTTATCGTTTCATTTCAAAGGAGAACACATAGTCTGGGCCATCTAAATGATGACAGCAACACACACGGGGGTACAGCGGTTACAGCGGGGTGTGAGAACCTGTGTGAACTGTCACATGTGATACGACTTGCATGGCTGCCCTGCCGCCATGCACCCAACACACACGCCTCTGTGCACTCCTCCCATCATTATTGAATGATATATTGGACCTCCAGGTGTTTGTAGGTCTGTCTGTGGTAACACATACACGTGTGTGTGTGTGTGTGTGTGTGTGTGTGTGTGTGTGTGTGTGTGTGTGTGTGTGTGTGTGTGTGTTTACATATCTATGCAATTGCTTCCATGCTACTCCGCCTTTTACATGGTGTGTTCATATAAGCAGCTTGTGGTGTATGTTCTCATCTGTGTGTATCTGTGTATGTGTATGTGTATGTGTGCGTGTGCGTGTGTGTGTGCGTGTGTGTGTGTGCACACGTGCATACACACGTGCGTGTGTTACATATCGATGCATTTGCCTCCATGGTACTCTGCCTTTTACACAGTGTGTGTTTATAAGCAGCTTGTGGTGTATGAGCTGTTCTTATCTGGGTAAATTTGCCAGTGGGAGTACATGGGTGTGTGTGTGCAAGCACGTGTGCGCGCATGCGTGCGTGCGTGCGTGCGTGTGTGTGCGCGCGCGGGTGTGTGTTTGCATGCTGGGAGTCTCGACTGCCTGAATGGAAGGAATGCTGGATTAGTTGTGTGTGTGTGTGTGTGTGTGTGTGTGTGTGTGTGTGTGTGTGTGTGTGTGTGTGTGTGTGTGTGTGTGCGTGTGCGTGTGTATGTGTGCGCGCGTGGGTGTTGTGTGTGGAAGTACATGGGATTGATTGGCCTTTATAAAGCAGGGCTGCAAAAGCCAAGCTAGCCCAGGAGCCCAATCTAACACACACACACACACACACACACACACACACACACACACACACACACACACACACACACAGGCAAGCCTGGTAACAACATGCAACTGTCAACCTGGTTTGTTTGTTGCATATGGCGCTGGCTGCTGCGCGCGCTCCCTCTCCGGGCGCCTTGTGCCCCCCCCCCCACTGCCGCCGCCAGCCGCCCCCTCCCCACCCCCCCCCCCCCCTCCCCCCTCCCCCATCCAAACCCACCCCAGGGGTCCCCTGGCGGAGATGAAATGTAATGGAGGCGATTCAATAACAACCCTTTGCGTCTTCCTGCACAGACAGAATCAAATCACAACAAATCCCCCCTGAGCCTTTTCTCCCAGCATTCACTGCTGCCGTGAAGTTGTAGCGCACGGGGGAGGGAGGCGGGTGTAATTGACTTGACCGTCCACGAACACATGCACACACACACACACACATACACATACACACACACACACACACACACACACACATACACATATATACTCCAGGACATGCATTTATGTATGTATGTATGCGCACCTATACGACGAAACACAGGCTGGCATGCGTCGCAGGGCTAATGAGGATGAATGTTATCCAATAAAGCCGCTGCCGTCTTTTAAAATAAATCCTTAAGTGAACGTGTGTGTCGTAAATCGCCGACAAGCGGCGAATGGATAGAGACAGGTGGGTTGATTTCACCACCACCTCAGCAGGGGCGGATGTAACACTTCCCAATTGAGGGGGGCAGGAGAAAATGGTATGGGTGCGGCTTCATCACCAATCGATGAAGCTGCACCCATACCATTTTTGGTTACAGGACTTAGGCAAGTATAAGCATCAGTAACAAAATCAGTTGCTGAAGTAGCTTGTTGTTTTCTGTATTCAATGACGAAATGGTGTTTCGTTTGAAAATTGTAGTTAGTAGCATAGTGTTTCAAATCATTTTAATTACAAGCACTTTCATTTGAAATATCTTTGAAATTTTGCAGGGTTGTTTGCCTGCATGCCATCATGTTTAGTAGGGCAGTCAGGGCATTTTGGGGGAGGATTGCGTTGCCCCCCCATGGCCATGCCTAGATCCGCCCCTGCCACAGCAGCAGGTACGGCACGTCTTTCACGGGATATGGTTTTTCCACAGCTCGTTGTTTACAAGGGGGGGTGGGGGGGTAGGGGGGCTTTTGTTTTTCTTAAAAAAAAAAAAAAAAAACATAGCCAATGACAAATGTTAACAGATGTCAGGCGAACACACACCAGGGCCTCTAGTGTGGAATATTTTTTTTTAGCCTGTAATTGTGGGAAAACCATATAGAGATTTTAAAAGAACAACAGGTTCTGACAATATTTTACTTGGCAGATTGTAGTGTGCGGATGGCGGGGGGGCGGTGTGGCGGGTGGTGTGGGGGCGGGGTAGTAGAGGCAAGAAAATAAAAGTCCCAGGGGCAAGGTTACGGGATATCGGCAAGGGGCCAAAGCACACTATAGCACTGCAGAGAGAGCATTATAGTCTCTACTATATAAAACTATAGTATACGACAAAGAAGGTTCGTCGACGACCTATTTTCACTGACAAAAACAAGCAAAATCTGAATAAATGCTAAGCTATGATGACAAAAACTATGACTAAATGATATTGACAATTAAATGTAATAGAGGCAACTTTAGTCCAAACATTCTGTAAGCAGATTTGCTGGAGAATTGCTGTGCTATGATTGGCCAAAAACGCTGCCTCACCCCACATAACACCCCTCTTTCCTCCCTCTCACAAATTAACACAAATATTTCTATTTGGATCAATTTGAATCAATTCACTGGATTGAGAAACAATGCATAGATCGGCACCAATGCATGCAACCATTTCGGCACCATCAAGTCCTGCCTAAACACACTTTTGTTCACAAAATCAACTCTAGATGTTGCCTAAAGGTGACTTCAGGTGACTAAAACAGTAAGAATGTAGTGAAGACAGACGACTCGGATTAAAACACTGCTGCATCTATGCAGCAAACTGTGTGCCGGCCAAAACAACAGGCAGGAAAAAACAGCAACACATCGCGTCAAAGTCGACGTGCACACAGGGGCGGATGTAACATTTCACAATTGGGGGGCAGGAAAAAATGGTAGGGGGATGGCTTCATCGCCCGTGTTGCTTCGCGCCACAGGCGATGAAGCCCGCCCCCATACCATTTTCATTTACAGGACTTTTATTAATCAAGTAGGCATAAATAATTACAGCAGTTGTTGTTGAAGTTGCAACAGACACGCAGCATGCATAAAGCTAAAGGACCGAGTTTTCTGTTTTCAATGATGAAATGCTGTTGGTTTAGTGGTGACACAGCTGTAGTTAGTTAGTAGCAGTAGTAGTGTTTTGAAATCATTTTCCATTGTAAATATAAGCCCTTAAATTTGAAATATCCTGGGTTGTTTTGCATGCCATCGTGTTTGGTGGGGCAGTCAGGGCATTTAGGGGGGCATTGCCCCCCCAATGCCCATGCCTAGATCCGCCCCTGTGTGCACAACCCTTGATCCAGTGCCTTGTCTCTTCATATACTGTATATATACGTTGGCCTCAGCATCAGCAGGAGATCCGCCGTCAGCTCGTCTGCCGAGCCGAGCGTTGCGGCACGAGACCGAGAGGACCGGCCAGCCGGCTGGCCGCTGATTGGACCGTATTGCTGCAGACTGATGGACCTGACAGGCACTGTGTGGACATGGTCCATCCTTTAGGAGCAGAGGGAGTGGACAAATGCCTCCCTGAGGCATTCTGAAGCTTCTTGCTCAAGTCTACGTTCATATAACATCCTCCCCCACTCCACCCACCCAGGGGCGGATTTAGCCAGCCCTATTAGGGTGGGCAGGAAGAATGGCAGGGTGGGCAACTCCACTATTTATTCAGCATTTGAGCCACGGACCACCATTTGATGACATTTTAGCCCAACAGACCCCAAAACAAAAGATTTATTTTGCTTTTGTCCACAATTCCAGGCTGGATTTGGGAAACCAAACAGTCAAACATACAGATCAAAATGATCTTCTACATTCTCTAGTTGTGTAGACTTGGGATAATTCACATAATGAATATTTTAACTCTTGAGAGTGTAAACATGAAACCAAATGGACCTGCAAGGGTCCATTTGGTTTCATTTTTACGCCCTCAAGGAGTTACATCTGGTTAACCAACTTTCCACCATTTAGCCTGGGGACCAGGAACCTGGTGGGTCCCCGGACCACTGATGGAAACCACCGATATTACCTTTCACTGGGTGGGCAGGATGCACGTTTGGGTGGGCCCTGCCCACCCCTGCCCCCCTCTAGATCCGGCCCTGCACCCACCCCCCGACTCCTCCTCCTTCTTCCTCTCTCACTCTTCCGGCGTCTCTCTCTCTCTCTCTCTCTCTCTCTCTCTCTCTCTCTCTCTCTCTCTCTCTCTCTCTCTCTCTCTCTCTTCTTAAAAGCTCTACGGTTAAATTGATATCTTGGACAAGGCTAGTTTGGGAAGGCAAAAGGCAATTAGAAAATGAATTCCACTGTATATTTATGCAGCTGGGCCTCCATGTCTGTTTTGCTTTCCCCCCATGCTTTTTCCTTTTCTAGCGCGGTAGCTGTGCCGCGGAGAAGGGCGACCGGGCGTTTTATAGCCTTTTGCTAGGAGATGAGGGCCTGAGGGGGTAAGAAAGATGTTTTTTCCCCTGGATGCAGAATGGTCAATGGGGAGTGTTTGGTATGAAGGGGTTAGGGGGTTCCAGGGCTTATAGCAGTCCAACACATTAGACAACGGTAGTAAATATAGACTGGGAAACATCAGAAGGTTCTAGCTCCTCATGGCATCGCGCCGTGTCCTTGACCGGGACACTGACTGACTGAACCCTGTAGTGCATGTGCAAAATGCTGCTGCGCACATACCAAGAAATTAATAATTAATTATTATCAAATTAACAATCAAAAATCAAATCAAATTAACAATCAATCATATTAACAATCAAAAAAGATGTGACAACCTATTTGTATAAAGGGAAATCACTGAATTCCTGTGTTAGTAACCATGAGGATGCAGCAAACACACATCCAGCAGTCAGACAGTCGGACATCTTATGTAAGCGATGTATTCTGTCCCGGTTCCAGTTCATCTGTATGCAACAACTTCAGCTTACTGGGCATATGCATGGCTGAACACAACCCAAAAATCCTTCTTATAAACTCTTGGGTTATACTGTATAGATCAGTGCTTTTCAACAGGTGGTCCGGGGACCACCAGTGGTCCTTCAGAGGGTTCCAGGTGGTCCCCCGCTATGTTGGTTAACCAGATGTAACTCTTGAGAGTGTAAAAATGAAACCAAATGGACCCTCAAGGGTCCATTTGGTTTCATTTTTCATTTTTCATTTTTCATTTTTCATTTTTCATTTTTCATTTTTCAAAATATTCATCATGCTAGTTAGCACTAGTCTACACAACAAGAAGATTAATGGTCATGCTGATGCCTATGTTTGGCTGTTTTGTTTCCCAAATCCAGCCTGGTATTGTGGACAAATGTAAAAGAAATCTTTAGTTTTGGGAGTCTGTGGGGCTAAAACATCCTCAAATCGTGGTCCGTGGCTCAAATGCTGAATAAATGGTGGGCCCTGCCGTCAAAAAGGTTGAAAACCACTGGTATATAGATGGATTATCGTTTCACATTGTTGTTTTTTCCAACAATGCTTCTTTGGGCTCTGAATATCAGCCCCATAGCGCTGTCATTATTCTGCCCATTCCAACAACAAACATCCCGTCTCCCTCATCCTCCTCCCCGCCATGCCACAGTCTCATTACCTTCCTGTTCTGCAGGGCAGGCAGACCGGAGGACCGGAAGCTAACTTCCTGCTCTATCCCAGCAGGTAGCTTTTTTTTTTTTTTTATCCTTAACCGTCGAGGATCTGGGAGTGAAACCCAATAGTCTCTGGGCTGTTTGTGTTCCTATGGCACCTATTCTGTTACATCATCGAGGACTTCTGAAAAGAACCAGTGTGTAACGCTCTCTGCACCACCTGCTCCACTATACCAACCAGGGGCGGATTGGCCATCTGGAGTACAGGGAGTTTTCCCGGTGGCCTGTGCCACCTAGTGGCCTGGACAAGATCCAAAATGCACTAGTGGCACTTCCAAAATGCACTAGAATGCGCTAGATGCTCGCCTGGAACATATAGATCAAAATGACCATTAATCTTCTACATTCTCTAGTTGTGTAGACTAAGTTGGGCTAAGTCACATGAAGTCACTCTTGAGGGTGTAAAAATGAAACCAAATGGACCCGCAAGGGTCCATTTGGGTGGCAAAGGGTGGCCTGGCAAAGGCAAAATTGTCCCGGTGGGAAAATATGTGCCAATCCGCCCCTGATACCAACACATCAGAGACACACATACTTCCCACAGATTACACACACTCAACGTGAGTTTGAAACTATGACCGACGAAGGAAAAACTAGAAGATACAACAATGTGCAAACACATCAACAAGATTTGTGAGCTGTTGTCACATTAGAAGATTGGCTGATGGAATACAACCACGTTAAGAAACGGTGACTGATCCACTTATTACATCAGAAGTTATGGCTTTTGGTTGCTTCATCCTTGTCCAACAATGCAGTACTATGTGAAATGACATGTTTTTTCCAGATTCAACGAACTTGCATTGTTGACTCACTCATGCAGATCCCCCCCGCAGACAGACATACAACATTAAGTACAGTAGTAGTTTGTTTTATTCCTCAATATGCATAAGGCCTCTCCATCCGGGAGACTTATTGATCGCACTAAAAGGCTAAGGATCGTCGCCGCGCGTGGTGGTGGTGGTGGGTGCTGTGTTTTATTTATTATCACAGCAAGAATGGGATTCATTTCACTAAAAGGTCTAATCGCCACCGTAGCTCACAACTAACCTTTCCTCACTTCCTCAACACCAGAGACCTCCCGTACTGCAGTTGTTATTCCAGTGTCAGAGTGTGTGTGTGTGTGTGTGTGTGTGTGTGTGTGTGTGTGTGTGTGTGTGTGTGTGTGTGTGTGTGTGTGTGTGTGTGTGTGTGTGTGTGTGTGTGCATGGGCAAGACACACGCAGGCTCACATGAAGGCAACCAGCAGTGTTATTATAGCGCAGGCTGTGGAGGTGGCGGTTCTAGGGGTTCAGTGCTACCCTGGGCTCTGCAACGCTACTAAATGGTGCATTTCTGTCCAACCACGGAAACTCCCCTCTGTCAGTTGAGAAGAAGGCAGCTTGGACTCCTCATGCATTAAAGGAAGCATGAGGCCAGTTCGTTGCCTCCCCAGGTTGTTGGAGGATGTGTAGAGCCCAGGATCACATTAGGAATTGGTACTGCGTGAAAAATGGGTTATGAAATCGAGGGATAAAACAAACAAAAGAAAAACTGTTGGGCTGCAGTAAGTGAAGATGGGGCCACGTGTATGGGGTGCCGGCAGTGCATTATGTGTTCTTCCTGTGAGGGTGGACCCCTTACTGGTTGTGGCCCTATAAGGCAGGGGTTTTCAACCTTTTTGATCCCAGGGCCCACTATTTATTCAGCATTTGAGCCATAGACCACCATTTGACAATTTCACCCCACAGACCCAAAACTAAAGATTTCTTTTGTTTTTGTCGACAATTCCAGGCTGGAATTTCCGCAAACAAAACAGGCAAACGTACAGCAAATCAAGATGACCTTTCTTCTACATTCTCTAATTGTGTAGACCTCTTCGTCAAGTGGGCTAATTCTCATGTTTACACACTCAAGAGTTACATCTGGTTAACAGAATTTTTATCTGGTTAACCAACTTAGCTGGGGACCACCTGGAACCCTCTCAAGGACCACTGGTGGTCCCCGGACCGCTGGTTGAAAACCACTGCTATTGCTTCCATGCCTATAGCACCGGCCCTGGCTCTACCATCGGCCAGCCGCCAGAGCTGTAGCTCTGCCTCTGGCACACCTGGAGGAAGAAAACTAATCAGAGCAAAAGGAGGCAGGTGGTAAATGTCAGAGCAGAGCCTGCCTGCCTGCCGCCACACACAATCAGCCACGGGAGGCCACCCTGGAGAGACCCTAACCCTCGGACCGCCCAGGGGACACACAGCTTTGTGTGGATTCTCAGCCCCCTATATACTGCATATACGTGTGTGTGTTCTCTCACCTGCACAGGCACACGTGTACACTTCTCTCTCTCTCTCTCTCTCTCTCTCTCTCTCTCTCTCTCTCTCTCTCTCTCTCTCTCTCTCTCAGTCACTCAATATTTTCAATCTCTTGTTCTCTCTATATCTTATCCCTACCTCTCTCTGCCTATTCACTATCTCCCCACCCGTGGCTGTACCCGGCTGTACCTTTCAGTCCCTCATTCAATACTTGTATATATTTTCTATTCCCCCTTCCATGCTCTCTCTCTCTCTCTCTCTCTCTCTCTCTCTCTCTCTCTCTCTCTCTCTCTCTCTCTCTCTCTCTCTCTCTCTCTCTCTCTCTCTCTCTCTCTCTCTCTCTCTCTCTCTCTCTCTCTCTCTCTCTCTCTCTCTCTCTCTCTCTCTCTCTCTCTCCTTTTTTCCTTACTATTGACTTGCTGTGTGCGCTCCCTCATTTTATCCGCATTTCCTGCCACCCTACTGTTCACACAAAATTTGCCAATGTAAGTGAAGTACTTAAAGATGAAGTGCCATGATTTTTTCCTTCGACCTAAAAAGTGTGCAGTATTTGTTAAACTGCTTTTTTTGTGGACAACCCTGCAAATTCATTAATTATGCCTGCTTTGCCCGGTTGGTGGCGATTGGTCCACCTGAACTGAAGCCACACCCACAGCTGTAGTTGTATGATAAAGGGGGAGGAGTTAGGGGAGGGGCTGATAATGTGATGTCACTATGTGTTACAGGTTCCTCCCCCAGGAAGAAATCCCTAACAACAAAGGGAAGACATCATTGCAGAATAAAACCAAACCAAGGGGGGGGCTAATTAGGTACTCTCACCTCTTAAACATGTACAAAATGTACAATCATGCGCAAAATTGAGGGGGAAAAAATACAAAAAACACAGCACTTCCTTTTTAAAGCACATCATCATCATCAATAGCAGCACATGCAGGCCACTGCAGCACTACTAATAGCACGCCGCATTTCTCCCCCCAAAAAACCTTCCTTTGATGGATGCGAGCGCCGGGGAGAGCCCTGCAGGGGACGTGCATGTGTCGGATTTGGCGACGGCATTCACATAGCCGCCGGCGTAGCAGCAGCGTTGGTTTTGGACAGATAAGAAGCGCGCCCTGGCGACAATGGCTTTCAGGTGTTTTCCCCAGACAGACAGACAGACAGACAGACAGACAGACAGACAGACAGACAGACAGACAGACAGACAGACAGACAGACAGACAGACAGACAGACAGACAGACAGACAGACAGACAGACAGACAGACAGACAGACAGACAGACTCGCCACCCTGTGCACTCCACCAACACGGTAGCTCTCCCATCCTATTGATTTAGAATTCATTGTGCTGCTACTGCTCAGGGGCGGATGTAACATTTCCCAAATGGGGGAGGGGCAGGAGAAAATGGCATGGCACCATTTTCGGTTACAGGACTTTTATTAGGCAATTAAGCATCGATAATAACATCAGCTGTTGTTGAAGTTGCAACAGAAACGCAGCATGCATAAAGCTAAAGGTCTGACTCAGAGAGTTTTCTGTTTTCAATGATGAAATGCTGTTGGTTTAGTGGTGACACAGCTGTAGTTAGTTAGCAGCAGTAGTAGTTTTTCAAATCATTTTAAATTTAAACACCATGCCATCATGTTGGGTGGGGCAGACTGGGCATTTAGGGGGGCATTGCCCCCCCGTCCCCATGCCTAGATCCACCCCTGGTGTGGACGTCAGGACCATTGTTGCAGACGGTGACTGTGCTTTCCCCCTCGAGTCACAGTTCAGGCAGTATTCTTTTCCAAACCCCCGCCCCCCCCATCCCCCGGGCCGAAAACTAAATAATCCGTCATACCATTGCACTGTGTTGGCAATGCATTTGTTTCTCTCGACCCCCTCCCCCTCCGCGCGCTACTCAGACATAATTTTTGGTGGTTATAAATCTCCGACGGGGGAATGAATTTGATGAGAAAGCTGCTCCCACTCTCTCTCTCTCTCCTTTACTTTCCGCCTACTGAAGCCCAGTAAAACAACATCGTCGAGCAGAGCAGACGCGGGGCCGTCCGTGACCTTATACTGCTTTATTACTTCTCTGTACAAATATAAAACATATCTGCCATGCCCCTTCAGGCGTTCAGGACCCTGCTGTAGTATTTGGTATTCTACCGACAAAGTGCAACTGTATTGCATTTCGTTCTGTTATGTCACACCCTGGGATTAAGTCAGAACAGTGTGAGCATAACAACAACAACAACGTGTTGTTGGTTGTGTGAACTCGAGGTAAGGGTTTGTTACCAAAGCCTTTCTTGAAGAACATCGGTAAGAGAACGCCTGTTGTGTGTGTGGGTGTGTGTCTGTTCATAGAATTTGATTTAACTTCAACCAAGGTGTTGTTCAATCATGTTCCCGCAGAGAGACAGTGAGATGATTGAGTCAATCCATCCACATTTCACATTATTTTGTGTGCTTTTATTGCTGCTGTGACGATTCTGTCTCCGGGCCCTGCTTGGTACCAACAAGTAGTGTCTGTTGCAACTTCAACAACATAATAACTGATGTTATTACATGGCTTGAATGAATGCTCCAATCAGAAGCCAGCGTTCTGGTCATGTGAGCGGTGACATATTACACTATAATTCACCGCTCCGCTCTATATTGGACCGCTGCATAATCAAGGTCCCCAAAGTGCAAACAGCTGTGTTCATATCAATCCGCGGTGCGCTTCCGCATTTAGCTCCAGCACGCCGTTAGCGGGTCCATTTGGTTAGCTACGTATTTGGTTGTTTACATGCCGTTGCCGTCACCCTCTCAAGGACCACTGTTGGTCCTCGGACCACTGGTTGAAAACCACTGACGTAAGCCATGTAATAAGCGGGATAACACCCTTCGAACCGGTGATTTGTTTCCTAACTAACTGACCTCAGATGCGCCTCGGTCAATTATTAGGAAACAAATCACCGGCTCGTTGGGTGTTATCCCTTACTTATTTTTGATGCTTTACTTGCCTAATAAAAGTCCTGTAACCGAAAATGGTATGGGGGCGGCTTCGCGCCACGGGCGATGAAGTCGCGCCCCTACCATTTTCTCCTGCCCCGCCAATTGGGAAATGTTACATCCGCCCCTAGCACATCCAGTGCATCAGTGGGTCATCTATATCTCATGTCAGGACCCCTAAAATCATCATATGGCCACCACCCACAGCCTGAAAAATATGTAGTTCCGGGAACCTCCATAAGCAGAAAAAAATTGCTCATGATTTTTCACATTTTTTTGCAATTTTTTAAAAAAGAAAAAAAAATTATGACCTATACGAGCTTGTAGACCAGGGGAGCCCAAAAGGTAGATCGTGATCTACCAGTAGAGCAAACAGGCCGAGCAGGTAGATCACATGACAGTCCCCTCCATTTGGTTTCATTTTACACTCTCAAGAGTTACATTATATTTAAACATCTGAATTGCGTAATTGTCAAGAGTCCACACAATTAGAAAATGGAAAATTGTTATTTTGACCAACGCTTTGCCTGTTGGTGCAAGAGACTAAACTCAACACCACAAACTGTCAACTCAAACCCCAAATACTGTTTTCAAACATCAGTAGTAGCTTATACAAGAAAAGCCTTCCAATTCTTCAACACTATAACAGTAACACCATCACCACTATTTCAAAGCTCAAACTTTCTCGGGGGATTTGAAATGGATTTTCAGTAAAGGAATAATCACATTTTTGATGTGTAGATCTTGTTGAGACAGTCATTTTGAAAGTAGCTCTCAAGTCAAAAAAGTGTAGACGCCCCTGTTGTAGACACATGCGTGCGTCCGTCTGTGTGCGTGCTACACACAATCAACCGAACAAATTGGGTGAGGCTGCTACAGTGTGGTATATCGTATGGACGTCACGTCTACAAAGCAAACACAGACTTCATTATGTTTCCATTGATCTTCAACATCACTGATAACAAGAAGGACACTGACACCGCAGGCATTTTGGAAGATATTAAACGACAGCAACTCTAGACAGGATAAAAAACACAAAAAATATTGCATTTTTTAATGCTTTTATCAATGTAAGATGCCCTTTTGTTTCACTGCCGTTCCCATTCATTCATATTATGCAGTCACTTTTTATTTGCGCATTTTTGCATTGTCTAGATTCCTAAACGATAGCAAATGAATCTAAATGGTTCGGAGCGGCTTGTTTCTTTGAAGCAGATGACAGATAAAGCATCTCTCCCCGTGTGCGTTCAGGCCCCGAGTCATTAATATTAATAACTTCACAAACACACAAAAAAGTTATCTCCAAAAAGCAATTATGTATAGTTTAAAAGAGCACGGAAAGAACAGCAGCCAATAAGACACAAAAAGAGAAACTTCTCACCTCGAAATGAACTAACAAAGAAAGAAAGAAAAAAAAAGGGATGTGCGAAGAAGTGCACCTTTTTAATCAGGTTCTATGAACTTGAAAATGAGCTGCGTTTTGTAGCGTTTGTCTTTTATATTATGATGTCTGTGTTTCGTACCACGATGAAGCATACAGTATAGACAAACTCAATGTGTATTCTGTTGGGTTCTTTTTTCCCTTTTATTTTCCTTTAGTTTTTACCACCACAGTTTTCTAACCTTTTTTTCCACCCAATGCCAATGAGCCCTTCTCCAAATCCCTTTGGGGGCGGAGTTCAGTCACTGTCCAATGACAATCCAAATAGGTTAGTAACTGTTGCTATGCCTATTGGACTATAAGGGCTAATCACCTAATGTGATCCTGGTGCTCTACAGACTCTCCACCAACCTGGGGAGAGGCAGCGGTACTGGCCTCATGCTTCCTTCAATGCATGAGGAGTCCAAGCATTGGGAGTCACCTGGCTTAGGGGAGTTTCTTCCTCCTACATCGTTCTCTCTGATCTAATCTCTTCCCATCTGTCTCCTCAGCTCATCAAGCAACAACCAGAAAGGGTCTCAGGGTTGACCTAGTGGAACAGGCGTGTGCCTGACAGCGTGTTTGTGGATTCGAGTCCCGATCGCAACAACCATTACTACTAGGGATGTCCACATTTTTCAATTCCGATCCGATACTGACGATATCACAATTTTTGTGTTATCCGATAGCTATACCAAGTTGTGATACCAGAAAATAATACTGTATATATAATACAAAATATAAAAAAATATCTTATATGAAGTCCAACAAATAGCAGAATAATATATCATAACTAGAATAGTAGACTCCTCACTCAAATGTGCACTTGGGCAACTCCAAAGCAAATGCCAACATTTTATTTACCTGCCATAGTGTCAACTCCATACCACTGTGTCGGATCACTGGTTATACTGGTATATTTACCAATATGATGATGATGACAAATGAGGGCCAATACTGATAATTTTACCGATACAGTATTGGCAATACCGACATGAACCAATACGACAAAAAGGGCAGATCCAATACTTTTTCCGATACCGATACATTATCGGGACATCCCTAATTACTACACCAGTCTTACTTCTCCATATCTTATCAACAAAGGGTATCAATAAAGGCTAAAAAAGGGGTTCCTACCTGTCGGCTGAGGGCGGCCGTCCGTTGCGGGCCTTGCTCACTTGGGTGTAGACCGAGTCGGAGAGGTGGTGCTGGTGGTGCGGGTGGTGGTGGGGCTGCTGGTGGTGGTGGTGCGGGTGCTGGAGGGGATAGTCGTCCGGACGGGGGCTGTGCGGCCGACTGCCGACGCCGCCGTCCAGGGAGGCGTCTAGCGAGGAGATGCCAGCGTACGGGTGCTCTTCGTCGCCGGGCAGCCGCGGGCTCACGTCCAGGATCTCAGCGTAGTCTCTCTCCCGGGCCTGACGCTCCCGCAGCTCTCTGGTTTTAGCCTGGATCCTGGAGGAGAGAGAGAGACGTTGACACCTTCTCGCACACGGCCTGTGAAAGGGTACCGTGGTTTTCAACCAGTGGTCCAGGAACAACAAGTGGTACTTGAGAGAGTTCCAGTTAAATATGGAAAGTTGGTTAACCAGATGTAACTTTTTTTATACTCTCAATTTTTGATCTGTATCTGTATCCATATCCGTTTGCCTGTTTTGTTTGTGAAATCCAGCCTGGTATTGGTACTGGTACTGGTACTGGTGGACAAAAACAAAAGAAATCTTTAGTTTTGGTGTTTGTGGGGCTAAAATGTTATCAAACATTGGTCCTCTGTGGCTAAAATACTGACTCTTACTCGTAGTTTTTATCTTGAAATTAAATTAATATTACGCAGCCTTTAGTCTTGGCCCTCCACAATATTTTATGTATCTCATTTGGCCCCTTGGGAAAAATGATTGCCCACCCCTGTTCTAGCACCTTCTAATCCAGTGGTTTTCAAGCTTTTTCATACCAGGCAGGGGCGGATCTAGGCATGGGCATGGGGGGGAGCAATGCCCCACTAAATGCCCTAACTTCCCCACCAAACATGACTGCATGCAAAACAACCCAAGATATTTCACATTAAAGTGCTTATATTTAAAATGATTTGAAACAATACCACTGCTACTAACTAAGTACAGTTGTGGCACCACTAAACCAACAGAATTTCATCATTGAAAACACGAAACTCTCTGAGTGAGACCTAGCTTTATGCATGCTGCGTGTCTGTTGCAACTTCAACAACAACTGATGTTATTATTGAAGCTTTACTTGACTAATGAAAGTCCTGTAACCAAAAATGGTACGAGTGCGGCTTCAGCTGTGGCGCGAAGTGACACAGGCGGACATAACATGAAATGTTATATATGTGGTCCCCGGACCACCCGTTGAAAACCCCTGTTGTAATTAAATCAGTAGTTCTCAAAGGGTGTTGTGTCAAGAAGAACCCCCGGAAGTGATATTGTATTTGGTGGTGGATCTTCATCTAAAAAATGTTTTGTGCTCTTCCACTGGATTGACTGGATGAAATCTGTGTTCAAACATTCAATATTATTTCAACACACGACTGACAGGCTGTGAGCTTGTATTTCAGTTATCTTGAATAGCCAACGGTAAAATCTAAAATCACCCAGATGCTTTCCCAGTTTAAGGTGAATGATCAAATATTTTAGGTAGCCTGGCTCAGCCTGTGAATCAGCACCTTAAAAATACTAGCTTATTTTTTCCCTGTGATTCAAGGACTGGCTTCCATGCCTTTGGGGCCGTTTGTGCCGGTTGGAAATCCAATCCCAGCACCTGATTGGCCAACAGCCCTGTCACTCACTTGGTTCACAACGTCGTCTGCTTTCCCAATATTCTTAGGGGTTCATACAGTATGAATCAATCACCGTTAAAGCTGCTGCTTTGATAACGCCCATCCTAGAAACTGCTGTGGTAGAGAGGGACCACAAAGTGGAACCAAATGACAATTCAGACTGAGGTCAAGACTGAGCACAAAAGACACAAGCGTGCCTTTTCTAGTTATTATTATTATTATTTTCATCATCATCATGTCAGCACACCTGTGTGGGTAGACATATTTACACTGTAATATTCTCCCAGGCTTACATTTATGGTGCGCGCACACCGACGCACGCACACACAAGCGCACATGGTTTTTAATCTCCATGGCGTGGCATTAAGAACGCAGGAGAGAGAGACGCTCCACGGCAACAACATCTGCAAGAGGAGACTGTTGATCGCTCCATTTTAACTTTCCATTACAGAGCACACACGACGAGGAGTCTATTATTCAGCCCACAAAAGAAACCATAAACAATGCATAATAGACCCAGGGCTGTACAACACCTCGCACACAAGGGAAGCACTTTGTATTCACCGCAGTGTGTTGCTAGTGCAGGCACGCACACACGTACAGGCGCGCGCGCACACACACACACACACCTCCCTTCTAATCCTCCCACTGACATACACCTCCCGGTTTCTCTCCAACACAGACGTGCACTTAGGCAGGCACGCGCACGCACACGCACGCACACACACACACACACACACACACACACACACACACACACACACACACACACACACACACACACACACCTGCAACACCCTTACATGCACACACACACTGCACAGAACACACACACAGGGGGTGTATCAGGGGTGGATGTAACATTTCCCAATTGGGGGGGCAGGAGAAAATGGTATGGGTGCGGCTTCATCTCCCGTGGCGCGAAGTCGCACCCATACCATTTTTGGCTACAGGACTTTTATTAGGCAAGTAAAGCATCAATAATAACATCAGTTGTTGTTGAAGTTGCAACAGACACGCAGCATGCATAAAGCTAAAGGTCTGACTCAGAGAGTTTTCTGTTTTCAATGATGAAATGCTGTTGGTTTAGTGGTGACACAGCTGTAGTTAGTCAGTAGCAGTAGTAGTGTTTCAGATCATTTTCAATATAGGCAGTTTAATTTGAAATATCTTGGGTTGTTTTTCAGGCCATTATGTTTGGTAGGGCAGACTGGGCATTTAGAGTGGCATTGACCCCCCATGCCCATGCCTAGATCCGCCCCTGGCATACATGTACACTTTTCTAAGGCCATTACCTGGCAAATAACGAGCAAGAGCATTTTCCATAGCAGAGTGGGGGGGTGGGGGGGACTACGCATCAACCTGTAATTACACTCCTGCCAATTATCAGAGCTTTACAACTGCCAATTACCATACACTCACATTTCTCCAGGCCCCTTTTTAACAGCGCTGGAAAAGCGAGCGGGACAGTGAGCGTGTGCGTGTGTGTGTGTGTGTGTGTGTGTGTGTGTGTGTGTGTGTGTGTGTGTGTGTGTGTGTGTGTGTGTGTGTGTGTGTGTGTGTGTGTGTGTGTGCAGTGCGCACGTAAAAAAGGGGGTAATTGGGGCGGATTGCGTTTGCTTGGCGCTCGGCGAATAGAAATCGGGCAAGTGCCCTTCTCCCGGAAAAATTTGCATGTCGGACATAATGAGACGAATACGCAAAAAGAAAGAAAGAAGGAAAGCCGTGGATTTTTCCATCAGAGGCTCGAATGTGTTCTAAAGAGAGAGAGAGAGAGAGAGGGGGGGGGGGGGGTACATTTCCCTGATGACTCTCAAGGACTGGGCTAGTAGTGGGGGGGCATTTCATATGGTTAATAGTACCCCCGCATGATCCACATACACTACATTTACATCCTTTTTTCAGTCGTTTAGCCGATGCTTTCATTGTACGGGATCAAACAAGTGCTTCCCCCCAACCGCTCACATGGTCTTTTTTTAATGCAAATGTTTAACCGTATGGGTTCTATTTCCACACACGATAAAACCCCTAATCCCTAAATTCTTTGGCGTTTTCTTTTTTCACTGTTTTAAAAAACCTTCTGGAATAGTTCAACATGCCAAACTATTGACACGTTGTGAGCTTGTAGGCTGGCCACTTTAGCTATTGAAAAATGGCTTTTTTAATAAATATTTGAAAAAAGGCAAAGAAGTTAAGGGATAAGGGTTTTATCGGTGGCGAAAATCTGGGCCTAAATCCACTCCTCCTTTAGCCCGGAATCCAACCTCCGTTGCTACGCTGAAGTTCGAATTTAACTTGCAAGGAGCCTGTCTCCGCGAGTGGGCGTGGCTTATGAAGATGGAAATACAGCCGAGGCTTCTGATTGGTCTCTGGTATGTTTGGGGACGGAAAAAACAACAGTTTATGTCATCGCGCTGCTGCGCTACTGGAGTCAGTCTGAGAGCCAAAAATGGACAACGCAACATTGATGTTGCGATGGAGAAGGCTTTGTCTTATTTGTTGGAGGTGGGGAAGTGTCAGGGTGTTCTCCCAATCAGGAACAGCGGCGCTGCGCGACAGGTGACGTCGGGGGAAATTCGAATCAAGCAGGGCAATGCACTGGCCAGACTCAGTTGCTCAGTGACATTCAGGAGTTGAATACTAACTCTCCTTCAGGCTTCCCTGTTTTGGCGTTTGACGTTATAAGCAAACTGTTCACAAATAGCGGCTCTTCAGACACTCTTCAGACGCCTCGCCATGCAGCGACACTCGGTGTTGTTGTGCATAGATTGGCTGTCTTTGAAAACACTCTGAAAAGGGGCTTAAAGTGGATAAACAAGACAGGGTGTCTCTGGCATCACGCTGATGAGTGTCAGCCTTGACCAAATATGGAAAGAGAGAGAGAGAGACACGGAGAGAGGATGTGAGATAATGAATTCTCTGGCTCTAAGAGAGAAAGACTTGGTGTCATGACAATAAAACCGCATACACTCAGCTTTTATAGCTCTATTCTGGCGCATCAACGTCATATCGGCGGCACGAGTCATCTCCAAATTTGGACACAGTTTCAACTCACGATTAAAGCATTTAGCAGACAATTTCGTGAGTGAACGTGAGCTCCATCCAGTCCACAAACAAGGTAAAAAAAATGTAGAGTTCAGAGAGAGCAAGGCAGTTTCTCAAAGATCAACAACAACAGAACAGGGAGCCATTGTAGACCGTTCAGACGCCACTTGTAACATCTCAACTATTAGTGGGCTTATGGAGATTATCAAACAGCCCAGAAGGAAGTGGGTTCTTTCTCGAGAGAGAGATCTTTAGACCTACTAACCCCCGTGAGGAAAGTGTGTTTCCCTACGAGGGTCTGTATATAGTTCTACTGATTGTATACACACTAACACCCTGGATGATAAGATAAGGACAGACATAACAACATAGAGCCGGACCATTTCCCTCCCACCTCCCAGCATCCCCCTCTGTACGGAAAAACCAAGGCAGGGGGTCTATTTCTGGAATGCACTGAATGTAATCCACTATGGGTTTTCAAACTTTTTCATCCCAGGGCCCACCATTTATTCAGCATTTGAGCCACGGACAACTATTTGATGACATTTTAGGCCCACAGAACCCAAAACTAAAGATTTAATTTGGTTTTGTCCACAACTTCAGACTGGATCTTGCAAACAAAACAGTGTAGACTTCTTATGCGGTGCTAATTCAGATGATGGATATTTTAACTCTTGAGAGTGTGAAAATGAAACCAAATGGACCCACAAGGGTCCATTTAAGTAAGGCGCTGATGCATATAAAGTGTGGTCTAACATTCATTTCAGCAGTAGCACCAAGGCAGGGACGAAAAACAAAACAAACAAAACAACCTTTGATTGCAGCTTCGGTTTGGCTGCACAGTTTGCCTTTGACCCTCGTTATCGTCTATTATTATCAGAGTTACCGCATATAAATATCCTTGAAAGGGCATTTTTTAAAACCGCATTTGTTATGTCCTTGACGACACATTCATTTTCATTGAATTCTATCTGACTTGATTAAAAAAAACACCAAGGTAAGTTAAGGTCCACACAGCCGCTCTCCCTCAGACTCCTGGTATATTTAAAATGCAAGAAAATACAGTCTCAATAATGAACTTTTGATGAGGCACGGCGATACCTGCAACAAACAGAGAGAGAGAGAGAGCGATAAAGCAGTAAAAACAGGAGGCGAGCTAGAGAGAGAGAGAAAAAAAAGGGGGTGGAACATAGAGGAGGACAGGACATTACGGCAGAAAGAATTGCGAATGACCTTTCTGTCATGTCGGGACAGAACAATGGTCCATTATGTGTCCATTGTGTCCGACGCATAATAAGCCGCTGCACCGCGCTAAGGCTGACACAATTGATAGCAGCGCCGGAGAAAGAGAGGAAGCAGAGCTAGAGGAAGGTAGAACAGGATAAGATTCCTGCAGTAAGGAGTGAGAGAGGGAAAAACAAGACATCTGGACATGTTCTACAATGTCTTATTGGGGGATAAGTATGCTGATAAGTTATTGGGGAATAGACCTTTAGGTAAGCCCCTCCCCAAACTGCTATGGGCCTATCACAGCTAAGCATAACATGTGATAGACAAACCTCTCCACCAATACCTTTCCTATATAATAAAACATTGTTTTACAAAAAATAAATGCCACACACATTTTCCAACTGCATAGGCAAGGGCATGCCTTGTTGATGGATATTGAAGAGATTTTGAAGGTCTGGTTCCAAAAACGAACCAGTATATTTATTGTGTAAAATCCATGATATTTACATTGGAATGAATGAGCCTGGCTGGAAGGGCGGGGCTTACCTAAAGGTCTATTCATCGTGCAACGATTGTTCTGGAGTGAAACAGCTGGTGTTGTGATGCTTGGGGCGCCATACTGTTCATTTTCAGGACTCATATTCATAAGGAGCCTCTTATAAGCTCAAAACATGAGCGTGTAAAGTTAGAATTTAAAGATAAGAGTGTTACGTCCAACAGGAAATCTATACAATAAGGCCCAGCACTTCTGGCATTAGCTTTTTTCATCCTGCATCAACATTACAATTTATGTTCTGACTGGCCAACACATACTGTACTGTAAATCTTTTTCACCATGATATCTTTGGTTTAAAGATGACAACTGAAAGACATGCACTGAGGCGGAACGTTTTGAATTTAATGCTATGTTTGTAAGCTACTTGTAAGCTTGTGAGTCCCCTAACCCCTCAATGGCCTTGCTCAGCCTTCAACCTGCCAGGAAAAGGCCTTCATGTGGTCAACGCATGCAGGTTGGATTAACAGCAGCCTCTGGTACCAGACCGATCAATAGGCGGAGGGAGGGAGGGAGGGAATAGGAGTCGGGGGACTCCCGGGGGTCAACCTTGGAAAAGTGAGCGGCGGGGGGCGGGGAGTAGGTTACGCGTTGGTCAGTAAGAACATTCATTGACAGTCCAGTCAGCTCGACGATGGAGGAAAAAGCTAATGCTATAGTGGTGCTGGGGAACGGCAGTGGCTCAGGAGGTGGAGGAGGCAGCATGGGGGAATCAATGGTTCCACTTTCGATTCCTCGGCCCCCTGGCCTGTAAACCTCAAGGTGTGGTGGTACAATTCAGGAGTATGGAGTAATATACCGTAATATAGGTGTGATGGTACAGTTTGGGAATATACAGTAATATATTGTGATATAGCAGGTGTGATGGTACACTTCGGGAGTATACAGTAACATATGGTACAATTCGTTACAGCAGGGGTTTTCAACAGGTGGTCCTGTGGTCCTTGAGAGGGTTCCAGGTGGTCCCCAGGCTAAATGATGGAAAGTTGGTTAACCAGATGTAACTCTTGAGAGTGTAAAAATGAAACCAAAGTGTGAGAGTGTAAAAATGAGAGTGTAAAAATGAAACCAAATGGACCCTTGCGGGTCCATTTGGTTTCATTTTCACACTCTCAGGAGTTAAAATATTCATCATCTGAATCAGCACTATTTAATTAAGAAGTCGGCATTCTTCTGTTTGGAAAATCCAGCCTGGAATTGTGAACAAAACCAAAAGAATTCTTTAGTTTTAGGTCTTTGGGGCTAAAATGTCATCAAATGGTGGTCCGTGGCTCAAATGCTGAATAAATGGTGGTCCCTGGTGTCAAAAAGGTTGAAAACCACTGGTATACAGTAATATACAGTAACATGGCAGGTGTGATGATAGAACCCAGGAGTATACAGTAATCTACCGTAATATAACAGGTGTGACGGTGCAGTTTGGGAGTTTACCGCAGTTTGCTGGTAAGATAAACAGGACTTGTCCTGTAATGAACACAGCCATATGGCAGTTTTTACGCAGCCATATGGCAGTTTTTTCGCACAGTTCAGTAGTCGCAACCATAAGCAACTAGTCGTCACAACCAGCAGCTATGGGATGCAACCTGGACGCAACTAGCAAGCAACTGGTCGCGGCCTGGCCGCCACACACTCCAGTGTGAGCAGGTGGACAGATGCACACACACACACACACACGCACGCACGTGCACACAGACACGCTCTTTCCGAGCTGTGGCGTAAGAAAAAAAATAACAACCGAAGACACCGAATAACGTCCAATAAGTCAGCGTGTCTTATTAGCGAGCTGTGGCCATAAAAAGTGACAGTGAACTTAAGAAAAAAAAAAGATTCTAACGAAGTAACCAAACGACCCGCACCGTGACATTTTCAATTCACCTTATCCCAATTATAATTAAAGACTAGGCCATTATCATGTTATTGGGCTAACTGCGCCGCAAAACCCGTACGGGAGAAAATTACAATCCAAATTTGCCCCTAACGAGCGACTGCGGGGCATAATGCCATTAATGACTCCTGCCCCCAACATCCAGAGCTGGGGAATTAATTAGCTGGAGCTATAGCTATAATGGCCTTGGCATTTATAAAGCGCTAACCCCAAACGACTGGCACCGCGCCCGCCTGACATTTCACTTCGTCGGCGTAAAAACAGACAGATGGACGCATGCGGAACGGAGGGAGAGACAGAGAGAGAGAGAGAGAGAGAGAGAGAGAGAGAGAGAGAGAGAGAGAGAGAGAGAGAGAGAAGTTTGCAGTAATTCTTCTGCGTTTGGCTGGCGGGCGTTTCACCAATATCAATCCGACCCCAGGGGCGCGTTTCAATATCAATAAAAAAGGACCGACCCCAGGATTGATGCACTTCACTTGCCCTCACCCACCACCATGCAACCTGTCAACAGTGGCTTCAGAGTTTCAGCAGCAACGTCAACTCCTCCGTAGCTAAATGAGTTGGAACAGCACACACACACATAGTGTAAGGCATTCTTTGGTTTTCACTTAACGGTGAAGAGAGCACACAAGAGTGTTCACAAGTGTGTGTGTGCACAGAGTCTCTGGCAGATCTTTGTCCGACACAGATGAAACCTGAACCTGCTACCCAGAACCACAGACAACAGTTAATGTACTACTAGGCACACCCAGTGCCAGCCCTTTTTCATATTTTTTGAGGTAGCCAGTGCCTGCGATTTTCATCTAAAAGTCATATTTCATATTTCGGTCCATGTTTCCCGACGGACAAGTTAGTTGGCGACACACACTTCCGGTTTCCGGTTGGTCCGTCCCTTATTATGGTCCGTCAATGGAATATGCGGTCGCTGCACGCTGCTGTTATCATGGGGATCGTATCAAACCAGCGACGGTAAGCAACGTAGAGAGACGTAGGTCAACGTAAGAGGCATCAGTCGTAACTATATTTCATAATGATAACCGGAGACGTAGATCTATTTCAACGGCACGAAATCTGTTAATGTACTACTAGGCACAAAAGCAAAACTTACTAGTTTGAGAGCTAATTTGAAGCTCTTTCTGTATATTTTTTTTCTTTTCTGATTTATGCCATCTATGATTTGCTGCTTCTGGCTTTACAGAAGTTGGTGCTGTAGTCCGATTTTCAACTAATACTGACGGCCCCCTAGGCCGCGTCACCAGACCTGAATCCTCAGGGAAAATAATTTAAAGTGGTGATTCAGGTCTGGAGCCAGGCAAAGTTGCCCTTGAATTGTACTGTACATCTCCAGGCCTTTATCAGTATTGTTGTAGTTGTACTTTAGAATCCTGTTAATAAAAATGTCATTAATTCGTTCATTCCTTACCTCTCTTGTTCCAGCCTCATCCTCTGTGTTTCTTCGTCGGAGGCCTGTGTGTCTGCCGCGCTCCACTTGCTGGAACCTTTACGCTCCATTTTGTCACCCGGACGGTCGTCTTTGCGATGCTTTCCGAACCTGGACGAAAGACAAGAAGAGCATTTTTTAATTACAAGACGTCACACCTTGTACAAGCCGTCACTTTTTTTGGGAAATTAAAAGAAATACCTTTATACCAAGATATGACTTACTGACAAGCTCTGGGTAATACGTTTCATGAACTACCCTATTTTAGGTGAAAATGTCCACAATGCTTGAATAAAAAAAAAACACCAAAAGAAGCACAGGCCACTTTGTCATGTCATGCCAAAAAATGATTAAATATGGATATACAATGTGTCTGCCCTACAGTGGAAATAATATGTGGCTAGGAGAGAGAGCGGTCCTCATTAAACTTGCATAGGCAGCTACCAGTGTGCGCATTACAGGTGTGTGAGGTGTTTTCTGGGTTTTCTAGTTACGTCAACACCTACAATACGACAACAGCTACAATACAAGATGGTGGCCAGCAAGTTAATCTATGCTTATAAAGAAAAAAGTACAATGCACGTTTTCGCGTGATGAGCAAACATAATAATAAATAATCAATCACGCCAAAATGCGTGATAAATCTTCATATTTATGCAACCATGTATTGCCTACGGTATAATGGCGTGATACAGGAGCGTTTGCTTTGACCTTGAAAATGTAGTGTTTTCGTAAGAGCTGGTCAGACGATACTCTATGATTAGCATCAGCATGCAGAGCTATTAGCGCTTAAGCTTTAACAACACATAACACACCACTTCCAACACCTCCAAGAGATTAATCAAGCCATCTTCCAATCCCTGACCTCGTTACAGGCACGCCGCTCCTCGGGTGTGATGCACTTTACTTACTTATTACTCAATGACTTTCCCTGACAGGGCAGAGACTTCCAGTCACGTCGCCCCGCAGCCTAGAGGCAATTACTTTTTGAGAGCTTCTGGGAACTGCCGATTAATTATACTGTAGCTCACGAAAAAATAAACTGCCTAAATAATTGAAACTTTAATGTGAAGTCTACAGAATAAAAACGCACAGTTATTCACCTATGATGAACTGATAATAGCCACCCTTGCATAGCAATCACCGCAAAAAAAAAAGAACGTTAACTCTCAGGAATCAGGCAGACACTCAGACAGCCCCCTCCTCCTCCTTCTCTCAAAGCTTCTATTGCAAAATAAGCTTCGAAGAGTTCAAATCCAATTTAACTCTGACTAACTCTGAGCATTCGTCGCATTCGGAATTGTGGAAAAAAAAATAAGTACGAGCGTGCGAGGGCCCCATCAGAGAAATTATATTCATGGCGGTTCGGGGGAGGAGTGGTGCTTAACAAAATGGGCGCTATTGGAGAGATATTTCAGCGTGATTGACTCTGTATAAAGCGGCTCGCCTGTTGATGAAATGACTTTTTCGCACCGCCGCCGCGGCTCGCTTTCACAATGAGCCGTCGCGCTCATTCACAGGGAAATTGGCCCGCCGAGAGTATCCGCACGCGCTGAGAAGACATGCGCTGGAACACGCCAGGTCTTAGGTGTCTGTGTGTGTGTGCGCGCATGTGCGTGTGCGTGTAATGAGTCAGATGAACGAGTTTCGAAGGAGAGAGAGAGAAGAGAGTGTAAGACGGACGGCAAAACTAAACAAAAGTCAAGAAATTGAGAGTCGAGGTTGAAAGAGGAATAATAATGTGACAGAGAGCAATAAGGAGGAACAGACGTGAAGGTAGTTTAAGAGCAAATGCAAATGAGGCGAGGAGGAGAAGAAGGCGGGGGGGGGCAAGTCAACGAACGACAGAGAGGAAAGATAAAGACGCCACAAACAAACCGCATTTACAGATACTGATGCCGCAAGACAGGGAGGTAGGGAGAGAGACAGAGAGAGAGAGATGGTGGGTAAAATAACTGCTGCATCATGATTGAACACAGGGAGAGAGAGAGAGGGAGAGAGAGAGAGAGAGAGAGAGAGAGAGAGAGAGAGAGAGAGAGAGAGAGAGCAGGGGTGTTTTTGCCATTAGGCAGAATAGACCCTAACCCCTTCGATTTATTGTCCTTTATTTAACCAGTGGTGGTCGCCATTTTCATTACAAACAGAGCAGTGTATATATATTGATGTTCTACGTTGCAATGCTGGGTAATCATGGCACCAATGAAAGTCATTGAGCTCCCCTCACCAATGAATTTCATTGGTGGGGGGGCTCCAGAGAAAATCTTGTCTGGGGCTCCAACTTGCTTAGAAACGCCACAGAGAGAGAGACAGAGAGACAGACAGGCGGGCGGTCCATTATCTGATTAATCTAACAAACTCTGAACGAGGAGCCATACATCCTCCTCCCACCGATAGACCAGTGTTACTAGCCTATTTAAGATTGGTAGAACGTCCGACCTACAACGCCAAAAATGAATCGCTCTGTGCTCGATATATAATCCTTGCGGCCGTCCAACCCTCTCCTCGGACGGCAGAACACAGCTTTTGGCGTCGTGTTAACAACGTGGACGAGAGGTACGCTGTAGAGGAGCGTCACCATGGAAACCAGAGACGCCAGTGGAAGAGGTGGATCCCGGAGCCATGCAGCTCCTCCCACCCATAGACCTTAAGGAGGAGGAGCCATGGAGCTCCTCCCACCCATAGACCATTGTTAATGAAGGAGGAGGAGCCATGTAGCTCCTCCCACCCATAGACCAGTGTTAATGAAGGAGGAGGAGCCATGCAGCTCCTCCCACCCATAGACCAGTGTTAATGAAGGAGGAGGAGCCATGCAGCTCCTCCCACCCATAGACCAGTGTTAATGAAGGAGGAGGAGCCATGCAGCTCCTCCCACCCATAGACCAGTGTTAATGAAGGAGGAGCCATGCAGCTCCTCCCACCCATAGACCAGTGTTAATGCCGGCAGCAGTACTATCTGTCACACAGACAGCTGACACTTTGTCTCTTCATGCCGCCAACTTTCATTAAACAACCACCTGGAAGACACCCACACCATCCCTGGGGCGCGCGCACACACATACACACACATGGATACAGTAGTCCCCCCCCCCCCCCCCCCCCACACACACACACACGCCAAGATTTATGATTTGATGGGGAAACTTTGGAGAGGAAAGAGCAGCATCAGCCACGGTTGCAAGGACATTTAATGCGTTTAATATTCCGGTCACAGTCTCAGCCCCTCCCCCCGTCTTGTACCACCGCTTATATAGGAGCCCCAGAGCCAACGATAAAAAAAAGAAAAAAAGAAAACGTCTTATACGAGTTATGCAGTTAGGGAGAACTACTTCAAAATGTCAAGGACTCCAATGATAATTCAAGGGAATGGAGCGGTGCGTGGCCGCTAATCCTTTTAGCGCTGGTGGAAGGGAAAACAAGTCTATGAGTCTGCAGCAGCACTGCACTGCTAAAGAGTCAGTCGCTGTGCCTGTGCGTGTAGGTGTGTGTGTGTGTGTGCCAGGGGCGGATCTAGGCATAGGACGGGGTAATGCCCCCCTAAATGCCCAGTCTGCCTCACCAAACACAATGGCATGCAAAACAACCCAAGATATTTCAAATCAAAGTGCTTATATTTAAAATGATTTGAAACACTACTACTGCTACTGACTAACAGTTGTGGCACCACTAAACCAACAGCATTTCATCCTTGAAAACAGAAAACTCTCTGAGTCAGACCTTTAGCTTTATGCATGCTGCGTGTCTGTTGCAACTTCAATAACAACTGATGTTATTATTGATGCTTTACTTGACTAATAACTGTCCTGTAGCCAAAAATGGTATGGGTGCACTTCATTGCCCCCCTGCCACCCCCCCCCCCCCCCCCCCCCCCCCCACACACACACACACACACACCCGAAATGGGAAATGTTACATCCGCCCCTGGCGTGTGCGTGTGTGTGTGAGAGAGAGAGACAGGCGACTATGGAAACTACCATCTCGTCTCTTGTCACTATAGGGGCTTGGCTTTGGCTTCCTGCAGAAATTCCCACCGAATAAATATTTCACAGATTTTATTTGGGTCATTTTTGGTACCAGAGTGTCAAAGACAAGGAGGAGGAGAAGTTTCAAAGTTGTCGCCTCGGCTAAAACTTCTACAGGTCAAATGGTGTCACTGCAGACGTATAGGAGTGTTAATGCACAAGAGCAGCTGTGTGCACTAGGAAGGGCGAAATGCAGTAGCCACTAAAACCAGGTCACAAATCCACTAGCTCCACCAGCGACCGGGTCGTGACCAATTGCTTACTAGTCGTTTGAACTATATTATCTTCTAGATGAGGGGACGGCTCATCAGAACTGGCGAGTAAGGGCAGGCGGGGACGGGGGAACTTTGCCCTGAACCTCCTGGGCATATGTTTAGGTCTTAGTGTGTGAGACAAGGTTATGTTTAGGTTTAGACCAGTGGTTTTCAACATTTTTGAACCCAGGGCCCAATATTTATTCAGCATTCGAGCCACGGACCACCATTTGACCATTCTTCTACATTCTCTAGTTGTGTAGACTTCTTAATTGGTTAAGTGGTGCTAATTTAGATGGTGGGTATCATAACTCTCTTGCTAACCAACTTAGCCAGGGACCAACTGGAACCCTCTCAAGGACAGTCTTCAACCGAGCCTTACTGTATAAACTAGCCGTGACCAGGTTGCAACTAGTTGCTCACAAATCGCAAACGCAAGCGCTTATAGCCGCAACCTTATTAGCGAGCCAACCAGCAAAGCAGTCATGACCTGACCAGTGAGAAACTGGTCGCGACCACATTGCGACCAGGTCGATAGTCACTAGTGGATTTCTCTGTGTGTCCATGATGTTTAGTGTATAGTACATCTATATCTGTCGGTCTTTATAGGACAACATGGTTGATCAACGTTTAACTCCAGCAGTGAATCAAGAATGCAGTACCAAGGACACACGTGGATCAACAAAGGAAAGACAATTAATTCTCCAGGGGATTTGGTTAAATTTGTTTTCATTTTCATTATTTTACCGTTAATTAATTCGGGAAATAGAGCAGATGAAGCCTGCTCTATTTCTCCATCGAAAAATAGGTCAGTCCTTATTTAAGGGGTCAGCTAAATCAGTAAGGCTTGTCCTCGCGCCAAGCAGAAAGTTTAACTTTAACATTCAATTTCGAAGATAGGTGTGTGGAAATATTGGCCAGTGACCGGAGCTAAAGGAAAGGCCAGTGGGATACCAAGAAACGCCACCGCAGTCCAGCCAGGCGTTTTTTTTTTTTTAAATATGTGTTGTTTGGAAGGACAGACCAACTGACCGACATACTGGCCAGTCCTTAGAGCCCAGCCGCTAGCGGGGCTGAAAATTAACAGAGCAAGTCAACACCTGCTGCAGAGAAGTGGACCAAACTCCTGGTACTACTAGCATGTGCAGATTAATGATAGCAACACAATTTCACACTCCGTATATATCCTCACTTTGATGTTTTTGATGTAGTTTTAAGTTTTAGTTTCTTCCTTTATTTGTTCTGTGAACTACATTCTGCTACATTCTTCTTCTACTTATTGTTCTTACAACTACTTCAATCACAAATGTTCATAACCAAGGCGTATACCAGTGTGTCAAAAAATAAGATGGCAGATCGCATTTGATATTTGGGATGAATGTCACCCAACTATAGCTATGATGACATGCCAAGAATATATGGACATTAGGTTGAATTTGGTTACCATGTAAGGCCTTATGTTTCACAGCGGGCAATTTCAGTGTAAATATTGTTTAAAGGGACATTTCATTGCAGGAAGAAACTGCAGTTACTCAATGTTAAGAGTATTTGTAGTAGATAACCATTGGAAACAAATAATGAAGTCTGTTTATTTGGACCAGGGTTTGACTGAGTTTTTTGGTCAAGAACAAGATGCCATTACCCCAAAAAATCTAAAAACACATATTACGCACACAGGGAACAAGTTTGTGGTGTCCTAAACATCCTTACAATAAGACCGGGCTTGCAACAGGGGTGAAGTGTGCCTTTAGGCCGAGCCTGCATTCATTCAACACGTGAATCAAGTAAAATATTAAAAAGAATTTCCTGGTAGCCATGAGTAAAACCTCCGCAGGACAAGTCTGTGCTGAATAACATTGTGAATTTCTGAGAATAACTGAAGACAGACGGCCAGCCAGGATGGGTGCTAAGAATACACCCCACAGTGTCTGCTAATATAGCGCGCGTACACACACACACACACACACACACACACACACACACACACACACACACACACACACACACACACCACAGTGTGAGTCTTTTTGGGGCTTGTCTGTGTTCACTTTTACATTACACTCGTGAGCTGGGGGTGTGGGGTAGACCACACAAACGCACGCACGCAGACGCACACACACACACACACACACACACACACACACACACACACACACACACACACACACACACACACACACACACACACACACACACACACACACACACACACACACACACACACACAGATAAGAAAATTAGCACAGCCCTCAAAAGTCTTGGCAGTGGCTCTGTTGCACGGGTGCCAACCTAACAGATTGGCTGCTGATTTTTTAAGTCCAAATGGTGATCGGAGACCGAGAGAGAGAGAGAGAGAGAGAGAGAGAGAGAGAGAGAGAGAGAGAGAGAGAGAGAGAGAGAGAGAGAGAGAGAGAGAGAGAGAGAGAGAGGTGAGACAGAAAAATATTAATGGCCGTCACTAATGATTAATTAATGACGGGTTGAATGGTAAATGGTGCCTTTATCCAAGACACTCAACATAGGTTGTGGATCCCATTCACCCAATCATTCACACACCCATGGCAGCGGAAACCATGCAAGGCGCCAAACAGCACATCGGAAGCAAGTAGGGGGGGGAATTAAGTGTCTTGCTCGTCGACACTGGGGAAAGCTCAGGTTCGAACTGGCAACCTTGTGGTTACTATCCAGCCACTCTACCCCTGAGCCACCCTAGCCCATTTTGACCTGACCATATAGATTGCACGAAACGTTCACTCTGAAAGAACATGTAATATTCAAAGATTTGCAAGGTTTCCATGATTCCCCCCCAAAAATAGCAGCCGTGAACGCCTGCTATTTTTAATACAACTTTAAGCACCCTGTATAGAATGGGCTAGAGAGAGAAAGAGAGACAGACAGAGATACACACACACACACGCACAGAGACAGTCTACAACGATGGAGAGGTAGGAGGGGAAGTTGCAGCTTGTGCCTGAAGAGCCCTGTCAGTAATGAGGCTTTGATTGGGACAGTCAATGGACTTCCAGACATGAGAGGATTGACCTATGGCAGGCAGACACACATGCACACGCACGCGCGCACACACACACACACACACACACACACACACACAGAGGCCTTAATGAACACAGACTGTACGGTTGGTACTTGGCATGTCGCCGGAGGCACTTGTTGGTGCAATGTCAAGTCCCTGAAGAGAGAACCACCTCACTCTGTAACACACATCCCTGGATGTCAGGGAAGGGAAAAGTTGCACACCGACACACATCCCTGCATCTCACACGATACTACACACTCACATTCCTTTTTTTCCTGATATTTTTATCCCACAATTTTGCAACCCATTTTTTTCACCCAGTGCCAATTCCTAATGTGATCCCTCCGCCAACCTTGGGAGGCAGCGGACTGGCCTCATGCTTCCTTCAATGCATAAGGAGTCCAAGCTGCCTTCTTTTCACCTAACAGGGAACACGTTATTATAAGCAGTTCCTCTCAGGTGCCCCGGCTGGCCAGGGGGAGGCAGTATAGAGCCCAGGATTACTGCATGTTTTTGTGAGGGTATCTCTACCCTAGGGGACATGGGGAGAACATGCAAACTCCACACAGAAAGACCCTTTCGCCAACCCCGCCTCGGGTATGGGCACTGATGACGCGGAGGAGGAGACACGCCACCAGGTCCCACAGCAGGGAATCGAACTAAGGACCTTCGAACTGTGAGGCGCCAGCACTAACCATTGTGCCACTGTGCCCTACATACTCACATTCCTGACCATAATACAATACAGATACAAAGAAACATATGCTGCTTCATAGCCAACTGCCAGGTAAACCCACAGCATGAAGGAATGTGAATTCAGAGACCTTGCGGGTCCATTGAGTTTCATGTTTACACTCTCAAGAATTAAAATATATGTGAATCAGCCCAAGTCTACACAACTAGAGAATGTAGAAGATTAATGGTCATTTTTTTATCTGTTTTTATTTGTTTTGTTTCCAGAAAATCCATACTGGTATTGTGGACAAAAGCAAAAGTAATCTTTTGGGGTCTGTGGGGCTAAAATGTCCTGAAATGGTGGTCCGTGGCTCAAATGCTGAAATCATAAATAGTGGGCCCTGGTGTCAAAAAGTTTGAAAGACACTGTTTTAGAGTGAACATGCTGTATTCCAGTAAATGCTGTGTGTACCTGTGTGTACACGTGTGTGTATAAGTGTGTATGAGGCAGGGAGCCAGAGACAGACAGACAGAGGGTTCTACTAATGGAGCGGGTCAGAGCTGTGGGCAGTATCGACCCAATCAAACTCCATAATGCTGCTGTTTTGACAGCAGGCGTACCAGTAAGTGAATCCTTATCAGCTCCAATGAGAGCTTTATATTGAGTGCATATCTGTACGCGTGCGTCTGTGCATGCATGTGTGTGTGTGTGTGTGTGTGTGTGTGTGTGTGTGTGTGTGTGTGTGTGTGTGTGTGTGCGTGTGTGCGTGCGCGCGCGCATATGCATGTGTCTAGTCCAGGGGTTTTCAACCTTTTTGATACCAGGGCCCACAAATTATTCAGCATTTGAGCCACGGACCACCATTTGAGGACATTTTAGAACCACAGACTCCAAAACTAAAGATTTATTTTGCTTTTGTCCACAATACCAGGCTGGATTTCAGAAACAAAACAGGCAAAACATACAGACCATTAATCTTCTAGTTGTGTAGACTTGGTGTAATTCAGATGATGAACTCTTTAAAGTGTTAAAATTAAACCAAATGGACCCGCAAGGGTCCAATTTGTACGTTCTCAAGAGTTACATCTGGAACACTCAAGGACCACTGGTGGTCCCCGGACCACCGGTTGAAAACCTCTGGTCTAGTCTATAAGAGCCTTTTAGAGACAGAGTTATGACATTCCCGTTCACTCCCATGTCAACAGCCACTCACGCACCTGGAGGAAGGAGCCTTATGCTGACTCTTTCAAATGGAAGTTGATAAATGAATGGGATTTAATAGGGACCAGCAGACAAGGCACAAAAAACATCACGTATTAATGGCTGTGACCTTGTGAACTAATTATCGATGCAGACAAATTAAAGAAGACAGCTCGCCGGTTATTTTCAGGTACTTTGTCGTATGATTTGCAGATGATATATAACTACAGGTATATTGAACCACTGAAAGAGCAGAATACTAGTTTCTCCAGCAGCACCCCATTCACAAATTGTTATGAACTGACATTGTCGCAATACGGGGCGTCTCACTAGACTGTAGTTGGGAAGTAGTTGTAGGAGTAGGCAGAAATGCATTGGACTCAAGCAATAGTCCAGCTTTAACGACTTTAAATTCCTTCATTGTAGGTCGTTCTTTAATAATAGTACAACATAAACATTGCCGTGACCGAACAATACTTTTTTTGTCGCTTTGCATGCCTAAAATAGCTCTTATTTGCGCCGCGCTTGTTGAAAACACTATGTTTCCAAATCCAGTGAGTCAGCGTGCAGCCTCTGCATAGTCATGTGACAAACCACGCGACCGGGCTGTTCACTTACAGTACATTGAATATCGCAACTCTCCCTCTAAAAGGCTCTGGTCTAGCCCAGTGATGACTCTACTGTTGTCTAGAGTTAACCCAAGGGCCTACCCAGGCTTTTGTGTATGAGTATTTTCTCTAAAAAGGATATAAGATTTTTATGCTGTGTGCTTGTGTACACAAGTGGAATATGACTGAGCTTATACCTGTGTGTGTGTGTGTGTGTGTGTGTGTGTGTGTGTGTGTGTGTGTGTGTGTGTGTGTGCGCGTGCGTGCGTGCGTGCGTGCGTGTGTGTGTGTGTGTGTGTGTGTGTTCCTTTAATTAACTAGTTCAAAGTGTTTCCCTGCCTCCTCTCCTGCCCTATATCACTCCCCCACCCTCCTCCCTCTCCTCTCCTCCCCCATCGGCTCTGTGTTAATAGAGCATTCACGTCAGGCATGGAGTGAAGCCACATCTGCATAACGTTGATCTCCACAGGTCTGTTCCCTAAAGGGCCCCAGAGCCAAAACAACCTGGAGGCCACCTCCACCACCTCCACCATGCATGCAGCTCCACATGCATACATAGCATACAGTAGCAGCAGCATTCTGCCAGGCAGCCAAGGCCAGCTCAAGAGTGCGTGTCGTTCCTTCTCATTATCCATGGCTCGAGCTGTCTCTCTCTGTCTCTCTCTCTCTCTCTCTCTCTCTCTCTTTTTTCCCTGTTCCATTCCTCAGCTTACAGTGTTTTTCATTCACATAACCCAGGAGCGGATGTAACATTTCCTAGTTGGGGGGGGGTCATTCCGTACACCTTGACCCATGCAGGCATATACCTGCCAACCCTCCTCAAACTCTCTAGTCCTGGTCCATGGTGTTAAGGCTGTGGATGGACTACCAATGTTTGTTTGTTTGTTTTGCAACCCATTTTTTCACCCACTGTCAATGACCTAATGTGATGCTGGGCTCCTGAGAAATCCAAGCTGCCTTCTTTTCAAGTGACAGGCGGGAGAGTTTTCCTGGTTGGACAGCATGGCGCGTGGAAGGAACACGTTATTCCGAACAGTTCCTTCTCCCCTATAGTCTCCCAAGCAGCAACTCACACATGCACAAACACATATACAACTGAAGGACTGTATAGAACTGCTGCTATCCTACCCTCTTGCACATGTATACCTCACCTCACATACTAGGCTGTATGTTGTAGTTTTGTTTAGTTGTAGCTTTATATAGTTTTAGTATAGTATATAGATCCATAGTTGTAGTTTCTAGTTGTAGTATATATACTATGTCCTGTCTAGCTGTCTGTTAACTTTCACACTACTGCCACCTTATCACACTTGGTTAGCTTAGCACCTTCACCTCAAGTTAGGTGTACAGTTAGCAATGGAAACGTTATTTCATCCCTGTATACGTCCTGACATACACTGGAGTGACAAATAAAAAACCTTGAACCTTGAGGAAGCAAACCCAGGACCTTGTAGCTGTGAGGCGGCAGCACTTACCACTGTGCCACCGTGTCTGTCCCCCCAGATGACCATATTATTGGTCTGGCTTTCGTCTTTCATATCACCTCAATGATTTCCCCCTTCCATCTCTCCCTCTCTGCATGTTCCTCACAGCGGGCAGATGGGTAAACGCGGCTGAAGATAGAAACATGACCTCTGGGTGTGTTTCATTTAGATGTTAAACTGGGTTGCCATCATGACGTCGACTGTAGAAGAGCTGGCCAGTCAAACACACACACAGATCATCTCCAGTGGTGGAAAGTAATTAAGTAAATGTACTTAAATACACTACAGTTACTACAGTTATTTTAAAAAATGTAGCTTCCAGCTACCTTGTAGATTTAGATGATTTCAAAATATAACATACATTAAATACTTTAGCCCTACACAGGGGCTGTAACATTGTGACATTTTATCCTCTCTCTCTTTTTTCCATTGTCTTTCTTCTTCTGTTCACTGTTCATTTCATTGCCATCGACAGGCGTTTCAGAAAACGGCGGCTGCTAAAAGGGCTCCAGTTCAAAAGCTTTATTGGCATGAATGTCGTGTTGACCGCGTTGCACACGAGGAAGGCAGTGTTATCGCACGCCTGTGAGCTCATGGGGCAAGACCAGCATCGCAAAGGAAGATAAGTGTTAAGGCCCTGATACACTAGCAATATTTTGATCAATATCAACTAGCAATGTCAACATCAACAAGGCAACATGATGAGACACATGGCAACAGGCAACACCTCCCATGGGGAATTCTACCCATTTTAATTTTTTCCTGAGAGTGTACAAATGTGAACCAAATGGACCCGCTAGGGTCCATTTGGTTCACATGCTCTCAGTAAAAAAGAAGCCAGAAGTTTGCATTGAATCATTTTCACCCAACTGCCACCCAACTCAAAAAGTTAATTTAGCGGAATAAAAGTTAAAATCCTTGTTTTTGTCCACCGCAGTGAAGCAGCAGCAGCCATGGTTTCAGAAAAGTTTATCTGTGGGAGTCTGGGAGAAAGGATCAGGTGACACCAAGCAGGGCTGTAATTGGAGGATTCCAAAATGTTGACCGGTAGAGGGTGCTAATGATCTGACTTTTCTGAACAACCAGGAGTTGATCATTTTCTATAGAAAAGTGAAAAGTCAACGTTGATAGTTGACGTTGCTTGTTGATGTTGATCAAAACATTGCTAGGTGTATCAGGGCCCTTACAATGGTGAGGCTGGAAACAGCTCTGCTGTACTTTTATTATGGGCGATCAATCAGATCTTCATCGGGACATATGAAGCCATTCGCGAATAGGAACCCTTTTTAGTATTTTAAGCTTTAGCTAGCACTATAATTAGCTGTTGAAAGCATTAGCAAGAGCTTGAGCTATTGAAAAAAGAACAGAGAAAAACGATCTACAAGCTCATAATGTGCCACCGACCGGCAGGCTACAAGCTTGTAGATCTGCTATTTATTGGAAAATCACGAAACCACAGTGCAAATCTTTGGATATTATGTTCAGAGTGAACGTTATTAAATCAAATTCTTGATCTGGGAGGTCCCTGGGACTCTATATCAGATGAGGGTGGGGGGTCCGAAGCCAAACACAGATAATTCTGTGTCACAAAAGTGTAGATGTTTCAGAAAACTGTATAGGATTTTGAAGACAGAATCAGATTCTTTGTAGAATAATAACGTGTCAAGTCGAAATGGGTTAAAAATATTGTGTGTATGTTTGTGTGTGTGCATACGTGTGTGTGTGTGTGTGTGTGTGTGTGTATGTGTGTGTGTGTGTGTGTGTGTGTGTGTGTGTGTGTGTGTGTGTGTGTGTGTGTGTGTGTGTGTGTGTGTGTGTGTGTTGTGTGTGTGTGTCTTGCAACAGAGGAAGGTTGAGCCGCTCTGTTATTCTGCTCTCATATCGCGCAGCCTTCAAATACACTGCACTGCACACAATCACAGCTGAATGTGAATGGGCTCTCTCTCTCACTCCCTTCCTCTCTCTCTCTCCCTCTCTCTCTACCTTCCTTCCCCTAATTCTCTCTTTCTCTCTCTCAGGGGCGGATCTAACATTTCCCAATTGGGGGGAGCAGGAGAAAATGGTAAGGGGGCAGCTTCATCGTCGCTTCGCGCCACGGGCGATGAAGCTGCCCCCATACCATTTTCGGTTGCAGGACTTTAATTAGTCAAGTAAAGCATCAATAGTAACATCAGTTGTTGTTGAAGTTGCAACAGACACGCAGCATGCATAAAGCTAAAGGTCTGACTCAGAGAGTTTTCTGTTTTCAATGATGAAATGCTGTTGGTTTAGTGGTGACACAACTATAGTTAGTCAGTATTAGTAGTAGTGTTTCAAATCAGTTTAAATATAAGCAGTTTAATTTCGAAATATCTTTGGGTTGTTTGCATGCCATCATGTTTGGTGGGGCGGTCAGGGCATTAGGGGGGCATTGCCCCCCCATGCCCATGCCTAGATCCGCCCCTGCACTCTCTGTCTCTCTCTCTCTCTCTCTCCCCCAGCTCTTTCCCTGCCCTTCATCCCTCTCTCTCTCCCTTTCTCCCCACGGACCTCATTACTTCTTGGGCTTCTCTCTCTCTCTCTCTCTCTCTCTCTCTCTCAGACTTTACGGTGGCTGTTCCTCCCTGTCACGGCCACTTTACCTAATATGATGTATAGATGTATTATTGTCCCCAACACACCGCCCCACCCCCCCCACACCACCACCTCCCTTGGGGGGAGCGCCACATCCAATCAGGGGGACGTTGCCGTGTCAAAAAGTCCTGACCCCCCCCAGAGCCAATGGTAATGAGCGGGGTTAGACGTGCTATATACAGTAGCTCCTGGTGCTAGGGGTGTGTGTGTGTGTGTGTGTGTGTGTGTGTGCGTGCGTGTGTCGTGTTGTGTGAGAGAGAGACGAAGTTTGTCGGCGTAGTTTGTCCCTCAATGGCTTCACCAAGCAGATAGAAGGAGCTGAGCTTGTTTATTAGAAAGAAATGACATTGGAAAGTACAGACAGAGACTGTGGAGTCGTGTCTCAGGCTAATTAGGCTTTTTTTTGCTAGTGGGGAGTGAGGACAATATAGCTGGAGGCTTAATGTTTCCTCCGTTCACTCCAACAGCCCTAATGGTCGCTTGCTCAGTTTTATCTTTACATCCTGAAACACAGGCATTTAGTGAGTCGTCGTGTTTAACCAGAGAGACATATTCTCTGAGGATGCAAGACCAGAATTATGTAGACCAGTCGGTCTCAAAACTCAAATGCTCAACCATGTCAAGGATAACCCCAAGCCAAAAAATATTCCAAACATTTCATCCCAACGCTCTAAGGCTGCTTAGAAAAAAAAAAGACGAGCCAACCCCCCTGGGAGTTCTCAAACTCTGCCCGAACCCGACCAGGACCGAACCCGAACAGGCCCGACCCGACATTTAGGGCCGGGTAGGGCCAAAAATCTATCCTAATCAATAGGGCCGGGTAGGGCCTAGGGCCGCATGAAAACATAATATATATTAAATTATTTTAATATAGTAAGAATAATAGTTATTTTCTGTATTTACCCATTATGAAGATGGTGCTGATTACATTTCAATTTTAATCTGTAGTGAATTCTCAAATTTTGCCCAAACCCGACAGTTTAGGGCGGGTAGGGCCTAAAATGTATTCCATTTAGTAGGGCCGGGTAGGGCCTAGGGCCTGAACTGTTAGGGCCGGGTAGGGCCGGGCCTTAATTTTCAGGCCCGTTGAGATCTTTACCTGGGACACACATTACGTGCTAGTTCACTTCTCAATAATTATCATGTAGGCTAACACTGTTAGCTATCACCAAGCACTTAGGGGCAACGAGAGAGAATGCACAATAGGTCACTTCTCCCAGTAGGCTTATCGTTTCCATAACTAGTGGTCCTAGACAGAAAGCTAAGCTAAAAGCAGATTAAAAGTAAGACTTTTGGCCCAGGTGGTTAGCTCAACCGTCTGGGAACCCATGGCGTGCCGTGGGTTCGACTCCCGAACCCAACGGCCTTTGCCATGTGTCTCCCCTCCCATCTCTTTCCCCCTTTCCTGTGAAGCTATTTTAATGTTGATCTGTCAATAAAGGCAAAAGGCCTTTTTTACTGAGAGGGGAACATATTTCGTAAAGAAATAACCAATATACAAGCAACACAACAAGTTGAGAGTTAGTATAGTCTGCAGGCTACTGTTTTGCTAAAGACATTGGTATTGATGGACACAGTAAGTTGTAACTCAAGTCTATTTCTCCGAGACAGGGAGTTTAAGTGGTTAATCGCAGACAATCTGGGTGAAGCTGGAACGCTCCACTGTTGTTATTGATGTCAGTTTGAATAGAAACTCTAACTGTGAGTGGGACAAAAAGCCGTGCTGCTGCTGCTGCTGCTCTACCGTCTGAGCTATACGCAGGGATTGGAAATCCTAACCCCAGCTGCGTCAGCACAATTCTCCACCTATTGAGTCCATACGAAACCAATGGTGCACTGTACGCGCCTCGCCCACGATGCAATGCAATTGTGCGTGTCAACTGTTTGCATTACAAACATCGACCTGTGTGACTTGGATAGCTTTACCTTTATCGAACGCGATCTTAAGCCCTCTGGCCTCGCCCACCGAGACGGTACGGTACAGAGAGTAACGTATACAGGAGCTGCCTGGGCATGATCTGCAGAGTTCTTTAACCGTATTGAACATTTCCCGGTTCCTTACCCGGGGCCACGCTAAGCTTCAGCTCACAGAGCACATATAGATCTGTGGATATCAGCAGTTTCAGACCTTACTGAACGAGCCCCAGAGCTTTCCAGGCAACTTGGGAGGAACTCTCGCACACTTGCAGCTCCTTAATCCGCCGGCGATTCCACAAAGTGCTGAAAGCCCGATCGGACTCACAACCTCACACACAGCAAGTGGATCTCCGCATGGACAGTGCATATACAAACTTAAGTCAATTTGTAAGACAGGTCAATCCGTACGTCTTAACTGAACTCGTAATAATTGCAAACTTTTTACAATGTTGAACGCAATGGGGCCACGAGCGCAGGAACTACTGAGCTAAAAGTGCCCCATTTATCCGAATGCAAAGTTCAGAGGGCGGCGATGGGCGTCGCCCGACAGACATACAGTAACTACCTGAAGGTCTGACGAGTGGGTTTTAGCCATGGGATGCCATCAGCCATGGGATGAAACAGTATAAGCCTCTACAGTATATCCTACTGCACAGAGTATAGCACATTTTCTTCCAATAAATTGGCTCAAAAACACGTCTATGGTGGGTCTTCACTGACACACAAGATGGAGAACAGCCCCACTATCCCAGACAAAGAGTTGTTCTAAAGCTGGCCAAGGTAACCAAACAATAGACAAGTTACAGTATGTCTGCTTTATTCAACTTCTACGTCTGCGTTATGAAGGAGCGCAGCGGCTCCTTCATAACGCCGCTGACAAGACTGAGAGGTCCGACACTATTTAACGTCCTACTAAGAACACTGATTCCTAGTCCAACATCGCTTCATACGCTTCATAGTGATACTATGTAAACACAAGGAGAGCTGTGACCTGATTGCTACTGGAATAAGAAATACCAAGAGCCTCCATTTTATCCTATTTACACTACATGAAAAATATTTCATTTAAAAATGATTATATAAATCATGGCTCGGCCCAAATAATACTCTGCCTTGAGTATAGACAGAGTTACGTTGAGTAAACTCCGTTCACTTCATGGGGTCAGTCCAATGGCGGCTATGTCATCAAGTTGTGTTTCACCATGTTTCGATTTTTTTATCCTTTTTTACATTTACAATTTTTTTTACAATTTTTTTTGGAAATGTCCCTCTTTTAGGCGGCAACAGCCCTCCCGAGAGCTCAGTTTTCTGACCCCTCAATGCCGCAAGCATTTCGGGCTGGTCCAAGTATGCTTTGGGCCGAGCCTTCATGTATTCCAGTGGTCTTATATTCATTACAATACGGTATTTTTTTCTTCCCTTACCTGAACATTTCCCCCAGTCCTTTCAGCATGCCCTTCTTGGCTTTGCTCCTGTCCTTCTCCTTGTCCTTGTCCTTCCCTCCGTCCGGCTGTTTCTTCTTCTCCTTCCCTCCTCCTCCTCCTCCTCCTCCCTTGTCCTTCTTCTTGTCCTCTTTGGTGCGTGCCGCCGTGCCGTTGACCAGCGGCTTGTCGCTGCCGGCCAGCGGGGTCAGGTCAGCCACCGTGGACACCGAGTCCCTCCCTGACCGGGAGCTCTCCTCTGTGTCCTCCTCCACTACAGACAAAACATTTGGACACCATTTAAAGGGATAGTTACATTTTTTTTGAACTAACAACTGTATTAATTGATGGGCAGAGTCCCGTGGTGGGAGTTCTGCTCTGGTTTTGGTGAAATGTGAATTAGTTCCGGTCATTTTTTGGGAGGGTCACTGGGGCTATGCAGTAAAATTAAATTAATCCGAAAAACTAACTCCCTTTGTATTGTTGACACAATTCTAAAATATTATCACATCCTTTGTTCATTCTTGACTCCTCTATCACAGGGAACTATGTATTTTGTGTCCATATCTATACGCCCAAAAACAATACAACAATACAAATGATGTTAGTTTTGTGGATTAATTTACTTTTACTGTGTGGCACCAGTGACCCCTACAAAATGACCACAACTACTGTACTTAATATTGGCTAATACCAGAGCAGAACTCCCACCACGGAACTCTGGCAATGAATTAATACAATCGACACTACTATAATAATGGACAGTATTTCATACAACATAAGTTCCAAAAAATGACTATCACTTTAATATAACTTTTTTAGAGAGGGGGGGGGACAGAGAGAGAGGAAGAGAGAGAGAGAGAGAGAGAGAGAGAGAGAGAGAGAGAGAGAGAGAGAGAGAGAGAGAGAGAGAGAGAGAGAGAGAGAGAGAGAGAGAGAGAGAGATACATCGTATAGAGACAAAGGAGAAGGCAGAACTATTTTATCATTCAGATATTTCACTTCTAAAATAGAACCTCCTGAAACACAAGCACCAAAAAAGAATCATAACAACATGTACAGGCAGACAATAGTCGGGTATAAACCTCATATGTCCTAAATCTATTCACGTAGCAAAAGAAAAATCAGACCTACAAGCTCAAAAAGGGTCGTTTCGCACCAACATTTTGAGCTTGTGAATCTGATACTTTTGATTTTTCTGTGCGGACGCTGTAGTATGATGTAGTATGACAGTTAAAACCTGGAGATGAGAGGTTTCCGGCCCTGACACACCGACGATATATATATACATTATATATATATATATATTACAACAGTCCATCTAACAGGAGCGCGCTCCGTGTCTTATGTGTTGGGTATGCATCATCCGCCGGGCACAGACGAATGTGGGAGAACGTGGGAGGTGTCATATTGCAGGGTCTTGGGTTTTTTAATATCGCGGCGGTGGCGGCGGCTGCCTGAGAGCGTAACAAAACAACGGAGCGTACCATACATACATACATACGGGGTTCATATATCACGTAGAAACTTCTCACCCCCGCAGAATCAATGAGCCGTTCCCAGCGAAACCACACATACACAGAGATGGTACGAGGTGTCGCTTTCCATGAAGCAAGGAGAGCTAAGAAAAGGCTCTTGCTATCGCTACGCTCGTCTCATGGCATAGACGGATTGTCTGTGTCTCGTGTGTCTGTCAAACACCCCCCCCACAGCCCTGAATCAAAATGTCACAGGGTTTATTTTGTTTCCATCGGCTATAGCACGCAGCGCAGCCAGTGCACTACATCACTAGTGTCAGCGATATGACGTTATTATTAAAAAAACAGCAGTGAGCAAAGCTATAGCGTCTATTATCGGCAGGCGCTAAGCATTAGTCAAAAAAACCTGCCGTCACTCTCATGCACGTGCAGAAAACGTCACGTCAGGATTCATGACGGTGAATCAATGCTAAAAATGATGTGTCATCGTCTGCCGTATGCGATGAGGCATGATGATAACACCATGATGATGATGATGATGTGATATCCTCCTCGGTCAACGTTCAGTGATGCCTCCTCCTTTTTGGTGGAATAAGCTTTTGAGACAACAATGAGCGAAGGAGTGACTCATGGTGAGTGAGCAGGTAAAGAGGATTCAGTGGTGAAAACAGAAGCGAGGTTCCTAATGGATTGGTGGATTTGGCTTGTATGTATCTATTATCTTTACTATTTCACCTCAAGGGAGTTCCAGGGGGTCCGCAACTAAATAATAGTTTGGAACCAAACGAAGGCTTATGGGTCTGTACTGCAACTCTGAGAGCGTACACATGTAACCGGTTCAGTTCAGAACCTGTTTTTAGTCCATGAGCCAGAGCTCCAAAATTGGAAAATAAATTACAGTATGTGTGCAAAGAAGCACTGATCTATAAGATCAGTGGTCCTTGAGAGGCTAAATGATGAAAGGTTGGTTAACCAGATGTAACTCTTTGAGAGTGTAAACATGAAACCAAATGGACGCGCAAGGGTCCATTTGGTTTCATGTTTACACTCTCAGGAGTTAAAATATTCATCAGGTGAATTAGCCTTGACGTCTACACAACTAGAGAATGTAGAAGATTAATGGTCATTTTGATCTGTATGTTGGACTGTTTTTGTTTCACAAATCCAGCCTGGAATTGTGGACAAAAAGAAATCTTTAGTTTTGGGGGGTCTGTGGGGCTAAAATGTCATCAAACGGTGGTCCTCCGTGGCTCAAATGCTGAATAACTAGTGGTCCCTGGTATCTCTTACATGTCTCCATGCCCTCGTCGTCCTCCTCGGCGGCGGCGGTGGCCGGCGGCCGGTCGTACGACTTGTCGATGGCGGCGCGGAAGCTCTCGTTGCAGCCCCGCCCCCGGATGATGCGGGGGCGGGGCCGGTGGAAGGGCAGGTCCCCGTTCAGGGTGACCTCGGCCACCGCCGTCTGAAGGCTCTCCAGGGAGCTGGACTTCTTCAGGCCCAGGGACGGACCCACGTCTCTGGTGGACGACCCTGAGGAGGACGAGGACACATCACAGAGATGAGGAACACTCGCTACCATAACCCAGGATCCATATAGGTTACTATATAGAGCTCTGCAGTGATGTCAGGCGCCGATTCCAGGAAGAGAATTCCCCTTTCACTTTCCTCATAGATTTCCCCAAAGGTTTATATAAAGACGATTACACCACAGACAAAGACAACCTTCGGTCGCGAGAAATCATGCCAACACACAATCAAATAATTTCTAATTTTCTTTTTGTTATTATTTGATCTGTGCAATATATTGTGTTTGTTGTAATGATTTGTCATGACCCGAGTTGGCTTCGTCCGCGGCGTTAAACGTCTTTATACTGTATAATTAATTTCTCAAGTCTATGAGGAAAACGAACGGGGAATTCACTTCCGGAAACACACGCTCTGATGTCACCGCGGAGGCCAATAACCCCCAGTGGTTCTCAAACACTTTAAGTCTCCAGAGACCCCCACCCTGCCGCAAGTGGATTTCTATTTGGGCCATGCATCTTCATATTAGCACAGGGGTTTTCAACAGGTGGTCCGGGGACCACCAGTGGTCCCTGAGAGGGTTCCAGGTGGTCCCCAGCTAAGTTGGTTAACCAGATGTAACTCTTGAGAACGTAAAAGGGTCCATTTGGTTTCATTTTTACACTCTCAAGAGTTAAAATATTCATCATCTGAATTAGCCCAAGTCTACACAAGTAGAAGATGGACAAAAGCAAAATATTTGTTTTAGTTTTGAGGTCTGTGAGGCCAAAATGTCCTCAAGTGGTGGTCCGTGGCTCAAATTCTGAAAAAATGGTGGTCCCTGGCATCAAAAAGGTTGAAAACCGCTGTATTAGCATATTGATGTATGGTGTAATATAGGCGGAGACCACCCACAGACCCCAGTTTGAGAACCACTGCTATAACCAACAGAAAACAGAACGTATCTAGAGAACGTAAGCTTAGTACATTAACAAGTCTTGGTGGTCAAAGGAGAGGCATATTTTCTCACAGCATCCAGTAACTTAACCTATAGTATTAGGAAAGTCTCTTTGAAGCAAATTCACTGTGCGTAACCCAAACTTGTAAAGGATAAACTATAAAAGGTATGAACCTCAACAAAACAATAGCTAAACCTAACCCTAATACTAATACTCAACACAGCGGCAACCAGATTATGCAAAAGTAAAACATCTGTCTAAATTTAAAACATTTGAATACAACATAATTACAGACTCTTCTTCAACGATGGTGAAAGCAAACATTCTTTGTACTCATACAGTGCATACAGTTGTATGATACAACACACTGAAGTCCTTAAACCAGACACCCAAACCTACAAAAACAAAACCAACAAAAAAAGGACAAGACACGTTAACTCCTCAAAAACAAACTTTGAATGAGGCCCTTAAACCAGACACCTAACCTCAACCCCAACCTCAACAGCAGAACTCATGGCAGATGAATAAAAGGCGCCGCAGATAAATGAAAGGTCGCGGCAGATAAAGCAAAAGGGGCAACAGATAACTAAAGGTCGCAGAACATAGTTAAAAGCGGCGGCAGGTACATAAAAAGGTCACGCCACATGAAGAAAAGGTTGCAGCAGATAAATTAAAGAGTTTCGTCAGAAGTCGACATCGGAGAATGATTCCGTCCCTCCCGACACATTCATAGTGTTGTGTGCAACAATGTGAATGTGCAGTGCAGTCTCACAGTACTACACTATACACGGAATGCCACCTAGGAATTGCATACACTGCGAGTTAAAGCAAAAATCCGTGACTATGCACGTGTTATGCGCGTGGCTGGTTGGGGATGGGGCAGTTTTTTTTCCACAAACCGGAAGTGGCTGGTTGGGGGTGGGGCAATTTGGGTTTTATAATATTTACTATTCTGTCCCTAACACATCGCAACTCGGACGCGGCTGAGTCGGCTCTGTCGGGCGCCGCTCCGTCATTTTCAGTGGAAAGACGAATATGCACGGATTTATTGTAAGCGAATATGCACGGATTTTTGCCTATTCTTGGCGAGAATTCACGTAATGGGCCATAACGTGCATATTCGCCAAAACCTCATGAGACTGGGTTGGAATGTGAAACAGAATGGCCCAAAATCTACTGTCAATTTGCCTTCGACAAACTGCTACTGCAGCAGGCATGTACCGTATCGTACTACAGGCAGGGGTGTAGTGGAGGGGGGACGCGGGGGGACGGTGTCCCCCCACTTCTCACATCTAATATATTTTTGGGCCCAAAGTAGGCCTATGTTTTTGTCTTGTCATTTACTTTTATGGATACAATTAGGCATTGTAAACAAACTTTCTCAATATGCTATAAATGCAACTGTGCATGTACGATAAAAAAGGTTCCCCCAATTCTGTATTTCTTAAAAATAGAGGTCTGAAAAAAATCATGGTGAAATACATCTGATGACATCATCAAGATGTATTTCACCATGTTTCTTTCAGACCCCTTTTCCTGAGAGGGTAAAAATGGGACCAAATGGACCCGCTAGGGTCAATCACACACACATTTTTTTTTGCTATTTTTGTTTTTAAATGACTGCCCTATTCGTCATACAAGACTCAAGTGAAAGAACTATTGAAAATAGAAGATCTACAAGCTCACAACTCCTTCGATTACAACTTTGGCACTTTGACGAGTGCCAAATTGCATAGAAGTACCTCGACACCGCCAGGAGACAATAATCCTGGTAATACTACAATAAAGATAAGATCATCATCAACTAAACAGCTAATCTTTTTTTTTTTAAAGCGATCCTCTGACCGACCACAAAGCAAAAACTTGCGCACGCTCTGCTTGCGGGAGTAATAAATGGTTTCTGACCTACAAAGTGGACACTTACAACATTAAACTAATCTGAACCCCACTTAATGAGCTACATTTTCCTCTTTAAAAAAACAGCCTGTTGAGCGAAAGAAGACCTTTCTCAGAAAGGAACAGGAACTCTCCCTCAAAGTTACACGATCGTCCCTGAAATATGACACAGGATGAGCTAATAGGATGAGAGAGAGAGGGGGAATCTAAGATGAATACGTACAGCACGACTCAGCAGTTATGACACTGGCATTATATATACAGTACAGCCCCGGCCAACAAGAAAATGGCCAATAACAGACGCCGGCCAAGTATGAACTCACTGATTCTTCCTGGAGCTTCCTCCGCACTTTTTAAGTTCACAGAGGTATACGGTACAGTACTTAGAAGCATTTCATCACTGTCAGGGAAGGAAAGCCTGTATCCGAGAAGAATGGACCTTGTTACCATGGAAACAAGGTCCAGCATGGAACGCATGAGGTCACAGCATGACGTCACATCGCCTCGTATAAAACTGCAGAATAAGGATAATTAGTTAGTTGCCTATAAGCAGGAATCTCATTATGTCCAAGGTGAGTCAGCCTTATTATACAGATTCACAACTGAGACCTGACACGCACAACATCACAACATCTTCAAGGGCCCTTCCAGCTTGCCAGGGGCTATTCGAGAAATACAAAATGCTTAGGATTCAAGCAACTGACAGCTCTTAGTTCCCTCCTAAACCAAGTTTACTGTGCTATCAGTGGTTTTCAACCAGTGGTCCGGGGACCACCAGTGGTCCTTGAGATGGTTCCAGGTGGTCACAAGCTAAATCGGTTAACCAGATGAAAAGTTGGTTAACCAGATGTAACTCGAGAGCGTAAAAATGAAACCAAGGGTCCATTTGGTTTCATTTTACACTCTCAAGAGTTAAAATATTCATCTGAATTAGCCCAAGGCTACACAACTAGAGAATGTAGAAGATTAATGGTCATTTTGAGTTGTATGTTTGACCGTTTTATTTCCCAAAATATAACTGGGGCTAAAATGTCCCCAAATAGCTTGAAAACCCATGCTATATACAGTCCTTTACTTTATTAATTAATTAGTATTAAAGTTTTCCCTAATGACACTCTACTAGCACTACTGCATGTCAACATACAAAGTGACAAAAGTAGTGAGAATAGATCATAACAACTCACAGAGCCTGTAGATTGAATTGATCATTGTTTTAATAGTCCACCACCGATCACAATCCACCATCAGCCCCATCAAATAAATAATACATAGAGGAATAATAATAAAGTGTTTTGGACATACCAGGTTTTCACCCGTCAGCGTCAATTTCTATCTTTGTTGCTTCGCATCTTTTACCAAAATTGTAATGTGTAGTGCTGTGCTGTGATGCCAAAATGTCTGCCTCTTGAACCATTAAAAACACAAAATAAAACATAAATTCCACGTAGCAGAAGTAAGAACTTCTACTGTATGATTTATGATACAAATACAAAACCAGCATCGACAGCATTCTGTGAAAGTGAGTTCAAGTAAAAGACTAAAACCCTGGTTTCTTCTATTGTAGTGGAGGAATCTCACTGCAGGGCCTGGTAGGGACCCCCAGGGGTCCGGGAGGGGAAACACTAGCTAAATTATTGATAGTTACTTAGCAACCAAATGGAAACTTATGGTTCTAATATTCTAGCTAAATGAGCACTGCGTAATTAAAGCAACACTTTAATTTGATGGGCCGATGGTAGATCCTGTTCAGTAATCCATGTACAAAGCACATTCATTCGCAATTTTACTTTTCAAAGAAAAATGCTGCTGCATAAAGTACTTAATGAATTAACCACAAAAAGGGGGATTGCACCCATTTTCAAAATTTTACTATGCCATTAATATACCTTAGAGATGTTGTGTGGATGTGTTAAAAAACGTTCCCCCATCCTGTGTTTCCTGGAAATGAAGGTCTGAAAGGAATCACAGCTTGAGGGTTGTGTTTCACCATGTTAATGATTTTTCTTTTAGCACATTTTTTCGGGGAGCGTACAAAGTAGCAGGTCCATTTAGTTCCATTTGTACGCTATCAGAAACATGTTTAAAATAGGTTGAATCCCCCTTTATATTAAGCCCTATTGAATTTATTTGTGAGCTTGCAGATCGGCGACTTCCAACGTTATTCATTGAAAGCTTGAGAAACATGAGAAACCGTCTCGGTACAAACACGGTTTTTATATTACAAAGAAAATGTTACTTTGTACTTTGTGCTTAGCCCTGCAGATCACAGGCGACATCACCCCCCCGTCCAGCCCCGCCCCCACACAGAACAGCTTCCTCAGCATTCTGCCATCCTGGGGAGAGAAAAGAAGACTGAGGAGCCTTCAGGCAGAGGACTATCAGACTGAGAGCCGAGGGACAACGCTGTCCATCAGGCTGTCAGGAGGATGGACCAGCTCTCCTCCTACTCATATGTTTACACTATGGACCAGGGGTTTTCAACCTTTTTCATACCAGGGCCCACTATTCATTCAGCATTTGAGCCACGGACCACCATTTGAGGATATTTTAGCCCCCACAGACCCCAAAACTAAATATTTCTTTTGCTGCTTTTGTCCACAATTCCAGGCTGGATTTGGGGAAAAAAAGTCAAACATACAGATCAAAATGGCCCTTAATCTTCTACGTTCTCTAGTTGTGTAGACTTGGGATAATTCACATGATGAATATATTAACTCAAGAGTTACATCTGGTTAACCAACTTAGCTGGGGACCACCTCTCAGGGACCACTGGTGGTCCCCGGACCACCTGTTGAAAACCCCTGCCTCAAACAGTGTTGGGCAGTAACTTCGGTATTGTCCCGAATATAAGACTACCCTGGTTATAAGAAGAGTTTCAGATGCACATGATGTCACCAGGCTTCGTAGCAGATAAATTATGGCTAAGAGCAGGCAAAACCATGAAGCCAAGATAGGGAACAAAGGGAGGGCATATAGTCCCTACCAGTGTTGGTCAATATTACTTTACACTTTACATTATTACTGGAATCGAAGAGTAATATATTACATATTACGTTATTACTCCCACCTTTGAAAAAAATAGAGATGTACAACATAATCTGTCTATCTGTCTAACCTAAAAGCACTAGATTTTCTGCTAGGAGCGTTTCACTAATGTTAGCACTAGGGGGGGTCTGGAAAAAAGCTAAATATAGTGACAAATGTGCCAAGTTGGCAACACTGGTAGGTAGCTGAACCATCTGTGCATCTGAAGGATGAAATGTGTGTGATCCCTCAGCCACACACACACACACACACACACACACACACACACACACACACACACACACACACGCGCGCGCGCGCACTGTGCACCAAACGTGCAACCTTCTAAATTAAAACTTCCATCACTGAGATATTGTGCGAGTGCGAGGGGAAAACACGACGAGGTAATTAAATCAAAAACCAATCTCAATATTTGGAGCGTGTGGGAGTGTTTCTGCTCTCCATATGGTGCACTTCACAGTCAGGAGAGGTGTGTGAGTGGTAAATGAAGAGTGTGTGTGTGTGTGTGTGTGTGTGTGTGTGTGTGTGTGTGTGTGTGTGTGTGCGTGCGTGCGTGCGTGCGTGCGTGCGTGCGTGCGTGCGTGCGTGCGTGCGTGCGTGCGTGCGTGCGTGCGTGCGTGTGTGTGTAGTGTATGGGACGGTGGGGATATATAGTTTACGACAGTCGTTCTCAAAGTGTAGTCTGGGGAACCACTGAGGGGGTCTTTGATGGGATTCCAGGGGGTCCCTAGCAAAATGTGTGACTATAGCATCAAAATAATGTTAAGCACGTTTTGGAATTTCAAATTAAGGGTACATTGATGCAATAGACACAGAGACTTGATCATAAATGGGGCATTATAGTGTGGCCCTGTGTGAGTGTATGAATGTAAAACAAAATGTGTCAGAACCACTGCTTTTAGGGGACATCCTTTACCCACCTCTGCCCCGCCCCTGATCACATGGGTGATCTGTCACAGAATACTGGATAAACAAACACACATGACAAGCACACTGACTAATGTGCATGTTTGTGTGGGCATGTGTGTGTGCGCGCATGTGTGTGTGTAGGTATCAGGGCTGACAGGGCTCTGTTCATACTCATCAGTCTGTTTTCTTATCTCCTCTCTTCTACGTTGCACACAGAGTTAATTTAAAGGCGTTTCTTTTTATCACTGAGTCGTCTTTCACCGGTCACACTTCAGCAGCAGTGTTAAAAAGAAAATGTAACGTCACTGCAGATTAGAATTCTAACAAATCACCAGATGAGTAAAGAAAGAAAAAAAAAGTACTTTTTGAAAAGAGAGAGGAAAATGTTTCAAGGTTTCATTTCCCTGAATTCTAGTGTTATATTTTTATTTTTATTTGTTGAGGTCAAAAAGCTTTGCAATTCAATGAAAAAGCACCCACTGAGGACAGATCTAGAAATGTCTAAAAATGGTCTAAAAGTGAAAGTTATTTGGCGATCTAATCTTAGACTAGACGTTGATTAGACGTCTAATCTAAGATTAGACCACTAAAAAACTTCCACTTTTAGACGTTTTATAAACACTTGTGCTCAGTGGGTTTAGTATTTGAATTGAAGATGCTAAATTTGGCAACTAAACCACAAAGTCACTTCACTCTGCAGTCAAAATGCAAATCACTGGGAGTAACAGTAATGACTACTTTTGTATGTAGAGTACAGTACTTTTTTTTTTATTGAACTGATGTTTATCAACCTAAACAAAGCTATACCATATTGATACATATATCGATATGTAGAAATCATTTATAGAAAATCCTCTGTTGGGAACTTGTGCAAATGAAAGAAATCCAAAAACAGCTTACTTTAAATAAACTGAGTTGATGATGATGTTTTTGTAATACAACTGACAAAACAGCCTGTATTTTAAAATTTCACTATTTCCAGGACTAGTTTTGGAGTGATAAGCAGGCGTTGGAAGTGAATCACCCCAAAAGTCAAGGAGTGAAAGAGATAGAAATTGGTATTTTTTGGGCATTCGTTGGCCGCATTACCAAGCCATTCATTTGTAATGTAAACAATTACACGTCTATCCTATTTATTGCAGAAACAAGGAGAGGAGGTGAGAGGGTTTTCTGTCTGACAATTTGCCCTGTGAGCTACTTTGTGGCACGCATGAGATTTATGGCTCAGCAGAAACATCTCTGGAGTTAACGTGTGAATGAAATAGTGAGCGCTGGGGGCGGACTGGAGGACGGACTGGACCGGCGGTTAGCTAACAGTCCCGCATTGTCCTCTGCCACTGAGGTGCCCCCTGTCAAACATGTGGCTACCGCCTGTATCAACACAACCCTCTCAGCCAATAAGGACGCGGGGGGTGGGGTGTGGGGGTGTCTGGGGGATCTGGGGGGTCGCTATTCAATCATTCACCCCATACTCAGAGACACCGTTTAAATGTTAATATCGTGTCGATGTAGCCATTTAGCTGGACACCCTCATCTAGAGCGACTCGGGATGCATGAGTAGGCGGGCAAAGTTCAGAGCCCTGTTCAAGGGCACTTTGACACCAGGCCAGCGACGGGAGGATTGAACCAGGGACCTTTTTGCCGTTAATGGACGCTCACTGTAACTAGGAGGAGGAGGGCACACAGCCATCATGTCAGCAGCTGTCACACGGGCTTTGGTTTCAGAGCAAAGCTGGCCGGTGGTGTTTTGGCCTTTAGTAAATGGTCCATGGCTCATTGCTGCTTAACTGAGGAGTACTGGGGATGTGTTGGCGTTCAAGAAGAAAAAAAAACAAGGACCTGTCTAGAATTAGAAGAGCGTTGAAGAGAAAATAAACGCTTGCCTGGTTAAAGAAAGCAGCGTGAAATCTATTAGCGCGCAACGCTGCATGGGAAAATTGAATAGGTGTTGGAATTTTCCAAGCTGATGAGAAAGAATGGCTGCCTTTTTTCCGAATGGCAACATGTCTGAGAAGTTATGCCTAAATGATAGCTGTAAAACAGGGGTGCCCAAAAGGTAGATGGTGATCTACCGATCACACAGGCCGTGCAGCTACAGTAGATCACATGACAGTCCCCCCAGCACTTGGACCCTTATAGATCTGTAACTCTTGAGTGTTAAAATGAAACCAAATGGACCCGTAAGGGTCCATTTGGTTTCATTTTAAACACTCTCAAGAGTTAAATTATATTTAAACATCTGAATTACGTAATTTTCAAGAGTCCACACAATTAGAAAATGGAGAATAATTGTTATTTTGACCAATGTTTTGCCAGTTCTCTTTCCCAATTGTGGACAAAAACGTGAAAGTTGTTAGCCAAGTGACTCAACACAAACTCAACATCACAAACTGTAAACTCAAACCTCAAATATGGTTTTCAAACGTCAGTAATAGCATATACAGGAAAACCTTCCAATTCTACCCCTCTATTTTTCATTATAAGTGCATTGTTCTTAAACACTATAACATTAAGTAACACCATCACCACTATTTCAAAGGTCAAACTTTCTCGGGGGGCCTTGAAATGGATGTCTTTTGATGTGTAGAACTTGTTGAGCCGGTCATTTTGAAAGCAGCTCTCAAGTCAAAAAAGTGTGGGCACCCCTGCTGTAAAACATCTCAGTTATCTTTCAAATACCGTTCTTCTACAGCTGCTGTGCAGAGCAACTTAAGCAATGTATAATATACAATACAATATATAGCCTGGACCCGGCCACTGTTCAAAAATGGAAGCTCAAATTCAACTTTGCAACCTCATCTGTCAAGGACCAAGCATGGGCGTGGCTTGTGAAGGTCGAATTACTGTCGAGGCTTCTGATTGGTCTCTGAAAAAACAACAGTTTAGGCTCGTTGGAACAACATCCAATCATAAACAACGGCGCTACGCAACAGGTGACGACAGGGAAATTCCAGTCAAACAGGCACTGGCCAGACTCAGTTGCTCAGTGACATTCAGAAGTTGAATGTTGCAACAGCAAAGGAGGCTGGAATTCCAGGCTATATATACTGTATACTATATACATATACTGTATACTATATATATTTTAGAAATTTGCAAAACAAGGAAGGGGCACGGTGCCACAGTTGAAAGTATGAATTATGCAATAATACTGGCCTCTATAACTGCCTCTCTTGGCCAGCGGGGAAAGGACCCCGTTTAGAATAACCACACCACATCCAACAGAGAAAAAACTCCTGACCACCCTGTCAGGTGAAAAGAGAAGCAACTTGGACTCCTCATGCATATAAGGAAGCATGAGGTCAGTCCACTGCCCTCCCCAGCTTGGCAGAGCTTAGTGCAGAGGATTACATTATAAACAATTTACACTGGATGGAGAAAATATGCATGAAAAGATGATCTGTAAAATAATAGAGTTTATTACCAATTTAAATAATCTTTTAAAGCGCTGTGAAAGCTACTTCCCGATCGAGGCCAACATGTCTCAATGTCTTGATGCCCCCATAGGGATACAGACAGCTTGCTACATGTTTATTGAGACCTACATATTTCCGAACATATGTCACTACCATATAACAAACGACGTGCTGTCCATTCCATTATGCAGCATTTAGTGCTAATCTCGTATGCGCATAAACATATATGTGTAATATACATGATGAATTAACAGAAGGATACACACAAAGAACCTTCTGTGTGTTGCCTGATCTGCCATACATAATCTCCTCTCTGTCTCTCTCTGCATCTTTCTTCATCCTCTCTGTCTCTTGCTGCATCGCCTGCAGCAGGATACGGTATGTTCTGATATATTTTCACACCTGTCCTCCATGTCTCTGTGGCCTCCAGTCCTTGCTCTCGCTCTCTGCAGTGAGTTCACTGGTGTCTAATAGTGATAGTATTCCTGACTCTCCTGGATCTCTCTCTCTCTCTCTCTCTCTCTCTACCTCTCTGAGTGAATCTCTCTGGATCTCTGGTTCTCTTTCTCTTGAGTATTTCTTCGATATGTCTTGTTTGGAATGACATTTGACAAGAGGTGCCCATGCGCAGTTACAATTAGGAAAGATTAAGTTATAATCCATCTATATATCCGTCTCCCTCCTCTGCACTTTCAGCTTTCGGCGATGGCTATTTTGTGATTTTCACTCTCTTTCTCTCTTTTTTTGGCCTCTCTTTTCACTCTTTTCACAGCAAAGACCATAGTCTCTCTACTCTCTCTCTCTCTCGCAGCAGGCCTCTGTTCAGCTGAAATGATGGTGAAAACACACGTCTTGACAATGACGGATGACTCGCTGTCAGCGCCCAGTCTTAGCCAAGGACGGAGCGCTTTCTCTCTCTCTCTTCTCTCTCTCCCTCCGCTCTACACCACATACACACACGCACACGCGTAACATCCCTGACACACGCTTGCACAAAACAATTAGCGCCGCGGCCCGCGTTTGCCACGAGACAATCAAATCTCTCTCGGAGAGAGAGTTGCCCGCCCACTTTTCCAACGCCGAGCGCCGAGCTGCGACCTCAAACTGTCTCTCTGAGGCACCGAGGGAGTTTTCACTGCACTCAGCAATGGATCTGTCTCCTGTCAACAGTCCTGGAACTACCTGGAACGCTGCATACATGTACGACGAAGACCCTTTCGTTGTAATCTGTAGCAATGTGGAGCGAGGTGGCGTTTATTTGTGAACCACTAATAGAGTACATGTCTGGAGTGGCTTCTTGTGCACTACTCTCTCTTTGCGATGAAGATGATCAATGGTTGCAGAGAAGTTTTCATTTCAAGCAGTCTTGCTTTTACATTAACTCTGATTGAAAACCATTTGGGGTCTCCATGGACCCCAGTCTTTGCTGTAAAACCATCTGTTATAATTTAACTTTCAGAATCTACCATTTAGTTCTTAACAATCCATCATTTAGTTGGTGATCCAACTAATGCATCGATTTCCCTTCAGGACACAAAGTATATCTCGTCTGATTTCTCTCATCCCCTGAATCCTGAATCCTCAAGAACGTCTAAATTTGATCGACACCCAAATCGAGGTCTCCGGGACCCCAATCTACACTGTAAAATAATGCCATGTCCCCGTCCCTCACAACAGAACAAATCCACCGTGTAGTTTTAGAGAACTTCTTAAGGTACAACTGTACTGCTTGCAGTGTGAGCATGTACCTCTGCTAGACGTTCCTCACAGAATATTCTATAAGTTTTGAACTTTGAAGTCTCTTCACCAATCACCAATGACCACCAAGACACATTCCGGTTTTCAGAATCAGCAACATTTGAATTTTAAATCACGTGAACTTGAACCCGTCACCTCTATCTTATGGGGGGCGGCGATCACACCGTGATGCATCGCTAGAAACAAACCTATGTTGTTGTTTTTGTTATTGTACTGTAATTTGTACATAACGACAAAGTGAAATAATTTATCCCTTGGATTCACCTGTCCCAACGGACCCAGCACTACTTTTTGCCAAAGTGTGCCGTATCCCCCTCCCCCCCGCAGCGACGCATCCCGGCATGATCGTGGCGCTCTGACACAACTAAATCCTTACCTGCGTTGGCCTCGGGCCTCGGGGTGAGGTTAATCTCGTCCGCTACTGTTAAAGGTGGAGGATGGATGAAGGTTGTAGGAGGGATGCGAGGAGAGAGAGGTAGGATGGATGGATGGATGGATGGAGGAGAACATTTGGGAAGGTTTCGGTTAGTTAGTAAAAAATCATCACATTCAGCATGCAACATTCCAGAGGCGACATCCAACCAACCGTTAGGATCGGACGTCATGCAAGTGAGAGAGAGAGAGAGAGAGAGAGAGAGAGAGAGAGAGAGAGAGAGGGAATTAAACAAGAGGTGGAGCTTAGGAGGGCGATCACGTGTTGGTGATGGCAACGTGCAGAGCGAACATTCTGATCAGACAGATTAGATATCCAGGGGCAGGTGGGGGAACTACCAGACATGCTTTAAAAGGATCCCAGGCTAATAAGCCTCATATGGATAAATATATATCTGTCCTCTATAACTAGAATTGAACTAGAACTAGAATTTAAAACACATACATGTGCGTATAATAGGGCTTTAACCAAAAAATCGATACATCGATGCATCGATTTGCATAACACGTGTCGACTCCAAAATTCCCGAGTCGATAAGTTGTTTTTTTCCCTTCCTCCGAGGGAAAGGAGTAAAGAGGAGGAATTAAACATTTACCTTTGTTTTCCCCTTTTTTCTTTCTCTATATGTGCGACGCGTGTGTATATAATTCAACTGTAATATTGGTTACTGTCACTCACGGACAGAACAGAATTCTCCTTTGAAGTTTCCTTTGCAACTCTATCGAGTTCAGCCTTAAATCTTACTGCAGCTGCATGCGCTCTTGCGCTCTTGGCGCGCGGCGTTCTACTGATCATTACGTACACGGATCAGATCGAACAGCAAACAGTGTACAAACTTCATCAATCAACACCTCCCCGTGCTGTGTTTTGTTCCTCGTTTCGCAACGCTACGCAGTACGCACGGGACGCATGCTTCTGTCCGCGTCGTTCTCATTAATTTACTGAATGGATCAGAAAGGAAAGGCAGCGCGGCCGCGGCGGTGGTGGAGGAGGAGGAGGTGGAGGCTACATGTAAGTGGATCGTATTCTGATAATGTGGCCGCTGTTAGAACGATCATGTCTTCTGTTGCGTTTTAACGTGTGGGCTGCTGTGGATTGATAATGTTGTGTTTTTATGGCTGGCCTGGGAGTGGACGTTGTGCTGCGCTGTGTGCCAATATTGTTTCCATATTAAGCTTGCCACATGCTTCCTGCGTTTGCATAAGCCCTGCGCCGGCCTCATAGCGGCACCATTTGATCCACCCTCGGAGAACCACCGCGACGGACCCCCCCCCCCCCCCCCCCCCCCCCCCCCGCGCCATAAAACGATAAATTGATAATTTATCGACTTGACTGTCTGACAAGTCGACTTGAAAAAATCTCAAGTCGTTAATGCCCTAATGTATAATATATGTATAATATAATATAATATAATATAATATAATATAATATAATATAATATAATATAATATAATATAATATAATATAATATAATATAATATAATATAATATAATATAATATAATATAAAACACATACATATATGTATATGTATAATATGTTCTTTAGTTAAAAAACAACAACAACAAAAAAAACAGTTCACATCCCTTGGGGGGCGCCATTTTACTGTGCCCGTCACAGGAGATTTTCCCAGGGAAAATCTTGCCTGGGCTCCAAATTGCCTAGAAACGCCACTGTAGATATCATTATGAGGGAAAGAGTGGGGTTTGAGAGAGGAAGAAAGAGAAACGATCACTCATTTACAGCCAGAAATCATTCATCATTACAGGTCGGGCGAAGCCATTGTGGGCAGCGAGTGTTTGAACTTTGTCTTCGTACCACATACAGTAACAGAGAGAGGAGGACTGAAGGGTAGGGGGATGCGGGGTGAAATGTTGGAATATGGGTGGGGGGATTATTTGAGGCGAAGTGTTCAAGGAGAACCGCTTCAGTCGAGATATTCACTCAAACATTTCGATGTTTATGTACAGCGGTGAGCACTTGAGATTGTCACTGTTACCATGTGGCTGCTCCCGAGGCACAAGGGTGGTACCTCTTCCCTGCAGTCGTAACAGTTTTCACACTTCACTTTTAGGGGATGGAGAGGTAAATGGTGGTCCCCGGTGGAAGAAGAAGAGGGTGTTTGGGGTGCTAGTGTCGTGTCGTACCTAGGTCCATGCTCTTGGACTTGCGCGTCTTGATGATCTCCAGCTGCGAGGCGGCGTCGCCGAACTGCTTGGTGCGCTTCTCCGACATGCTCTGCCTGCCGAAGCCTTCCCTGTGGAACGCCACGTCCGGTCCGCCTCCTCCGGACTCAGAGGACTGGAGAGGAAGAGGAGAAGAGAACTGTTAGCCCATTGTGTCCTGTCTAGATTTCTAGCTTCTGAATAACATAATATTCAAAGAGTTGCACCACGTTTTCACGATTTTTCAAAAATAGCAGAGATACAAGCTCATAGCGCGCCACTCGGTGGCGCGCTATGAGCTTGTAGATCTGCTATTTTTCAATAGTTAAAACATAATGCTTAGAACACCAAAACGCGTTCAGTACACTAAGGGTATTGTACAATTTAGATTTTTTTTTTAAACGCCAAATGAACTTGTGAGAGTTCCAGGTAGTCTCCAGCTAAAAGATGGAAAGTAGGTGAACCAGATGTAACTCTTTGAATGTGTAGAAAAATGAAACCAAATTGGTTCCATGTTTTACACTCTTAAGAGTTAAGATATTTATCTGAATTAGCCCCACTTAAAAAGTCTACACAGTCAGAGAATGTAGAAGAATGATCATTTTGATCCATGTTTGGTTATTGTGTTTTCCAAAAATCCATCCTGGAATTGTGGACAAAACCAAAAGAAATCTTTAGTTCGGGGCCTTTGGGGTGAAAATGTCATCAAATGGTGGTCCACCATTTGATGTTGAGGTTAGCCTCTCGGACCCCAAACTAAGGATTTTCACATTTTTGTCCACAATTTAGCAGAGATAAAACGTGGGTCGAAATAACAGTTCTTCTACATTTTCTAATTGTGTACCGTAGATCCTTGAAAATGATATAATTCTGATGTTTAAATATAATTTAAACATCTCAATCTGAACATCTGAAACCAAATGGACCCATTTCATTTTAACGCTCCCAAGAGTTACAGATCTATAAGGGTCCAAGTGCTGCGAGAGAGCTTGCTGAGAGAGCCTAAAATTGCCTATGGAGTGAAGTATTCCTAAAACTGGGGAATCCTGGTTTTAATGGATTTTTTAGAATTGAGCTAAAGAGTCTCTTCTAATCTAAACATTAAACGAAACCATGTAGTAATGTACTCGTAGCTCAGCATAGCAATATTATTTATTCCCAAGCGCAGGAGAGAAATCTTTGTTGGGGGGTTTTGATCAGCGGCGTAGCGCATGTACAGTTCAGTACATGTGTTTCTTAAACCAAAGCCATTCGTCCAACATTTTCTTTTCGCTAATTTCCTCGTGTCTTTCAATCCGTTGTCAGGCGCTGTGTAAGCTTTCCAGCTTGGACGTAAACCACACGGTTCCTCCATAGACTAACTATTTATAATGTCAATTTGGCTCGGCTTTTGAAACCCCAGCTCTCTGTTTGACGGGGCGACTTCATCACTCTGCTCGCGTTTCTGCTCGCGCTCGTGTGAGTTTTTTTTTTTTGCCTCGCTCCTTGATTTGTATGTTCAAGAAATTCCGTCCCGCTTTTTAGTTCCACAGCTGCACCGGCAAGATGGCAGCGTCTGGGAGGAACTGACAGCGTTTCATGTAAATGTATTCCATAGAGTTTTACGTGCAAAGGAAGGAAAAGCCTGGAATTTTATACAAGGTCACGGCGTCCCTGCCGGTTTAGCTTGAATGTGTACGACGCGTGCATAATATTATGCGTGTATGTGTCTGCGTATATGTGTGTGTATGCACACGCGTTAGTCGTTATTCCTGTCTGAAGCATCTCTGATTGTGACCTCTTCAACTTGGTCGACTTGAACATTTCCCAATTGGGGGGCAGGAGAAAATGGTATGGATGAAGTCGCACCCATACCGTTTTCAGTTACAGGACTTTTATTAGACAAGTTGTTGTTGAAGTTACAACAGACACGCAGCATGCATAAAGCTAAATGTCTGACTCAGAGTTTTCTGTTTTCAATGATGAAAATGCTGTTGGTTTAGTGGTGCCACAGCTGCACAGTAGTTACTTACAGTAGTAGCAGTAGTAGTGTTTCAAATCATTTTAAATAGAAGCACTTTAATTTGAAATATCTTGGTTTGTTTTGCATGCCATCGTGGTGGGGCAGACTGGGCATTTAGGGGGGGCATTGCCCCCCCATGCCCATGCCTAGATCCGGCCCTGGTGCCACATGTGTCATGAGTGCGTGTGTGGCACGGTGATTAGCAGCTGGGGCCACCACCACCACCGCTACTGCAATCATCAGTGTTTGTATTGAGCACAGAGCAGGGCTGATTTGATCCCATACACATTGATGATGAGGCCTCTGATGACTTGTGCAGTTCAGTGATCTAAATTCAAAAACGCTCTCGTCTGTGTCTCTCTCTCTCTCTTTCACTGTCTCTGTTTATCCTTCGGCTTGGATTGTTATTCTCTTGCTCTCTCTCTCTCTGTCTCTTCGACTATCTCTCGTTTCTCTTGATCAATTTCTCATTTCTCTTATCCTTGTTTCGTTGTCGTTCTCCTCCGTCCATTCGGTACACCCCACATCATTTCAGCTCTAACATTGTTCCTTCGATTCCATCATCTTATTTATTTATTTATTTTGCTGTGTCGCTGTTCTCTCTTTCCTCCATTGCTCCTGACACTCTTAGTGACCTTGTGGATAGAGTGTCCGCCCTGAAACTGGGAGGCCGGGGTTCGATTCCCGACCAGGTCATACCAAAGACTGTAAAAATGGGTCCCAATGCCGGGGTACCCTGCTTGGCACTCAGCATCAAAGGGATGGATTGGGGGCCAAATCAACTAATGCTTCCGGAGCGCGGCGCACGCTGCAGCTCACCGCTCCAAGAGATGGGTCAAAAGCGGAGAACTAATATCACTGCGGTAATGTGAGTGACTAATATGACGACTTTGACTTTGTCCTGTATGAACTGTGCTGTGCCGTACAAGCACTCCTCCGTGGCGTGTGTGTGTGCGTGTGTGTGTGTGTATCCAACAATACTTCACTGCGAAGGTGGATTCTTGGGTGAGTAATTGATATTCCTACGAGGAGACCAAACACACGCTTCTGCGAACGCATCCTCGTGCAGCCCCACCCACCCACCTCTCGTTCTGATTGGGCAGCTCCTTGGCCCAGGGCGGAGTCACCACCTCGGCGGCGAATCCCATGTCGTCGTGGGAGCTGGAAGAGGATTGGTCAGAGAGGTGCGGCGGGAGCAGCGGCGGTCGGTCGTCCTCGATGATGACGGTGTCGTCCTGGGGCATGTTGACGGTGGGAGACAGCTGGTAGTTACCTGCACGGAGGAGACCTGCATTAAAGGGGTATTCCACTTTCAAATAAACTTTTGGTCATTTTATGGTCTACTCAGTCTCATGTGAACACACCAGACAGTTTACAGTATTCACTCCATTCAGTGTTTAGATATTTGATGTTCATTTTAGTGCATCCGCCTCCTTCCTATACAAACCCATTATAACCTAAAACTCCATTTTAACCATGACAGATTATTCGAAAACAACCCATTTTTTCTGGTGACTGATATTGTCCTCCTAATATGTGAGAGGGCTGTGGAATTTCATTTACAGTTTTCATTTATTTTTAAAATATTGTAACCCGCAAGGGTCCATTTGGTTTAATTTTTACGTTCTCAAGAGTTACATCTGGTTAACCAACTTAGCTGGGGACCACCTGCTACCCTCTCAGGGACCACTGGTGGTCCCCGGACCACCTGTTGAAAACCCCTGCAGTAGCACACTTGGTGTTGCCGAAAATGGCAGATAATGGCCAATCAGGTGTGTGTGACCACAGTACTCCCACCATCACTTCTGTTCGATAGAAAACATATTCAGAACAGGCTTTGAGGGCCGAAATTCAGGGAATGGCTTCTGTGACAATTGTCATAATGGATATCAACTTTAGGATTTGTTTTAATGAAACATTTACCTAGTATACCTTTTAAAAGTAACTTTCCCCAAGACTGCTAATGACATACAACCTCACGACAACAACCCAGAGCCTGCATTTTTTTGTTCTCAGAGAGATGCATATGAGAGAAGCGCATGCTGTGAAGGAGACACAGTAAAAACATTGTGCTATTAAGTCCTCGCTCCGCCCAGAGGGGAGAGAGAGTTCATGTTTCAAGGCAACAGACAAAATATTTCATGTTTCAAGCTTTCAAGAGATAAACAATTCAAGATAACCGTGTACACGCACACGCACACACACACAAACACTCACACAGGAACTTTTTTTTTTTTGACGCTACTCTTTTTTTCCCTCCACCCTGTTCATATTTAAACAGAGTGAAAGCCCTCCTGGCTAATCTGCTTACTTCCAAGCGCACATTGCTGGCAGTGGGTACAATGGCACTGCTATGTCAGAGAATGGCCATGATTAATTCAAGCTGCATGCTCGCAAATAAAGATAAACCCCTTCTCTTGTTGTGCTGCGGAAAAAAAAAAAAAACTTTTTTCCCCACAAAAAAACAAGAACATACACAAATAAATAAATAAGTCTCCCTTTTTTATGTGTCTCCGATAGAGCATTGGGGGGGCTTATAAGAACTATCATTGGTATTCAGTGCCACAACTCTGTCTTTTAATCTGTTATTTCTTTGTTTTTTTCTCTTCCCCCCTGGTGTCCACAACACAGCAAAAAGAGAAGGCCACAGTCAGTCACAGTGGCTCATAAAAACTTTGTGTTTGCCGAGTGCCCGGAGGGGCTTTGGCTACTGAAAAGCGCTTGGGGGGCTTTGTACTGGATAGACCTGGCAGCATGTGTGTGTGTGTGTGTGTGTGTGTGTGTGTGTGTTGTGTGTGTGTGTGTGTGTGTGTGTGTGTGTGTGTGTGTGTGTGTGTGTGTGTGTGTGATCCTAATGTGTCTGACACAGTGGGGTTGCTGTGAGCTACTACTGGGCCAGTCTGTGCTGCGGCCAGTATGGGGGAATGGTGGGCGAGACTGACCCGTTGTTAATGGAGTTGAATTGAGGAGAGAGAGAGAGAGAGAGAGAGAGAGAGAGAGAGAGAGAGAGAGAGAGAGGGAGAGAGAATGGGGCAAAGGTTTATGTAAATCTGTCTTTTAGTGTTTGTGTGCACGTACGTGCAAGGTCTGGGGATAGAAAAGTTGAAAATGAAATCCTGGAAGTTGCATTCGCATAGCGCGTGTGTGTGTGTGTGTTGTGTGTGTGTGTGTGTGTGTGTGTGTGTGTGTGTGTGTGTGTGTGTGTGTGTGTGTGTGTGTGTGTGTGTGACTTAGGCGCATGCCCTTCCCGCTGAGTGTGTTTGTTTCCCTCAGTGAATAGAAAGTGTGGGTGAGTCTCCTCACACAGCATGCACACCTCTCTGAAAGACCACACACACGCACACGTGCACGTGCACGCGCGCGCGCGCACACACACACACACACACACACACACACACACACACACACACACACACACACACACACACACACACACACACACAGGCTTGTAAATGCTACATGATGGGGACCCATGAGTGGACACCAACGGTGTGGGGACACCCCTTTCTAGACATGGTACGCCTCTGAAAAAAATCATGTATGCTCAGAAAAACCTCAGGAACCAGAATATCACTTTAAATTAGCAAAATTCAATACTTTTTCTCCCAGACCTGACTTCACGCATCCATCTGGGGACCAACAGATATTCCGCCTTCCTGGGGACACCATAGCACACCTCAGATGGCATACCTCCTGGGGACTCTATCTGATAACACTCGGTCAGATATTGCATCCTCCTGGGGACTCCATCTGATAACACTCGTTCAGATATTGCATCCTCCTGGGGACTCCATCTGATAACACTCGGTCAGATAGTGCATACTTTCTGGGGACAACACTGCACAACAGTTTCAGATATTACTCTTTCTGGGCATCTGTATAGACAGAGCATTTCTGCGCACACATCAGACAGTACAGTTTGTGACCATACCACAATTTCAGGTCTTTCTTTATGGAACACATCTACACCCTTTCAGGTTGTACTGAAATTTATTTTTTCAAAATACAAAACTTTTTCAGAACTTTTTTTGTTAGGTCTCAACTGCAACAGCAGCAGAGCACACCAAGCAAATGAGGACTTAAAGTTCCTATAAGCGAGTTTATGGTCAAAATAAGCGAATTTGTGGTCAAAATTATAATGACAATCATTTTTTTTTTCATTGTTTTTATGTTTTTCATTTAGTCTTCCTGTATTTGATCATCTAGCCTTTTTGACTTCTCTAGGGGCCACAGTAGGCCTCCAAAGAAAATAGTAGTTACTATAGTCATATTGGTTACATTTTTGCTTAAAAATATCACATCACATCACATCACATCACATCACATCACATCACATCACATCTACACAACGACAAAATGTAAAAGATTAATGGTCATTTTGATCTGTACGTTTGATTATTTTGTTTTCTCCAAAATCCAGCCTGGAATTGTGGACAAAAGCAAAACAAATATAGGTGTAGTTTTGAGTCTGTGGGGCTAAAATGTCATCAAATGGTGGCCCGGGGCTCAAATTATGAATAAATAATAAAAGGTTGAAAACCACTGGCCGAAAGGAATTAAATAATTGTGAGGCCAGCATGTTTGTGGAGTGGACCTGCAGCTTTAGTGGCAAGTCCATGTGGTCTGTGATTCAAGCTTGGCTGGTTGGGCCAATATACGAATGGATCAGCATAATAATAACAATAGGCTAATAATAATAATAGATAATAAGCTCATAAGCAGCTAAATCAGGGTGGACAATTATTTTTTCCCAAGGGGCCAAATGAGATACAGAAAATATTGTGGAGGGCCGGGCTTAAAGGCTGTACTAAATTCTGCATAATATTAATTTAATTTCTATATAAAAGTAGTAAATGGCAGTGTTTTGACACTCTAATAAGAGTATTATCATTCTTATTATGCAATGAAAAAGTGTGGTTGTTAGGGTAAGGGTAAATTTGGATTAAAATTGTCATTTAGCTGGGGACCCCCTGGAAGTCGTGTTGTGAGCTTTCAGATTGCGGGTACAAACTAATGGGTCTACAGTATGTGTTCCATTTGTACACTACAGTAGTTACAGACCGATAAGGGTGCATTTGTTTCCAAACTATCATTTATCTATCAGGGATTTTATATTTTGCACAGAACAATAGGCCTACAGCCAGTCAGTTGGAAAGCCTCACTGCATGTCGCAGCTGCGGTCATGTGCAACCTGTTTCAGATTGATTGAGACACTAGAAAGAAACTACTGGACAAATGTGTTTGCATGTATGCTATGTCCTGCTATGGCAAACGTTCAGGGCAGGTCAGATCCAGGCAAACCAGTAGTGGTGTATACTAGGGCTTAATTTGCCCTTCGAACATCGAACAGCAAATTCAGGCCGAGCTTCGAAGCATTGAAAACAATGCATTTCCAACTGCAGTAACAGCGCGTTTCACAGCAAGTTTCTGACCCCTCGATGTCGCACATCTACTAGATGGGGGAAAAGTTAAATAAATAAATAAATGCGAATGGTTCGGGATCATTAATATTCGTTCGCGTGGCGACCTTAGCGAGCGAGTGGTTCGAATCCCGAGCTTCGGTATACAGCCTTACAAACCAGCACAAATAAAATCTGTCCTAAACCAGCAGGGCCAACCAGAAGCCATAGTCAGCTCAGAAAGCAGAATAAATGACATTCAAAAGCTCACTTGGGTTACTTGCAGGTGTGTTGATTTAATTATTTCATTAGTAGCCTACTATTTGGGTGTAATGGGTTGTATTTATGTATTTTATTGCGTAGGATAATATTAGGACAAATGGGTAAGTATGGTAGAAGTGTTTGTTTTGGTTTAACTTGCCGACTATATCTTCATCAATCAGTTCACACAGCGTGTCACTGTCCTGCATGATATATCATGCAGGACAATATAATTTGGACAAGTTTGGCAGGCCGGATTAAAAGGCTTAACAGGCTGCATGTGGGCCCCGGGCCGCAGTTTGCCCATGTCTGATTTAGACAGTAAATGAACTGAAAAATGAGTGCTGATTCTAAAATAACAGAAAGCTATGTGACAAAAATGTTTAGGGGGAAGGGACTAATGGAGAAGAGATCCAGAAGAAATAAAAGACATGCCATTGTATGCTTGACTGCATAAGCTCAACACATAGTGAGCTTGTACATTGGCTATGTTGAACATGGAAACAACAGTAAAATCAGCTATGACAATGCCCTCAAGCTCTGCCAACATTCTTGTCTACTAAATCCCCCCACCCTGAGATGACTTGGAATTGTAGGAATTCAGTTGAGATATTACGTTGTGTTTTCAAATATGGTGAAAACAACAGATCTACAAGCGCACATGTTGCAGAGGCGACACATTGTAGGCTTGCAGATCAGCTAATCTTAAGGAATAATTTCATGGTACTCACTACTATTACAATTCCTCTTATGTCCAAAAATTAAGTTGCCTTTGACGAAAGATGCAGTGTTGCAAAGTGTACAAAAATACTTGACTCAACATTTTCCACATTGGAGAGAGCACAGGTCGCCTCAGTCTCATGTGAACACCCCAGACAGGCTTCTGCTGTTTTTGCTAATTAACGACTCAATCAATGCAGTGCAAGGGTGGGGGGTATTCTCCCACCTCCTGTATTATGATGGCCGGTCGTTAATTAACTAGGGGAGAGGGGGGGTGCTCTCTCCTGCAGCAACTCTACTCTACTCACTGAACTGATCAAACTGGATCTACTTAAATAAGAAGTTCCCTTTATTGAAATACGGAATGCACCAGCTTGATTATATAATAATCCATTTTATTATGTTATTTGGATACCCATAAGAATCATACAAATTGAGTTTGAGACCCCTGTCCTACTGCGTGTTCCATGCTGAACATTTTCTGTTAAAATGCTTCATTATGGTAAGGTAAGGTGTGCACTTCACCCCACTGTAGAGTATGTGCATGTGCACATCTTGTAACCAGTAGGACTGGAGGATTTCCCAAATCACACAAATCACTTACTATACCTTTTAAATGATTGTAGTGGGTCAGTGGGCCTAATGTTTTAACAATGTTTGGCTCTGAGATGTAGTGGAGTATAATTTCTTGTAATCAATGCACCTGCACCCCCCCCCCCCCCCCCCATCCCCCACTCCAGTCCACACTGAATGAAAGATGCTACAGAGTGCTACAGTTGAGTGGAGTGGGGGATGGGCGCAGAGTCTAGCTGACAGTTCAACTCAGAGCATAAGCTGTTGAAGAGGTCAGACCAACTTTACACACAGCTTCAGTGTATACTGTATACTATATAATATGTTTCTGTTTCTATAAATGGAACAGAAAAATATATGGTCTATAAATGGAACCAAATGGACATATCATCTAACCTGACACAATGATGTTCATAATTAATTAGGATGTATACAGTCAAGATTCCCTGGGATCCAATTTGAGAACCACTGTAAAACAGCATTAATAATAGGAATATTTCTACATAACAGCTTGGAAGCTAGTAGAGTAATGGGTGGTTGAACCCCAAAATTTAGTGTGCAGATCTTGTTACCGGGAGGCCAGGCCAGTGGGATTTTTCAAATCACCCAAATGACTTACGGTACCTTTTAAGAATCAGTTCCTATTTTGGATAAACTTTTTTGAGCTTGCTGCTTTTTGCTGCTTTTTGCCATTTTTGAATTTGAATCCTGAAAATTATTCATTGTATTACTTTACCCTTGCTGATAGTATTTGGCAATGCTAAAGAACATATACTTCTTAAAACACTAAAAGGTTTACAAAGACAATAATGTCAACAACGATATTGTAAGAAAACTGTATGCTTCCAAACTCCAAACTGTTCTGACATTCAGTGCCAATCTGTACAAACAGACAGAGAATTCAAATTGCCCAGGCACAGGGAGGGGGGGGGGCCTGTTCTCCCACTCTCCTGAAGTATTATGATTGCGGGTCGTTAATTAACTGGGGGAGAGGGGGGGGGGGGGGGTTGTTCTCCCACTCTCCTGAAGCATTATGATTGCGGGTCGTTAATTAACTGGGGGAGAGGGGGGGGGGGTTGTTCTCTTCCCATTGGCTAGACAGCAGGAAGTGTGTAAACTTTTCACACTCCTGTGCAGTACCTGTTGTAGCCACTGGAGGAGCACTTCTAGCACACTTTTAGCACACTTTAACACACTTTTCAGATTTTAAAGACCAAGTGGGACATTTCACAGAACTTCACTGGGCACATAATTGCAATGTTCTGGATTGATTTAAATGATAAACGTGTGGGGACCTCGGGTGAGGACCCCAGATGGATTTTGGGTCCCCAGTTGGTGAGTGTGCTGTCAGACGGACGTCCCCACCATGTAGCAATTACAAAACCACACACACACACACACACACACACACACACACACACACACACACACACACACACACACAGGTTTGCATTGCTACAGTTGTGAGGACGTCCACATCTGCAGGTATGTGCAGCGCTTCAATGAATGCTTAGGACAGGGGTTTTCAACCTTTTTCATACCAGGGACCACTATTTAGAATTCAGAATTTGAGCCACGGACCACCATTTGATGACATTTTAGCCCTACAAAAAGCCCCCCAAAACTAAAGATTTATTTTGTTTTTGTCCATCTTCTAGTTGTGTAGACTTGGGGCTGATTCACAAACCTGGGACCACCTGGAACCCTCTCAGGGACCACTGGTGGTCCCCGGACCACCTGTTGAAAACCTCTGTTTTAGAATGTCGTTCCATTTCCAACTATAAGACTAAAGTCAAAAAACAGCAGATCTACTGGACAAGCTAACGTCATGTCATGCAGCGCGCTGTGAGATTATCGATTGTCTCCATTTCGCAGCGTGACACCAGCACAAGACTGAGTTTAAACAAGGCACGGCAGGTTTTCAGGGACCACTGGTGGTCCCCAGGCTAAATGACGGATAGTTGGTAACCCTTATACTGTAGTTCTGTAACTCTAGAGAGTGTAAAATGAACCGAATGGACCCTCCCGGGTTATTTAATTGTCAAGAATCTACACTTAGAAAATGTAGAAGAATTGTTATTTTGACCAACGTTTTGCCAGCTATCTCTCCTAAACTGTGGACACAAACTTGAAAATCTTTAGTTTTGGGTCCGAGAGACTGAACTCAACATCACATGCAAAATAAATAGTGGGCCCTGATATGAAAAAAGTTGAAAACCACTGCTCCAAATGGTTAATCCGGAAACTAACTCCATCTGGAATCTTTAAATGTTTAAATCCTTCCTCTAAAAATACAATTTTCATAAACCAACCACTGCTATTGTGAAGACCACAATGTCTATACCTCAAATGTTACTATAGTTGTGGGAACATTTGGTCCTCAGAAAATACACACACACGCACACGCGCACGCGCACACACACACACACACACACACACACACACACACACACACACACACACACACACACACACACACACACACACACACACACAGGCACCTAATCCCATTTCTCCCAGCAGTCCAATGCACTGCAGTGAGAATGCCATCACTGTCACAGTGTGAATGACTGCAGAACAATCAAGTAGCACCAAGCAGAGAGCTAGCTCACTGTGCTGGCATCACTCCACTGGGTTAAAGGAACGGGGGAAGAAAAAAAAAACAGAATTCGTCTTTGTTTCAGTCTGGCCCCCGAGGGGCAGCCATTTATTTATTTCTCCGGCAACAATGGCGTCCAAACTACACACGCCGCCCGCGATTTAACTAATAAAAACACATCATCATCATTCCCACCGGGTCCAATGAAAGTGCCTGATCGCTTTCTCTCGCTCTCAAAAACAATGGCAGCCATTTTCCTTCTCTCCAACACGTTACAGGCCTTCATATTCGGAAAATGGTGCAATTATCAAAGACTATTTTGTTAGGAGAACGTGTTGAATACCTCGAGGGGTAGGGGCAGGGGTGGATGTAACATTTCCCAGTTGGGGAGGGCAGGAGAAAATGGTATAGGGTAAATCGCACACATGAAGTCGATGAAGTCGCACCAATACCATTTTTTGTTACAGGACTTTTATTAGGCAATTAAGCATCAATAACAACATCAGTTGTTGTTGAAGTTCCAACAGACACGCAGCATGCATAAAGCTAAAGGTCTGACTCAGAGAGTTTTCTGTTTCAATGATGAAATGCTGTTGGTTCAGTGGTGACACAGCTGTAGATAGTTAGTAGCAGTAGTGGTGTTTCAAATCATTTTAAATATAGGCACTTCAATTTGAAATCTCTTTCCAAATCTGCATGCCATCGTGTTTGGTGGGGCAGACTGGGCATTTAGGGGGGCATTGCCCCTCATGTCCATGTCTAGATCCGCCCCTGGCTGGGGGGGTGGGTGGGGGGGGGGCGCTCGGAGCGAGAGGGGAGTCGGAGATGTAAACGGGAGATAGGGAGAGGTGAGAATAATTGGGCGAGGGACGACGCCGAGGAGCGTTTTATTTTGTCGTGGCCTAGATATTTGCATAATTAGTGAGAGAGAGGTGGAGGGGTGTGCGTGTGCGCCTGTCTGTGCATGCGTGCGTGCGTGTGTGTGTGGAAATGTGCGTTGTTGCCAGGAATGCGGAGGGGGTCTCTTAAAAAAAGCAATTGGCTTGAAGGAATAATTAAGTCGCTTTCTCTTCGCACACTGGCATCACCATGGCAGCAAAGTGCAGAGAATGTAGTCCAAAGGGACCACCTCGGGCCGTTGAGTCACACCACGCACACATAATGTATGCCTTCTGAATACAATGCCGTTGTCTTTCTGCTCCACATGTATGCATTCTGAAAACAATACCGCTGTCTTGCTGCTTCACATGTATGAGATCCTGAATACAATGCAAGTTACAACGGTGCGCAGTGGTTTTCAACCTTTTTCATACCAGGGCACACTGTAAAAAACAACGATTTTCAAGTTTTGGTCCACAATTTAGGAGATAACTGCCAAACGTTGGTCAAAATAACAATTCTTGTACATTTTCTAAATGTGTACATTCTTGAAAATTACTGGAACCCTCTCAAGGACCACTGGTGGCCCCCGGAACACCGGTGGAAAACCACTGATATATTGATATCCAAGGTGCTTTACATAGATAGTAGATCTCATTTACCCATTCACACACCAATGGCGGAAGAAACCATGCAAGGTACTGACCAGCACATTCAGAGCAATTAGGGGTTAAGCGTCTTGCTCAGGGACACATCGACAATAATTCTGCAAACTGAATCAACTATATAAAATGTATGTTTGTCAGCTGAAAACCTCAACCAAAACCATTACTTTTCAGGATTCTAATTCAAAAGTAGCAGCTGTGACCTCCAATTGCACAGCGCTGTGGATCTGTGTTTCTCATGCTTTTTGTGTAATGCTGTAATTCTGTATTTTAGTCTGACATTATTTTTGGTTCTTAATAGGAACGTGTCCATGACGGAAAAGCATATACTATATGTTATGGAGTTAATAAATCCAAATGAAATAAAATGCTAGTTGCATTCAGTGTGGGGCAGACAGATTTGGAAGACCAGTAGCTTTGTTGTTGCTAGGAAAAGTGGTATAATTAGACTTTGTTGGATGTTCGAGTCTCAGATCCCTCCGACGGACCCGGAATTATCTCTTGAGGGAGCTACAACAAAAAAAACATACATCGGGACACACATACACAACATACATACTGTAGGGACACACGCGGCCAGTCACTGGAATGGCGCGCACTGCTCAAAAAAATGAGATATGGGATTTCTGCCCGTACAGCGACAATGTCATAATGTACCTATACTTAAGCTTCCATGGTTAGCCTTTTAGAGTCTATCTCCCATTCCCAGCCTTGTTGAAGGAATTTATATATATTGAAGGCAGAGGTAGAGAGACAGGTGAGAGTTCTGCTAAGGTAATGCTGGGCAAATTAATTTAGAGTCAGGATAAGACACTAATCCTTTCCCCTACTTCCCCTCAAGCTGTACTTTGACATAAATCCACCTCAGAACAGCTTTCAACGTGAGCAGCGTTTTGACATGTAGAGGTCAGGATGGAGAGAGATGGGCTTTTAGTTACAGTAACAGCACTGTGAGAGGTGGTTTTGATTGATGGCTGTTTTTTTGTTGACTAAAAAGCATGTACATATTTGCATCCATCAAAAGGATAAAACGCTTTCCCGGTCTTAAAAAAAAGGGCTTGAAGTTAACAAGGTCAGCGGAAAACTAAAATGAACTTCTGTAAATACGTACTAAACTAAGGAGTCAGATCCACTCCACTAGACTAGTGTTATATAGTTTTATTCTACAAAAAATATTTAAAAAACTTTAGTTTCTAGTTATTTTGATTATTATTAAAGCATAATCATTTCGGCCGTGTATATACCTTTACACATGGCGGTTGGGTCCAACTCCCCATTAGTCAATATTGATATACTGTAGGTTAGGATTAGCAGTGGAATATTTCTTACACACTGCATTTACAGTCCAGAAGATTAATTCTGAATTGAAAAAATAAGTATAAAGTATAAAGTATTTTCATAAAGTATTTTCACCATTTTCAAAAATATCAGACCTACAAGCTCATAGCGCGCCACTCCGTGGCACGCTATGAGCTTGTAGGTCTGATATTTTTCAGTAACTAAAATAAATGCCAATGATGGTAAGTGATGCTAACTAATGCTAAAAACAACAAAGTTGTCCTTTAACACTAGCATGCCTGAAAAAGTAGGGCCAGAATTAGCATTTGCTTAATTAATTTTTTGTTTTCAGATTACCAAAATTTCTGTGATGATAGAATGATGATGGACAATGATGGTCATTGAAGGAGAACCTTCCGAAAGCTTCATGGGCAGCATGACACAGACCCCCTCAAGGTGTCTCACAGCTACAGTAGTATAGGGTTTAGTACTTCAAGTAAAATTAGTAACAACAGATCCGTTAGTGAGTAATTTGCACCTGAGGAGAGCAGTGACGAGTTCACCGGGCTGTCAGATCACCAGTGAACCTTGAATGAAGGAGACGAGGCTTGGCGAGGACGTGAGCGATAGACAGAGAGGTTATTTGTGAAAGATTCTATTTCAAACTCCTTGATGCTGATGCTTGAATAGCTCCACTACTTTGCTAAAGGCAAACTGCTCTGCTTCTCTAACATACAGTACACTTTACATCGGCAGGTACATTATGATATTTCTTCAGAATATTGACAGACTTGAGGGAGTTATTCACAGTGTTTATCGCTATATTTAGCTTTTTTCCAGACCCCCCTAGTGGCAAAAGTAGTAAAAAACTCTAGTCTAGTGTTTTTTTTTGCTGGTGAGTTGGGGCGAAATTGGTTGACAGGTGCCAGACATAAAACCCTCATTTCACCATTTTTCCTCCTATGATAGAGTCCTCCTTCGTTCCTAGAAAGGACCATTGGTAACCAAATAGACGCTTTTAGATCTGTAACTCTTGAGATTGTAAAATTTTATTTTGTATGCTCTCAATAGTTAAATTACATTTAAACTGAATTAAATCTGAATTACTTAATTTTCAAGAATATGCACATTTAGAAAATGTAGAAGAATTGCTATTTTGACCAACATTTTGCCAGTTTATTGCTCTTAAATTAGTCTGAGAGACTAAACTCAATATCAAATGGTGGTCCGTGGCTAAAGTGCAGAATAAATAGTGGGCCCTGGTACGAAAATGGTTGAAAAACCACTACTCTAGCGCATACTAAGTAGTGCATTTTGGAAGTCCCACTAGTGCATTTTGGATTTTGGCAACACTGGGGTGAGGATGTGAGCGATAGACCGAGAGAGGTTATTTGAGAAAGATTCTATTTCAAACTCGTTGATGCTGATGCTTGAATAGCTCCACTCTGGCAAACTGCTTTGCTTTTCTACTCTTTACATCAGCAGGTACAGTACGATCTTTCTTCAGAAGATCGACAGAATCGAGGGAATTATGATGCGAGAAGACACTGAGCAAAAACACACTGTAGTTTTTTGTGGGGAAGCAAAAAGCCATGATTGATTGACTTAAGCTTTGGTTATAGTTTACGTTGCCTCTCCCTCCCGTCGAGGCCCGCGGGCTGAGGCCTGAAGTGTGACTGAAAGGCAGGCTCAACGGTACGGCCATCTGGCTCAACTGGACCGTTGACAGAGCTCCCCTCCTGACCGGAATGTCTATCAATCATACCACACGCGTACAATTACACAGATGCACGTCCGGGTCTCCCCCCTCTCTCTCTGTCTCTCTCTCCCTGGCTCATTCACTCCCTCAGCACTGCGCACTCGCACCAGGGGCGGATCTAGGCATGGGCATGGGGGGGGCAATGCCCCCCTAAATACCCAGTCTGCCCCCCCCAAACACGATGCCATGCAAAACAACCCAAGATATTTCAAATTAAAGTGCTTATATTTAAAATGTTTTGAAACTACTACTGTTACTAACTACAATTTTGGCACCACTAAACCAACCGCATTTCATCATTGAAAACAGAAAACTCGGAGTCAGACCTTTAGCTTTATGCATGCTGCGTGTCTGTTGCAACTTCAACAGCAACTGATGTTATTATTGATTCTTAATTGCGTAATAAAAGTCCTGTAACCGAAAATGGTATGGGTGCGGCTTCATCGCCCGTGGCGCGAAGCGACACGGGCGATGAAGCCGCCCCCATACCATTTTCTCTTGCCCCTCCAACATGTTCTCTTGCCCCCCCAAATGGGACATGTTACATCCGCCCTGACTCGCACGCCCATACATACACACTCTCTGGAGTGGACGACGTCTTGGGGTTGGCTTATGTCACTGACAGATGGATCAGCTAGACCGCGTGCCTGCACATGCATCGTGAACACACACACATGCGTAAGCGCGCGCAGCTGAATCAATCACTAGCCCCCTCCGGCCTCTATGTGGTTGGACGACGTCCAGGGGTGCCGTTTGTCCGTCTTCTCTTGGACGTTTTCTGAGACATTAAAAGCCAGTGAGTCCTGAAGACAGAGCCGGAGGAGGAGGACATGGTTCACCCACATCCTGTGTGGACAAACCCAACTGGAACATGGAACAGCCATGGAGGAGAGCCGCTGTATAGGAAAATGCGCCGAGGCAGGCTGGGTTTTTTTTCCCCATCTGTGTTTACGTAATTAGCCATTACTGTTAGCGTTGCCTGCACTTTTAATAATTGAGTCATTATGTCAAATTGACATTATCGGTCATATGTCAAATTGCAAATTACAAAGAGACGCTTCCTGACTCCTAACAATGCACAAATCTCCCGAGAGTTTGTTGCTGGGATAAAGAAAGGTATGACTATGTCAAAAATATTGTGTGCCTTGTGATGATCGGGTCCGGCATTTAGTTCAGTGTCCATGGAAGAACGGAACGGATCATGTTCACGTTCATTCTACAATTGGAGATGAGTAGACTCCAACATTATTCAACAACATTAGATATATATATAGACACTAATATTGTACCCGCCCCCTTCACCTTGAGTTAGCAAGCAAACAGGGGCGGATCTAGGCATGGGCATGGGGGGGCAATGCCCCCCTAGATACCCAGTCTGCCCCCCCCCCCCCCCCAAACACGATGCCATGCAAAACAACCCAAGATATTTCAAATAAAGTGCTTATATTTAAAATGATTTGACACTACTACTGCTACTAACTAACTACAATATATAATAACATACAGTACTTGCCCCAAAAGGGGGATGCCAGGTTGGAAGCGGATAAGCTGAAAACAAGACCCTGTAGGTCCAGTCTTACCCACGGTGCGAGGGATCACCCCCTGCCTCGGCATCAGGTTGTCGTCCAGGCCCTCCAGGCCACCGTACAGCGAGTGTGAGATCCGCCGCTCGTGGTCGTCCAGCGACGTGTTCATGGTGTTCTGGGGTCCCAGGGGGCTGCCTGGCGTCTCCTGAGGCAAAGGGAGGGACAAGGAAACACACGTTCAATACCGTCAACCGATAAGCCAATAGAACTCTAGGAATCTGGTGCTCGTTCCGGTGATTGGTCATGGATTTATTGGAACCTCATCTGCCGTCATGATTTCCCCCTTACAGAACGTGTTGTTACCCATGTCATTGTTAGGGTTAGGTTCAGCTACTGTATTCAAATGTAATGAACTTTAGGGGAGGAGTAAATGTTATTTTTCTATTAAGAGTTTCACTTTAGGTAGTTTTTTAGAGATTATTGTTATTTAAATCCATTTCGACCTGACATTGTAGTTTCTACAAAACATTCGCTCCGAAAGAACATACTGAAAGATTTGTGCCGCATTCTCACATTGTCCCCAAAAATAGCAGGGTTTCACGGCTCATAGAGCACAACTCTGAGGCGTGCTATAAGCTGCGAACGCCTGCTATTTTTCAATGAAAGTTAAAACACCACAAAACATTCGCTCTGCAAGAACATACTGAAAGATTTGTGCCACATTCTCCCTCAAAAATAGCAGGCGTTCACAGCTCATAGCTATGAGCCATGGACGCCTGCTATTTTTCAATGAAAGTTAAAACACCACAAGTACATAAGAAGGGTTCGAGCAACTTAGTTTTTAACATAGATTTCTCTTAACAACGAGCTACAAACATGGTATTACGAAATATCTGACCTCTTGAACTTCCCTCGGTTTTGCAATTAGCACATTTCAGACTGTAAGCAGTACTACGGGTTCAAATTACAGTAGTAATTACAGTATCTACTGACCAACACAGTCAATACTGTAGATTAGGCACACAGGCAGGCGATAAGGAACTAGCACTCACTCCAACGCTAACACTAGATAAACAATGACGTATGGGTTAGTGTGGCTAACCACACTAACACTGGCGGCGTGACAGCGAGGATAAATGACCATGGATTTCCTATATAGCGCGTTAACGCGCCGGCGGCAACTAGCCTAGCTTACTCTCACTACCGCGTGCGCCGTGTGGTGAAGGAGGAAAGAGGGAGGGAGGGGGTTTAGCCTGCTAGCGCCGTGACATTTCCCTCTGGGCCTGCAATGACACTCTGTTGTTTATTGGACAAATAGGCCATTTGTTGGCCCTGTCACCTTTAAACACCCATCCCCTGGAAGGCTGAGACTGTGCATGCGCATGAACATGTGTGTGCGCATGCATGTGTGTGCTGGTCGTATGCCCGTGTACCTTTAACAACCTCAGTGTTTGTCCATTAGATCAATGAGCATATTGATTTTCTATGTTTTCCGCATCGGTTTGCGGAAGGCGCTGACAGCACTTTGTCATAAAGATTACCATCATCACCGGCATTGGTTTAAAGAAAAAAGCAAAACAAAAAAAGGCGATAACACCATATCACTCTAGAGTCGATACCAGGCCAAAATGAGCCTAATCAATGACCATGACTTTGCGAGGCCCAGGAATTCGATTTTGGCAGCAAGAGTCCTTAAGGCAATGATCCGATAAGCCTGTTTAAATGCTAACGGTGTTGTGATAACCACTAGCGAAACGGTCTCTGATTAAAAGTAAACAACAGCTAGAAGAAGACATCTCTTACACAAGGATATCCATTTGACAGCAACGACAGTACAGGAAGGATGTTGGTTTAACACAATGAAACTATACACTGAAGTTCACCAGGTCAAGTACCTGTCTCTCTTTTTTTTTTACCCACGGGCAGTCTACGTCAAATCCAAAGAAATCCAGAAAGTAGAGAATCGACAAGCTCATAACGCATTGCGGCACCGTGGGAAAGTGATTAGCAGTACGATTGCCAAAATGTTCACCTCTTATGACTATGTGATGTTTAAATTGTTGTTGTTTAAAGGAGAATTGCACACATTAATCATATCACATTAATGTCTAATAAAATTGTCAATTAATCAATCAACCATAACATCCCCAGAATACATAGCCATATTGTCAAAAACAATCGCTGGCTTATATTGACAATAATAATTCCCAATAATAAGCCATGATAGATGCAAGTTTGAGTGTAGAAAAGATCACTGACTAAAGGGAATTAATATGTAACCGAAAAACAAGAAAACCTTGTGAATAACAGAACAACAACATATCAAGAAAGCAACAGAGGGAACCTTAATATCATTGCTGCGGAGGCCATATGGTGCTGCTTTGGACTGCTGGCTAGAAGCCTTTTGACTTTAAATGAGAAGATAGTTAATGAATTGGCCTGCTGAGGGGTCTGGGTGAACTTTTCTCTCTCTCCGTGCGGCGGCGGGGGAGAACCGACGTAGAGTAGGAGTTGCACAGACAAATCACACAGCAGCTCATTGCACATTCAGGCTGATAATTAGGCCCAGAGCAGAACCCAGAGCCCATCGGGTAATGGGAATGGAGATGAGGAGGTCTGGTATGGTGTGGAAGTTCTTCTTTCGTGTGTGTGTGTGTGTGCGTGTGTGTGTGTACACGTGAAACGCGTGTGAAAAGAAGAGGCGGGTAGGGGTGACTGCGCGCACTCCCTTCTTGATGTGATGCCAAATCATTTATTTGCAGATTAATTAGAGATGGGACACTGTGGGAAAGGAGGCTCAGAGAGTGAAGTAAATTAGGAATTCTCTGACACATGTCACCAAAATGTCACAAATTACCATAACCCCTTTTGATGTGTTTGGATTTGGATGGATAGTTGTTGATTTGATACGTGAATGGCTTCCGACTAAATTAATTGGGCAGATGCTGTGTTAGAAGACGGTATTCTCTCAGAGCCCGAGAGAGAACGGCAAAGCTCTTCCTGTGATAAATCGTGGTTTGATTGGGATTGTCAACATGTAGCATCTCACCCGGTCCCCAGATTTATGTTTGTATTCATTATTTAGTGTTTTATATTCATTCCTCGGCTTCATGCGGAGGGCCTGGCTACACTACAAGACCCCAACTGTCAGCCAGAAAGCTCATATTTATCCATTTCTACGGTTTTGTCATAGATTAAAGGAGCAAGATAGATTAAAAGGGAGATAGACTAAAGGGTAAAAGGATATGCACATGCACAGGCTCTACAATGAGGGGGAACACGCAGCAGGCCAACAGTGTCGTGTGCACCTAGTGTACTGTAGGAAGAGAGTATAGCACCACACTTGACCCCCCCCCCCCCCCCATGCCCATGCCTAGATCCGCCCCTGCAGAGTGGTTTGTCTGGAACCTTGTGTGTTTTTCAGTATATAGCCGTCTCTTTTCAGCCGTAGCAATGGAGTCAATGGGGAGTGTCGCTACTCTTTCTCATTATAGATACTCCAAGGCCCACCCCGCTCAGTTCCTGATTGGAGTAAACCAGGAGTGCCCACACTTTTTTGACTTGAGAGCTACTTTCAAAATGACCGGCTCAACAAGATCTACACATGAAAAAAAAAATCCATTTGACTTTGAAATAGTAGTGATGGTGTTACTTACTGTTATAGGCCCTCATTTATCAAAAGGAGTGCAGATTCGTCCCCAAATTTCAACGTGGGTTTTGGAGTGCACACAACTCCACCCGACATATATCAAGCGATCCCAAACAGCTGAGTCCATCCTAATTTCCTTCCTACGATGATAAATGTGACGGCTGAAATCAATCTGACACGCCCTTGGAAACAGGCCGCTCCTCCCTTTCTTTGCGACATTAACAACTGCAATACGACCAGCAACCATGGTGATGAGGGGGGAAAAAATAAAAACTTCCCACCGATTGCGCTGCTTCCTGCGGCCAGCCAGCAAGCCAGCCAGCCAGCCAGCCAGCCAGCCCCCCCCCCAGCCCGATTGCGCTGCTTCCCGCGGCGCGACAGCCCCCCCCCCCTCTTTCACATAGACACACGCAACTCCGTTCGCCGTTGTTTTAAGTAGGCTAAGTAAAATAATAGCATGGCATTTGGTTTTATTTTTAGTTTACACTCTCAAGAGCCAACTTTCATCTGGTTACCTGGGGACCACCTGGGACCCTCTCAAGAACCACTGGTGGTCCTCGGACCACATTGAAAACTACTGGCCTATAGGACCAGTTTTTATTACATCGCCGTGAATGGAATAGGCCGCTTTAGTATTCTGCAGTGTAGGATTAAATCAACGCATTTTTAGAAAGAGCGCAGCCCCCCCCTCTCCCCCCCGAGTCGGACTGCTGCCTGTGAGTGACCAGTCTGACCACGTAGCCTAGATCAGAGATAGATAACTGCCAGCAGTGACAAGACAGTTCATAAACTCATATCAACCATATAATGTGATCGCCGGTGATTAATAAATGAATCGATGGCAGGCACATGACTGCAGGAGTGCAGGTGTTACATATTAGTGTGATGATGCTGATTTACAAGCTTTCTATCCTTCGTGCTGACCATAATTGTAAATAGTGAGGCTGTGCATGTAGGCTATTGTCACTGCAAATAAAAGTGCAAATAAAAGTGGCTTTTATTTAATTCTTTTTTCATCAGGATTAGGCATTAATGAATAAAAACTTTCCACCGATTGCGCTGCTTGCCGCGGCGCCCTCCCTCTCTGTTTCACACGGACACACGCAAGTTGCCTTGTTTATTCAGTAAGTAAAATAATTGCATGGTATTTGGACCCGCAAGGGTCCACTCGGTTTTATTTTTAGTTTACACTCTCAAGAGTTACATCTGGCTAAACCAACTTTTCATCTGGTTAACCAACTTAGCCTGGGGACCACCTGGAACCCTCTCAAGAACCACTGGTGGTCCTCGACCACATTTTTTTTATTACATCGCAGTAAATGGAATAGGCTACAGGTTTGTATTCTGTAGTGTAGGATTAAATCCATGCATTTTTAGGAAGAGCGCACGTAGCCTACCTATCTCCCCCTCAAGCTTTCTATCCTTCGTGCAGACCATTGTACAAACCAGACGTAGGCTACTGTAGATCCATGATGCAATCTCCCGCCGATCCGCGATCACGACTACCGAAATTGCTCTCACAAGCAGCCTACTGTAGGTCTGCAGTTTATCTGAGTGACTGAGGCGATCGATATACCTGTACTAACGTAGCATATAATATCATTTTTAAATAGTCAGGCTGTGCATGTATTTGTCACTGCAAATAAAAGTGGCTTTTATTTTATTTTCACCCCACCGGGATCAGGGATGTAATCTCGCATAATATGCCTTTTCAAACCTATATTATATTTTTCATCTGTATCATTTATTAGGTTTTATAGCTATTAGGAGTGAATAGATAACTTTAGATACCTTTCTGCAGTTCAGACAATGCTGCTCCGCTTGTTTAGGACAGAAAAACAGGCAAGGACAAATCCTACGACAGCTCCCGACCTGACGTGGGTTTTGTCCGGACGTGGGATCAACTTCAAGTTCATGGTGGGAATGATATATGTCAAACAAGGTGGGAATTCTGCTCTACGCATGTCCTACGTTCATTTTTGGGTGTACACCACGTTGATAAATGAGGGCCATAGTGTTTAAGAATAATGCACTTACTGTATAATGAAAAACGGAAAGGGAGAATTGGAAGGTTTTCTTGAATATGCTACTACTGGCATTTGAAAAAGTATTTGTGGTTTGAGTTGAGTGTTTGTTATGTTGAATTTAGTCTCTTGCACCCAAAGCTAATAACCTTCACGTTTTTGTCCACAAATGGGAATGAGAACTGGCAAAACGTTGGTCAAAATAACAATTATTCTCGATTTTCTAATTGTGTGGACTCTTGAAATTACGTAATTCAGATGTTTAAACATAATTTAAATCTTGAGAGTGCAAAATGAAACCAAATGGATCCGTATCAATGATATAATGGGCAGGAATGGAACGTATCATAGGCAGCAACCTTTGTGTGTAAAAAAATGTATTTGCAAACATATTTGAATCTAACGCAATCCTTAAAAGCCATGCGTAGAATGTGCTAGCACACGTCAAATAAGGAACATTTCTGACATACAAGGTTTCCACCAGCCAACAGTGATGGTTGACACTCTCAAGCGTGACGTTATGTCACAGCAGTCTCCCCTACTATACATTTTATTTCCCCAAAGAGAGATATAGTTTAATTTAATGTACTAAAGAGATTTCCCACATGACCTCTGAATTGATATAATACAGTATGTGCATTCAATTAATTATTTCTATCTAAGAGTATCTAAGAAAACTGAATTGGAGAGCTGTATGATATCACTGCTTATGATACCTGTGTTGTGCTATTCTGTTGGTCTTAAATAGAGAAGGTTGGATCTGTACGCGGACGTGCTTATTACGTGTTCTGAATTTATTTACAGATAATCTGTTGAAATTACATTAGAAGTTAAATAATTCCCGATGGTATAGCAGCATAGATACATTTAATAAATACGATCACATTTCTGAGGTCCCAGTTCAGAAGATTTTAATAAATACCTCTAGATCTGAACAGCTGTGTGGATTCAAACATCGATTGCGCCTTTGACACGTGTGCACAAGCGTAGATTTTACAATTAAGATTAGAGCTGTGCGCACAGGCTCATTCATTTAATCGTGTTTTAGTTCATAACCCTGAGAACATTTTTGTTCATGTGATGCAAAATGCCCGCGGGCACATTTTATTAATTATATTTTTCTGCCTATTTCAGCGCCTTCTCCAGGGGGATTTCTTTATTCTAATACCTAGACACAGGAAGAGTTTCCCCAGGCCATGCCTCAGGGCTGCGCATGCCATGGATTCATTGGCCATGCTCCCGTGGGTACAATAACCTATTCTTTTATGGAGGGGGGAGGCTTTTACTCTGAAGTGCCACTGCCTGGTGTTTATACCAGGCGTTTTCAATCTTTTTCATACCAGGGACCACTATTTATTCTGTATTTTACCCACGGACCACCAGTTGATGTTGAGGTTAGTCTCTCAGACGCATTTTTATGTGTGCGTGTGTGTGTCCACAATTTAGGGATAACTAGCCAAACGTTCACAATAACTTCTACATTTTCTGGTTGCCTAGATTCTTGAAGTAATTCAGATGTTTAAATATAATTTAACTCTTGAGAGTGTGAAATGAAATCAAATGGACCCGTAAGGGTCCATTTGGTTTCATTAACACTCTCTGGAGTTACAGATCTATAAGGGTCCTTTTGGTTACCAACTGTCCATCATCTAGCCTGGGGACCACCTGAAATCCTCTCAGCGACCACTGGTGGTCCCCAGACCACTGGTTGAAAACCACTGGTCTATACAACACTCGCATGCCAGCAAGCCACATATACGCGCCGGTCAGAATGTACACATGCATGTGGTATGGTACGGTATGCATTACAGACGAATACACATGGAAGTGGACAGAGGCAACGAAGAAAAAGGGACACAACAGCAGAACACAACAAAACAGTTGTCCAGGTGTCTACAGCTTGAGCCTCTGCTTTCAATTAGCATGGCCAGGCCAAGGGGAAATCAACACACACCCATTTGGAGAGGGGCGCGCACACACACACAAAATACATGAAGGCTTGGCCAAAATAATACTCTGATCAGCCAAAATGTTCAGACATTGTGGGGTCCGAAAACTGAGCTCTGGTGAGGGCTGGTGCAGCCTGAAAGAGGGACAAAAGAGGGACATTTCCAAAATGCTCCTGAGAGTGTGCAATTGGAACCAAATGGACCCGCTAGGGACAATTTTGGTTCCATTTTACACTCCATTTTACAGGCCTAAAATAAAATAAAATAAAATGGTGAAACACAACTTGATGATAGAGCCACCATTGGACTGATCCCATGAAGAGAACGGAGTTTTCGATAGCGCAACTCTGTCTATACTCAGGGCCGAGTATTATTTGGGCAGACACGCCTTCCTGTTACCCCCCCCCCCAACCCCCCCCCCCACCCCACCCCCACCCACACACACACAAGCATGTTACACTGGCTAAGCTCTCCAGCAGGCGACAGGCCAAGGTGTAGAGGGAACACATGACAGTGAAATGGGGGAAAAGAAGTTGTCTGGCTCAGTTCACAGTCATGGTGGATTTTTTTCTTCCCTTCCCGCCAGCAGCCTTTAGGGCCAACAGGGAGATGAAGGGGTGGATGGGTGGGTGGGAGGGTGGGGGGGGGTGTCAAATATAAACTACCATGACCTGCCTGGCTTGGCTTTTATTCGTATGAATTCAATACAGAAGCAGATCCGTCTTTCAAAAAGGAAACATCTGTTATCAGCTAATTCTGGGAATGGGATATGTGAGCATGTTTCTGATGTGAATTCAAAAACACCACTGGAACAGGACCACTGTCTAAACTCAAGACAACCGGCGTGTCTGTGATATGTAACGTCGTCTTATTCTTTTTTAGCAGAATGGAGGAAAAACAACATGCCCAAAACCAATTATGAAAACATATCACTTTAATCTTTAATTGGGTATAATAATAATAATCTCCAAAACATAAAAAAACAAACACTTTTGATCATGAAAATTCACATTTCTTGTAATGTCTGTTATCGGTGGAGTGGTACATTTTCTGATAAGGACTCTCATCTCCCTCGCACATAGAAAACCTGCAGATCAAGAAAGGCGGACCCTACACCGGGGGTGAAAACTGTAAAAGTAGAACATCTACAAGCTCAAGAGGAGTTCCGGATGTTATCAGGTGATTTTAATCTCTGTCCATCAGCTGTTATCAACACCATTCAATGCAGCCAGTATGGGCGTTTCCACATACGGACGTCGCAAGGCGTTGATGTGCGTTCTCTGACCATTAGAACGTAATGGCTATAATCTAAACCAGCCCTAACCCTGATCAAGTAGGGCAGGGGTTTTCAACAGGTGGCCCGGGGACCACCAGTGGTCCTTGAGAGGGTTCTAGTTGGTCCCCAGCTAAGTTGGTTAACCAGATGTAACTCTTTGAGAACGTAAAAGTGAAACGAAATGGACCCTTGCGGGTCCATTTGGTTTCATTTTTACACTCTCAAGAGTTAAAATATTCATCTGAATCAGCACAAGTCTACACAACTAGAAGATGGTTAATGGTCATTTTGATCTGTATGTTCTGCCTGTTTTGTTCCCCAAATCCAGGCTGGAATTGAGGACAAAAGCAAAAGCAATCTTTAGTTTTGGTTTAGTCTGTGGAGCTAAAATGTCCTCAAATGGTGGTCCGTACTGGCTCAAATGCTGAACAAAATGGTGGTCCCTGGAGTCAAAAAGGTTGAAAGCCCCTGAAGTAGGGCATTAACTTACAACAACAACAACGACAATAACATCCCCCGGCAGCAACGTTAAACAGCCCTTTTGGCTATTAAAAAAAAAAAAAAAAAAAAAAAAAAAAAAAAAAAAACGTTAAGCTACACCAGGGGTTTTCAACAGGTGGTCCGGGGACCACCTGTGGTCCCTGAGAGGTTTCCAGGTGGTCCCCAGGCTAAGTTGTTTAACCAGATGTAACTCTTGAGAACGTAAAAATGAAACCAAATGGACCCTGGCGGTCCATTTGGTTTCATTTTTACACTCTCAAGAGTTAAAATATTCGTCATGTCATGTGGATCACAACTAGACAACTAGAAGATTAATGCTCATGGACAGAAGCAAAGGAAATCTTTAGTTTGGGGGGTGGGGGGGGTCTGTGGGGCTAAAATGTCCTCAAATGGTGGTCTGTGGCTCAAATGCTGAATAAAAGGTGGGCCCTGGGATGAAAAAGGTTGAAAACCACAAAGCTACACATCCAAGGATCCTCTGCTGGCTCCGTCTCGTATTACCTGGTTTGTCTTGGCCACGCGGCGGGCCACGATGAGCTGGATCATGCCTCGCTTGTTGCCCTCGGTGGACATGGACAGGCGCAGCGTCTCCATGGCGTCCTGGTTGGTCTTGCCCAGCAGCGACTCGCCGTTGACCGCGATCAGCTGGTCATTCACCCGCAGCCGGCCGTCCTGGACGCCAACAAAACAAAGAACAACACAGGTGGCGCGTTGAGGTAATGACACGCAAATATACACACGGACAGGTGGCGCCCAGGGGCGGACGTAACGTTCCCCAATTGGAGGGGGGGGCAGGTGAAAATGGTATGGGGCGGCTTCATGAAGTCGCACCCATACCATTTTCAAGACTTTTATTAGGCAAGTAAAGCATCGATAATAGCATCAGTTGTTGTTGAAGTTGCAACAGACACGCAGCATGCATAAAGCTAAAGGTCTGACTCAGAGAGTTTTCTGTTTTCAATGATGAAATGCTGTTGGTTTAGTGGTGACACAATTCTAGTTAGTTAGTAGCAGTACTAGTGTTTCATATCATTTTAATTATAAGCACTTTCATTTTCAAGTATCTTTGAAATTTGGGTGTTTGCATGCCATCATGTTTGGTGGGGCGGTCAGGGCATTTAGGGGGGCATTGCCCCCCCATGCCCATGCCTAGATCCGACTCTGGTGGCGGCGTTGCTCTGGTGACCTTGTTATGTTATGTTGAGTTGAAAGATTTTTTCAGTGCACCTACTGTGAACTCATGGCACCGGCTCAGTAGTCCCGTGATTAGATTCTCTTTTTTTTCGTAGAGACTGGGAGTTCAATTCCCAGACCAAGTTCTTATCAAAGAAGACTATCATAGGCAATTTTAGCCTCTCCCAGCAATGGTAGCTGAAAAAAGGGGGACACTTTTTTGGCTACCATTTTTTATATACATCTTTAAATCTTGAGAGTGTAAAATTAAACCATAACTCTTGAGAGAGTAAAATGATGGCCTGTGAGCTTTAGTTTGAGAAGTCAGAGGAGCCTCAAACTATGTGTTATAGTACTGTATGTGTGAATATTTCGGAACGCTGTGTTAAAGATATCCTATACAACAAACATTCTATGTGCTATGGCAAAGCAGCAGTGATATCCAGCTGTTTGTGTCGTTGTTTATTTGCTAGCAGGATACCTTGAGAACAGAATGTGGAGAGGGCAGAGGTTCGCACGACTTGGTGTGAATGTAAAGTATCAGCTGTCCCGAAGAGATGATGAACTTTTTTTGTTTGGAAAAGGTCTTTAAAAGGTCAAGATCACAATGCTGCTGCGGTGGTGGTGTGGAGATGTTTGCACCCCCAGGTGCATTCATTAAATTGAGAGAGATAGAAAGCAGCAGACAGACAGAGAGACAGCAGAAAGGAAAGCTCTGACAGTAATTGACCGGAGAACAGACGCTCATACATTTATGATGCTAGACCCCGAAGCAGACAAGTGCATGTTAAAGGGATATTTAACCTTTTTTTTGCAAAAATATATGTTACTGACCTTTGGGGTAGTAACATATTGATTATTAACACTATGTCTGCGTTAGGGCTTAATAAGCATGTTGTTCATATGACAGTAATAATGATTAACTTTGTAGCGGATCGCCGGAGTGTTTCTCTTTGAGATTAATCTTTTTTTGATTAAAATAGTTCCCCCTTCCCAAAAAAAAAAAAAAACATTACATGGAACCGCTATCGAAACCATGCCGGCAGTCGGGGACTGCCTATGTGTGCCATGCCAGTCCATTGAGTTAGCATTAAGCCTATACTAGTGACGGTCGTATCCCTCCGGTGTGATCTACGATGGTTGTTTACAAATGATGATCAGAAGCCCAGTGGCTCACAATACTACACCCCCCTCTCTTGGCCTCGGTGCGCCATTCACCATCGCCATTCACTTCTATTGTGGCGTAATGCGCACTCTGTTTCCCATAGGTCTTTGCGTCCACGTCATCAGCGCAATTTTTGCTTTCTTCATCACAGCGCGCCAAAATGAACCCTATTTTGGTGATCAAGGTGGATTTTCACCGTAACATTAAATAATCGGTGAATTAAACACAATTAAACAATAAAAGGCGGTTTTGGTGAAGAAAACCATTGTGCAAAAAGGCAGAGAGGGCGGGTTTGGCGATAAAACTGTTAACAGATTTGGGGCGTTATTTTCCTCATCATAAAACCGGCAAACTTAGTCCTACCGGGAAGTTCATCACTGGTGTCGCTATTATGAAGCCAAATACATGCTCACGTCTCAGTAAGAGGCGTGAGGACCCCCCCTCCCCTCCACAAGGATGCAGTGCAGTTCAACAAAGAATTGTGGGAATTATAGTCCAGGAAGTAGTGTCCTTGACCAGTGGTTTTCAACCATTTTGATACCAAGGACCACCATTTGAGCCACGGATCACCATGTGATGACATTTTAGCCCCACAGACCCCAAAACTAAAGATTTATTTTTGGTTTTGTCCACAATTTCAGGCTGGACCTTGCAAACAAAACAGTGTAGACTTCTTAAGTATGCGGTGCTAATAATTCAGATGATGAATATTTTAACTCTTGAGAGTTTTACACTCTCAAGAGTTACATCTGGTTGACCAACTTAGCTGGGGACCACCTGAAACCCTTTCAAGGACCACAGGTGGTACCCGGAACCACCTGTCGAAAACCCCTGTCCTTGACAATCAGAGACATTGAGCTATCAAAAAACATAAAAAACCACACCGCCAGGAAAGTGTTCTAGATGGTGAAATGTCCCCCCTTTAAACAAGGATGTAATTACATTTCTCACTGAGAATACCTTTTTAAAAATTGCACAGTGAACCGTGCGCCTCGTTCTAGGGAAAGCTAACTAAAAAACAATCAAATCAATCTAACCGTTAGATTAACAAGACAGCAGTGCTCGATTCTAACACTATTATAGTCTGATGAATGGAACCCATCCCTGGTTTAAGAAGCAGCCAGCCGTGGTCCAATCCAAACAAGGTAAGTGTGTTTTTTAGCTTCATTATCTCTCTGTCATCAACAGGCTGGGTTTCACTGCCGCGCCAAACGCAACCAGGCAGAAATACAACTCTGTGAGAACAGACGGCGCGGCAGGCTGTTGTTGTGGAGGTGGAATGAATGTGAGAGAGGAATGTTTTGTGTGCATTTATTTATTTTTATCACAGAAGACATGAAAAAGGCCTTTGGGTTTTATGAGTCTGCATATTCAGACAGCCAATAACATTGTACAGAAACAGAAACCCCGAAGCCACAATGTACCGTTTCATTGTTATCGCCGGGTGGAAACTTCACACGTCAAACTATTTCTTAAAAAAAAAAAAAAAATAGTGCCAACAACAGATCTGGAATGGCATGAATTACAAAAAAAAGGTTAAATACGGCCATATAATGTATCATGCTGTACAGCAACGATTTGCACAAATTCTGTGCCAATTAAAAAGTTTGAATGCTTTGCACCCATGATCATGGCATTGTCTTTTCTTTTAGAATACCATAAGCAGCAAAACTGATTTGCTGGTTTGCTTACATGTCTCACATAACCTCTGATGGAAGATGTAAGAAGAAGAATACTTGAATGCCTTGCTAATGATGTCCAACCAGAGGCATCATCATCGTCACGCTGACAGATGCAGCCGTGTGGACATCTTAAGCCGCACCACTGCTGCTTCAACTCCAAGACCAGAAAACATTTCAATCTTGTTCTCAATTTCATCCATAAAAGGGATGGAATGAACATTCCAGCGACTCACAGTCAGGGTGCATTAGAGCCTGTATTGTAACTGTACAGTATGTGGTATGCATGGTGTCCCATCGCCATGGTTTCTATCATCAGCACTATCCCCCTGATGTACTGGATGGAAAGCTAGCCAGCATAGATAGTTTTCCTCTAAACGTCTTAAACAGGGATGGCATGTCAAATAATATGTCTGAAACATCGAGGTCGCCTTTGATTGTATGCCTAGTTCAGACAACAGTAAGCTTCAAACATCAGTTTATTTTCTAATTTTGTTAGTTTTATATAATAAATATCCGAAAGGCATATAAATGTTGCTAAAAAGTAAAACTCAGGGTATTTCTTTTCGATCTGCAGCCCACACAGATATACAGTATTTTTTTTATATTGCTGAATCTGATGATGCTGAATTTTGAAACTTTTTTACTCTCAAGCCTTGAACAGAGCTATTTTTGTCAACAGTGAGAAGCATGGACAGAGTGGCGGTGGTGTACCAGCAACAACATGGCTATGGTATAACAGGCGACGCAACGTCACATGAAATGCAAGTCAAGCATCCTCTATCCAGACTGATCCGCAAAGTGACATTTTCAGATCTGCAGAGTAGCGTAAGTATCAGGCTGGAACCCAAGTTAAAACGCAACATCGCCACCACCACCACCACCACCACCACCAGGCAATGTGTCTAATTAGCTACAGTACCTCCTCTGTGGGCTGACAGTGTGCTAATTAGTAAAACTAACCCAGAGATGTGTGACCCCGTCTGGGTGTGAGTCTTTACCCACAGCAGTGAGCTGAGGTCATACACCTTCCATGGCACTGGGAGCCATCTCCCACAGAACGCCCTTCCACCTCTCACTCTCCAGTGCATCCGTCTAATGAAGCACAGATGCCTTAAAAAAAGTGTGTGTGCGTCCATGCACGTGTACTTATATTGTACACACACAGTGGATGAACTAATACTAAGATAGCATTGTTTTGATCAACATCAACAAGCAACGTCAATTATCAACGTTGACTTTTCACCTTTCTGTAGAACCGTAAGTACAACCGTAAGCACAAACTCCTGGTTCTTCAGAAAAGTCAGATCTTTAGCACCCTCTACTCGTCAACATCTTCGAATTCTCCAATCACAGCCCTCTCAGGCGTCACCTGATCCTTTCTCCCAGACTCCCCACAGATAAACCTTTCTGAAATCAACATGGCCAAACTACTGCTGTCACACTGGACAGAAAGTGTTATTACTTTTTTAGTCTGCTAAGTGAACATTTGGTTGAAAATGATTCAATACAAACTAAAAAAACAAACTTTTTTTTACCATTAACATAGTGAAACAACTTGATGACATCATCATGTTTTCTGAGAGCAATCTGGTTCACATTTGTACGCTCTCAGAAAACTGTTGCCTGTTGTCTCATCATGTTGCCCATTGATGTTGACATTAGTTGATATTGATCAAAATATTGCTAGTGTATCAGGGCCTTAAGGCTTTGTCAGTAAAACATAGAAATCAATTCATTGTGCGTTCGGTTGCTTGCTGCACAGTGTGGTTGTTTGTTTTCTACCTTGCAGGCGGCTCCCCCGTTGATGATGGACTTGACGAAGATGCCCAGGTCGGCGTGGTTCTCCTTGGAGCGGTTGCCCTTGACGCTGACCCCCAGACCGGCCGAGCCCGAGTCGCTCAGCGGGATCTCGAAGGTCAGGAACTCCCGGGTCCCGTCCGGCGTCAGCACCAACTCGTCCTCCTCCAACTTCTGACATGGCAAGAGAGACAGAGAGAGAGAGAGAGAGAGAGAGAGAGAGAACAGTGAATAGATTCATTGAGACATGTCTAGACACAGAAGGGGCAACCTGGGCACCGGATTGTGCGTTTGAGAACATCAACGGTAGTTGCGGAAGTCAGTCACTTTACACTAACTGTATTAAAATAGTCTTAACCCTTTCCCTACCAGCATAATTAGGCTTAATACTGTAGCCAGACCAGCTAAATACCCTAATAAAGTACATATTTGAATGTCCATATAAAAATGTGTGATATGACCACACATGTCACAAATGTCTCATTTTAACCCTGCAAGTCTCCACTTTCCCCAGAAAAAAAGAAATATGTATATTTTATTTTATTATTCTCAAGGATTAACATTATTATTATTTTTTTTCATTTACTTTCCTCACAACACTTCACAACGTGTTGTGAGCTTGCAGAACTGTTATTTTCTGATGTATTTGAACTTTTTCATGCACTATGTGTAAAGTAGTTTATTATTATGAAACCTGGTTGCTTATTTCTCTCCAAACACCTGGCAACCAGTGTCGCCAACTTGGCGCATTTGTCACTATATTTAGCTTTTTTTCAGACCACCCTAGCACCAAAATTATTGAAAAAAAAACTAGTACTTTTTTGAAAAATGAGTGCTTTTTTGCTGGTGAGTTGGTTTGAAAACCACTGCCCTAGCTCCTTCTAGTGCATTTTGGAAGTGTCACTAGTGTATTTTGGAAGTTGGCAACACTGCAAACACAGAATGGCACATTGTGTTCCCAGCTGTAAAGCCATGGCTGTGGCTTGCAGCCTGTCATCAGCACGGGAGTCCTGATACAAATTATTGGATTTATTTACCTTTGGATCTATTGGCAATCTTTTTTACATGTTTTTGATCTTTTGTGCTGTTATTTGGAGACACATAAGGTAAGGTAAAAACAATCCCTTTGTTGCTTTGTTTGTTGTTGTTTTTGTTAGGGCTAGTTAGAGATCTCTAAGGGTCCATTGTAATGAAACAGCTGCATGAGACTTTGTGACAAGTTGGGGGAGGGCTCCCTCTGCTGGCGGAGGGCCCCCACTACACCCCAAACAGCCAGAACCACCCAATAATACACAATACGTCAATTACGTCAGTGGGAGGCTTGGATTTGCATGTAAATTACCTCAATTACGTCATTGGTAATTATAGGGTTAATCACTCTTATTTTAAGAAAAAAAAATCAAAAAACAAAGCGGTTGTAGAACTGTGCAAAGTTCTACATCATTAACATGGTGAAATACATATTGGTGATGTCATCAGATGTATTTCACCATGTTAATTATTTTTTTCCAAAGGCAAAGATCCCCTGTCCCCTACCCCCTGTCCACACACATCTAGAAGCTATAGTGCAACCCCACTTGATCTCAAAGGCTAAAGCTAAGGTTTTAACAAATGTACTATTTATGTAGCTCATTTAAAAACCAGAAAAGTGCAGGCCTGGTGGCTTACCCAGAGCTGTGTCAGTCAGCCGTGGGATGACAAATGTGAATAGGCTTGTTATAGTTATAGTGCTACCATGAGGCCAATTTCCCAAAGTGTGAAAATTGTGCAATGTGCAAGTTTCACACTGATCGTCGGTTCGGCGGTGCCTGAGACTATTCGGTCTCTCTCGCTCGCATGCACACGCGCACACGCGCACTCAAGCACGCACAGACACACAAAGCATCATTGTAGAGTGCATGTGAAAAACACATGGGAATGGAAATATCTGATCTGTTCTATACATTATTTTGTCTTCACACTATCAGGCATATACCAGTATTTCCATGTTGTGAAGAGACTGGGGATTTCAATGCAAAAAATGTTTTAAAGCGCAAAAAAACATACTTTACATTCCTAAAATTGTTTTTTGTCATTTTTTTCTGGACTTTGAGAGCAGTTTAAGCTGCAGTACCACAATGTCCTGAAGTGGTGGGGGCGCTGATATGCAGATTATTTTATATTAGACTCTGCTGATTATACTGCTGATGCTAGATAAAACCAGGCTTGTTTCCATGCCGGCATGGAATGGAAACAATACAATGCTGGACACTGCAAACAAAGGGCTCCATTTTCGTTACCATCTAAACCCCTTATCCTAAACCCCTTATCATTTTTTTACTATTTTTATTATTTACTATTAAAAGTTTTTTGGAATAGTTCAACGTGCCAATCTATCGACACATTGAGAGCTTGTAGACTGGCCATTTAAACTATTGAAAAACATTCTTTTTTAATAGTTTAAAAAGGCAAAGTTAAGGGATAAGCGGTTTAGCGGTGACGAAAATGGAGCCCAAAGTGTTAATGCAAATTTGGAACTAAAGACTAAAGGAGAGGAGGAATTATCCAAAGCAGGGTGCATTGATGACATCATCACGAGGCCCAAATCCAACAAGCCGTTCCTGAGAGAAATTTCCATAAAACTCCTATATGATATGAAAGCTTGATTGTTCAAACTTGGTTTATTTGTGGGTATGGAAAACACACATGGGAGCAACCATAAAACAAAAACTCACACACGATTCACAAAGGTACAAACCTCACCGAGTTCTATAGAACCACTTCACATGCACGCCGCGTTTCTGTCTCTTGTGCACGCTGCCACACAACAGGTGCACCACTCCTTTTCAAATACAACCCTCCTCAATTTTCTCTTTCATTCTCTTTTAGCTTTCTCATTTTCTCTTACCCACTCACTCTCCTACAACAGGTGTTCTTCAATCTCCCTCTCTCTCTCTCTCCCTCTCATTCAACACAACAATGAAAAGCCATTTTCTCTACCACTAGTTTTTTTTTTGACAGCTGTCCTCTGAATAGACGGCGGGAGGTGTGCGACGGCGTGCGCTTGTGCACGTGTGCCTCTCCTCACGCCCGCCAATTATTGTGCATGCCTAATGAATTCAATCATCATTCGGCTCCGTGTCAGCATGTTATTAACTCCCTTTGTTTACTGGGAGAGAGAGAGAGAGATGGAGGGAGAAAGAGAGAGATGGAGAGAGAGAGAGAGAGAGAGAGAGAGAGAGAGAGAGAGAGAGAGAGAGAGATGGAATGATAGAGAGAGAGAGAGATGGAGTGAGAGAGAGAGATGGAGTGAGAGAGAGAGAGAGAGAGAGAGAGAGAGAGAGAGAGAGAGAGAGAGAGAGAGAGAGAGAGAGAGAGAGAGAGAGAGAGAGAGAGAGAGAGAGAGAGAGAGAGAGAGAGATGGAGTGAGAGCAGGGGCGTCTCTAGGCATGAGCATGATTCGGGGGCAATGCCCCCCTAGACATGCCCAGACTGCCCCACCAAACATGATGGCATGCAAAACAACCCAAGATACGGTATTTCAAATTAAAGTGCTTATATTTAAAATGATTTGAAACTCTACTACTGCCACTGCTGCACCACTAAACCAACAGCATTTCATCACTGAAAACAGAAAACTCTGTTGCAACCTCAACAAACTGGTGTTATTATTGATGCTTATTTGTCTAATGACTTTTATTAGACAAATAAGCATCAAGCTGAAAATGATATGGGTGCGACACAGGCGATGAAGCCGCCCCCATACCATTTTCTCCTGCCCCCCCCCCAATTGGGAAATATTACATCTGCCCCTGCGTGAGAGAGTGGACACACACACACACACACAAACACACACACAGATAGAGAGAGAGAAAGAGAGAGAGAGAGAGAGAGAGAGAGAGAGAAGGACAGGGTGAGAGAAGAGGAGGAGAGAGAAGTGACTGAGGACACGGTGATGAATCCGTGTGGAATACAAAAGGATTCTCTCTCTCATTTTCTGCTCCATTCCTGACCCTCAACTCCCTTTCTTCTTTTTTAATGCACCTCTTTCTCTTTCATAATCTCTCTCTCTCTCATACAGTTTCTCCTTCACAGCTCTTTGTATTTCACAACCTCTGAACACTGACAGACTGAAAGGTTCTGTAATACCGCTGGGTTCCGTCTATACGCTCTGGTCTGTTAAATGAACACTGAGGATTTCACTGTGTACAGTACAACTTTCTTATTATGGACTGGACATGAAGGTTAGACCACTATCAGACTGATATGTGGTGTTTTTATAAAAAAAAGCTGATGCATTTTAGGATGTGATCATCCCAATGAACAACAGCAACAGCGCGTGCAATTAAATCACCATAACAACAGTGCATCAATCTGACGGCTTCTGAAATTGAAAACATAAATATAGAGATGCAAGATCAAAGGAGCGAGAGAGAGAGAAAGAGAGAGAGAGAGAGAGAGAGAGAGAGAGAGAGAGAGAGAGAGAGGGAGGGAGGGAGGGAGGTGGATTCATGGTTAAGCAGTTAACCATGTTAAGATTGTCAATATTATCAATATTTTGACTTGACATTGTAGATTCTACAAAACATTCACTCTGTTTTGATACCCGTGCAAAACCAGAGGGAGCCAGTGCATTTTCCGGCAGCGGCATTGCCGCGGGCATTGCCGACGCTCGGCCGGCCCTCTCACCGGTATTGCCGCCGTTTCTCCTCCCCCACTGCCTTGGGAGGACATGGCGGACATGTTTGGGTTGCCGTATAAACAATTAGTGACTACCTCGGCAATACCGCTGCCGGTGAATGCACTCGTTCTCTCTTTGTCTCAACAAAAGATGTTTTCAGTTAAAAGGTTAAAGCACAATACCTGTATATATACTGTATATTGCTGTTTGTAGTCAGCACTCACAGCGGTCTCCCTGTGTTTCTCTGGTTCTTTAATAAACTGAAACATGTTCAGGTATGTTGACAACATTTTCAGGAGTATCAGGAGAACACTAGGTTGAGTAGTGCAGTTGAGTACCACCAGAGAGGCCAGAATAGCGAGTTTAAAGATCCCCCTCCCTGCTAATTCGACACGACGAGGAAGTAGCCGCACTCCGTCGCAGTCACCACAGAAGCCCAACGTAGTTAAGAAAACATGCGACGCCACCAGCCCTTCCACTGGCGTCCCTGGTTTCCATGGTGACGCTCTTCTGCAGCGAACCTCTCGTCGACGTTGTTAACAAGATGCCCAAAAGCTGCGTTCGTTTTCAAAGTATATATCGAACGCTGAGTCATGCACCGGTGGCGTGGCACATCGCCTCGTCTTAAACTCTCTAATATCCGCCATACAAGCTCACGTTGCGCCGTTTCCGGGGAACCGTCATGAGCTTGGACGCCGGCTATTCTCGGCCAGTGTGGCCGAGTGTGGCTACAGGGAGGGAGGTGAGGAGGAGAGACAGGGAGAGATGGAGAGAGAGAAGACATGGCAGGCAGAGAGAGAGAGAGAGAGAGACAGGTGTGGAGAGGAGGCAGTGAGGGGTGTAATTGCTGAAGAGAACTCAGGCGTGGAGAGCATTGTTGGCAGCCTTACTGTAGCTCTCTCTCTCCCTCTCTCTCTCTCATCCATCAGCTTACTATGCTCATTCACTCCCTCCATCTCTCAATATCCTACCTCTACCTCCCTCCCTTCTCTTTTCATCCCCCACTCTCTCTCTCTCTCTCTCTCCCTCCCTCTCTCTCTGTCCGTCTCTTTCCACAGCATCTGGGCTGAGGCTCCATGTGGATAAACCATGAATATCAAGCACCTGTGGGACAGACAAGAGAGCTCAGGGCACAGAGACTGCCACCGCCTGGGCCGCACTGTGTGTGTGTGTGTGTGTGTGTGCGTGCGTGCGTGCGTGCGTGCGCAAATGCCTGCAGCTACAGCATATAAATCCTTGCTATAAATCGAGCAGAAAACTTGTATCTCCCATATTTAAATTCCAGAAATTAATGACCTACTACTGGGAGCTGGTGGCTCAGAGGTAGAGTAACCACAAGGTTGCCGAGTTCGAGTTCGGGCTCCGACAGAAGCTAAACCCCAATTTGCTCCCCATGATGTGCTGGTTCGTACCTTGCATGGTTTGCGACACCATGTATGAATGTGTGTGTGAATGGATGAATGCAATTCTATGTAAATGCAGTATTTAACATTTCACTACCGTGCTGTACAGTGTCACAAATAGCTGATATACAAGCATACAATGTGCTGTTGTAGATCAGCTATTAAGTCGTTATATCCTTCTGATGGGTTTTACGTGTCCAATAAAATGTTTTTGGAGTTTTGGACACCCGAGTTTTATTGCACAAGCACAAATTGAACACCAAGACACATAACCTAATCGACACAAGCAACATAACGCTACATAACCAACATAACACTACACTGTGCGCACGCACCAGCACAAAATAGCCTACATGCACGTAGTGTGCCCACTCACACGCATGTAGCTTCACATGAACATTCACTGGAGAAAACCTGGGTATATGTTGAAAGTCTTCCCTGTGATCTGAGAGAATCGTCTGCGTCTGTCTGTGTGAAATTGTGTGAATGTTTATTCAGTGCGAACCCCATTTTCAACTGTTTGTCTTTGGCAATATATTAAACGTTATGCTTTGTCATGCCAATAAAGCTTCTTTGTGTGTGTGTGTGTGTGTGTGTGTGTGCAGGGTCGAGTAAACTTGCGGCATAAATACGTACACACGTGCATGCGTGTGCGTTTATCCATGTGATTGGAGCGTCTGCAGCACATGTACGCCTGTAGCCTGTCCGTGTACATGCGTGCCATTGTTGCATCTATAATGTGTGTGCGTGTGTGGGCGTGTGCATGCACACACACACACACACACACACACACACACACACACACACACACACACACACACACACACACACACACACACACACCCCGAACGTGTGTATATTGAACAGGTGGCAGCTTGAAACATCACTTTAATTAAGCCAAAGAGCCTGTCCCCTGCTGATTGACTCGTATGTGTCAGCGGTCCTCCCGATGCCTGGCTGCACCGCGCGCGGGCCGCCCCAACTCCCCCCCCCTCTCTCCCCCGACCAGCTATACCGAAATAGCAGGCAGCGCCTGCTGGCGCCAAAGGTGCAGCAATTAATCACCCCGGCTAAGGCTATCATTGCTATGCTAATGATGATGCGCTGCTTATTTTGCAACATGACTAATGTTTTTGCTCTTATTTCCATGCTAATCATGCCGGGGGGGGTGTGTGTGTGTGTGTGGGGGGGTGCTATTATGCAACGACAGGGACGGGACGCGTAGGTGTTTTGGTGTGGGGGCATTGTTATGCAAAGTTACGCAGATCACGGGGCGTGTTGCTGTGTGCTGCGCGCTAATGCAATTGCTACGCTGGGTGTCTATGATGTCCTGAAATTTTTATTGTTTTTTTTAACGCCGCCCGTATGCTAATGCCGTTTACGTGGATGGCCCAGCTGGGGTCAGACGATTAACGATGTTAGGTTACACGCTGTGCTAATGCAATAAAAGGCAACCGGCAATATCGAGGCGCTGACAATGTCATGCTTTAGCTACGCTAACGCGCTCCGTCACACCGCCCAACAACAAAAGCTACATCATCGTGGCCCATTAATAACAGAAGAGCATTTCATCAGAGAACGGAGGGCAAGGGGAAACGCGAGTGGAAAAGGAAACAGCGCTGTGTGATAGATAGTATCTTGTCAACGCGTGGCGGCAGCCATACAGTGCTACGACGCTGATGGCTTTTCAATATAGCGTTTGCGGTAATTTTCCGGCAGCAGCAGAAGCTCCGTGTGTGACTAATGGGCGTAAACAATAGAACAGAATGCTCATGTTATGGGTCCATTATGGAAGCATCAGGCAAGGGGATGTAAAGACGGATGCCTTTTGATCAACACTATTGTGCAGCAGCAGCGCAGGTGGAGGGAAGTGTGTGTGTGTGTGTGTGTGTGTGTGTGTGTGTGTGTGTGTGTGTGTGTGTGTGTGTGTGTGTGTGTGTGTGTGTGTGTGTGTGTGTGTGTGTGTGTGTGTGTGTCAGTCAGGGGCGGATCTAGGCTTGGGCAAGGGGGGGCATGCCCCCCTAAATGCCCAGACTGCCCCACCAAACACGATGGCATGCAAAACAACCCAAGATATTTCAAATTAAAGTGCTTAAATGATTTGAAACACTACTGCTACTTACTAACTACAGTTGTATCACCACTAAACCAACAGCATTTCATCATTGAAAACAGAAAACTCTCTGAGTCAGACCTTTAGCTTTATGCATGCTGCGTGTCTGTTGCAACTTCAACAACAACTGATGTTATTATTGATGCTTTACTTGACTAATAAAAGTCTTGTAACTGAAAATGGTATGGGTGCGGCTTCATCATGAAGCCGCCCATTTTCTCCTGCCCCCCTAGCCTGGTCTAGCCCTCAATGATTTTGGCCTTGGGGGGCGGGGGTGTCGTGGGATCCACACGGCGGAAGTGCTGCGCTCTGATTTGATCTCACTAAGGTGTCGTCATCTCCGGCCCCTCCCCCGCCCGTCCACTGCTGTTCTACGTCACATCATTTAGAGCGACGCCCACCCCGGAAGGTTGACACGCCCCTCAAGGCCACTTTCAAACGCGCGTTAGTCCAGGCTTTCCGTTTTCGCGCAAGGCGAACGAAAATGAAAGCCTGGGTGTCGAGGCTACTGCCCCCCCAATTGGGAAATGTTAAATCTGCCCCTGTGTGTGTGTGTGTGTGTGTGTGTGTGTGTGTGTGTGTGTGTGTGTGTGTGTGTGTGTGTGTGTGTGTGTGTGTGTGTGTGTGTGTGTGTGTGTGTGTGTGTGTGTGCGCATGCCTGAGAGGGAAAGAGAGAGTGGGAGATTGAACATGCATGGGTGACAAAGTGACAAACAATGAAAGCGCAAATAACATACATTCCGAAAAATTGTTTTTAATACCTAATATCATGTGTCCCTCGAGCTTATTTCTAATGGTTTGAGCCTCAATCACAAGTTTTGTCATTTCTCTGAAAGCGGTTTAGCTGTAGTACCACAATGTCCTGGGGATGGTGAGGCGCTGATATGATGAAGATCATTTAACACACCGACCACGAGCATGTGTTCGTTGTTTTCTGATATATGCAAGGGCTTAAGCCAGTGCAATCGGCAATCAGTAAAAAACCTTATTTTGAAGCTCCTGTTTAGGAGACATCCTGTCTCCTAAACAGGATGTGCGATGACGTCATGCTGTTTCTGGTGTCTTGACTAACCTGTTTTCTAACGATCTGAGCAAAAAGGTGACATCTAGCCCTAGTGGATCTACCCCTGCGCCCACGACATTCAGGGGGTGATTCTCAGGAGAGCCTTTTGAATGCATTGGATTGAATGGGTGCGAATGGGACAAAAAAAATTGTCCCATTCGCCCATTCTGTCCCAAATGAAAGTTAGCCACGGGATCTTTATCAGACGATGCGCTCGGACTAATAGATGAATTAAAGAATGAAATCTACATTTTGTCATGTTCTGCGCCTTCGTTGTCTTGCATTTTGCATTTTTTCACGGTAAGAACGACGAGCGCGACTTCGGCGGTCCGGGACTTAATATTTGAGTCATAATACTGATGCTAGGTAAAACCAGGCTTGTTCCATTACATGCCAGCTTGGAAAATCAACAATGATAGACTTTGTAAACAGAGTGAAAATGCAAATTTGGAACTGAAGACAGAAGGAGAGGAGGAATTATCAAAGCAGGATGCACTGCTGACATCAGCATGAGGCCAAAATCAAAGTAGCTGTTCCTGAGAGAAATGTATATTAATGCTCCTGTATGACAGGGGCGGATCTAGGCATGGGCATGGGGGGGCAATGCCCCCCTAAATGCCCAGTCTGCCCCACCAAACATGATGGCATGCATGCAACAACCCGAGATATTTCAAATTAAATTGCCTATATTTAAAATGATTTGAAACACTACTACTGCTGCTACAAACTAACTACAGCTGTGTCACCACTAAACCAACCTTTAGCTTTATGCATGCTGCGTGTCTGTTGCAACTTCAACAACAATGTTGTTATTGATGCTTATTTGCCTAATAAAGTCCTGTACCCAAAAATGGTATGGGTGCGGCTTAAAGCCGCCCCCCATACCATTTTCTGCTGCCCCCCCCCCCCCCCAATTGGAAAATGTTACATCCTCCCTTGCTGTATGACATGGAATTCTGATAGTGCAAACACCAAAAACACAAAAAATAAAGAAATAAAGAAGTTGAATGTTATTTCCCCTTTAAAGGGAAACATACTGTACAGTAGGAAGAAGAGAGAGAGTGCAAGAGAGAGAAAAACAATGTGCTCGTTTCCACAGGTCATTGGCTAGATGACGCATCGCTCAATTGACCACCCAAATGGCCGCCATTTTGCCTTTACTGCACTCACTTTCCCCTTTCCCTTGTGCAAGCCAGTAACGTTACGCACAATATACAGTACAGCAATCAGCTCAATCACTCAATGGGGGTGCCTGGCCATGCACGTCTTCCAATTCAATACGAAATTTAAAGCAGTCAAGCTGAATCAGTTCCATTCATTTTGCACCAGAAAACTGATTCTATTTCTGATTCTGTTTCTGTCAGTAGTCCTTAATATTTCATGTCAAGGGCCCCCCCCCAAATCCCCTGCATATGGCCATCGACCCCACTTTAAAAAAAATGTGGTCTCAATCTCTGGGGTGGGGGGCATCAGAAGAGAACATTTGAGTTAAAAAGTTCATTTTACGCTCTTGAGAGTGTAAAATGGTACCAAAAGGACCGTTACGGGTCCATTTGGTATCATTTTACGCTCTCAAGAGTTAAATTACATTTAAACATCTGAATGCCATAATTTTCAAGAATCTACACATTTAGAAAAAAAAGAAGAATTGTTATTTTGACCAACATTTTGCCAGTTATCTCCAATCTATTGTGGAGACAATCTTAAAAATCCTTAGTTTTGGGTGCGAGAGACTAAACTCAACATCAAATAGTGGTTCCTGGAATCCTAAATGCAGAATAAACAGTGGGCCCCTGGTATGAAAAAGGTACCAAAAAGGGGGTTCACGCAAAAACGTTTTAAATCATTATGCAGCACACAGGATGCTCATGATTGTTTGATAAAGCGCAGCGTGCCGAGTGTGCGTTCCGAGGGGGTGGGGTGGGGTGGGGTGGGGGGCTCTAACCGGAAACCAAGCAACAGGAGGGAAGTTGAACCGTGTGGAGTTCTCTTCCTTCCAGCCTGTTGCATTATTTACTCCTCCACTGGAAACCAACCAAGTCATTGAGGGGAAATGGGAGCCGTCTTGAATTTTCCATCAAGGTCGTTTCTGGAACCTGCAGAACCTGCACAGCACGGCGCTGCTCCTCCATCCCCTAAAGCGAGTGCCAGCAGCTCCGTTATTATGTTTTCGTCTCACATTTTGTACCTCTTGGACAGCTTCGAGGCTTTAGGACACTGGCCAAAAAAAAAGCCTTGAGATTTTTATTTTCCCCCCAACTTGGAGACAATGCGAATATTGTCTTGAATGTCCTCCTATATAGTCTGACTTTTGCTACTTCTGATTGGGCAACAGGGGCAGATATAACATTTCCCAATTGGGGGGGGCAGGAGAAAATGATATGGGGCGGCTTCATCGGCCGTGTCGCTTCGCACCCACGGACGATGAAGCCGCACCCATACCATTTTAAGTTACAGGACTTTTATTAGGCAATTAAGCATCAATAATAACATCAGCTGTTGTTGAAGTTGCAACAGACACGCAGCATGCATAAAGCTAAAGGTTTGACTCAGAGAGTTTTCTGTTTTCAATGATTAAATGCTGTTGGTTTAGTGGCGCCACAACTGTAGTTAGTTAGTAGCAGTAGTAGTGTTTCAAATCATTTTAAATATAAGCACTTTAACTTGAAATAACTTGGTTTGTTTTGCATGCCATCATGTTTGGTGGGGCATTGCCCCCCATGCCCATGCCTAGATCCGCCCCTGTTGGGCAATTGCAACAAAATGAAACCCCTCTTTGTACTGTTTCGGTGATGATGACAGCCTAAACAAAATGGGGTCATTTCTGGGCCGTGTGACACAGCGGCTGTCAGAGAACTTAAAGGCTGCTCCGTATTTGCTGAGTCACACCTCAGGCACAAGGCCGACAGGCATCGAACCCGCTACGTACGCAGTGCAAACAAACAATGTAGACAAGGTGACATCTTTGCACTACAGGTTTTTATATGAACTTGTATATAGGTGATACAGTATATGCACAATGTGATAATACTATTCTACTACTATACCACTACTAATAATAGTTTATAATAGTTTTTTTTTGGTGCGATTAGCCATTTGCACATTATAGGTGAAAGGTGACCATTAAAGGGATAATTTGGATTTTTGGAACTTAAGTTGTATGAAATACTTATTATTAATATAGTGGTGTCAACTAGTTGATTAGTTGATTGCCAGATTGCTGTGGTGGGAGTTCTGCTCTGTTTTTTGGTCAATATTAAGTAGTTCTGGTCATTTTGTGGGGGTCCCTGGGGTCACACACTAAAAGTAGATGAATCCTCAAAACTCACGTCATTTGTCTTCTGACACCCCATCTGACCCCCCGATCACATGGAACTACTTTTTGGGCGTAGTGATATGGACACAAAATATACTGTAGTTCCCTGTGATAGAGGGGTCAAAAATGAACAAAGGACCTGCTAATACTTTAGAAATAGGTCAACTTTTTTTGGATGCATTTACTATCACTGCGTGGCCCCAGTGACCTCCCAATAATGACCGGAACTACTTAGTATTTAACCAAAACCAGAGCAGAACTCCCACCACAGGACTCTGGACATCAATGAATTACAGTTGACACCACTATATTAATTAAGTATTTCATACAGCTTAACTTCAAAAAATCCAAATTATCCCTTTAAGCGGTCCTAACTATTAGAAGCAGGGAGGAGGTGACCATTAATTAAGGTTTTCCGTGAACAGTGCCTTGCTCAGGGACACTTCAAAACATAGACTGGATAGCATGGGGGGGGGCAAGCCAGCAACCTCCTGATTACCAAACAAAACAGCCTCTATGCAGCTCTACAGCTGCCCTGAGTTGACTTATAAATATTGTGTCTATCAACTGGACCCCCAAAAGTGCTGAGTCGTGGTGTAACACCAGTTGCAACAGACCTAGCTGAGACCGCAACCGTGTGTGTGTGTGTGTGTGTGTGTGTGTGCGGGCACGCGCGCACAAATCCACTACATTGCCATTGTCACATTTAATCGCCTCTATCTCCTGTCTGAGAAAGAAAAAAGAACATGTTGATTTGCCAATTTCAACTCGGAGCAATTTTCCTCCCCCACGAGTTTCTTTCATTGCACTTCTCTCATGAGAAAAAAGTTACCAAGGCGTTGTGAAGCGCGGAGGGAGGGAGGGAGGGAGGGAGGGAAGGAGAAAGCGATGCGAACGAAGCCATCAGCGGTAATGAAGAGAGAAATCCTGCACTGCTGTTCTCCATTAAGGCCTGTGAATCCATCCTTCAATACACTCCCATTCCAACGTTCTGCATTCTAAACACTTTTCAACCTGACTCTGGGCATGTCATTATAGACAGATAGTGGCTGTTAGTCGCTGTTCGACATAAAATGATATATAGGGCTCAAATGGTTCACTGACATAGCCTGGTACCAGTTTCTATTAGGGATGTCCCGATACTGTATCGGTATCGGGAAAAGTATCGGATCGGCTTTTTTTTGTCCTATCGGTATCGGAAAATACTGTATTGTTACTGGAAAAGTATCAGTATCGTCCCTTATTTGTCATTATCGGGTCATATTTGTATTGGCAAATATGCAGTCTAACCACAGATCAGACACAGGGGTAAGGTGTTGACATTATGGTAGTTAAATAAAATGTTAGGTCATATGGAATTTGCTTTTGTAATTGCCCAAGTGCACATTTGAGTGAGGAGTCTGCTATTCTTGGTGGGTGGACTTCATATAAGATCTTTTTTTCTTTTCATCTTCTTTTGTATTATTATATGTATCATTCTCTGGTATTTGGTATCAGCATCGACCAACGCAGAAATTGTGGTATCGGGATCGGAACGGAAATGAAAACAGTGGCATCGGGACATCTCTAGTTTCTATTTTGATGTTCAAATTCAACTTCAACTTCACAACTCCATCTGGCAAAACAACAGTTCACCTTTGTTGGACAACATCGAATCAGAAACAATGGCACTACACAACAGGTGACATCAGAGAAATTCGAGTCAAGCAGGCACTTGCCAGACGCAGTTTCCGGTAGCATTCAAAAGTTGAATGTTGCAACGGCATATGAGGCTTGATCCAGGCTATCACTGACACTGACCTCATAATAATTTCATCAGATGCTAAATAACGATGGCCTGTGTGCGTGCGTTCTTTCCTCCAGTCACCTGCATGCCCATGATGTGGATCTGCTCAAAGCTGAAGCCTTCGCCTCCTTTCCACCTGCTCTGGCAGTGAGTAAGTAAGTTAATGGCCTCAGTCCATAAAAAAACTGCTGTACCTGTTATAGACTTGACAATCAAATAAATCTGAGATTTGGTACCGCACTAGTGTATTACTATATACTAATATGTGCCCTGTTATTGCACTTCTCATAAGAAAGTTACCAAGGCCATTTTCTGTATATTGACTATACTTGCAATCAAAGTGATTCTGCAAAGAAACCCCTGTTCTTTCTGCCTCCATCTAATGAAAAGTAGCCTTGACAACTGTATAACTCTTCTGTATGTCGCTGATGCTGCTGCTGCTGCTGCTGCAGCTGCTGTTGTTACTGCTGTTGTTGTCAACGGCTGCTACCGAGGACTTCGCTTAGAATGAGTGCGTACGGATAAGATCTGAAAAGTAGCCTATTGAAGCCATTATGGACGGGGTTGATAAATACGCCGGGAAAGGATAGCATAGAGGGGGAAAAAAACATTCATTTGAAGAGGGGAGGGGAGCCCAGAGAGGAAGGAAAGATCGCAGTGGGAGAGGGAGAGATAGATTAAGAGAGAGCGATGCCAAAGGAAAGATAGACACTGGGAAAATAAGGAGGGAGAGAGAGGGGCAAAGAAAGAGAGTGAGTTGGAAGACACTATCAAGGCTGAGAGGTGAGGATGGAGAGATGGATGCTCAACAAATACTGTCTATCTCCCCTGCTTACTCTAAAAGATTACAGAGTGTGTGTGTGTGTGTGTGTGTGTGTGTGTGTGTGTGCGTGCGTGCGTGCGTGCGTGCGTGCGTGCGTGCGTGTGCATGTGAAGGAAAGACACACACAAACAGCAAAGACTATGTATCTCTCTCTGCCTCTCTAAAAGATTAGAAGAAGCTGAGGAAGACAGAGAAACAGAGGCTTAAATTAAATTTTACCGTGGGAGAAAAAATAATGCATCAGCAAGGTGGTTTTCCTGTTGTGTGTGTGTGTGTGGGTGGGTGGGTAGGGAGGGGCTCGGGGGGGCATAAAAACAAAATGACTCATCTTATTCTCAACAAAAGAATTTGGCTGACACAATTCGACCAAAAAAAGTTGTGGATGCGATGGTATGAGTTGGTCTTACTGGGGAAAACTACATGAGCAGCAGCATATACTGTATAAAAAATAATACCAGTAACTCACTTCCATGTGAATTTCCAAAATGCAGAAGTCAATGAACTTCTCACCTTTTGGGTTTTCTCTCTTTCTCTTATTTCCAGGTGATCGCAGGCCCAGATGTAACATGTCCCAATTGGGGGGGCAGGTGAAACTGGTATGGGAGGTGGCTTCAATGAAGCTGCACCCATACCATTTTCAGTTACAGGACTTTTATTAGGCAACTAAGCATCAGTAATAACATCAGTTGTTGAAGTTGCAACAGACACGCAGCATGCATAAAGGTAAAGGTCTGACTCAGAGAGTTTTCTGTTTTCAATGATGAAATGCTGTTGGTTTAGTGGTGACACAGCTGTAGTTAGTTAGTAGCAGTAGTCGTGTTTCAAATCATTTTAAATAGAAGCACTTTAAATTGAAATATCTTTGATGGGGCAGTCGGGGCCATTTAGGGGAGCAGTATCGGGGCCATTTCCCATGCCTAGATCCGGCCCTGGGTGCTTGGTTATTTCAGGATCAGGTCTTCTGGTTGTGTTTGAACTATACGTTCTGGGCTCTGTGGGACGACCAGAATGGCAGAATGGTGAACATGCATTGCTCTGTGCTTGCGCTTATGTTTAGGCATGGAATTAAAGATAAGGTTGTACGGTTTGCAAAATTTAAAACCCCAGTTTACTATAACCAAAATACCGGTTTCTGTTTTTTTGTCTGCCTAGGTGGTCATTGTTTGGGAGATAATTCACCAACAGCATAGAGTTTATGTAATCCTTACATAAACCCCACATAATGGACTTAAACACATACCAATACCAATTCATTATAGCAAAGAATGTTCAAAAAATCTTCACCATCTATGTCACTTCACTGCTTCTGTGTGATAGTGTCATAATGACAAAGCATGAAAACCTGTAGGCCTGGACGTTCACTTATATAAAACTATAACATTATAATAACCTTCCTTTCCTTAATGCTTGTTGACGGTGTCGTGCTTGGCGGTGTTTAGTCGTCGCCTTGGCACTGCGAATTACCGTCATGCTGTAGGAATGTAACGTTATTATTCAGTTCCGTCGCATTGCGTGATACACTGGATTTAGAGCGCCAGCTAAACGTCTCATTCTTACAAACAAAGCCACTAACCCAACAGCAATTAGCCAACTGTCAGTTGGCATCTCTTACTTCTCAGGAGGGGTATATTTTGTGTGTATTGCATGTCCCCCCTCTCTCTCTTTGTGCGTGTGCTCGTGCGTGCACGCGTGTTCCGTCATGTGTATCGTCAGTGTATTGTTTGTGTGTATATATGTATATACAGTATGTCAGTGAGATATGCCAGCTGCGGTCGGTGCGGTAAATCTCGGGGTCGTTCTCCTCGCAGCCGACAGGACAGGCTTGTCCGCACAGCTGCCAGGTACGGCCGCCAGTCAAATTAACTGGCCAATTACGCTTCTAACGCGCCGCGGATAACGGATAACGGAACCAATTACCCATAGTTGGCCAGATGCGATGCAAAGTTAAAAAAAAAACGCATGCATGCACGCATACACACACACACACACACACACAAACACACGCATGCATGCACGCACACACACACACACACACACAGACATACGCACGCTAGCGTAATGAAGGCTGTTTTAAACACAGCCCTCGGTCGTTTGGAATTACGAGGAGAGTTATGTATATGTAAATGGGGCGTTATGCAGATGGAAATGGTCTTTTAATATCCATAGTAAAGACGGATGTGCGTTCAACAGGCGTTTAGGAGTGCAGTGTGTGACAGTGTGGTGGTTGGGAGGGGAGAGGAGAGGAGGAGGGGCAGTGTTTATATAGGCGCCCTACATTACAGTGCATTACACTCACCCATTCACACACCAATTGGGATTCGAACCACTGACCCACGGATCATTGGACAACCTGCTCTACCTCCTGAGCTACAGTGTGACTAGGTCTGGTGTTCCAAAGTACAACGCTTTATACAAGTTATAACAGCTTTTCATTTCTGCGAAGCATTGCTGTGTTGCAATTTAGACAAAGAAACACAGCTTCTATTTACAAAATCGGTGAATGTACTAATAATACCAGTCCATGACTGCTGATAAAAGTCTCACTAAAAGATGCCATTACCGCAGGTAATGCTTTCTAATATCTCTCACATGACTGTATGACACTCAAGATTAATGATGTTCATTTGTGATCAGCACACACACACACACACACACACACACACACACACACACACACACACACACACACACACACACACACACACACACACACACACACACACACACACACACACACACACACACACACACACACACACACACACACACACACACACACGGTGTGTATTATAATGTGCAGTACATTGCAGAGTGTGTATTAAAATGCACTGTACTATATTACAAGTGGCCCTGTACTATGGATGGAGTCATAAATAAGAGCCAGTAAAAATGTCACACGGACACTATAGGTTCTACACAGACAAGATGGGACTATCAAATGTATAGCGGCGAGTCCATTATGTTGGGATCAACCACATGACCCTCACAACACGCTTGTGCACGCTAACACACTCACACACCATAATAAAGATTACGTTGCTGCCAGCCAGAAAGCAGTGTCATACAAAAGCATCAAAAGTAGCAGAGTAGCAGAACCACAAGCTCAAAATATGCAGCAAACCATTGACATTATTTCAGCATACATCAGTGTACATCAGGGGTTTTCAACAGGTGGTCCGGGAACCACCAGTGGTCCTTGAGAGGGTTCCAGGTGGTCCCCAGGCTAAATGATGGAAAGTTGGTTAACCAGATGTAACTCTTGAGAATGTAAAAATGAAACCAAATGGACCCCTGCGGGTCCATTTGGTTTCATTTTTACACTCTCAAGAGTTAAAATATTCATCATCTGAATTAGCACCACTTAATTAATTAAATAATCCAGCCTGGAATTGTGGACAAACCTGTGAATGAATTATCTCTGGCCTCGTGGGATGACACTGAATTAGTATTAGAGGTGTCCCTCTGGTATACTGTACACTGCACACACTATTATAAGAAATGAATGCAAGTCTCCATGTTTTACTTTCTCAACTTAACTGATTTACGTTCTCACTAGGAAAGCAGTGCTTGGTGAGAATCATGGGACTGGAAATTGAGCTTTAATAATGCATTTTCAGTTTTTTTAAATGCTTGCACTATCATCTTCCCTCACCTCGTACCAATTCATCTATTTTGCATCAGTTTAAATAATTTTGAGTTTGACATCCCTGGTGTACGAGGTACTACATTAATATTATGATATGATACACTGTACATGTAGGGCAGGGGTTTTCAACCTTTTTGACACCAGGGCCCACCATTTATTCAGCATTTGAGCCACGGACCACCATTTGATGACATTTTAGCCACACATACCCCAAAACAAAAGATTTATTTTGCTTTTGACCACAATTCCAGCCTGGATTTGGGAAACAAAACAGGCAAATTAACATACAGATCCAAATGACCATTAATCTTCTAGTTGTGTAGACTTGGGCTAATTAAGATGATGATTATTTTAACTCTTGAGAGTGTAAAAATGAAACCAAATGGACCCGCAAGGGTCCATTTGGTTTCATTTTTACGTTCTCAGGAGTTACATCTGGTTAACCAACTTAGCTGGGGACCACCTGGAACCCTCTCAAGGACCACTGGTGGTCCCCGGACCACCTGTTGAAAACCCCTGATGTAGGGGAGTGTGGTGCAGTCTAGAGGTCTTCTTCTAGGTTCTAGGATGGAGAGCTAATGTGGTACTGTAGCACGCAAACAAAGCATGGTCCTGTGCTTTACACTTATCCATTCATTACACAGTGAGCAGGCTGTGGCTGGGACAGCTGCTTGGATAGAAAGCTGGTACATGTCATTATCAAAGCATGTTCTTACCAAATCTCTGGAGGACTGCGTCTGGGGCTCAGCATTCTGGAAGAGACAAGGAAACACAGGAACCAAAAGGGAATCAGTCACAGGCACAGCAAAGATGCAGAGATACAGCTATGCATAGTGTGTGCAATACAATGCATATGGTTATAGACCGTGCATTACAATGCGTGTGGTTGAGTAATGGGGATCGATGGATGGATCGAAGGTTGTGAGTAATGGACGTACAGTTGAAAAAAACATACGTTCTGATGACAAATGGACTTAAGTTGCTGCTCTGCTTCATGATGACAACGTGAACTATCACCACATTAAAGCGCTATTATCACAAGATAACGGTTGAGATTGCCCCTGTCGCTGGAGGTCACAGTCTGATCTATGGTCAAATCTAGCTCTGGTCTAGTCTTCCTAAGTCAGCGAATGCACGTCAACCTGTTTAGTAAGTGATAAAGTAGGTCAAGTTAGAGGTGAGAAATACGACAATCATGACACAAAAAACACAAAAATCATGACATGAAAATGGACTGCCTACTAGTGGGCCATGAGAGTCGGGCTGAGGAAACAGAAATAACATGCTGGTAAAAACCAGGGGCGGATCTAGGCATGGGCATGGGGGGGGGGGGGGGGGGATGTCCCCCTAAATACCCGGTCTGCCCCCCCCCCCCCCCCCCAAAAAAA
>CM076976.1:34362138-34382138 GCA_039105355.1 Benthosema pterotum
GTGTGTCTGGGGATCGACATTTTATCACCAACCTGCTTCAACCTCATCTAGTGACACATGTTCATTACAACCACTGGGTCTTCGGGAATGCCTTGCTCAGCTAGGGGCATCTCTGTATACTTTGTGTGGAGGAACTGTGGCATCATTATATACAAATGTAAATATGACACTATAACATTATTATAAAGTGCAGAACAATGGCTCTATTCTAACCTAACAGGGGTCTGAGAGTGTACAAAAAGTCAATTTGGTTCCAACTGTACACTCTGTTAACTTCAGCAATTTGAAGGTCAGATTTTTAGAATTCATAACATTTGCATTGAAGATACATCTTGACTTTAGACTACTAGACTACTAGACTACTAGACTACTAGACTAGACTACTTATGTATCGTTATATCGGTCTACATGCCGGTTTGGGCGATATCTGTTGATATAAGCATACTTTTTTTGCATTGACTAAGTAGATCACCTGTAGTTTACCAAGCTGTAGATTTTTGGTCAGTTATTTTTTGTATTTAAGAGGTATATTTTCCCTGGCACAAAAGGAGGAAATGAAAACAACAAAAACTTAAAAAAGCATAAAGTATCAATATATTGTCAAAATTGCTCTTTTAAGCATCGGTATAGGAAAATATGGAAAAGAATTTGCATATTGGTGCATCCCTACTTTCCCTAGTCAAACAAATCCTATAGGATTCTATAAGGATCCTATAGGATCCTTCTATAAGATTTTGGAACAAATCCTCTTACAAATCCTATATTTTCTTATTTACCCCAAATAATATATAGTCTTAGGGGAATCCTATAAGAGAATATAATAGGAATCCTATAAGAAAGGCTTATCGGATTTTTAATAGGATTGCTATACAAGCTTTGGGAAAATCCTATAGGATTCTTATAGAAATCCTGTTTGAAAATATGCAATACAATTTGTTCCAAAATCTTGCAGTATTTTTCTATTAGAATCCTATAGGATTTTTTTTTTTTTTTTTTACTAGGGTTAGACATTTAAGAATTTGCAGTGAAAATGTGAGAAAGGACCCCCAGACACCCCAGGCTCTAGCCCTCCACACCCTCTCACCTCCAACAGGCGGTCTCCTGCCTTCAGGCGTCCGTCCTGAATGGCGGCCCCCCGGGGCAGGATGTTCTTGACGTAGATGGGAGCCGAGCCGCCGATGGGGACGTCACGGGACGTGATGCTGAAGCCCAGTCCCTCTGGACCTGTAGGAGACAGACACAGCAAGATGAATGGGTTGTTCACACACCGGGTGTCCATCAGGTGACTTCCTGGGGTCTACAGATGGGTTTCCACTGGGTTCACGGACAGTGGCTTTTACTTCTTGCTTAAAAAGGACATACAATGCTGGTGTTCCCATCTGTGTGTTTTCCATCCATACAAAAAAACAATTTTGATCAGGATTTCATATCACTTAAGTATCTTTAAGTCATATTTGGCGTAACGCCTTTTGGTGTTCTAAGTGTTGTTAACGTCAATTATCATTATTAGCATTACTTAGCGTTATTAGCATTATTAACACTACTTAGCATTAGTTAGCATTACTAACATTACTTAGCATCAGTGGCATTACTTTTGTTATTGAAAAATGTTATTGATTTTTTTTTTTTTTTTTAATGGCGAAAATGTGGCACAAATCTTTGAATTATCTTTCGAAATGGCTTAATGGTAATTGCTCTTAGGAACAGCTCATCCTATTTTGTCTGCATTGTGATGTCATCAATACATCCTACTTTGTATAATTCCTCCTCTTCTTCATCGGTCTTCCAAATTTGCATTTCCACTTTGTTTACAATGTCTGACATTGTTGATTTTCCAAACTGGGATGGAATGGAAACTAACTTGGTTTGATCTAGCATCAGTATGATGGGGATTCAAATATTTAATAATCTTTAGTATAATAATCTTTAATATTAGCTCCCCCACCATCTCAGGACATTGTGATATTACAGCTAAAAGTGCTTTTAACGTCCAGAAAAAAAAATCAGAGTGGTGATAATCAAACCATTAAAAATAACTTGGACGGACACAAACAATATGATAATAAATATTAAAACCTTTTCTTTTAATTGCATGTTATTATTACTTTTAGAAGCTTCCAGATCTTCTAAGCCTGCTGCAGGGCATGAAAAAAAAAAAAAACTTTTACGCTTCATGCAAAGGAGGGGGGGAAAGAAAACAAATATTATGACCAGAACAATAATCCATTGTTTGCACACCTAATCCCCTCAACATCTGACTGAGCTGTGGTTGCTAATGGAAGAAAAGCCCGAGCACGGTGCTTTCTTCCACTTCCTTTATTTAATCCCCCTCTGCATTGACGAGCCAATCAACTTCCCACCGGCAGAGGAGTAACGGCGTTACGCGCGCCAGTAATTTGCCCACAGCATTTGCAGGCTTTAAACGGGGAGGATCTTTAAAACTCCCATTAGCTTGATTAAGACATACCTAAGCAATTTCCAAGCGCAGACAGAACCGCTGTGATTGATTTGCGAGACCCAGCGGGATTTGTTAGGAGGGGGTGGTTGATTCCCGGCTCATAAACAACAAGCGAGGGCTTAATCTGTGCTCCGAGCGGCAGGCTTAAGTTTCGCACTTGAGACAAAGGATGGACGGATCCAAGCGGCCTTGTGGGAGTGGGCCTTTAATCCTGGGTGAGCGGCTGATCCAAGCACATGACAACATGTGGAAGAAGGAGGTAAACACTAAGTCTTGGACTGGGATGGCGGCTATTGTTCCAAAAGCCCTGGCCGGGAGTTCATTGTTTATCAGTGCACTGGAGTGAGAGTTAATTCTATAACGGTTTGTTTATACTGCGCATACAAATTATGATAAACGGTAAAGCTATGGTATGTTAAGTCTACCTAAGTCTGTGCCGTGGACATTTCAAAATCCAGACTTAAGGCACAGATGTTGTTCTTCTAAACATTTTAACACGCTCCTGCCTTAATTCATTTTTAAACCTTGATTTTGTTGTTCTTTTTTTTAGTTTTTCGACATGGCGCGTCATGGCACGTCATCAGCAATGGATGCTTTTGAGATAGAACGCTCGTAAAATACGCTTTTAATGAAAGTAAACAGAGTTGGATTTACAACAGAGTGTCGGCGCAGTGATTCCTGTGCCGACACTCGCCAAACACAGCTGTACCAAGCAGCGTGAGATACCTATACAGTAGTTCATCTATACGCTTACGTATGATTGCAACTGTAAAAAGCAATGGGAAGGGAAAAAGTTAAAGATCTTCATTTCTTTTACATTTTAAAAGCGCTCTGTATTTTTTATGTTGTGTGCATTTCATGTTTCAAAGCAATCTGTTCACATTTTGGTTGTTTTTAAAGGTGCCACATGAATTTAAAAAAATGGACCTGACTACGTACGACAAAGCTATGGATCATGTTTCACTCGGCGAGAAGCTCAACACAAGACAGCAAACATCCAGATTGGACTATGCAACAAACACCGTTTTTTTCCCCCCATTCTCTCGAGGTGTTATTTTTTCTGGCTTGACTCCAGCCCCCACGAGCGAGAGAGAGAGAGAGAGAGAGAGAGAGAGAGAGAGAGAGAGAGAGAGACAGCGAGAAGAGGGGAAGGTATTTGGGATCGCAGCTTCCCTGGGCATATGGCACAGCCCCTGTCGGATGCCGCGACTTGGCATTTGACAGAACACGGGGACCGCTGGTGCTGCTTAGCAACTGTCTCTACCGGCCCACGGACGTGGCAAAAAAACACCTGGCGTCCCGCCGGCAGGGGAGCACAGCCGACTGAGCCAGCTGTCAGTCAACACACACACACACACAGCAGGGCCGGATCTAGAGGGGGGCAGGGGTGGGCAGTGCCCACCCAAACGTGCATCCTGCGCACCCAAAGAAGGTGGTCCAGGTGGTCCCCAGCTAAATGGTGGAAAGTTGTTAACCAGATGTAACTCTTTGAGAGCATAAACATTTTTACACTCTCAAGAGTTAAAATATTCATCATGTGAATTAGCCCAAGTCTACACAACTAGAGAATGTAGAAGATTAATGGTCATTTTGATCTGTATGTTTTGTGTGTTGTGTTTTGTTTCCCAAATCCAGCCTGGAATTGTGGACAAAAGCAAAATAAAATCTTTAGTTTTGGGGTCTGTGGGGCTGAAATGTCCTCAAATGGTGGTCCGTGGCTCAAATGCCGGATAAACAGTGGGCCCTGGTGACAAAAAGGTTGAAAACCACTGCTTCATATGAAAAACTTTGGAGGTGCCCACCCTGCCAACCTTCCAGCCCACCCTAGTACGCCTGGCTAAATCCGGCCCCCACACACACACACACGCACACACTTACCTCTCCCTGGCGCAGAGTCAGTCTTTCCTCATTTCCCCCCCAAAACAGAGTCTCACACTCATGTCACACATGGTCTCAAGGCTGAACATTGTTGTTAGGCCAAGTCCTAATCTGTGCTTTGTGAAAACAGCATGAAAGAACTATAATCCCCTTACTCTCCTGCACACTGAGTTTCCTGAGCAATTAGCACATTTAGTTAAAATATTTTTGGTAGTATTGTTAAAGGACTGCTTCACCACTTGTCAACATATCTGCATACAGTCCTCACTGATGTAAAAATGACCACTTCTTTTACGTTCTGGTCTTACATTACAGTATGCTTATGCTTTAACGCAGGGGTTTTCAACCTTTTTCATCCCAGGGCCCACCATTTATTCAGCATTTGAGCCACGGACCACCATTTGAGGACATTTTAGCGCCGCAGACCCCCAAAACTAATGATTTCCTTAGTTCTGTCCATGACCATTAATCTTCTAGTTGTGTAGATTAGGACTAATTCACATGATGAATATTTTAACTCTTGAGAGTGTAAAAATGAAACCAAATGGACCCGCAAGGGTCCATTTGGTTTCATTTTTACGTTCTCGAGAGTTACATCTGGTTAGACAACTTAGCTGGGGACCACCTGGAACCCTCTCAGGGACCACTGGTGGTCCCCAGACCACCTGTTGAAAACTTATGCTTTAACCAATTGCATTTTGATTGTGTATACCGGTATGTTGATGTCGCTTCCATGTGTCTGTGTGTGAACAAATTGTTCATATTTTTTAAGCCACTGCATCTGAGTTAAGCAATCGCTTGTTTATTCAACAGTGACTGAAAATGGAACGCATCACAGTGCCGTGTTTCAGAGAGCCATCAAGTACCATTAGATAAGTTGGCGTGGGATACTGTATTTCAAACTATTATATTGTTTTGGTCCAAATCTCTCTCTATTGGTTTGATACAGACGTGAAGAGCAATCAAAGTACATATTTACGGTTGACGGCACACAGGGATATGCTAATATAAAATACGCCACAGAACAACCCCTTTCCATTAGAGGTAGGTGTGTGTGGGCCACTTAAAACCAAAATACTTTTTGTGAAATCGAAAAAAAAAGTCACAGATGTGTTTCATAGACATTAGATGAAACATTTACACCACAATGTCAAAAAAAAAGTTTGAAAATATGTTGAAGAATGGAAATCTGACTTTTGTGAATTAATTTTGGCATTTGAACCCTGTAACATTTCCGAATTGTTGGGGCAGGAGAAAATGCTATGGGGGTGGCTTCATTGCCCGTTTCGCTGGCGATGAAGCCGCACCCATACCATTTTGGGCTACAGGACTTACTGTATATTAGGCAAGTATAAGCATCAATAATAATCAGTTGTTGAAGTTGCAACAGTTGCATAACGCTAAAGGTCTGATTAAGAGGCTTTTCTGTTTTCAAGTTTGTTAGTAGTAGCGTTTCAAATCATTTTAAATATAGGCACTTTAATTTAAAATATCTTGGGGTGTTTTGTATGCCATCATGTTTGGTGGGCCAGCCTAGATCCGCCCCTGCTGTGGCAGCTCAGTTTGGGCTTCTGCAGTGTAACATATCACCTCTGTCGTGTAGGTCTGTAGGTCTGCTATTTTTTTGAAAAAATGTCAAAATGGGGCAAAGATCTTTGAATATTCTGTCACAGTGAACTATTTTTTAACTATTTTGGGAGGTCCCTGGAACTACAGATTTTGAGGGGGTCGGCAGCCATATAGAGATCCGCAAGGGTCCATTTGGTTTCATTTTTACGTTCAAGAGTTACATCTGGTTAACCAACTTAACTGGGGACCACCTGGAACCCTCTCAAGGACCACTGGTGGTCCCCGGACCACCTGTTGAAAACCCCTGCCAAAGATCTTTGGCAATGGCAGTGGTAAAAACTCTACGGGTCTACGGCAGGAAAACGGTGAATTCACAAGAAAATCAAACCAAAACACACAAAATATATGGAGATAAGAGGTTCAACACAACAAGCTAGACAGGTTCGAGCTTCAAAACGTGCCATGGTCTGGTCTGCGACGTACACAAACACAACAACTCACCCTTCTTGAGCTGGATGTTCAGCCTGCGGCCCACCTTCTTGGCGTAGCCCCCGGGGGTCGGGGTGGACGTGAGGACCCTCTGCGGCGAGGGGGCGTGGCCCGTGGGGGGCTTGGCCGCCGAGGACGAGGAGGAGGACGACAGCGTGGACGAGGCGACGGGGTGAGGAGGGTAGGCGGCATCGTCGCCTCCGGGGTGGTGTGGAGGCGGGTGGGTGGCGTGGTGGTGCGGGTGCTGCTGCGGGTGGGGGTGCTGCGGGCGCGTCTGGGAGCCCTGCCGGGACATCCTCTGCGGCGTGGTGTCCAGGGAGGAGGAGCCGGCCGAGGAGTGGGCGGGGCTGAAGCGTCCCGAGGAGTAGGCGGGGCCTGCGGCGTGGTGGGCGGCGGCGGAGAGCTGCTCGTAGTGCGTCTTCATGGAGGACGGCACCACGTGGAAGCTGATGAGGGGAGAGCGCATGGCCGAGCGGAACATGTTCTGGGCCCTGAAGGGGGAGAGAGAGAGACAGAGACGAAGAACGGTATGCACCGGTTTAAAGAGGTGGTGCTGTGATTTTTCTACTTTTTTTACCCAATTTTGTACATGTTTGAGAGGTGACAGTATGTAAATAGACCCCTTGCTGTGTTTTTTTATTGTGCAATGATTTTCCCCGTTGTATTTAGGGTTTCTTCCTGGGTGCTGATCCTTTCCAGTCAAACGTGCCAATGAAAAAAACAGCAATATAGTGTCAGTTCAGGTGGATCTGAAGCCATCACCACCCACCAGGCAAACCAGGCCATACTTAATGAACTGGCTGAGTGGCATCATAAAACAGTTTAACAAACACTGTATATTAAAAAAAAGGAGAAAAATCTTACCTTTCATATAGCAATAATACCTCATGATCAAGTTTTAGGCTAGAAAAAAATCATGGCAGTCCATCTTCAAGATTTGCTTTTTCCCTTTTGTCCCTTATTGATACTGAAAGTAGCTTAGACAGGAAAGGGAGGAGAGAGGGGAGAGAGGGGGATGGCTGTCATCGCCATACCTTAAAGCTACCTGATTTTATGGCAAAATCCATGATGATGGATTCATACAACATTTATTCAGTATGTTTAAATGCCTTCATTGTATTCTGATCACATCACCACAACAAAACATGAGGTTACATAGGTAACCCCCGTGTTGACTATTCGGTGATATTTCTTTTGGCAAGCGTATGAATATTTTCTGCGCATGAATATTTTCTGCATTGCTAATAACCGGGATTCATCAATAATGTATCCACACACGCAGTCTGCAAGAAGTTAAAAAGGTGTGGTATTCAATGTGTAATTGGAATTAATTTAAAGCTTTTAAATAATTGAAGGGATTTAAAATGCGCAATATTTGCCTCCAAGATGTAGTAGATAAGAAGCAGTGATGGGCAGTAACTTGTTACAAGTAGCTAAGCTACGTAGTTTAACTACATTTTCCCGTAGGGTGTAGTGTAGCTTACTACATTTGTTCTGGGAATAGCTTGTAGTGAAGCTACACTACTTAGATTTTAGAGTAACAAGGAGTGTAGCTTACTACATTTTCCCACACACATTTTCAAATTCCACCCATTTTAAGGGTCAGAAAACCTCTCATATACATCCCAAAACGTAGACATGCCTCCATCCTAGGTTCAAACCCACCCCTAGATTATTATTACCATTTTTATTTATATTATTTTATTATTATGATTTTTATTTAGAAAGTTGTACATTAAGTTAAGATATATATTTACAGTATATACTGTATATGTAGTGTTGATGTATTAAGCTACTTTTGTCATGTAACTTGTAGTGTAGCTTGCTACAATCTTTCTGGCGATAGCCTGTAGTGAAGCTACACCACTTGTTTTGAGAGTAACAAGTAGTGTAGTTTACTACATGAAACCAACATGAAACCAAATGGACCCGCAAGGGTCCATTTGGTTTCACGTTTACGCTCTCAAAGAGTTACATCTGGTTAAACAACTGCCTGAGGACCAGCTGGGACTCTCTCAAGGACCACTGGTGGTCCTCGGACCACTGGTTTGAAAACCACTGGAATAAAGGTTAGAGGAGAAGCGATGAAGGAATCACAGTGGACATCCAAACAGAGAGATATTGGAGGGAGAGAAGGGAAGAGGGAGCAAGGGAGGAAGGAAGAGAGGGATGGAGGAATGTCTAGGCTCGATGGGGGGAAAGAGGAGGGGAGAGGAAGAGGAGAACAGGAGAGGAAGGGACGAAATAGCCAGTAATAATCACTGATGTGTAGCCATGAACAGAATAAACAGACACCCACACATGGCAAGCCAATTTCTGCCACGCTTCCAAATGTGCACGCATGCATGCATGCTTCTCCACACACATTCACACTATACGCAGTACAGTACATAATCTATCTTGTACCACCTGTACCTTTCTGACATGCTAATTAATACTTATTGCACGGCTATATAAAAAAAAAAAAAAAAACACGGAAAGCCCTGACAGTTCCAGGCACTTCATATCCCATAATCCCCAGCTCATTTGGCTGCTAGATGAAGGAGAACTCAATCTGAGGAATGATTTGGGGGAGAAAATCCTCTTTAACACCCCCCCCCTCCCCCCATATCATCTTAATGTACAGTAGTCGGTGTGAACGGAAACTTATGGCGGCTGTCAGCGCGTAGTTAACAGGGTGGGCTTGTTAGCACCACCTGTTTCAATAAAGATCAATTTGGCGTGCGTTCTCACCCCCACCGCACCCCCACAGACAGACAGCTGAATGGGTGAGGGGATGAACTTTTTCCTCTGGGGAGGAGAGGGGAGATGGAGGGGGAAATGTTCCCCTGAGGTGACTTTCTTTACGGTTCCGGAATGGACTGAAATGAACGCTGTTCAGAACGGGTTGGTGCATGGTGGGTGCGTGGGAATTTGCGTTCTCGCCATGTCGGGTTGAGTTGCTTTAAAAAAAAAAAAACACGCCAGCCGCAGCTGTCGATGATGACGGGTGAGGAACACGTGTAGAAGAGTGGCAGGTCTCTCTCTTCTCTCTGTCTGGTGTGTGTTACCTAATGCTGGGCCCAGTGGGGATTGAGGGAGGGGAGGAGGTTTTTACACCACATAGGGAATGACTTACTCTACATTCATTCAGCCACGGTTGGACTGGGACGCTTCCACATAACTACTGTAGGATTCCATTACCGGTGTCCCCCCCGGTGGGGCCCACCCGCTGTACCGGCACAGTAAGGCCTATTCATAACTCAACAGAGTGTTCTGTGTGTGGGTGTGTGTCGTACTCTTTTTTGGTACACACTTAGAATGTCCACCACCTACTGTATGAATGATGCATGGAAAGCTTGGTTTGTCGCTGTCACTGTTCACACCACATCCCCAGAGAGCCTCTCCAACGTTGAAGCATTCTCGCCATGGCGGGTTGAGTTGCACAAGCAACTCAACACGCCATTCCGCATTCCGCATTCGGGTACCAAATTTTGGTGCCTAAATGCGGAAGTAGATGTTACTTCCGGTGGTTTTCCGGGTGCTCAAAGCGGCACCGAGCAACTAGTATTGAAATGGACGGCAAGGGGGCGGGGCTATCGCTCCGGTTCACCCTCTATATTTTATTACTCTATGGTTCACACAGTGCGGCTGATGGTACATGAAATATATTCACCACTTAAAACCTGGTAGTCATATTATATCATGCCAATATCTGTGCAAATAGTAAGACAAACAAAGGGAATCGGTGACAAATAGCAGATCTAAGAGCTTGTATTCAATTCACTATTCGTCTTCTGTGGTCAACAGAAAAATCATGTCCAGAACCCTCACAGGTCTCAACTTGTTCGCGGCCAGCGGCTTTCTTCCTTGAAGAGTACACCAGCCATAGAAATACCGGGCAAGACAGGCTCAATAATGTTTTCTGTGCTTGCTATACACCTACCATCTAAATCAACCCTTTTTCATTTTGTTTGGTTAATTCATAGCGTTTGAATCAAAAGCAGATATACTGTACATTAAATATATGTACAGTATGTGTGTGTGTGTGTGTGTGTGTGTGTGTGTGTGTGTGTGTGTGTGTGTGTGTGTGTGTGTGTGTGTGTGTGTGTGTGTGTGTGTGTGTGTGTGTGTGTGCGCGCGTGTAAATGACTCAAATCGCTCCAAAGATCAACTGAGGTAAGATCATATGAGGAGAGGAGAGACATTCAGTGAGAGCCATATATGCTGATGATGACAGGTGCAGGCAGCATAGACGGTACGCGACGTAGGCGGCTCTGGATTGGAGCCAATCCACACAACAAGCCTGAAGAGCGCAGAACAAAGGCATGCATACCGTTATCATGAGATGAGGGAGAGAGAGAGAGAGAGAGAGAGAGAGAGAGAGAGAGAGAGAGAGAGAGAGAGAGAGAGAGAGAGAGAGAGAGAGAGAGAGAGAGAGAGAGAGAGAAAGAGAGAGAGATGGTGCATGTTGGGAAGTATAAGCTTCCGGTTAGGTATGCAGGAGCGGAGGCTGAAAAGCAGGAGCTATACACACGATACGGTATGGTGTTAAGCAAACGCTGGGGGTCCTCAACCATTCCTGGACCAGGGCCCAATGGAAGGAGCATGAAAGAGTTTGTTGGGCCACTGCCACCCCAGAGCATGTTTGTTTGTTTTTAAAGGGACTTCAACATGCCCCTTTAATTCCTATTTAGACCCACTGAAGACTAAACAACCACAAATTTCATTCTCTCTCAGGATGTTATTCCAAGCTGTTTCAGCTGCAGTACCACAAATGTCCACCTGAGGGGCACAGGGGACAGCTTTTTGGGGGGTGTAAAAACACATTGGGGAGGATAAAAACACCAAATATCTTGAAAAATGGTGGCGCCCCTTTAATGAGACGCGTTCCACGTCTTGGAACACACTTCAATGGAACTAAAAGTACTGCAAAGCATTACGTCTTGTTATCATAACATGGAATACCCTCCTGGCTCAGCAGTGGAGCCCAGACAACCTGTTGAAGATCTCTGTGTTAAGTGAAAGCAGAGGTGGATTTATGATGAACACAGCCAGTTGTGTGCAGGGGCGGATGTAACATTTCCTCTTTGGGGGGGGGCAGGAGAAAATGGTATGGGCGCGGCTTCATCGCCCGTGGCGCAAAGCGACACGGGCGATGAAGCCACGCCCATACCATTTTTGGTTACTGGGCTTGTATCAGGCAATTAAAGCACCAATAATAGCAGTTCAGTTGTTGTTGAAGTTGCAATAGACACGCAGCATGCATAAAGCTAAAGGTCTGACTTTTCTGTTTTCAGAAAAGGTTATTGCCCCCCCCACCCACCCCCCCCCCCCCATGCCTAGATCCGCCCCTGGCGGTGTGTGTGTGTGTGTGTGGGGGGGGGGTCTGTGTTACAGGAGGAGGAGTGTAGAGAGTGTAAAGGAGGCGTGTGTTATAGCGACAAAATGCAGAGCAGGATGAAGAAGCAGGTCTATTAGTGAGTACAAGTGAGACCTTGAGATGTCAAACATGAAAGCACAGGTTAGCTTAGCAAAGGGATGGGTAGTGTAGTGTTCAGGGGCCCCTGCATAGGGAGAGCAGAGCAGAGCAGGTGTGTACTGGAGAGAATAGAGCAAATTTTACAGCGTGTTTGGTTAAGGAGAGGAAGCAATATACTGAGGGAAAGTTAAATCTGGGAACTAAATCGTTACCAAGAAATTTCTTCACAAATGTGCTTCTTATGGTGTCTAAAATGTGCTAAAAGATTCAAAGACGGGGGAATTGGCCCCAACCTAATGAAGGCAAAACATGCAAAGTTTCATCATGCTTTACTGTAGCATGTGTCTAACTAGGGTTTCCATTATGCTGAATCCATTCCAACCACTAGTTTTGCAACAAAAACACACTCATTGGACTGAAAATGGCCATAGCACTTGCCAAAGTGCTAACTAAGCACATTTATGATGACAGGTATGTTTTTAGGGCAAGAAATGTTTTCTGAGAAAAACTAATCCTTGGAATGGATTCAGCATCATGAAACCCCCTCAGTTAAATATACCTTTGTTAGTTAAACAAAGCTTTCCAATTCTGCCTACTGTAGAAACACATTGGAGAAGAAATGTCTTGGTAACAATTTAGTTCCCAGATTTTCAAAACTTTCCTTTAGTATGAGGAGAGGAAGCGAAAGAAGTACAAAGGAGAAGGGGTCTCAAAATCATACAGTGTTGCCAACTGCCCAAATCCAAAATGCACTAGTGGCACTTCAAAGTGTTTTCAACCATTTTCATACTAATTTATGAAAAATAACTGGCAAAATGCTGGTCAAAATAACAATTCTTATACATTTTCTAAATGTGTAGATTCTTGAAAATTAGGCAATTCAGATGTTTAAATATAATGTAACTTGAGAGTTACAATCTCAAGAGTTACAGATCTATAAGGGTCCATTTGGTTACCAATGGTCCTTTCAACGGCACCAACTCACCAGCAAAAAAGCACTAGATTTTCTGCCAGGACTTTTAAATAATTTCACTAATTCTGGCAATAGCGACAGATGCGCCAAGTTGGCAACACTGATCATACATTGCGGTCGTTAGGTGTACAAGTACAACTCTAGTTAGCATTGTTAGACGAGGAGGAGGAGGAGGAGGAGGAGCCGAGTGGCGGAGCAGCCAATGAGAATCCTAGAAGCAAACCAAAGCAGGAGGTGAGCATGGTGGAGGCAGAGGCCCGGCTTGGAGATGGCCGGAAGGTTTTTCAGCTGTGCTGAGTCTTACTGTTCAAAGCGGATGTTACACAGGTCTCCGTTGTTGATGCGAACGATGCAGTCGTTCTCCTGAAAGAGGCCCTGCTGCTCCGCCTTGCCTCCGCGCTCCAGGCGCTTGACCAACAGGCCTAGTGTTCTGAAAAACGGTCATAAAATATGCATTAGTGGACCAAGAGGGGGCGTAGTAGGGCAGCGGGGCATGTGTTACATCACCTCTAAGAAGTGGAGTGTTCAAAAGATTTTATGTCCAAATGCATGTAGGATATATAACGTTCCTTATCCCACCAAGGAATGTTCAGCTAAGCTTTCAGAAAGATGTGAGAGGCTATAGTGCGTCCTAACAGATATGAGGGCTCTGCTGGTTCTTTCTGAGCGCCATAGCCTGCCCTCTCTGACCCATTTCAAATACAACTTGAGATCAGACGTATACAGTAAACGCTGCAGTGTAACAAAGTTTGGCATAGTAGGAATCTGCACTTCATTCCCTAGGAACTAGGGGTGTAACGATTTTAACAGTGATCCGACCTGGTTGATGATACGTTCATTATATTGGTTCATTCTGGTGATAACGATGTGATTCCATTCAATGACAGTATTTAGCAAATCCATTAAATGTGGGTGAAACATGTGGCTACTGCAGTTTTTTTTCATGGGAAAATGTATTATACATTCAATGTTCGTTTTACACAAATGAATCTTGAAAAATGTCAGTTGTGTTACAACCAGGGTCATCTTATATTCATGACAGTGTAGAAAAGTATAGCAATGTCAAACGATACAACACGATCGACAGTGGATGGAGCCGTCGCCTGGGCCAGCTCAAGAACATGAACATTTTATGAACGCTTGTCCTATAAACGCATCAGGAATATAAAAGGAGACACATCACAGGTTGTTTTCTAACAACTTGCTTCTCGACGTGTACAGACCTTACATCATTTTACTCACTTCAGTGCATCTAATTTGTGCAAAACGATGGTTTAAATACAGCATGCAATGTGTGGCATTTCACCTGGATCTGCAGCCCTACCAGGGAGGTTTTTTTTATGTGCGAGTGAGATAGAGAGCCGGGGCGAAAAGAGCAATCATAGGCTGTCTGAGGGGCCTGCATTCACACACACTGGAGCCTGTGTACGGGAGGGGAATGACATTTTCACCAGAATCCCTGTAAATAGGCGTGCTTGCTTACTGCCAGTGCAGGCGTTTTTTTTTTTCCTCGTCCCCCGCACAGAACCCCTGCATGCTCTCTCTCTCCCTCTCTCATCCAAGCTAACCTGCTTAGATAAAAAGGGGGGGAGCGAATAAACATGCAACTCTGATAGATGTTGCAAAACGGCAGCATCAAACATCCGAGCCGAGGGGACGGGGAGGAGGGGAGGTGTGGGGATTTGTGGACACGCCGGTCTGTGGTTATTGTCGCTGCAGCGGTTTCCGCTGCCCAGTAATCCAGTGTGGCGAACAGGCTTACTGTTCCCCCAGTGTGACTGCAATGAGACGGCTGGCTTTACCCCCCTATATGCCGCTGTACAGATTAAAAGAGGGGAGAGAGAGAGAGGGGAATCGGGTGAAGGGCATAATTTAAGGAGAAAATCATCCTCCTCCCACATAGGCGAAAGACGGCACAGGTCTTAATCAGGTCTTCCTTGGTATCGTGTACTGCTGTGCTTTGGGGGGCTTTTTTTTCTGAGATGCAGCACACGAGGCTCTGTGTTGCCCGAAAGGTAATCCAGTTGATGTTCTTCTTGCGCGCGTCCTCTCTCCTAAGGTTCATAATAATTCAATATGTAAGGAATGAGATTGCAAAGGGAGGAGGAGGCGGGGTGGAAATGTTTTTGAAAGAGTGGCGAAAGTTCAGAGACACTTTCCCCCTGATTGCATTTGAAGTCGACACAATGCAATTTTCGCACGAGCGAGTGAAGCGGCGGCGGCTCCTATACTTCCGTGATGAAAAGCTACCGGCATCTTAATCTCGGGATAACGTGTGGCCCGACGTTTCCCCAATAAAAGGAAAAGTGTGTTATAAATGTGCTTTTAGGTTGATTAAGTCAGACCGCGGCCCGAGAAGAGATACAGTACGATCTTGCTTTCTCAACACAGTTTGTTTGTTTCAGACAGACTTATGCTTTAACAGAGTTTGGGTCGTTGGTGCATTTCAGCTGCTGTTGTGTTGTGACTGAGGCAATAGATTTCTGTGCCTGGAATGAATTGGATTTGGATTTTTTGGAGCACATTAATATCAAGAAAACAGGAGCCAATATGTTTCTTAGTCACGCATGAAAAACTCTGTTCCAATCATAAGAGATGAGAGAACTACAATTATCTACTCTGCAGGAGTGGAGAAAAAACAAAATTACTGTACTGTATAATGACCAACAAGTCGCTGAGATTTAAAGCTAAATTAGAGTTCAGATTGTCCAAGTCATTCATGAGATTTAAAACAACAATGATAAAACAGATCAACCAGTAAGTAATGAGATTTAACAGATCCTCAACAGCACATCACCAGCCACTAGTAAAGACTTCTAAGTGGGTTCACTGCTCTTTCGTGACTTGGATCACTGAAAATATCTTTTACGGGCATATCAAAACCAGCTGCGACATTCCTCCCATTCCAGTTTTTTTTTTGCCTTGGTACCACTGGATTGTGTACATGTGCGCGTGCGCGCGCGCGTGCATGTGTGCGTGTGTGTGTGTGTGTGTGTGTGTGTGTGTGTGTGTGTGTGTGTGTGTGTGTGTGTGTGTGTGTGCGTGCGTGGCTGCTTAGTACACCCTTTTCATCATGTAAAGTCGTAGTGACAGCAGCCATGGAGAAAGATGACAGTCACCTGCAAACACTAAACAACCATGATTGATCGCTGTAAACTGCCAAATGGCTTCATGATGTTGACGCGCGCGCACACACCTGCATGTGTGAGCGTGTGTGCATGCGTGAACACGCACACACACGTGCACACAGGCATGTTCTTCGCTTGGCAGAGCGAAGGGTAATATACAGTGTGTACATGCGCGGGTGCACGCACCGCTCGCATATTTGGCGGAAAAAAAAAACATGTGGATACCCAAGAGGAATGTGTGTGTGTGTGTGTGTGTGTGTGTGTGTGTGTGTGTGTGTGTGTGTGTGTGTGTGTGTGTGTGTGTGTGTGTGTGTGGACCACCACAGTGCAGTGCTGCTGCCATGACCTACATCTGCACTCTCTCTACATCTCCTTTAACTCCATCTGTTTCTCCCTCCCGCCAACCTCGGCGCGTTCCTGCCGTCAGCTCCGCACTAGCACCGCCCTGTTACCTCCCACATTACGCTGGTAGTGACCAGGGATTAAACCATTTGAACCTCAGCATCCAAGATTCTGGGGGTTGGTAACACTTTTTTAAGGCAAAGATAGTAGATCCACATCCTCACGCCTAGACATGTTATGAGTTTGTAGATCTGGTATATATTGATGAGGGGGTTTGGGGTACACTGAAATGGCGATATAGTAGAGAGCAGAGCCTTCTAGTAGGAGAGTTACGATATTGACGACTTATACTTGGTTGCAAAGTTTTACAGAAGTGTTCTACTGTAACTACAGACCCACAAGCTCTAAGTGAGCTTGGCTGAGCTCAACACAACGACTTAGAAAGTATAAATCATCCGGCAGAGAAAGTCAAGAGAGTCAAAGCCAAGAGCAACAACAACACGATCTGCTCTGCTCCACTGGCCTGGTGTGGAATCCTAACGGGTGAAGTCAGCCGTGGGCCAATGAGAATGTTTAATTGGTTGAGTGACATTACCTGCGGTCTCTGGCACTGAAAGGCACCACGTGGATCCCCAGGGGGCCGCCGTCATTGGACACCTCCACCAGTTTGACAATGTCTCTGGGAGACACAACCAGAACCATGGGTGAATGGATAGGAGAATGGATGGGTGAATGGATGGGTGAATGGATGGGTGAATGGATGGGTGAATGGATGGGTGAATGGATGGGTGAATGGATGGGTGAATGGATGGGTGAATGGATAGGAGAATGAATGGGTGAATGGATGGATGAATGGATAGGAGAATGAATGGGTGAATGGATAGGAGAATGAATGGGTGAATGGATGGGTGAATGGATAGGTCCATCCATTCACCCATCCATTCACCCATTCGTTCTCCTATCCGATAGGAGAATGAATGGGTGAATGGATGAGGGAATGCATGGGTGAATGGATAGGAGTGGATGGGTGAATGAATGAGGGAATGAATGGGTGATTGAATGGATAGGAGAGTGGATGGGTGAATGAATGGGTGAATGGATAGGAGAGTGGATGGGTGAATGAATGGGTGAATGGATAGGAGAGTGGATGGGTGAATGGGTGGGTGGGTGGTTGGATGCAGTGTTGCCAACTGCCGAAATCCAAAATGCACGAGTGGCACTTCCAAAATGCACTAGAATGCGCTAGAGCAGTGGGTTTTCAACCATTTTCATACCAGGGCCCACTGTTTATTCTGCATTTTAGCCACGGAGGACCACCATTTGATGTTGTGTTTAGTCTCTCGGACAAATTTAGGAGAGATAACTGGTAAAATGCTGGTCAAAATAGCAATTATCTACATTTTTTAAATGTGTAGATTCTTGAAAATTAGGTAATTCAGATTAAATATAGTTTAACTCATGAGAGCGTAAAATGAACACAGATGGACTAAAGGGGTCCATTTGGAGGGTCCATTTGGTCCATTTGGACCAAAAGGGTCCATTTGGCTACTAATGGTCCTTTCTAGGAAGGAAGGAGGACTCTATCATAGGAGGAAAATGGTGAAAAATGAGAGTTTTATCTCTAGCGCATGTCAACCAATTTCGGCCCAATTCACCAGCCAAAAAGCACTAGTTTTTTGGCACTACGGGTGTCTGGAAAAAAGCTAAATATAGTGACAAATGTGCCAAGTTGGCAACACTGGTTGGATGCATGGATGGATAGTGGGTGGGCGGGTGTATGATTGAAGGAGTGTGGTTATACAGAACATAAAGGAGTGAGGTTGAATAAAACAATAATGAGGAGATAAAAGTAACAGACAGAAGAATAACATAACACATTTCAAGCAAAGATCAAATCAAAAGAGGAGGAAAGGTGGAGAGGAAATGTCAAAATGAAACGTGCAGGCAGCGGTCAGAATTGACCCCGTTGTTGTAGCCAGTGCAGTTTTGGGATCCATTTCAAGTAAATGGTTCAAAAATAGCAAAAGTAGCAGATCTACTCCTAAGGGCCTTTCACACCAGGGTCGATAGAACACGCCTCTCGTCCGTTTTCAACAGGACCTGCGCTTTGCGCTGAGCATGGTCGTGTTCAAATTCACCCATTTGCATCACTTTAAAATGCATTTCTATTGCTTTATATCATCTCTCCACCATGTCAATGTGTTGACACTTTCACTTTCGGTTTAGCAGCGGTTCAGAGTTCAGACATAAACTGTGCGCCACGGCCCAACCTTTGAGACAGTGGAATCAGTCCTGAACCAAAAGTGAAAGTGAAAGTGCGAGTGTCAACACACTACTGGTGGAGAGACAATATATATCACAAAAAAAGGTGAATTTGAACAATACCCATTAGCTCCATGCTAAGTTTATTTCGGTGTAGGGGAAACAGCCATTAAGGAGTGTTTTCGCAAAATAACAATGGAACCACTTTTTTTTTGGAAATACATCAACTGCCAATAAAGTTAAGAAAAGAGCCTTTTGGAGGTGGAATTCTCCTTTAATGCGGGCATTTAGCGCTCCTCGTCCGAAAGGCCCTTGGGAACAAGCTTGTATGTCTCCTACTTTTAATGCATTCGCGTAACACTGACACAGAGCAGTGCGATCAATCATTGGCTCGGCCTGGGAGTTAAGAAGTAAGAGGTTCTCCAGTGGGCCGGGAACCTCAGATACAAGCCAAAAGAATCCTGTTGAAAATGGCTTGCGACAGCTACAGCATTACCCGCTAATGACAATGAATGTTTCAGCAAATATTTCATATTGTCAGAGTCACAGTGAAGCTGTCGTAATGAAGCCACACAAAACTACGGTTGTTATAATCTGTTTGGTTGTTTTTTTTACAGAGCCGTTGTCCTGTGCACACATTCATCATCACAACAGGCAAGCTTGGCGCATGAACGTAAAGTCTAATCAGGACAACAGTCTTTAATACAAGGCAGGTGGTGAGCTTGAAAACATCAGTCATTAACTGCGTGGGGTGGCGGAAGGCAAGGGGAAGGGAAGCCAGACTCGGAGGGAAAGGAGGTATAAACAACAATGCCGTACCTGCATATTAAACTGGAAGCGTGCAACAAAGATAAAAAGAAAAACAAAGGCAAAACAAAGTGTCAGTCGTCCATTAGTATATAACGGACAGAGCGGTTAGTAGGTGAACTCTTGGGTTGTCAAGTAGAAGAAGAGGAAGATGCGCTTTCACCAGAGAGAGGGCGAGGTTAGAGGAAAAGATATTTCTCTCCAAACAATCCTTTTTTTCGTGCGTTGCAGAGAGAGAGAGAGAGACCCCCAGGGGAAGGAGGTAGATGAATGTTTTGTTTAAGAGGCCGCGAGCGAGCGATCTCACGGTGCGAGACCCAGGCTTTTTGGAGGAGGGGGTTAGTTTTTTTTTTGCACGACTGCATTGAGATGAGTTTGTCTCTGTTCCAAAAGGTGAAATTGGCTCATCGATTCTAATACAAGCTAGTAGGCACTTTTTAAAAAGTTGCTTTAAACTAAACTTGGAGCTGGTGGGGGATTTTCGGGTAGAGGCTGCAACAGTGTCACATTGTAGATACTTTTCTTCCTTTCTATTATGCCAAATATCTCCTTTTTTGCAACTCGTTAACACAGGCAACCTGTTCTCGTTGTGACTTTTGTTTATGCATTCTCACCTGGTCTGTTAATTAGTTA
>CM076976.1:34387138-34392138 GCA_039105355.1 Benthosema pterotum
CCTTTAAAAAAAAGCTTTAAAAATGCAGACACGTTCTGAAATTTTGTTTGAGAAGCAGCAAAGCTCGCCCTAAAGAATTCCTCCAGCCAATAGGATCAGGGGAGAGGACCAAAGCGCTGGTGCCTTGCTCCAGGAGGGCTCCTGCCTCTCTGTTCTTCTGTTCTCTCCCTATATACCGTCTCCCCCCAATCTTTCCCATTCCCCTCCTGCTCATTTTTCAATCAATCTCCGTCTCTCGCTCCTCTGATCTCTCTCTGTCCCTTTTTTCTCCACCATCCATATTCTTCTCTCTCTCCCCCTCCCTGTGTCTGACTGTACACACACAGCCAGACAGTGTTGCCAACTGCCAAAGTCCAAAACGCACTAGAATGCGCTAGAGCAGTGGGTTTTCAACCATTTTCATACCAGGGCCCACTATTTATTCTGCATTTTAGCCACGGAGGACCACCATTTGATGTTGAGTTTCCTGAGTGATCCAGGAGTTTAATTTAGGAGAAATAACTGGCAAAATGTTGGTCAAAATATCAATTCTTCTACATTTTCTAAAGGTGTAGATTCTTGAAAATGAGGTCATTCAGATGTTCAAATATAATTTAACTCTTGAGATAACTCAAGAGTTAAATTATAACTCTTGAGATAACTCTTGAGATTAAATATAATTTAACTCTTGAAATCAAATGGACCCTTACGGGTCCATTCGGTTTCATTTTACGATCTCAAGAGTTACAGATCTATAAGGGTCCATTTTGGTTACCAATGGTCCTTTCTAGGGAGGAAGGAGGACTCTATTATAGGAGGGGAAAATGGTGAAAAGCAAGGGTTTTATCACTGACTCCTGTCAATCAATTTTGCCACTACTCACCAGACAAAAAGCTTTTTCACTAATTTTGGCGCTAGGGGGGTCTGGAAAAACAGCTAAATAGAGCGACAAATGCACCAAGTTGGCAACAGTGCACACAGCAGCGCCCCACCCACCCTTCCCTCTGATGTGTGAGCGTGGCAGCGTGGCCCCGGGGCTTCCCTCCAGCTGGGACAGCACAGCTTGAGAGGAGAGGAAAAGATGGAGGGAGAGATGAAAGAGCAGTCTCTCTCTCTCTTCCCTGAGGGTGTACCTTTTCCCTCCGGGGGAACATGTACCTGAGAGAGAACACCACCTGCAGGCTTCTCATTCTGTACACACACTACTGTATGTGTGTGTGAGTGTGTTGTAGATCAGCTATTTTCAAAACCGGCAAAGCACTCCCAGTGTTGAATCCAAAATGCACTAGTGGCACTTCCAAAATGCACTAGAATGCGCAACAGCAGTGGGTTTCAACCATTTCCATACCAGGGCCCACTGTTTATTCTGCATTTTAGCCACAGAGGACCCCTATTTGATGTTGAGTTTAGTCTCTCAGAGTAATTTAGGAGAAATAACTGGTAAAACGGTCAAGATAGCAATTCTTCTAAATGTGTAGATTCTTGAAAATTAGGTAATTCAGATGTTTAAATATAATTTAACTCTTGAGAGTGTAAAATGATCATTTTACGATCTCAAGGGTTACAGATCTATAAGGGTCCATTTGGTTATTAATGGTCCTTTCTAGGAAGGAAGGAGGACTGGTGAAAATGGTGAAAAACAAGGGTTTTTATCTCTGGTGCCTGTCAACCAATTTCGCCCCAACTCACCAGCAAAAAAACGCTAGATTTTCTGCCAACTAATAGTTTGCAACGTGGCTGTTATTTAAGATCAAAATAACGCGAATTGCCGAGATGTAGTGGAGTAGCTCAAAATGTACACCTGTACATCAGTGTACTACTTTCTGCCACCGACTGACAAATGCACACACACGCACTCGCAGACACACACACACACACACACACACACACACACACACACACACACACACACACACACACACACACACACACACACACACACACACACAGGCACACATACACACAGAACAAAGCCTTCATCCCAGCTCCTCAGACCCTTTGCCATTAGGCGCTGGAATGAACAGAGGAACGGGGGATGAGCTACGCGTACGGATGAAAGACGAAGGATAGAACAGAGGGGGAAACATCGGCGGCGCCGCTCCCTCTCTGACGGAGGAGGGCTTTATCACAGCTTGAGGAGATGATTAAAGGCAGGACGAGGCGGTCCACGGAACGGCGTATGTCAGCCATTACTAAACGCAATCTGCGGGACAGAGCGGCTTGACGCTTGTCGTGCCCCTCCTCCCTCCCGCCGTCTCTACTCGCGCCCAAGCTGCTCCGACGAAGGAAATGTGGAAGAGTGACCTGCTACTGATTCTGCCCGCCTGAAGCCAAGTGGACATTGTTGTTGTTGAAGGTCTTGGGCACAGAGCTCATCAGATGAAACCTTGTCGCGACCGTACTCGGTATCTCAACGGTGGCAGGGTTTTTCCTCTTTTTTTTTAATTTGCTAGACCTTTTTTTCTTCCTCGAGATTTGATTGATTGACACGCAAACATGTTGAGATTTAAATCTTTCCATAATAAAACTGAAGCCTAGCTGGTCGTATCTGCTTCTAAATTGTGTTGGTCGTAGATCGGCGTTACCACACTGGGTCCTGACCAAGCTGCCCCCCACCCCAACGTCCACTATGTCCCAAAATGCTTTTTTTTTTTTCGTTAATCACACGATCAAGAAATGAATCGTTTGCACCTGGCGATACCTTGCGCTGTTTAAAGGTATTCAATATGGCGTTACGGTATTCTATATGGTGTTACACTCATGTGGATTTCAGTTTAGTAAACGGGAAAAAAAGCCATCTTGACAATTTGGTGTGGTTTAGGGCATCACATTAAACATAACCACAAGTATGGAATAGTGCTGATTTATTAACCCTATCTCCAACACCAAGTTCCAAACTTGACTGCAAGTACGGAACAGTGCATGTTCACTATCCTGGTCGTCCCACAGAGCCCAGGAGGTGCAGGGAAAAGTGCAGCTAGTAAACAAGTGGTTTCTGACCCCTCAATGTCGCAACACTTCGACTAGATGGGGAAGAAATGTAAATAGATAAATAGTTTCTGACCCTCAATGTAGCAACTCTTCTACTAGATGGGGAGAAAAGTACATGTAAATAAATAAACAAATACGAATGGTTCAGGATCATTAATGTCCGTTTGTGTGGTTTAAATGCGACCAGGTTGCGACCAGTGCGACTAGTACGTACTGGATCTCGCCCCTTCCCGCGCTTTTATTTCCCCCCAACGATTCTTGTTATGACAACGTTGAGCCTGACAAAGACAAAGCTCATCATATAAGGACGATAATCAGGAAGCTTGTTGTGATGGAATCCACCCTAATGATGCTCATTAGAACAAAATTAGAAACTCGTTATGAACTTGCGAAGCTCATCACAAGTGAAATAAGTTGTTTCTGTTATACTTTAATAAAAACTCTTCAGTTTGTTGCCAAACTTTGATGAGGGGTAGTATTAAGTTTGTATGACAGGCTCTGCTTTGATAATGGATGTGAAGATGAAAGCTGTCCCACATATAGTGAACCAGGTGCTGGTTAGATATTGCCTGTTCTCCTGGTCTGTTCAGTTAACAAACAAAGAGTAACAAACAAATTAGAGCAGATGTTTTGAAACTGGTGTTTCGGGAACCACCAGTGGTGCACAGTTGGTTAACCCGATAAAACTCTTGAGAGCGTAAAAATGAAACCAAATGGACCCGCAAGGGTCCATTTGGTTTCGGACCCTTGCGGGTCGGACATGACCCTTGCGGACATGACGGACAGTTTGTTAACCGACTTAAAATTACAACTCTCAAGATTTATAATTTTCACCATCTGAATTAGCCCAAAGTAGAGAATATAGAAGATTAATGGCCCTCTACCTAGAAACTCTCAACTGTACCTGAAAAGAAAACCAATTGTTTCTTCCCGCCCCGCCCCCTCGGCACGCGTTGGGACACAAGGTAACGCATCAAACGGTCCGACAAACAGAGGTGTGAAAAGCGGACAGCGGTTTTACACATGCCGGTCGCTGATTTCTACTTTCCCCCCAGCTAGTCCCGTGGAGTTTTCTCCCAGAGGGGGCTCTATAATCTCTGCCGAGTCGCTTCGGAATCTGCTGCTTTATGTGATTAGCTGCACATGGTTTATTCCTGGGGGGCAGATTGTTTTCTCTCTCCATCATTCGCATCGTTAGTGTTCGTTCGTCTTGGCTCTGCCTTTGTGGGTTTGATCGGGAGGAGTGGATCTGGGGCATGCACGTTTACGGTCCCAGCAGTTGTGTGTATGCCGAGACACTCGGAGGTCATGAATGCTGTTTTGGCTGCAGAGATAGCACATAAACACCAGTGTTTCGTTGCTCTGTTTGACAACGTTACTATCACACCTCTCTCTCCCTCTTGCCTGCTGCCTCCCTCCATCAGCCTACAGGGGGTGCTATCAGACACCTGCCCCCGTGCATGGGATACCGGTATGCAGGGATAAGGTATCCTTCTATAACAATGTCTATGCATATATAAGTTCTCACCCACAAAACATCAGTTTACTTATCGATGAACTACACTTCAGACTTGCGGTTGCAACTGTATTCATCATTTTTCACCTCATCACAGGGAACTAGGTTTTTTGTGTCCATGTCAGTACGCCCAAAAAGTAGTTTAATGCGATATGTGGGTCAAAATTGAACAGAGGATGTGCTAATATTTTAGAAATAATTCAACGGTACAAATTACATAAGTATTGTGGATACACTTACTTTTACTGCATCATGTGACATCTTAACTTAATACAATCTGAACTATCTCATTAATAGTTCTATCAATGATCAGCTGGTATTGCACTGCATGTAAGAGATGTTGGCCCATGCCATCTCCAAAAGGGATTACAATGGAAACACCGTACTACCGTACTGAAAACAATCACGTTAATTAAGTAATCACTAATAAGTAAATAAAATCGAAACCCACGACACAGGGACAGCGTGTGCATGTGAACAACAAAGCCTTCAAATCTCAAATCTCATTCGATTT
>CM076976.1:34394638-34414638 GCA_039105355.1 Benthosema pterotum
ATAATCTTTAATCTACATTCTCTAGTGATGTAGACTTGGGCTAATTCAGATGATGAATATTTTAACTCTTGAGAGTGTAAACATGAAACCAAATGGACCCGCAAGGGTCCATTTGGTTTCATTTTTACGCTCTCAAAGAGTTACATCTAGTTAGAACGTGCAATATTGAATAAATGGCCGCAATTTTTTTTTTCAGTACATTCGATGGGAACCAACGTACCGGTTTTGTGGCCCCATACCGGTAATACCGGATACCGTGACATCCCTATCGCCATTATTCCCCTACTTCAGCGGTGCCCAAAAGGTAGATCGTGACCTAACAATAGTTCACAAAAACTGTGCAGGTAGATCACATGACATGCCCCTAAATACAATATATCATGCTTGAAATAAGGTAACTTGATTGATCGACACAGACAAGGCAAAAAAGCGGCACCTATGTGCTATATTATAGAGCACATAGGTGCTATATTATAATGTGTTAAAGTGTTATATTATAATAAGCCAAAGTCTGGCTTGTTGGTCAGGTTATTATAATGTAACACCAATGCCACTATTCCATTTTCACCCTTCTATTATAATGCAACGTCATCAGCACCACTATTCCACTATTACTATAGATCTCGTTTTGCTTGGCATTATAAAAGTATAGCTCTCAACTTCAAAAAAAGTGTGGACGCCCCTGCCCTACCTGAACATACTACAGGATCGCTCAAAAGTACCAGATCCTCCCACAGAGATTGACGCGTGTTGTGAGATTGTCAATCTGCTCATCGTAGAAAGCGGGTGCAACGCCAGACCCAGCACAATTTGTTGTGATGAGCTGGGACGGGCGGGGCCAGGCTACGTTTACCCTAACCCTGACAAAAATAGACGCATCCACTGAGCGTGTATGCGTCCATGTGCGTGGAGGCGTGTGTGGTTGTGATGAATGGTAATGTGGTTCGCTGTGTGATCAAACATCAGTGTGGCCTCTCTCTCTCTCTCTCTCTCTCTCTCTCTCTCTCTCTCTCTCTCTCTCTCTCTCTCTCTCTCTCTCTCTCTCTCTCTCTCTCTCTCTCTCTCTCTCTCTCTCTCTCTTCTCTCTCTCTCTCTCTCTCTCTCTCTCTCTCTCTCTCTCTCTCTCTCTCTCTCTCTCTCTCTCTCTCTCAGATGCACCAACACTGTGTCTGATGTGACGTCTGATGAATATTGAATATGATTTTTTTTTCTTTCACATGTTTTTGTCTCTCACTGTCTGTCCTACATCATATATGTGTGTAAGAGTGTGTGCGTGTGGGCGACTGTGACAGCACGTGCACACATGTGTGTGTGTGTGTGTGTGTGTGTGTGTGTGTGTGTGTGTGTGTGTGTGTGTGTGTGTGTGTGTGTGTGTGTGTGTGTGTGTGTGTGTCTCTGTGTGAGAGAGAGAGTGGATGTGTGTTTGACATGTGCATTTGTTTGAGCGATTGTGCGCTCTTTACGAGTCGTGATGTGTTCAATGTCACCTTGTCTGGCCCTGTGTGTGTGTGTGTGTGTGTGTGTGTGTGTGTGTGTGTGTGTGTGTGTGTGTGTGTGTGTGTGTGTGTGTGTGTGTGAGCGTGAGCGTGTGTGTGTATTCCTACAGGTCGTCTAGACACAAATGTATGCCAACCCAATGTGCGTGCACACACACACACAGTATAGATTCTAGGCAGCATGTGTGTGTGAGTGCATTGGGTTGGCACACACGTGTGCACATGCCTCATGGCAGTATGTCTGACCTCCTCACACATTAACGTGTCTGGTGCAACACGTGGCATGTTTAACCATGCACTAAAAACCCTATGTGGTTGACCGCAGGACGTACTAGTGTCTTTTTCTGTATTTATTGTGAGGGAGATCTTTTTGCGGAAAATAGTGGATTGAAAGGGTTCATTTGGTTCCATTTATACGCTCTCAGAAAAAAGAAGCGTCTAAAGAAATCCATTAACATGGTGAAAATATTTCTTCAGACCTTTATTTCTTGGGAACACAGAATGGGGGAACTTTTTTTATCATGTCCACACAATACCTCTAGGGTATATTAATGACATATTAGAACATTGAAAATGAGTGGAGTTCCACTTTAAGCTGCTGCATTTTCAGAACGGCTCCCCTTACCGGAAGTACGGCTGGTAAGACTCAATTGCCGTAGCTGTCAAAATGGCTAGGCCAACAGCCATTCACAACACCGACAGGTTACCACGGTGACGCGTCTATGCAGCGTGTGTCAAACAGGTGTTGTGGAAACTATGTTAAAGTGTAGGTTCTGCCGTAGTAGGAACGGCTGCTATGGCAAGCAGGTTTATCTATTGAGCACTGATTAACACACCCAGTGCCAGCCCTTTTTCATATTTTTTGAGGTAGCCAGTGCCTGCGATTTTCATCTAAAAGTCATATTTCATATTTCGGTCCGACGGACAAGTTAGTTGGCGACACACACTTCCGGTTTCCAGTTGGTCCGTCGCTTATTATGGTCCGTCAATGGAATATGCGGTCGCGGGCACGCTACTGTTGCCATGGGGATCGTATCAAACCAGCGACGGTAAGCAACGTAGAGAGACGTAGCTCAACGTAAGAGGCATCAGTCGTAACTATATTTCATAATGATAACCGGAGACGTAGATCTATTTCAACGGCACGTAATCTGTTAAGTTCCTGTTGCCGTAGTGGAGACATCACCGTCGCCTGCTTAAAGTCCCTATTCACTCACACACACATTCATACTTTGATTGCGGCGGTTAAGTTATGCCAGACACGAAGCAGCACATCGGGAACAATTCAGGTTCAGTGTCTTTACCAAGGACACGTTGATACAGTATGTAGGCAGGAGCAGCCGGGATTCAAACAGTCGGATATTTGGATGCTCTACCTCCTGAGCCACAGCCGCTATGGCTGTGGCAAGATATGGTGCAGATTGATCACCTGGGGCAAGTCAGCCCCTTAGAAATACAGATTATTCCAGACTAATTATCTACACAGTGTCAGCGAAATTAGTCTTGGAAATGCCAGGCTAAGTAGTACTTAGTACTGTTTTTTTTTTTTTTTTTTTTTACAAAAAATGGATCCTCCATCCCCCAGAGTTTGAATGCTGGGTGCGGTTAAGATAATTAATACGATATGGAAATGACTTCACCACTTGAACCCTATAGCATCCATATTCGGGCGGGGGGGGGGGGGGGGGGTCTGGGGGGGGTGGGGGTCTGGTCTGGCATTCTGTTAAGCTCATTAGTATAAGAGCATAAACAGGATGGGGGGGTGTCTAGTAGGAAGCCCTTGAGAGTCTAGTCAACTAAGTATGGGCTTTAAGTGGTTAAAATGAATAACGTTCATCATCATAACTACTGACTAGACAGCTGTACTGAAGAATAGAAAGATAGTGAAGCTGTACTGAAGAAAGAAAACAGTTTCTACATGTACTTGCTGTACTTAATGTATCTGGTTGACTATTGGGCCTATAGCAGTGTTTTTTAAACCAGTGGTTTAAAAAAGGGTTCCAGGTGGTCCACGGCTAAATGATTGGAAAGTTGGTTAACCAAATGCAACTCTTTGAGAGCATAAAGATCAAACCAAATGGACCGTTGCGGGACCATTTGGTTTCATTTTTGCACTCTCAAGAGTTAAATATCCATCATCTGAATTAGCCCAAGTCTATACAACTAGAGAAGGTCAGAGAATGGTCATTTTGGATCTATATTTGCCTTTTTTTTCATTTCCCAAATCCAGCCTGCTATTGTGGACAAAAGCTATCTTTAGTTTTAGGTGTCAGTGGGGCTAAAACGTCTTCAAATGGTGGTCCTTGGTTCGAATGCTGAATAAATAGTGGGCCCTGTCAAAATGGATGAAAACCACTGGCCCATAAGACTACATGTAAAACAGTGCTTAAAACCAGATTTGCCACGCGCCGGCACCCGTTCCACTGCTGAATGTGAAATTCAATCCATATCAATGTTATAATGTCGCTGTTGCTATCGAGTGGGCGAGATTTGCTGTGCTTACTGGAGTGGCTAATGCTAGTAGCGGACGTTAATGATGAAAATGTAAACAAACAAGCCAACGGCCACACACCCATAGCACTGAAGAGGAGTCTCACTACTTGATTAAAGTATAAATACATAAACAAGATTAAATTGATAATGACTCGACCTCTATGCACCACGCTGCTGAGTAATGGTGCGTGGGCCGGCTTTTTTTCCCCCCTTTTTGTTTTGATTGTGCAGAAAGATGGCGTGAGTCATGGCAGCATGATGGATATATACACACACACCAGTGGATGGACGGATAGACTGGAGGAGATAAAGCAGAAGAGAGGTATGTGTGTCTGCTAGACTGATTCTCCACCATTCGTCTTATTGTGTCGATGCAGCTTAATGGATGGAAGGAATGAATGGATTGATACGACGTGGGGAGAGGAGGATGGATGGATGGATGGAGGGACGAGAGGGACAGAGGAGTGAAACACTAGAGGAAATAATTAGACTTTAACTGATTAACTGAGATTAATTCATTACAGAAACAATAACGCGATTAACAAAATTAACTCACATTAATCGCACATAGATTTTGCACCACAGAACCTTTTTTCATTGGACATAATTCAAGCGTATACCGATCACACCGGTGCATACAATGGGAGAAGAAGCCAATCGGGATAACCAATAATGGCTGCCATTGGTCCAAACTAATCCCACTGTTTCGTCCTCCCATTGGTCTGTAATTACAAACGCTATCTTTAACCCTCACCCTCAACATAACATCTCGCAGTGTGTACACACAGTTTTTATTTAGAAAACGACACTCACACACTACCAACCTGTTTTAATGCTTTTTGGGTCAAATATTGGTATGTGATTAATTGAGATTAATTAATTACAAAGCTCCAAATTAATTAGATCAAAAGTTTTGATCGAGTCCCACCCCTAGAAATAACAGGTGATGAGGGGGAGGTATGCTAGGTGAAGGGAAAGAGAGAAAGGAGATAATCGCAGAGAGCAAGAAATACAGGGAATTAGAGACGCGGGGTAGTACTGTAGTATATAATGAGGTTAAAGGTAACAGAGGCAACTTCAGTAAGAACAAACACTGTGTTTGTAAACAGATTTGTTTAAAAACAGAATCTAACTCCACCTCACCTCCACTCTATTGGCTCATTATGAATCTGCTGGAGACTGCTGTGCTGTGATTGGCTAAAATGCTGCCTCGCCCACACCACCCCCCCCCCCCTCACAAATTAGCACCGCCTTTCCTGAGCCCAACAAATGTTTTGTCTTCATGATTTGTTGTTGACAACAACAAAGTTCTGGACCGTCTGCAGGATGAAGCAAGTGTCTGCAGGGAAACAGCTGCAGCATCAAAGTAGAAGTAACATAGAGGGAAAAGGCAAAAAAAAAAAAATATTGCTATAAATATCAATTTATGGGCTTAAAAGTCGCCTCTACTACCTTTAAAATAACTACAGGGAATGGAGAGAAGAGAAGAGAAGAGAAGAGAAGAGAAGAGAAGAGAAGAGAAGAGAAGAGAAGAGAAGAGAAGAGAAGAGAAGAGAAGAGAAGAGAAGAGAAGAGAAGAGAAGAGAAGAGAAGAGAAGAGAAGAGAAGAGAAGAGAAGAGAAGAGAAGAGAAGAGAAGAAAGGATAAAGAGACAAGACACACCAGAGACACCAGAATGCAAAGGTAGAATGAGCCAAACCAACCAATCCTATCCTGCTCAACCCTGACCCCACAGCCCCACCTAGTGGTGAGTGACTCTGCAGCTGAGACATGGCATCACTCTGCATCAGTATGCTCTCACACACACAGACATCTGCCTGCATCATGTACTGTATGCTGCCATACTCATGCACGAACATCCACTAAATTACCCCCCCATGCATGTTGCTGTGCATGCACATATCTACCCCACAGACTTCATTCAAACCTTGCGCAATCTGCATTCTGGGTAAATCCAGACTCAGAATCAGCTGTTGGCAAAAAATGCCTGTCAGCAGATGGTCTAGAATAGCCCGATTGCACGCCCACTTCCTACTCCACAAAATCGGGGTGGCCAATCAGTATTCAAATATGTTTGCAGTGTCCTGAATGGCCACCCCATAACGGCTGATTTGGCCAGGCTTTAGCCAGGCTACGCAATCTGCGCACACAGCCACACCTCACGTGCGTGTTTTGTGTTATAGCATATTTAGCAATGTTTTTCAACCTTTTTCATCCCAGGGCCGACCATTTATTCAGTATTTGAGCCAGGGACCACCATTTGATGACATTTTAGCCCCCATTGACCCCAAATTTAAAGATTTCTTTTGCTTCTGTCCATGACGATTAATGTTCTAGTTGTGTAGATTTAGGACTAATTTTCACATGATGATTTTAGGATGAATTTTCGCATGATATTTTAACATCTAGTTACATCTGGTTAAACAACTTAGCTGGGGAACACCTGGAACCCTCTCAAGGAACACTGGTGGTCCCCGGACCACTGGTTGAAAACTTGTTTTTTGATGCCGTTTTTTTTTTTTTTTCCTTTGCTCGTTCTTGATGGCGCTCGTTCATGAATCCTTTCTCTTCCCATAATCCCTTGCTTCGGGTGCGTTCAGGAGGAAATACTTCCGCATTTGACCACCAAATTTTGGCGGTGTTCCGGGTGCTTCAAAGCGCCACTTAGCAACTTGTATTGAAATGAACGGCAAGGGGGCGGGGCTACCGCTCCCGTCCGCTCTCTATATTTTATTACTCTATGACTATAACACATGCAGCGAACGGAGCACAGTGCTGGCAGTATGTATAGCGTATGCATGGGGTCCAGGGTGATTTATGAGCTTGTGGCAGGGCTTTGCATGATTTATCCCACTGAAGCCCCGAGGCTGTTCACCTGAGGGACCCCCACCTCAGCACCACGGAGTGGACACACACACACACACACACACACACACACACACACACACACACACACACACACACACACACACACACACACACACACACACACACACACACACACACACACACACACACACACACACACACACGAAACCCCTGTTTAAAAGGGGAATTCCACCCATTTTCAACATTTTTTTGAGAGCGTACAAATGCAACCAAATGAACCCTAACGGGTTCATTTGGTTCCATTTGTACGCTCTCAGAAAAAAAGAAGCATCTAAAGAAATCCATTAACATGGTGAAAATACATCTTGATGACGTCATCAAGATGTTTCACCATGTTAGTGGTTTTCTTCAGACCTCCATTTCTTGGTAATACAGAATGGGGGAACTTTTTTTAATCATGTCCACCCACCACCTCTAGGGGTATACAAATGGCATCATATTAGAATGTTGAAAATGGGTGGAATTCCCCTTTAACTAAGAGTGTACGGAATGACCGCACGCACACACACACACACACACACACACACACACACACACACACACACACACACACACACACACACACACACACACACACACACACAACACACACACACACACACACACACACACACACACACACACACACATACATGCAAGCATGCACATGTGCTCGCACACAAACACACACACAGACACACACAGTGTATTTACCTCTGACAGACATGTTTGGGCCTGAGGGTCCGTCCTCAGTGTTTGTGACAAGTTGAAAGGAAAGTGAGGTATATAGAATATATATTTTACTCATTATTATTTATACTATTGTATTGAGCCTTGCACCTAGAAGGCCATTCATCTCATTTGGAGGGCTGCAGGCTCTGCGCTTTTTGCAGATTTTCTTTCTCATTCAGTTGAAACAGCCCTATATAGCTATACTGTACATTATGGTACATAGTGCATGGTGCATACTATACAGTAGATCAGGGGTTTGCAACCTTTTGTCATATACCAGAGCCCACTATTTATTCAGAATTTGAGCCACGGACCACCATTTGATGACATTTTAGCCCCACAGACCAGAAGACTTATTTTGATTTATTTCAGAGAAAACAAAACAGTCAAACATACAGATCAGAATGACCATTACTCTTCTATATTCTCTAGTTGTGAAGATTTGGGCTGATTCACATGATGAATATTTTAACTCTCCAAACCTAGCGCTCATCAATGATGAGCAGTCGGTGCCTTTGCACGGCTTTCACACTCGTGACAAAGTGAAGTAGTACAGGAGAACACAAAATTGGACACAAAGTCTACATGAGGCACAGAAAACACACACACACACACACACACACACACACACACACACACACACACACACACACACACACACACACACACACACACACACACACACACACACACACACACACACACACACACACACCTAAAAATAAACAATACTGTATGCTCTCAAGAGGTGGAAATCGATGCAGGCAGGCATGCAGGGAGGTGTGTGTGTGTGTGTGTGTGTGTGTGTGTGTGTGTGTGTGTGTGTGTGTGTGTGTGTGTGTGTGTTGTGTGTGCGTGTGTGTGCGTGTGCGTGCGCGATACATACACGACAAGGTTGGGTTGTTAGAACCGAATGGTTCAGTTCTGCAGTTCACTGCTCTCGCTACTTAATTGGTTGATTTGCAACCCACTGCACGCCTGTCTAGAGTTCTGACATGCACTCCACTGTCTCGCACATGCGCGCGCGCGCGCACACACACACACACACACACACACACACACACACACACACACACACACAACACACACACACACACACACACACACACACACACACACACACACACACACACACACACACACACACACACACACACACACACACATACACACACACACACACACACACAATCTGATACAGACAGTATCCATCAACTCACAGACATTCTCAAAGACACTTGCATGCAAGTTTACTGGTGCAAAACACACGCACACATACACACACAGACACACATCCAGTAAATGCACACAAACCCACACAACACTCCCTCTTCCACCCACTCTCTCCCACTCCAGGCCTGTGGACACAGTGGTGCTGTGCTGGGCTGCTGGCCTCTTATTTTGGAACAACACCTCATTAAACAAACGCTGCCGACAGTGCTGACAGCTCACCATCGCCATGACTACACTCTACCTGTTGCCAAAAAAACAGAGGAAGAGAGATAAGAGAGATAAAGAGAGATATATGAAGAAAGAAAGATGGGAAAGAGGGAGAGAGGGAGAGAGACAAAAATAGACAGACAGAATCTACTACTATCACGGTTCAGTTGTCACTTTAGCGCCACGGACGGCGCCAATGGCTGCGCTGGAGGGAGATGCTCGAAAATAAAGGGGAAGAATAGCTCCATTCAAGTTCATGTTTCAGTTCTACTTCTACTTCTACAGTATCTCCTGTTCTGCTCTCTGCTTTCAGTGAGACATGAACTTCTTCACCAGAGAAAGGACACGAGTGTTGCATTGATGAAGGAGCTTGTTGTTCATGTAATAATGATGAAAAGTGTTGTAGAGTCAGAAAACGGATAATTTAGATGTATAAATGAATATTTTCTATTTATCCTGAGCGAAATGCTGCCGGCATTACAAAAGCATAGCACAGTACACAAAGAAAGAAAGATAAAGAAGAAGAGAGAAACAATGATAAAGAGTGTTTGTATTCAAGTTGTTGCTCTAATGGAGAGTTGTATTGATCAAGTGTTGTGTTGATGAAGAATGTTGTAACCATGATGTATACGGTACCACTGAGAGCATCCAACTCTAATCTTTCTTCTGCGCTATACTCTCTATATATAAGTGTCTTTTCATTGTGGGATCGTTTCTAGTAGCTGACAGTAGCCTCTGTTATTCGTGTTACTATGTCCCCTGAACATTAATTTTAATGTTCAGGGATGTGCCAATGAGACATTTTGGCCGATATTACACACCGGTATGCCGTTATGATCTCACTCTGTATTCTGAGAAATACATCGTACAGCGATGTCTGCACTGCAAGATTTAACTTTAATAACTCTATATTTAATATTGTGAGCTTGTAGATCTGTTCAAGCTGCTACTTTGTGCTAGCTAGTGTCATTTCGGTTCACTTCATTATTCAGACTGAAGTCCCTCTCTACCACAGCACTTTTTAGGATGGGCGTGGTCAAAGCAGCAGGCTTAACGGTGATTGGTTCATATTGTGAACCCATAAGAATATTGGGAAAGCAGACGACGTTGTGAACGAAGTGAATGACAGGGTTGTTGGCCAGTCAAGTGCTGGGATTGGATTTCCAACCGGCACAAACGGCCCCAAAGGTAGGGAAGCCAGTCCTTGAACCACAGGGGAAAATAAGCTAGTATTTTTTAAGGTGCCGATTGGACAAGGACAAATTGGGGAGGGACTTAGTGAAGACTGAAGAGCTCATTGAATAATCGAACAAACAACTAACCAACAAATAACCAACTTGTTATTGTTGTATTCTAGGTCAGTGGTTTTCACCAGTGGTCCTCCGTTAAATGAGGGAAAGTTGGTTAACCAGATGCAACTCATGGAGAGACTAAAAATGAATTGCGGGTCCATTTGGTTTCATTTCTACGCTGTCAAGAGTTGAAATATTCATCATTTGAAGTAGTCCAAATCTACACAATTAGAGAATGTAGAAGACTAATGGTCATTTTGATCTGTATGTTTGACTGTTTTGTTAACCTGTTCTAGGTTATTTCACTTCAATGTGTTTTCAGTTGATGTGTCTATGGCTTCTATTGGTTTCCGCTCTATATTTTTTTTCCATACTCTCTCCTCTTCTATGGAATGTTGTACGGCTCACTGGCCAGAATGAAGTCTTGCTGCTGCAATTGTTCTCCTTATCTACTCCTTCAAGTGCTCTGTGTCCTGCTCTTGGCCAATTTAAGTGTTTTCGCGTGCACAACATGCTCTCGCGTATGTGTGTGTGTTTGTGTGTGTGTGTGCGCGCGCACACACACACTTGCGGTTTTGCAACATCCCCCGTTAAAACAGACACACTCAACATGACTGGACCCCTCAGAGAGACTTGTAGAGAAAAAACAGGAATCCTCTGTCAAGATAGCAACACGCAACAGAAGTGACTGCGGCTGCTGCAAAACACAGTAACACAGCTGCTGCGGGTGCAGTGTTTGCGTACGTACGTGCCGTGCAGGGGCGCACGCAACACACGCATGGTTGTGCGCGAGTGTGTGTGTGTTTGCCTTTGTGCGTGCGAGAGAAAGAAAGAGATCTGGCTGCCACAGAGGAGAAAGGAAAGAACAAACCAAACCACCACACGATCGACCTTCAAACAATACAGACAGTATAACCTTCCATCAAGTCACTCATTCACCTTTCAACACGCTGGCGCGCGCACGCACACACACACGCACACACACACAGTATTGCACACACACACACACACACACACACACACACACACACACACACACACACACACACACACACACACACACACACACGCACACACACACACACACACACACACACACACACAGTATTGTACATGTGTCAGTGATGTGCTGTCTGGCTGCAGGGCTGCACCACAGGGGGCTTCATGGCAGGTCATTAATACAGACTGCAGCCCTCATGTGTGACCTCTACTCTGGCTCTAACCCTTCCTACGCTCAGAGGGAGACGATACGGACCGACACGGACCTGTGTGAGCGTCCAAAAAAATAAAATAAAACCACCTTCCGCTGACATGCCGCGTCTGACTGTCACCACTTGTAAAATAACGGCGGCGGAAACCTGCTGCAGTGTGAGAGGTTGCTATAGGGCGGGTTCCGTCCAGATTTCATTAAAAAAACACACACACACACACACACATCGTATTTTCAGCACGTCGCTTCCCATGCTAAACAAAATGACATGAAAAATGACGTCTGCCTTGGGGATTAATATAGCAAGACCTCGTTTTAATCCGATCTGGTTCGGAATTGAGTCCAGATGGGTCTTCGCCGTCCTGACGGTCAGGTACAGTACATATACAGTATGTGAGATGAGATTTAACATTTATTTATGGACCTAATGGATTAAACTGTTGACTGTGAAATTAAGTGAAATATTATCGGGATATATTTGACCTATGAGTGACTCGTAGTATTAATGTACACATAATGTATAATGTCTATTACAGGTCTTGTGAAATAAAGATGAAATATCCTCCACAAGTTAGGACGGTGTTGCACAAAAAAACACCACAACACAACACATACATCATGATGTAAAGTACATTAAAAAGGTATGCACAGTATTTGTAGAGCACCTATCACAGTCACAACATGAAATCTATAATCAAATAGAGTTTAAAAAGATCTGTCTAAATGTAAACATTTGGTGCATTCATACAACGCTTTTATCCAAGGTGCTTTACATAGTATATTACATTGACACATCGATGGTGGCAGAAACCCTGCAAGGCACCAACCAGCATATGCAATTTGCAGATCAGTTTCTTGCCCAAGGACACATCGACATGTAGAAAGGTGGAGACGCGATTCTAACCACCGACCCACGGATCATTGGACGACCTGCTCTACCTCCTCAGCCACATTCGCCCCTATCTATAATTCTATATACAGTATACTGTGTGGACATTTTTAAAAGTTGATGGTAAAAACCTCACATACAGGCCATTAGTTTTCCAGTGGAAGGTGGAGATGATTCCACAGCCACAGGCCTAGGTCTCAATCACCTTTAGTTTTTAATGGTGTGAGATGAACAACCAGAAGGGCCTGGCGTGAGACTCTCTCTGGGTACATAGGGTTGGAGGCAGCTAAGACTAGATAATGGAGAGCTCTGTCTGTATTCTTAAAACGGTGTTCTATAATTGACTGGGAGCACAGACAGTGCACAGAGGCCAGAATGGGTTGTTATGTGACAGGATCTGTGAACTTTTTTTGCTATTTATAAGGGTTGAAAGTGGTTCACTCCCTCCATGCCCCCGAGGCTCCACACACCGTCTCCCTACAGGGGCGGATCTATGCATGGGCATGGGGGGCAATGCCCCCCTAAATACCCAGTCTGCCCAGTCTACCAAACATGATGGCATGCAAAACAACCCAAGATATTTCAAATTAAAGTGCTTATATTTAAAATGATTTGAAACACTACTACTGCTACTAACTAACTACAGCTGTGGCACCACTAAACCAACAGCATTTCATCATTGAAAACAGAAAACTCTCTGAGTCAGACCTTTAGCTTTATGCATGCTGCGTGTCTGTTGCAACTTCAACAACAACTGATGTTATGATGACTAATAAAAGTCCTACAGTATAACCGAAAATGGTATGGGTGCCGCCCCCATACCATTTTCTCTTGCCCCTCCAACATGTTCTCTTGCCCCCCCCAACAGAACATGTTACATCCGCCCTGTCTCCCTATCAGGCTACAGCAGAGTGATAGAAGTGGGTCACATTCTGGGAGGGTCAGGGAGACTTAATCACGTCCAGGGAAGAGAGAGAAGGCTGAGCTGAGAAAGGGGAGATCACCTTCAAGACAAGAACTTAGGTCAGAATAACGTTGTATAGACCGTAGGAGAGGAGGAAATCTTTTTCAGTTTCCAACCAGCAGATGGCTGCTCAGATGGAGGGGCAGATGGAGGTTAAGTATCTTGGACATGTAACAGGTAATTGGAATGGACACGTATCCCGAGGTTGGGGGAATCAAACCTGGGACATTGCATTTTGCAGGTGGCCTCTCTACACGTCCATCCAAAGCCGACCTAAAGTTTATATAGTGCGCCTGGGCACACTATATAAACTTTATATAGGAATACTAGGAAGGCTTGGCCCAAATAATACTCAGCCCTGAGTATAGACAGAGCTACGCTGTCACAAACTCTGTTCACTTCATGGGATCAGTCCAATGGCGGCTCTTTCGTGAAGTTGTGTTTCACCATGTTAATGATTCTTCTTTTTGGATTTTTTTTTTTCTGAGAGAATTTCCTCAGGACAATTTTGGAAATGTCCCCCTTTTTTGTCCCTCTTTCGGGCGGCAACAGCCCTCCGAAGAGCTAAGTTTTCTGTCCCCTCAATGTCACAATGTCTCTCCAGCCAGATGTCACCAATGGTGTGCCCGTCTTTCTGCTAGTCTGTACAGTACTGTGCGTGTGTCCAACCTGTCCTACCTGCTCCTGTCTCTCCAGCCAGCGGTCGACCATGGGGTGGTTGGCGCTGAGCGAGGAGCGGGCCGTCTCTCTCTGAAAGTCCCTCTGATTGGACCAGCTCCCGGCGTCTCTGGGCAGGCTGCGGTACGTGTCCACACCCTTACCCTGCGGACGACGACAAGTCGAGCTTGTAAAAACATCATTTGGCTGTTTCGGAGGGTTCATTTGGAACCTTTCTCTGGATAAAGGGCTCACCCCACATCAACATATACAGTAGATATCTCATTTATTACATTCATGCAGTTAATATACAACAACAACAACAACACAACCACAACCCCTGGAAGTCCTTCCTATACCTTCCTCTCCAGGCTGTTGCTCCCAGAGGACTGTCGGTTGTTGTTCTTGAGGAAGCCGGCCGTGGTGGACCAGCGCGTGGGGTTCCTCCTGGACGGGACGTCCTCCACAGGGGCCCGGGGCTCTCCGGGACCCCCTCCAGGACCTCCTCCTCCTCCAGCGTTGAACAAGGGCCCGTTGGCGGTCAGCAGGGCCGGGTCGCTGCTGCGCCGCACGTGGAGCGGCATGTCTGCATAGGGGGAGAGGGTCCATTTGGTTTCATTTTTACATTCTCAAGAGTGACATCTGGTTAACCAGCTTTCCATCATTTAGCCTGGGGACCACCTGGAACCCTCTTAAGGGCCACTGGTGGTCCCCTGACCACCTGTTGAAAACCCCTGTTCTAATATGTCATTAGTATACCCTAGAGGTGCTGGGTGTTAATGGATTTCTTTAGACGCTTCTTTTTTTCTGAGAGCATACAAATGGAACCAAATGAACCTGTTAGGGTTCATTTGGTTGCATTTGTACGCTCTCAGAAAAAAATGTTGAAAATGGGTGGAATTCCCCTTTAAGCGTCTAAAAGTGTTTTTCAACCTTTCTGATTCCAGGGACAACATCTCAAGAGTTATAGATCTCTAAGGGCCCATTTGGTATCATTTTACGCTCTCAAGAGTTATAGATCTATAAATGGGCCCATACTGTCCATCATTTAGCTGGGGACCACCTGGAACTCTCTCAAGGACCACTGGTGGTCCCCGGACCACTGGTTGGAAACCAATGGTCTAAAAATCCTGCCGAGGACAAGATTGGACGAGTTCTATTTTCCACAATCTACCAGTTAACAACGGTGTGCAATTCACTGTGTTGGTTCAGTGCAGTTCCCTTTCGAGTTCTGCACCTTTCCTCACCATCATCTACTACCCTTGGCCACTCGCCACCGAGCCATACTTTATTTACCGTCGGTTGGGGGGGTTAAGTGCCTTTCAGACAGGCACTTACTGTATTTTTAAGAGTTGTGTGTGGGGTGAGTGTTACTCATTCTCTTCCTGCTCCCGACGTACAGGACGGAGAGATTAAAATCTGCTATCTTCCGGTCAAAAGCATCGACCCTAAGCCCTGAAGCAAGACAGAGACTGTCTAAAGCTGTCTCTGGTGAATGAATGGAGCCCTAGTGGAGGCTGTGCAACCTTGTATACAAATGCAATGTTCAGGAAATAAGCCTTGAGAGAGATCAACCCAAAACTGTCAAAAGTCTGCCTAGGGTGAAGTGAGTTTAGGTGAAGGTTTCTCACTGCGGTGTAGTAAAAACGGTGAAAACTCTTCCCCTTAAACTCACTTCACCCTGGAGTGATATGTTGATCTTGTTTACAAGTGTAAACTTTGGCCTAATGCTGTGCTCAACAGGAATGGCTACCGAATGTCACCAAAATCAGTACTTCAGAAGGAGTGGATGTACTACTCAGCTACTGTCAAAACTTGTAATTTCAATGTTCTAAGAAAGGCTAAATCAGTGACCCCAAGGCATGTTCTGAGAAGCAATGAAGGTGCACATGGAAACCAAGCCAATAGTCGTTATGTTGTTCAGGAAGAAACTCATCCTAAAACTATTCCGTAAATCAAGCCATTAAGTCTACAATACTGAGGCCTCTATTGCGATGCCAATTCATTATTTTCATGACGCATTACAGATGTTGTGTGAGTGTGCGTGTGTGTGTGCGCGCGCACACTGTATGTGCGCGTGTGTGTGTGTGTGTGTGTGTGTGTGTGTGTGTGTGTGTGTGTGTGTGTGTGTGTGTGTGTGTGTGTGTGTGTGTGTGTGTGTGTGTGTGTGTGTGTGTGCAGTCACATCAGGAAGTTCCTATTGAGAAATGCTCGTTCAAGAGAAGGCTTACATTAGGGCTCTTAACTTTGTTTAAAAGACGTAGTGAGTCAGAGCGAAGGGCTTCATAACAACACAACCCCAACAATGGCTGTGCACACAAACACGGCTGCCTGTGCTTCTAGATTTATGTATATATTTATACTGTAGAGTATCACTGTAGGGCAGAAACTTTCCTTAAACATCTCCTCCCTTCATAAATGAATGTCATAGTATTATAGCTGATGGCTTGTACTGTAAATCCATTTCCTGCAATGTTGGGACACAGAAGGATTTCACTCGACAGTGACACTGTGCTTAAAAACTAAATAAATAAAAATAAATAAAAAGATCCAGTCCCTCTCCAACAAATACCAGAGGCTTTACCGGACTGGGTTGTGACGTCCGGGACGGGGACCACACAGTGAAAAGGAGGAAGACAAACCGGATAATTGAAAGTGAAGACATTGTTTGACAAGCTTGGATGATCTTCTCAACGCGAGGACAGCCAAGAGTCATCCTGTTCCCACCATGTGGAAGCAGGAGGAGGAGGAGGAGGAGAGGGTTCTGGGAAGGAGCTCCTGGTCGATATGGTGAGACATGAGTGTTTTCTACTGGTGGACTTCCACCACTGAATCTCCTTCCAGAATGTTCTCAGATGTGTCCTTGCTGATAGCAAACCGTTTGCTTGTTTTGGAGACATTGGTGCAGCTAACCGTGTGTGTGTGTGTGTGTGTGTGTGTGTGTGTGTGTGTGTGTGTGTGTGTGTGTGTGTGTGTGTGTGTGTAGGCGCATTTGTGTGTGTGGACAATTGACACACATTGGCATGTTAGTTCGAATTGGCATGTTGCAAGAAGCAGTGTTGGTCAGTAACCATCTGTACTTGAGTATTTGAATTTTTGTTGCTACTTGTGATTCTTGTGATTTTGTATTTTATTTTGTTTAGAAAAAGTCTAATCTGAATTCCAATACAAAACTAAATACAACGTATAATTCTCAACAAGTATTCAAAGTTTGACTGAACAAACGTTGAATTTGAAAAAGTCTGTGCGTGCGTGCGTGCGTGCGTGTGTGTGTGTGCGCGCGCGCGAGCGGTCATTTAACTGCTGTTGTAGAGCGAGCAGCAGCAGGTCATTCAGAGCGTGGGATTTCAGTGGGAGCAACACGGGGGCCTGTAGAAAGAGATCCTGACCCATGGGATCTTGACGGGGGCCTTGGAACGCCATGTGCTGGCATCTCCAAGAACTACAAGTCCCAGAGGGCAATTCTGCAACAGGGCTGTTATGACATCCTGCTCTGGCTGATATATATAAAGAACAGATGATGTACTGCCATGCTTTTTCTTTTGTTCATGGTTTGATCTAAGTTGCTCTGGATTAGGAGCCTCTGCTAAATGCCCAAATTCTAAATTGTACAGATCGAGGTTTGGCATATTAAATACGCTGCACGTCGTACTCCAGGAACATGAGTGGGATTTTAATTGTTCTGTGCACCCAGCAGGGAGCTACGTGCGCGCTAATCAATTACATTCTTTAAAGGGATACTTCGCCAAAATTAAACCTCGTCTGTATGGTTATACTATCGTGCATCCGTACCTCTGTGTCCGTGTCCACTTTCCTCTAGCGCCACCGTGTGGCTTTTTTTTTACATGTATATATATTTTTTACGATGCTGTTGTACAGCATTTAAAGGCATTCCGTACCGGCGAAGCACTCCTATAAGGCATCTTTTGATCTGATTGTTTTGTCTCATTTCATTCATGACATAATGGGCACAGTCATTTTGACTTTTCTTTTGTCACCCACACCCATTCTATGCTATGCATTTCAATTATTATCTCAGATTCTTATCCCTCAATGTACGAGTTGTAACAGTTGTTTTCACTGTCTAGCACTGTAAGAATCGCAACACAGATGTTTTTGCATCAAGGTTTAGAACGACAACCGATCAAGACACACACGATTATGTCATCATAGCATCCGGTTTCGGGGATCTGGTGAGAGACAGTGAAATGAATTTGCAAACCGCGGCATATGTTGCGACGGGTGTCCAAATGGTTACAACGGGTTGCTAGCGGCCGCAAATTGATTTTGCATGGCTTGGATCTAGCGCATCAAAATAGGGGTTACGATGACGAAAGCTTGGCAAAAAACTATACTTAGTGAGGCGTGCTGCATGTTAAAAAAGGCAATAATGATCGTGCGTTGATGATAATGTGATCCTGACCTGTAGCTAGCATAGAACTGAGAAATCTGCCCGGAGAAAGTATAAAGTGGAAGAGTAGAATAGAGCATTTGTTCTCAAAGAGGGGGTCGTTTTGGGGGCTCTAGGTGGTCCCCAGCTAAATGTGTTAAACAGTGTGTGATCATGTGGTCAAAGTGACTACCAAAAAGCCAATAACTAACTTGGGCTTTGATTTGGCACTCGCTCTTGGTTGTCTCATTGGTTGTTTTGCGTGTGGAAAAAAAAAGCAACTACTGTAGCAAAAGAACCTTAAAAAAGAAATGTTCTCATTAGCCGCTTATGAAGGGAAAAAGACATAAATTAATCTCCATCACATTTCCATATTTATGCCAAGAATTTCCCCCTGAAAAATCATTAAAACGGGGCTGATGAGATTCAAAGTCGTTAATTAACTACAGTTAGAATATATCAGGGAAACGCATACGTTGAGAGGTGATGGTGTGTGTGCGTATGTGTCTGCACACTCGCACGCACGCACTCGTGTCCATTACCATAGCCTAATGAAAAACCAATTAGTGACCTGTGTGTGTGTGTGTGTGTGTGTGTGTGTGTGTGTGTGTGTGTGTGTGTGTGTGTGTGTGTGTGTGTGTGTGTGTGTGTGTGTGTTGCCTGCAGGTGATTAACATTGGTCTCAGAAGTGTGAAATAAGAGTCAGTACTATGCCCAAACAGTGTGTGCGTATGCGTGCGTGTGTGTGTGTGACAAATCACCAAAGACAGTCAAATTCACTGTAATTACAGTGAGTGTGAGGTAGAACAGAGAGACATGGAGAAGAAAGGTGTGTGTGTGTGTGTGTGTGTGTGTGTGTGTGTGTGTGTGTGTGTGTGTGTGTGTGTGTGTGTGTGTGTGTGTGTGTGTGTGTGTGTGTGTGTGTGTGTGTGTGTGTGTGGGTGCGTGCGCGAGTGAGAGAGAGAGAGAAAGAGACTTGGCTGGCAAAAAAATAAATAACTGCAGAGGTGGGCAAAACCATCGTTTTCCATTTTTTGATTTAGGACCAATTAACTGCTTTGGCTCGTGTTCAAAACAATCTTTTGGCTGAGAAAAATAAAAAAATAGCAGCCACCACTGTCCAATTACCCCAATTTATGGACAGCAGTCAGCCGCTGTCTGGCCGTGACAGGGCTAATTTGTGATGCTCTCCATATAGATCGCAGTACTTGTTAAACACATCGACTCCAAAGGGAAGTGTTGGCGCGTGAAAAGCCGTTAAATATTTAGGAAGACGTGAAGGACATGGAGGGGAGGTGCGCCGTGTTTTGACTGCGGTTTCGCTCTCTCTCTCTCTCTCCCTCTCCTACTCGAGTTCGGGAGTCGGTCGTAATTAAATCGTTAAGCGAGAGAGAGTGGAGTAAATGAACATGATTCGGTCGATCGAGGTTTTTGACAATCCGTCAATCATTTCACCCATCCGTCGGGCCCATCAATCAGGCGTTTATTCATTTTTTTGTTTGTTTTTGCATTTGTCAATGCCCCTTCCTTCCTTCCAGGCATCGCACCGTCCAATCAATCCTCTTCCTC
>CM076976.1:34419638-34474638 GCA_039105355.1 Benthosema pterotum
ACACAGGGTCATTAATAACGTCTATGTCACGTTGTTGTACTATGGTCTTCCTCGTCGAAACGTTAAAGACAAACTAAGTGTAAAGAGAAGAGATGCAGCAGCACTGTTGCCAGATCTTGCGGGGGAAACCCCAAGTAGCAACTCGGACACATGAGCAATTAGTTATACTTTGTGTTCAAATAAGCCATTAAGAAAATAGCAGGTATGCAAGCTCAAGACACACACACGCACACTGTTGCAACGGGATCCATTCCAAACTTGTACATCTGCTATCGTCGAAAGATAACAAAATATACTGTTATAGCGATTCTGAAATTATGACCGACCACATCTGCCTATAACGATTCTGACCGATTTAGTTATTATACAGAGGAAAAGAATTTAATTTATTTAGTGAGCTAGTGAAAGCCGATATAGTGAAATATAGTGATATTGAAAGCCGAAATAATCTGTATTATTAAGAGACCATTCTGAGACCGATATGGCATTTTTATGGCTGACATCGGACCGATTATGCTACCCTATTATATCCATCCGAAAAATAACATGCAGGGTGTCCCTGGCACAAAATATTTGCCATTGCAAAATCCACAAAACGTTGGCCGAAACTGTGTTTAGCTCCATCTGATCAACAATGTATGGTATGTGAAATGAATGATATTCAACATTGCAGCGCCACAATCTACCATTCAAACCACTTTTTCATGCACGCTGGCCAGCAACGAAAGTGTGCACACTGTTCAGACACACACTCCGAAAATCCATTTTGCCATCATTGAGACCAACAACTTGTGCTGATTGATTTCATCAGCTGCTTTTGTTTGGTAATTCAGTAGAGCTGTATGTAACGGATAGCTCCCCTGGGACTGGCTCTCTCTTCTCTCTATACAATACGGATGTATGTATAGCTGCGGTTGGATGCGGGTCTGGGACTCAATGCGTGTCTGCGTGTGATACTGCAGCCACCAGTCACAGCTAATTATTGCGAGTCCGTGTTGACAAGCAAGCAGACGCTTGAACCCCACCCCTTCCCAGGGGCGGATCTAACATTTCCCAATTGGGGGGGGAGAGAGTGTTTTCTGTTTTCAATGATGACATGCTGTTGGTTTAGTGGTGAGACAACTGTAGTTAGTTAGTAGCAGTATAGTAGTGTTTCAAATACTTTTAAATATAAGCACTGAAATATCTTTGGTTGTTTTGCATGCCATCATGTTTGGTGGGGCAGTCTGGGCATTTAGGGGGGCATTGCCCCCCCCATGCCCATGCCTAGATCCGCCCCTGCCCCTTCCACCATGACGTACGCACGCACGCACGCCAGCACGCACGCATGCATGCACGTGCAAACTTTTGTACGCATTTTAATGAGTTTATGCACAGTCTACAGCAGTGGCGCAAGCACGCACACGCACACACAGTATTTTTCTTTCAACATTGATTTCAAAATATACACATCCTGTGGTTTCCTCAGGCAAAGACCACCCCTGTTGATCGCATGTCACTTTGTGTGTGTGTGTGTGTGTGTGTGTGTGTGTGTGTGTGTGTGTGTGTGTGTGTGTGTGTGTGTGTGTGTGTGTGTGTGTGTGTGTGTGTGTGTGTGTGTGTGTGTGTGTGTGTGTGTGTGTGTGCGCCAGCCATCTGCGACATGTGCACTGGACGCTTTTGCAAACAAGTGTCAATCACTATAGTTTGTTCAATCTGCAGGTAGCGTAGCGCCGCATGGGACTGGCAAACAATGAGTAACCCAAACAGGACTGTATAACAGTACGTTTTAACGGCGAGGGGCGGCGGGCGATGATAAAGCGACATCGCCCGACATCCATTATTTCTCTATGGGAGCCGCCGATTCGGGTGACAGCAGCAGAACGGGCGACGTCGGTCGACGTGGGCGGGCGACGTCGTCCGGAAAGATGAAAAATGCTGAGCTTTTCGCCCAAATCGGCCGACGTTTGCCCGGGGATAACAAATCAGAGCCAATTGCTGCTTTTTTGCCCTCGACCCGAAACCATTTTGCGCAGTTTGGTTCCTAGTTCCGTCCCACTTCCTCCTCCACCATACTATTTTTCCTCAGGGCACCACAGCACCGTCATTTACGGTACTCATTTTGCATGCCATTCTAAGTGAGAATTTACGGTAATGACCGTCTGCGTCGCTCACATCGGCCAACGTTACTTGTCCATCGCCCGCTGTCCCCCACCGTTAAAGCGTACTGTAAGTCCATTAAAATCTATTCACCATAATAGCATTAAACAACTAGCAAACAACTAGCAAATCCATAAGCGCGCTTTCTAACTGGTGTTCTTATAGGTTCAGGGCTGCACGTGCTGGTTTTATTGTATTGACATTGTTATGGCGAAGTAGGGCTTCCATCTGCAAAAAATAAACTAACTATAAATTGAATTGAACTACAGGGACCTATGGAGATAAGAGCTTTCTGCCCGACATCAACATTATAATTGAGACATACTTGTGGCTGAGTTTCAGTAAACTTTCATCCACCAATAAGCACACCAAACTGGCTGTGTTTTAAGGTTACAAATACCCAACCCTAACCCCATACATAACATACCCACCGCCCCCATATGAAAATCACAATGGAACATTTGACTCTGAGGTGAGTATTTCCACAGTCACTTCCAGCTCATAAATCATTCTTCTTAAGTCATGCTGCAACAATACGCTGGCGGCCGGGCCAACGAGAGCGAACCAAAAGGTCTCTCAGAGGGGAATTCATTTCTGAAGGGCCGGTGGGTGGGTGGGGTGGTGGTGGAGGGGGGATCCTGCTCACTCAGCATCAACCTCACGTAAACCCTCTGGTCTGACGCGAGAGTCTTCCAAAAGACTCGCTTGTTTTTGCATTGTAGATATTGAGTGGTCAGGTGAAAGATCTCCCTCCATTTCCCTAATGTTCTCCTTCATCCTATTCTTTTTTTTTTAGGGCTGATTCACTTCCTTTCCGTGTAAAGCATTCAGGTTAAATCTTTACGCAGACATCTGATGTTATGTGAATAATGGTCAAGTGCCATTGTTTAGTATACTGCGCTTCATGGTCATTCAAAATGATTGAATCCACAGATGGGGGAAGAGGAGAAGAGAGGACCACAGTTGTAGCCTGAAAGAGACCAATGCTTTTCATAAAGGGTCAGAACCATAGGTAAACCCCAGAGTCTGTTCCGGCAGAATGTCAGACAAAGCTTTCACCCCTTGTAAAGCATGGCAAAAGCATCAGCGGTGCGTCACAGAACAGATCTTCGGGACTTCCAGCGCACTGCCGCCCCCTCTGGGCGACTTCCTATTGTTTCACCAACCTATGTGTCCTATGTCCCCCTTGCCACCTCTGCTCTCGAATGTCATCCCATTTGAGTCTAAGAGTCTAAGGTAACGCCTCTCTGCACGCTTAGAGACCTCCAACGTCAGAGTGCCTGGCTTAATTTTCCTCAGACTTTTCCAAAAATATACATATATACAAATGTTTACGCTGGACAGAGCCAACTCGGGTTGTGCTAAATCATGACAACAAACACAATATTTTTGGCCTAAAAAGACCAATGAAAAATGGAAGGTTACAACACTGTTTGTTGTCGTTTTTCTTCTTTTAATTATTTGCCCGATCCAAAATATTGCGTTTTTGTCATGATTTGTCACAACCTAAATCGGCTTCCTCCAGGGCGTACTCATCTTTATTAAAAAAAAATCTATGAGGAAAACAAATGAGTAAATCTATTCCAGAACAGGCTGCCATGCTATATTGGTTAGCGAAAACACAGCGCATGCCAGTTCTTTTTCCTGCTTTCAAAACCAAACGCCTGTGGTCTCCTGCTGTCATAGTAGCCATTGCATAGGACTAGAAATTCTACACCTGGAATCTACATCGTCTTAGCCCAGAGTTACTTTACTGATTTATTTGATTCGACGTTAATTCTTTATTAAAGAAATAAATTTGAAATGTGGTGCTTTGAGAGGAGACATCGGAGAAATGGAGACGCAGGACTCCCGAGTCGAATCTGTCACTTAAGCGAACAAATTATTCATAAAAAGAGCACTTTTTCCCCCCCTTAAGTGAAGTAGAAAGGTTAAAGGTTTGGTACAAGAGCTATAATTCCAGCGTTTGGGCTCAGAGGTGTAATGGATCTATCAGGGTGGTGAAAGCTGCTCATCAGGCCAGCGCGGCGGCAGGGAGGTGGAAGCACTTTCTCCTTTTTCATATATATAGAAGTTCCACAGTGTGCCTTTCTCTTTCCACAAGGCCCCGCTGGATTTGCGACTTTAATAACTTTCCCAGCGTTTCAACAGCTTTTACAATAACACGGGGGAGGCGGGAGAGTGGCAGGCGGCCCGATTCACTTATAGTTTCAGTGGCATGCGTTCTATTTGCCTCACAGATTACCGCTGAGCCAAACGAACAGAAGGCTGGGTATCACGCAGGCTATATATACGTGTATGTGTTATGTATTGTACAGTACAGTAGGAAAAAAAGGCTCTAGTTCTAGCTAATAATGGCTGCCAACTGTATACTGTTGGAATGTGGTAGAGTTGCATTACAGGGACTTTCTGCAATGGCAATGGCTGTATTATAAATGATGTACCGTAATTTCCGGACTATAAGCCGCTACTTTTTTCACATGCTTTTGACCCTGCGGCTTATACAACGGTGCGGCCAATCTATGGATTTTTACAGGTAACAGGGGTTTTCAACAGGTGGTCCCATAGTTTCCAGGTGGTCCCCAGACTAAATGATGGAAAGTTGGTTAACCAGATGTATTTTGATCTCATTTTGATGTTTTGCCTCTTTTGTTTGCGAAAATCCATCCTGGAATTGTGAACAAAACCAAAAGAAATCTTTAGTTTTGGGGTCTGTGGGGTGAAGATGTTGAATAAATAATGGGCCCTGGTATCAATAAGGTTGAAAACCACTGCTCTAACATGAAGCTTATTGCCTGGTGCAGCTTATAGTCAAGTGCGGCTTATACAAGGAAAAAAAACAGTATTTTGCCCCAAATTTAGCTGGCGCGGCTTATATTCAGGTGCAGCTTATAGTCCGGAAATTACGGTATGTACTGATGGATGGATGCATTTCTTATTTAAACATCCAAGTGTGCTCATGCAGTGGGGATTGAGATGGTGGTGGAAGAGCTTCTGGGCTTTATTTTTGTCACTTGCTAAACCCTGTATCCCTAACTTGTTTGATATGTTTAGTATTTTGAAAAACATTTCCAAATGGTTCAATAGCCCAGGGGTTTTCAACAGGTGGTCCGGGGACCATGTGGAACCATTTTTGCACTCCTAAGGGTTAAAAATATTCATCATCTTAATTAGCCCAAGTCTACACAACTAGAAGATTAATGGTCATGATCTGTATGTTTGACTGTTTTGTTTCCCAAATCCAGCCTGGAATTGTGGAACATAAATCTTTAGTTTTGGGTTCTGTGGGGCTAAAATGTCCTCAAGTGGTGGTCCGTGGCTCAAATTCTGAATAAATGGTGGTCCCTGGAGTCAAAAAGGCTGAAATCTCCTGAACTAGCCAATCTACTGTACATGGCATGTTGTGAGCTTTGTAGACTGGCCATTTAACTGCTCAAAAATGATTTTCACAATAGTAGAAAAAAGGCAAAGAAGATCAAGGATTAAGGGTTTAGCGATGACAGAAATGGAGTCCTCTGTGTATGCCCTTGATTTGTTTGTTCTATGTTGTCGGATTGTTTTCTTGTTGCAAGAATGATGTGCCCCGAGGACCCCCCCTTGAAAACGGGTTTGCTGGAACTCCAGGGGCCTAATTATCCTCTGGTGAAATTTCAGATGGCCTATTTTATAACCTACTATTGCAAACATCGAAATATGTGTGTCACAACAAGCTCACAACAGAGACAGGCCTTAAGATAATTCTGATATTCGTGTCGACGTGCCCAAAATAGGGACGTCAAGCTTGGCAAAGTCGTCTGTCTGTGGGTTTTTATGAATATTTAAACACGAGGGGAAGAAAGTTCCCACACACTGTAACTCAGCTGTCAGTGGAAACAGAGCATGTCTGACCTGATAAAAAGTGGTCCAAACGCTGTCATACTTTTTTTTTTTGTCATTAACTCCTTTTTTTTGCTTGTAGTAGCTCTTGCAGGAGGGGCGAAAGCGAAATCAACTTGCGACTGATGCAGACAGATAGTAAATGGGTCCTGACCAATAGTAGTAATGTTTTCATTAAAACAAATCTTAAATTTGATATCCATTCAGCTATCAAAGGCTGTTTTAAATATGTTTTCTATCGAAAAGAAGTGATGGGGCGCCGTTTCGAGGGAAAATGACATCACTCACTTCTGATTGGTCCTTGATTTACAAGGACCAATCAGAAGGCGACGGGAAGGGATGCTGGGAAATGTAGGACTTTACCTAAAAACTGCAGTACCAGCAGCGACCGCCAGTCAAACTTACCTAGAACATCTTTAAAGGGTTGTTAGTTTTCTACTGGGAGCTGACTTATATTAACACTTCCTTTCTTTCTTCCATGTACGCATTGTTGCATGTATTAACACAAGGTTGTAACTAAATGATGACATTCGATCCGTTGGAGAACAGGTTTCTTTTTCTGCATGTTGTATGAAGTAAAGGTTTTGGACATACAATGTTTCCAACCGACAGCACCCATTATGCATAAAGCATACGATTCATTTTGCACTGACACAGTTCTACACGCAGCCCAAAAAAAGGTACAAGTGAAACAAACGCATGCGTGACCTTGTATGGTAATCTGCTAACATGAGCTCTCTGGACCCAAAAGGATAGGACTGTGGTTTGGATGGAGCCAAGATTAGCTGAGCAACCCCACACTCCCACTGAGACATACTGCTATTACACCATGCAGGGGCTATTGTTATTTCTCTTTCTTTTTTTGGCTAATCCTCACTACTAGATTGTGGTAACCATATAAGGACTTCCTTATATGCCCTGGCGTCATAAAACCCTAGTTCCAGTTTGGCCAATCAGGAACAAATCAGGGTGGGCCTTAATGTACAGTCTACACCAGGGGTTTTCAACAGGTGGTCCGGGGACCACCAGTCGTCCTTGAGAAGGTTCCAGGTGGTCCCCAGGCTAAATGATGGAAAGTTGGTTAACCAGGTGTAAAGTTAAAACATTGAAGTTAAAATGAAGTTAAAACATTCATCATCTGAATTAGCACCGCTTAATTGAGAAGTTTACACCGTTTTGTTGGCAAAATCCAGCCTGGAATTGTGGACAAAGCCAAAAGAATTCTTTAATTTTATGTCTTTGGTGTGAAAATGTAATCAAATGGTGGTCCGTGACTCAAATGCTGAATAAATGGTGGTCCCTGGAGTCAAAAAGGTTGAAAACCCCTGGTCTACACAACTAGAGAAAGTAGAAGATTAATGGTCATTTTGATCTGTATGTTTGACTGTTTTTGTTTCCTCCAAAAATCAGCCTGGTATTGTGGGCAAAAGCAAGAGAAATCTTGAGTGTTGGAGTCTGTGGGGCTAGAATGTCGTCAAATGGTGGTCCGCGGTTCAAATGCTGAATAAATAGTGGGCCCTGGTATGAAAAAGGTTGAAAACCACTGGTTCATCATATCTGTGTTCACAAATTTCCATATCGGTGGGGCTCTAATGCGAATTCTGACCTGTAACAGTCATGATACCCGATAGAGCCAATATTTATTTGTTCCTGAAAACAGGAGCAGACACACTCCCATTACATATAGGCCCAAGCACTCACCCGCAAACACGGACAAGTCATAAAGTAAGAATACACACTACCAGATGTGCACACACTGCAATGGGTGACATCACCCATGCGATCACACACAATCAGCAACACATCTGTAAACAGTAAAAATTAACTGACGTGGTTATTATCATGGATATTGTGCGCAGTCACTTGCGTGCACACACATGCATGTGCACACACACCAGGCCCGGATGTAAAATTTCCCAATTGGGGTGGGCGACAAGCCACACCCATACCATTTTCGGTTACAGGACTTTTATTAGGCAAGTAAAGCATCAATAATAGCATCAGTTGTTGCAGTTGCAACAGACACGCAGCATGCATAAAGCTAAAGGTCTGACTCAGAGAGTTTTCTGTTTTCAATGATGGTTTAGTGGTGACACAATAGCAGTTAGTAGCAGTAGTAGTGTTTTGAAATTTGGGTTGTTTTGCATGCCATCATGTTTGGTGGGGCAGTCAGGGCATTTAGGGGGGTATCGCTCCCCAACGCCCCTGACTCTCTATCTCACACACACACACACACACACACACACACACACACACACACACACACACACACACACACACACACACACACACACACACACACACACACACACACACACACACACACACACACACACAAACACACACAAACACACACACACACACACACACACAAACCTCCCACCACCACCAAGACACACACAAATCACGCGACTGCAGCTTCACGGAGCCACGCGCAAATCAGCTACACGTGCACTATGGCAGGCCCCAGTGGAGCGGATTAGTTGGGAGTCAAGACAACAACAATCCCGGGCCTGGCGTGGAACAATAAAACTCAGCACAATGAGAAATCGGTATCCCTTTCACTCTAATAGAGACAACAGAAACCATGTGTGGAAGGGCGGGGGGGTCGCCTGATTCAGGGCCAAACTGGAATAAAATTGAGAAGAGAATAATGGGGGGACCGTCATGGAGATGATGAAGGCGATGAAGGAAGACGTGCATCTCGGGTTGAGATGGGTTTTAAAGAGATTGGCGAAGGAGAAGCTGTTTTGAAATAGAAACTCAAAAGAGAGCGTTTTACATAGCTGCCGATTCATCGTGCGAGTAATGAAATCAATCGCCATGATCGTTCACAGTCAGGGCGGCAATTGTGAAATAACCACCCCGTCCAAGGTGTATGCATGTTGTCCAAAATGACAGCAGTCTATAGTCAATCGAGATTGATATCATTTTGTTTAAAAAGCGTTAAACTTGCCTTGCCAAGGACTGTACATACAGTATATACAGTACACTACAGTAAGCAGCTGATGAACATTTGTGGTTTTGTACAAAAGTTTTGTTTTCCAATTTCAAAATTGTAATGTGATATAACCGTTTACACAATGCTATATTCTGTCTAATTGTATGCCAATAGGACAGGGGGCTTCACATGCCAGTAAAGCCCCGAATCGAACTCTACACACGACTAAAATACAGCATAAACGAAGGGGAAGCTCTACGTGAAAAGCTATTTGTCAGAGAGAAAAAAAGCCCAGGACTGACTAGGTAGGAAGCCTGAATTTATGTGTTCTTCTTGCCGTTTCAGCCTGAGTGGCCTTTCAGTGGGACGAGTGAAAAGGCCTGTTCTCCATCTGCTAGCCAACTTAACTCTGACAGATTAAATGGAACGATGCTGGATATACTAGGGGCTTCAGGAGAATAGTTGGTGACAGCATCGCACCCGAGTGACAGAGTGTTTCAAGTAAAGGTGATGATAGCCTGCACGCGCGTGCACACACACACACACGCGCGCGTATTCACATTCACATATATACTCTGTATTCCTGAGAATATTTCTCTTTTTCAAATTAAAGTGCACGTATAACCTCACTGACACGACGATCCGCCAATGGAAAATGCAGGTGCTAACAATTCTCAGAGGTGCAGGTTCCATTCCCCACGGAGCTTCCAAATTGGGAGAGCAAAATGTATGAATACTTGCTTTGTCAGGCATTCATATTCCTACTGTAACCTTAGGCCCCGATTCATTTACGCATAGATCTGATCTACTGCAGTGCGCCCAATATCCTCACAGCCCACAGGCTGGGATCTCACCCCAACTCAGACTGATCACACAGCTGTTCCGTTCATCTAAGTCAGTGGTTTTCAACCTTTTTGACACCAGGGACCACCATTTATTCAGCATTTGAGCCACGGACCACCATTTGATGACATTTTAGCCCCAAAGACCTAAAACTAAAGAATTCTTTTGGTTTTGTCCACAATTCCAGGCTGGATTTTGCAAACAAAACAGTGCAGACTTCTTAATTCAATGGTGCTAATTCAGATGATGAATATTTTAACTCTTGAGAGTGTGAGAATGAAACCAAATGGACCCGCAAGGGTCCATTTGGTTTCATTTTTACATTCTCAAGAGTTACACTTGGTTAACCAACTTTCCATCATTTAACCTGGGGACCACCTGGAACTCTCTCAACGACCACTGGTGGTCCCTGGACCACCTGTTGAAAACCCCTGATCTAAGTCCATATAGTACTACTTTAATGTGATGGAGACGTGGCTTTCATAAGCGTAACAAACACGGAAGTACAATTTCAACCGTGGATGAGTTTGTGCCTAGCTGTGCCTAGCTCCGTCGGTTCTACCAAACTTCGCAACGCTCTGCATGGCAACTCAATTGGCTCAAGTTCAGTCGAGACAGAGCTGCTCCGTCACTGTCAATGTAGAGGTATTTCAGTATAATACGAATAGACGTACAGCTCTATTATATAGATGGCAGTGGTCTTCAACCTTTTTGATACCAGGGCCCACTATCTATTCAGAGTTTGGGCCACGGATCACCGTTTCATGACATTTTAGCCCCACAGACCCCAAAAAACTAAAGATTTCTTTTGCTTTTGTCCACAGTTCCAGGCTGGATTTGGGAAACAAAAAACACAAAATGACCAACATGACCATTATTCTTCTACATTGTACAGTTGTGTAGACTTGGGCTAATTCAGATGATGAATGTTTTAACTCTTGAGAATTAAGCAATTCCAGTGCTATTCAGCAAGTTATGGTGAGATAGGGTTTGGGGAATCACTGGATTTTGTTCGATGAATATCATGGAGTGTGATGACTTAATCTGTGAGAATCTGGACAGTTTCTGAATATCAATAGCTTAAGACCTGATTCCACAGTCTTCAAGTTCAAAATCAAGACAGTTTTCTGAATGGGTGTGCTCAAACCATTACATGTCAAGGACCCCAAAAATGATATGAATTTGGCCACCAACCAGCCATCTCAAAATATGTTGTAACAGGGACCTCAGAAGCACTGAGACAATGAATTAAAACTGTTGATAAGATTTTATATACACGTTTCTATACCTGCATTGTTTTATTAGCCAATGCCAACATCTAAAATAGTCAATGGTTTTTAAAACCATTGACAATACACGGTTTTAATTATAAACGAATGATCTTTAAATCTCTAAAAATCAGTTCACAGCCTTTTTTCTGAGCACTCGACCCCTTCTTTCTCAAAAGGTACAACTTAAGTACCGCTCAGTGATTTAAATGGTTTTACTCAACACGAATACATGTTTTAATTGCAGCTTAAAAAAGCCATGCTGCACATGCAATGAACATTTTTTTTTAAACCTTCCTCTATCTCTCGCACTTTTCATTACAATCACAGGGTCACGCAGCCACATTTTGTGCTGAATATATAAATGAAATTAAGCGAAATAAGAGTGAAATTGAAGCAAAAAAAATCTTCCTGCACGATATGGCCAACTGCCATAGAGGTTAACAGCACACGGCCCTGGTGAAGTCCAAACCTAACTGGACTTGACTCTACATGTCCCCTCCAGCGCTAAACGGAGCATTAGCATTCTGTAGTGTAATCACTGCTCCACCACCGCCCAGATGAATGCCACCGGGCCATGCATGTTCTAGTGGGGGTGGGGGGGAGGGGGTGCAGCAGGGCTAAAACAAGCTAGTCAGCAAGCTAATGAGGCCCATACATCACCCCATATCAGTCCTGATCACGTCCCACACAGAGATATTTACAGCCCTTAGCTTCAATTAACTACCTAATATTTTTCCCCCCACCAGCGGACCAATCAGCACTTAGCTGGGGACACTGTCTACGTAAAGTGTGACTGATTGTGTGTGTGTGTGTGTGTGTGTGTGTGTGTGTGTGTGTGTGTGTGTGTGTGTGTGTGTGTGTGTGTGTGTGTGTGTGTGTGTGTGTGCCCGTGTGTGCGTGTGTGTGTGTGTGTGCGTGTGTGTGTGTGTGTGTGTGTGTGTGTGTGTGTGTGTGTGTGTGTGTGTGTGTGTGTGTGTGTGTGTGTGTGTGTGGCACAAATAATAATACTCCGAATAATAGCCAAAATGTTGTGACATTGAGGGGTCAGAAAACTGTTTAAGTTGTAGGCCTACTAGTAGCACTAGAAAACAAGCATTTACTAATTGATCTAAAATAAAGGCAGTCAAACATTAAAGCCAAGCTGTTGCCTGATGTTTATGAAACAATCTAAAAAAAAGATAAAGAAGTCTATGTAGAAGAGCTGCCATTGGACTGACCCCATGCAGTTAACAGACTTTGCGATGTGTGCATGTGTGTGCGTGTGTGTGTGTGTGTGTGTGTGTGTGTGTGTGTGTGTGTGTGTGTGTGTGTGTGTGTGTGTGTGTGTGCGTGTGCGTGTGCGCGTGCGTGTGCGTGTGTGCGTGTACTATTATACTTGCGAGGACCATGTGTCAGTGTCAGATGCCTCCACATATAGAATTTGAGGAATAGTCATTGAGGACCATTATCCAACTCAACAAGTCTTGAAATGTATGTTTTATGGTTAAAACAGATTCGGGGAACATTCATGAAATCACCATCTTAAGGTGTTGATGTGTGCATGTGTGTGTGGGCCTGCATGCACACTTAACTGCAGTGCATAGATGTGTGCGTGTGTCCGTTTTTTGGGGGGAGGGAAACCAAATGAACTCCCACTTTGTCCATTATCACTCCCTCCCCTATATAAACGGTGCATTTATAAAGCACTCATTCTGCAAAGTGCTTTTCAATGTGCCTTACAATGGCAGATGGGCGGTGGATTGAAACCATGCCAAGCAGCAACATGCTCACTGTAGGAGCAGCAAGTAAGAGCTTCCGTGCCTTGCTCAAGGACAAGCAGCCACTCGGGGACAGGGATCGAAGTGGAACCTGGAACCTTCGAATTCTATTATATGGAATGTGGTTTTCTGTGTAAAATAAGTTGGGTTTTTGCATACTGAAAATAGCAGATCTATACAAGCTCAAAACATGTTGCTTCCAGCCGTGAGCTTGTAGATGGGTTATTTTCAACTAACTTACGGGATTCCTTAGGATGTGTATTTGATGTGTATTTTTCTGTGAAATTACTAAATGGAAATCAATGAAAGAACATTCGCTTTTTGCGGTCTTTTTATGTTATAAAATCACACTAGTAAAAAACTAAATGTGGGAAAACAAATAATAAAATGAGAACCAGTGAGTGAGTGTCTTTCTCTGTACTCCCACATATGTGCACGTGTGTGTATGTGTGCACATGCGTGCGTGCGTGTGCATGTCTGTGCATGTGGGTCTGTGTGTGTGTGAGCGCGCGCATGCGTGTGTTGTGTGTGTGTGTGTGTGTGTGTGTGTGTGAGACAGCACCTGGCTGATCTCAGGCAGCCTGTAGCTGAACCAGTGTGATTGTGTAGCACAATGCCATGGCCAACAGCCAAGAGGAAACTTACATTTTCCCGACAGCACCTCAAACTTTTTTTTGTTGTTTTGGACCGCCGCCCATCCATCCTGCATGTAGTTAACGCACCGCCCAATTCAAATCTAGGCTAGAGCTTTCAGCTGTTAACATTCATGATTATTTTTAATTACTCTTTGTCTTGCTTTAGAAGACGTTTTTCTTCTACATTCTCCAATTGTTTAGAGTTCTTAATTAAGTGGTGCTAATTCAGATGACGAGTATTTTAACTCTTGAGAGTTACATCTGGTTAACAAGCTGTCCATCATTTAGTCTGGGGACCACCTGGAATCCTCTCAAGGACCACTGGTGGTCCCTGGACCACTGGTTGTAAACCCCCGGACTAGAGGGACCTATACAGTAGGTACAGGGGCGTTTTTGCCATTAGGCAGACAAGGCAGCTGCCTAGGGCGCCATGAGGGGAGGATCCCAGGCTAATAAGCCTAATATGGATAAATACATTATATTTGTCCTTTATAACTAGAATTGAACATTTAAAACACATACAATAGGTTCTTTAGTTTAAAAATAGTTCATAATTTTATCCCTTGGGGGGCACCATTTTACAGATTTTCCCTGGACCCGTAAGGGTCCATTTGGTAAGGGGGGCTCCAGGGGAAATCTTGCCTAGGGCTCCAAATTGCTTAGAAACGCCACTGAGTAGGTATTCATTTGGTATGTGAAATAATCCAAGTGTGTATTTGTGTGCATGTGTGTGACCCACATTCGCGTCCGTTTCTCCGACAGGGTGGGGTTGGGAGGTGGTGGGCGTGTTGTGGGGGTCCGTCCCTGGAGTGACGGATCCGTAATGAGAAATTATGGTAGTGCTGAGGTGTCCAGAAAGAGAGGAGACAGGGGGGCTGGGGCTGGGGGGATTCCACAGCAATTATACCTCTCATTTCTACTCTTTCATTACTACTGCCTCTCTATCCTCCCTCGCTCTGGATCAGGGAATATCAACGGCCAAATACCACAGGGGGTCCTGCTGGGATTAGTGGTCCATCTGAGCGACGCGCCACATGCACTCACTATAAACCAGAGGTTTTCAACCAGTGGTCCAGGGACCAATGTTGTTTTAGTCACTCCTGACTATAACGAAAATGACTTTGTCAGCACCTCTTTTTCAGGACTAAGACTAAAACTGACAAGATAAAAAAACCCTTTTCAGGATGTTCACTAAAACTAGACTAAAACTATCATGAATAGAAATGACTGAAACGTGAACAAGCCTTTCATTAAAGTAGTTTAAATACATGTTTTCATTTAATTTATTTTACTAACATGGGACTAAAGGTTTTGATTTCCCACAGACTAAAACTGACTAAATCCTCTTTGAGTTCCTGTCGACTAAAACTAGACTAAAACCATCAAGGATAGAAATGACAACATGTGACTAAGACTAATTAAGCATTTTGTCCAAATGACTAAAGTGTGACTAAAATGAATAGGCATTTTGTCCAAGACAAAAAGATAAGATAAAAAAAAAAGCCTGCCAAAAACAACATTGCCAGGGACTACCACGGGTGGTCAAAGTTAAGTGAGCAGAAGGTTTTCCCAAATTGCTCCCAACTTGGTTTTTCCTACTGGCTACTGGGGTCAATAGGCTCGGCCCTGACTTGGCCAACAGAACTGTCTGCACTGTATATGAAAAAATATTCATATCCATGTGTTAACCCACCCTAATTAAGCCTCAGCCATGCCATTCGTGTGCATGATATTAATTTATGTTTTTTTTAATCCCAACAGAAAATGATCAGGCAGAGGCAACCATATGCTGTTTATGGAGAGCTTTCAACAGATAACGGAATAACACACGTGTGCATCGGATCCATGTGCTGATCGTGACAATTATAAATATATATGCAAATAAATAAATAAAATAGGCCAAATGCTACCTGCCAACAGTACACAGCTGTGAATAATACAAGAAAGTCCTGTTTAACATACCAGAAAACTCCAGTAAACATCTGAATTGTACCATCACACTTTGTTAATTGGCCAAGGATGCCCTTGTCCTATGGTTTACTGTATATTCAAATTCAACGTTGTGATTAATCGATTCCACTAAAAATGTGTCAGTTTAGACATATGAAATATTACGGTCATTATCCACTGACTCGAAAAAAAAAAAAAAGAAACGTTGAGAAGTGCAGAGGTGAAATTTATAAGCAGTAGTATGGCAGTGTCCACAAACATGCAAATCTACAAGCTCACAACTAGTAGCAAGTGGACAGATCTGGGTGCCGTGGTGGAACGGAATATAAAAGTAAATCCAGGTCAATACTGCTGGGGGGGGGGGGGGGGGGGGGGTATTCAAAGTAAATTCCAAACTGGGGCCCCATTTACCCTTGGTCGCGCACATCAGTGTCAGTGTGAGCTTGTAGATCCGCTATTTTACAGAGCATGTACACCGTACCGTGTATGGATCAGGGTTTAAGCTGGGAGGGGAATGTCAAAGGTGGCTTTTAAGAAGCGTAGCTTCTATCAGCGGTACAGAGGATTCTCTGGGTTTCTCATGTCCTCTCACATTGGTGCTGCGCACGCACAAGTGTGTGTTTGTGTATGTGCGGCGTGCATGTCTGTTTCGATTGCCCGCTGGCCTGGCCTAGCCTTGGGCACAAATGTGCTTGAAAGCCGCTTGATCTTTAATACCGTACAAACTCTGTAATGTAATGACGTGTAGTACTGTAGTAGTACTGCTGCATACACTTTTGCATTTAGAGTTCGCCACATCACATCCGCTGCTGTGTTTGTTCACATTATTGTGCAAGAAACAGAAATCAATGCGCTGTTACATTATGGAGGGCATCCCACAGGTATCTATCGACCAACAGCACCGACAAACACCTGCAGAGAGAGACAGACAGAGAGAAAGAGACAGACACGAACAGCAGCAGTGCACTCCTGTCTCTCTCTCTCTCTCTCTCATACACTCCCCCTCACATATGCACGCACGCACACACACGCACAAACACACACACCCTGAACACCGGGAGTGAATTCCCCAGCGTCAGAAATCTAATTAAAGTCACTGTAAAGCAGGGGCTGGAATCAAAGTGTCACATCAAAGCCTCACCGCTGGGACACGCTGACACAAATCAATAAAGAGACACGCGGAGGGAGAGAGAGAGAGAGAGAGAGAGAGAGAGGGAGAGAGAGAGAGAGGGAGAGAGAAGGAGAGAGGGAGATGTTAGATCCCAGTGCTCTCTCTCTCTCTCTCTGTCTCTCTCTCTCTGCCCATCCTGTTGACAGCTAATGTAAGTGCACCGTCAGTGGCATCGCCAGAAACACACAGCTCACCTTTACTGTGCAGTGAGTTAAGACTGTGTTCTTTTAGTGTGCGAAGGGTGAGAACGTGAGAGGCAGTGTCCATCTTAGCTGTCTACCCGTCCATCCATCCATCCATCCATCCATCCATCCATCCATCCATCCATCCATCCATCCATCCATCCACCCGACTATCCATCCGTCAGTCCATTCCTGTCAGACTGACCTGTCTGGTCTGTTTAGTCATCCATAGGCCGACCTATCCGTCTACTTCAGGGGTTTTCAACCTTTTTCATACCAGGGCCCACTATTTATTCTGCATTTGAGCCACCATTGGACCACCATTGGAGGACATTTTAGCCCCACAGACCCAAAAAAATAAAGATCCCTTCTGCTTTTGTCCACAATTCAAGACTGTTTTTTGGTCAAACGTACAGATCAAAATGACCATTAATCTTCTACATTCTTTAGTTATGTAGACTTGGGCTAATTCACATGATGGATATTTTAACTCTTGAGTGTGTCAAAATGAAACCGAATGGACCCGCAAGGGTCCATTCGGTTTCATCTGGTTCACAAACTTTCCATTTCTGGTTCACAAACTTTCCATCATTTAGCTGGGGGCCACCTGGAGCCCTTTCAAGGACCACTGGTGGTCCCCAGGCCACCAGTTGAAAACTTCTGATCCACTGTATGACGTAGCTTGGTTTTTCTATTCGTCGACACGGTAAAATCTAGTGTCAATGTAACTAGAAGCATCTATCCATCTAAATATTAAATCTATCCGTCTCTCTCTCTCTCTCTCCCTACATTGGATAATTCATATCATTATGAATGCATGATCAGAGTGCAGTGTCCATTATCATTATTGATCCCGAGCAACCGACAACACATCAGGAGAGTTCCAACATTTGTAGGAGATTTATCTCCATCTAACACATTACCGTACATGCTGACTGGCTCTGTGGGGAAGTCAGCGTGTTTATTATCCATATGTCAATATGACACCCAACGTTCATTGAACATCATCAACTTAGTAAGTCCATAGTTCCATAATAATTCGAGAAACGGCGAGATCTAGCAGCAACTATAGACCAGGCTGGTCGGCAAACAGTTAGTTTGTAGATCAATAGGTGTATAGGTTTTAGGTAATCCTAAACATAATCTCAAGCACAGAACAGTGCATGTTCACCAACACAGACGCCCCACGGAGCCCAGGAGGGCCAGGGCAAAGTTCCCCTGTCCCCTCCTGTTCTCTACATGATGTTGGCCTGTTGGGCACATCTTCCAAATCACCAAAATCACATAACTTTGTGACTTTGACAGAACTTTATACGAGTTAAAATGGCAGATCTGGGACCAGTAAGTGTGTGGAGCAAAACAAACAAAAAAAAAATGTGTCAGGCACGTGACACAGGGATCACTGAACTGCTGAATGATTGACGGATAGGTGAACTTTTTGAGGCCAGAGGGATGGAAAATGACTTACCTGGTGATCACAGAGAACAGCATGTCCGACGGAACACAAGGCAGGGCGGAGGAGGGAGGAGGAGAGAGGGAGAGGGGAAGGGAGAAACAAGAGAGAGAACGATTAGATGAGTGGTCTCATAAACGGAAGAGACAACCCCCCCAAAACAGTGTTGCCAACTTGACGCATTCATTTCAATTAGTGGAAAAACTCCTGGCGGAAAATCTAGTGCTTTTTTGCTGGTGAGTTGGGGCAAAATCGTCTGACAGGCTACAAATGAACAAGATGAAACCCTCGTTTTTCACCATTTTCCCTCCTATGACAGGGGTTTTCAACCAGTGGTTAGTTGGTTAACTAACCACTGGTGAGAGCACAGAAATGAAACCAAATGGACCCTTGCGGGTCCATTTGGTTTTATTTTTACACTCAAGAGTTAAAAATATTCATCATGTGGATTTTCCAAAGTCTACACACTTTCCAGGCAAGCCTCTAGCGCATTCTATTGCATTTTGGAAGTTCCACTAGTGCATTTTGGATTTTGGCAGTTGGCAACGCTGCCCCCCAAAAAAACATTATGCGCTTGAGTGAACATCGATTCGGTCAGGGAAACGTACTAACCCTTCATCTAGGATGAAGAACGTCTTAGCATGAAGGTAAGGGTAATGAAAAACATCCATGTTAGCTCAGTTTGTCTGTGGAGAGAGTCGGTTCCCAGATGTCGGACGTGACATGATCGTTACATGTATGGAATTCGTTACAACACACCGTTTGACAGGCATACAACTTTTTGGAGTTTTGGTGCCCTATTTTGATTGTCTTATCAGGTTTTAAGTCTTAAGTCAAAACTTGGGAGGTGTGGCAAAAAAACTGGGAGGTCTGGCCAATCAAAACAGCCAAGCAGCTTTGCCCCACCAAATTTTGACTTAAGACTTAAGACGGGATAATAGGGCCCTTGGTGTAGTTTTTGACCAAAGGAAGCTTTGAGCCCATTCCCACCAGACAGTGGAGATTTTAGGGAAGTGCAGGGCCCAAAAAAGATGGAAAAAGTTATACTGTATAGTTTAGTCTCTCAGACACACAACTAAGGATTTTCAAGTTTTTGTCCATGATTTAGCAGAGATAACTGTCAAAAGGTTGGTCAAAATAACAATTCTTCTACAGTCTACACAATTGTATCGACTCTTGAAAATTCGAATGTTTAAACATAAACATTTGAAACAAATGGACCCTTACGGGTCCATTTGGTTTCATTTTAACACTCTCAAGAGTTACAGATCTTTAAAGGGTCCATATGGTTACCAATGGTCCATCATTTAGCTGTGTGTTTGGCACAAAAAAGTAGCCTAAAAAAACTGCCCCCACCTGCTGGGACAGTCTAAAATCACCTATGCCACCAGAGTCTTCTCCTTACTGTACATTGTGCACCCCCCTCAATAAAAAGAATAAAAATAAAAAAGCAGCATTGACTTTCTCTAGTAATATTTTAGAAATCCCTTTGACATAATGTGATCGATGTACAGTCAGTGGAACGCACATACTGTGTGTCCTTGTGAGCTGAACGAATTCACTCTGCAGTCTCCAGAAGACATAACATAACACTACTATCCTCCCCTGGAGGGTTGGGAAGTTTTGAATGTGGGAAAAGTAAACTTCTCAAAGTTCTCGGTTGTCATTGCTTATCCCCAAATTCTCTCCACTCCCCTGCCAACGCCGCCAAGCCTTTCTGAAGGCTGAAAACTGAAGAGCCGTGCAGCATTTCTTGTGGAAACGCGCTTGGCGTCGCGAATTGGAATCAACACTTGTTTTCCATCGTCGGACGAGAAGAAACGCCAAGACTCTATGACAACCAAGCATACATGGAGTACTAAAAAGGACAAAAAAAAGGTATTTCTTTCTGTTCACATTTGTGTTGTGTGGCATTGGAATAAAAACAGACATTTCTGTTTAGCTCTAAAGCCAAACCGAAGTTGTCGTGTCCACTAAAAGAACCACCCAAGTTGAAAGGCTGTAAGTAACCGTGAAATAGTTCTTTAAAGATGTGATACTGAATACAATACGGTCAAGAGAGGCACAGCTGGTTAAATAAATCCCACCCACACGGTTTCAACCATGAAAAAAAGAAACATCCAATGACAGTGGAGTCAATGCACTTTTTAATAGATTGTTTTTTGTTTTAACTAGGGTTGTCCCGATCACATTTTTTTTGCTCCTGATACAATCCCGATCATTTTTCCCGATCAGATACATTTTGCAAAAAAAAAGGACTAAAACTCCATTAAATTGTCCCAAGAAAAGGATCTCCACCAAATAGCAGAATAATAAAGTCCACCAAATAGCAGAATAATATAGCAGACTAGAATAGCAGACTCCTCATTTAAATGTGCACTTGGGCAACTCCAAAGCAAATTCCACAACATTTATTTGCCTGCCATAGTGTCAATCCCTTACCACTGGGTCGGATCACTGGTTATACTGGTATATATACCAATACTGAATAAAACCAAATGGACCCGCAAGGGTCCATTTGGTTTTATTTTATTCATTTTTACACGCTCAAGAGTTAAAATATTCATCAGCTGAATTAGCACGGCTTAATTAAGAAGTTTACACCGGCCATTTTGTTGGCAAAATACAGCCTGGAATTGTGGACAAAACCAAAAGAAATCTTAAATTTTAGGTCTTTGGTGTGTGAAAATGTAATCAAATGGTGGTCCGTGGCTCAAATGCTGAATAAATGGTGGTCCCTGCCTGGAGTCAAAAAGGTTGAAAACCCATGGCTTAAAGCAACGCCAATTCAGTGACTCTAATACAGTGAATAAAGCGAGGCTGGCCCTCTCCCCCTCCCTGAGCCGTTTATCAAAGGAGTGGAGATAACAGAATCCTCCTCCAGCACCCAGGGAATAGAAAAAAGGAGAAACGAGAGCTGAGAAAGGAGGAGTGGAGGAGGGGAGGGGCAGTCTTTGGGGTCTGGTGTGTCGTTGTCGGTGGAATAAGCACTTTTTTCCGCCACCGTTGCACAGACAGCAGAAATGAATGCCCATTGTAAATGCATAAAGTGTGCATGCATGTATGTAGCATACGAGTGTGTGTGGAAAGGTGGACAAAGTGGCTAATTTGCTGCGTTAACAAAAGGATGTGTGTGTGTATATGACAGCTGGGTAGCTTAGCGCTTTTGTTTGTGTGTCTTTGCGTGTCAGTGTGTGCAGGGTGTGCATGCAGACACGCACGCAAACCGTTTAGCATGAACGCTTGATATGAACAGCAGAAAAGAATAGGACTCAGCTGAACCAGATCCTCTCTTCTTCCTCCTCTCACACAGACCTCTGCTATTCATCTCAACACGACCAATAGAACTGCCGTGAGCTTTTTTTGTTTTGTTTGTTTGGTTGTTCACAGGCGTCTCAGGAAGATTTTGGACACCGGCAGGAACACTAACAGGTGTTTCGGCGACAGCTAATGAGGATTGGTTTTTAATAAAACTATTTTATTAAACAGGCAGTTCCATCTGTGTAGCTTCTTTCTAGGGCAAGAGAAGAGTTATTGCCCGGATACCACCAAATCAAAATCCTTTGTGTTAATATCCATGTGTGCATGTGTGCATGCATGTGCATGCAGTTAAGCTGAAACCAGCTTAACTTCTTTGTAGCATATTGTGACTGTTGTACATTTTCTCAGGAAAAAACAAAAATCTTTGCGAAATCCACCAAAGACTATATATAGACCACGTCACGTCGTCACACAACCAGGTCACGAATCCACAAGATCTACTAGTGACCAGGTCGACCAGGTTGGTGGACAAACGTGCACGGCTCCGTGGCTGCGGTTATGATTAGAGCTTAGTGTTAGAGCTAAGAGCAACCTGTTTGTGACCACAAGCACCTATAGACCGTCGCAGTGACGTCACTACCCCTGTTCCAGAAACGGATTCCCCATTCATTTTTCTCATAGACTTTTCGAAAATAATTTATATAAAGACGATTACGCCGCGGACAAAGCCAACTCGGCTCGTGACAAATCATGATGGCACACAGAAACTTTTGGGACAATCAAATAATTTCTAAGATGAAAAACGAAACAAAAAGTCTTGTATCATGCCATTTTCTACTTCTTGCACACACACGCACGCACGCGCACACACACACACACACACACACGCACACACGCACACACGCGCACACGCGCACACGCGCACACGCGCACACGCGCGCGCGCGCACACACACACACACACACACACACACACACACACACACACACACACGGGATCAGCTAGCAGGTTTGTAAGCGTAAGTGTGACAGCAGGAAAAGAAAACAAGGCAAATTCTTTGAGCAATCCATGTCAGTACTTAACAAGACTTTTTTGTTTATTTTTTGTTTGTGGCATGCGTGTGCGTGTACGCGCATGTGTGTGTGTGTGTGTGTGTGTGTGTGTGTGTGTGTGTGTGTGTGTGTGTGTGTGTGTGCGTTGGCGTGTACGTGTGTGGCACATGATGGTGATGGGCAGGGGGGGTGCTGTTGTCTGGCCGTCTGTCTGTGTGTATCCAGGCCTTTTCCTCCATGTTGCTCCATCTGGCAGGCAGGCGGTGTGTTCCAGTGAGCTGGGCGCTGCCTGCAGCCCAGCTCACTGCGGTATTAGCAGAACATGTCTCCACCAGACCCACAGAAAGCCCTCAGCATACGCTAGGAACAGCTCAGACTGGGCAGCCAGTCAGAACGTATCACAGGCCCACTTCAAACACATATGGTCCTCTCCACTACACTCAGTTGTGCGTGTGTTTGCGTGCATGTACGACGTACGTGTCTGTCTGTCTAAACCCACATGGAAAGAAAATATATGTACATATATGTAGGGGGCAATTTCATATATGTACTTATATTTTCTATCCATGTTCAACCCTTTCAGGAGGGGAATCCATATTTGGATTCTGTACAGTATGTACAGTATTCCAGACATAGCTTGTTTTGAAGCTGATACATATATATTTCAAGGCCTAAATGGGTTAATATATGCCACGGCTATGAAATTGCCCCCTACATAATATGAACGTGACTGTGGCATAATATGTGGTTATATATGACACATATAATGTATGTCATATACTGCATATACTGTATATACAAATATATGCACATATACTGTACACAAATCAGTTGTGATGGGCCTGCAGATTGCAGGTGTTCCCAAACCCAGAGCTAAGGCGCAAAATTCTGTTCAGTACCTGCAATAATTGGCAGCCGCCATATATGGAGAAGACGTTGCTTCCTGTACCCATGATGATCTGTATCCTAGCACTTGTTGTAGAGAGTTTTCCAAGTTTGCACGTCTACTATTGTTTGTGTTCAAGATTTCCTTGCCAAATGTGAATACAAATAAAATGTTAAAATGTGTGTGTGTGTGTGTGTGTGTGTGTGTGTGTGTGTGTGTGTGTGTGTGTGTGTGTGTGTGTGTGTGTGTGTGTGTGCGTGCGTGCGTGCGTGCGTGTGTGTGTGTGTCTCTCTCCAAGTGAAGCTTTGCCCTGCGTCTAACCCCACATCCTGAGCCTTTCACTCGACACGGCTCAAAGAAAAAAGAACAAAGTTTCACACCAAGTGTATATATAGGGTACGTTCCCATGACCGCCGTGAGAACCAAAATTCTATAGCAATTACGAAACTACCACACTCGTTTTCGTCACGTTATTGTGCGAGGCCGCCTTTAAGATAAAGCCTGGTAGATTTCAGCTGTCAAGAAAGGACAGAGGTAGAAATGGGGAATAGAGAGAGAGAGAGAGAGAGAGAGAGAGAGAGAGAGAGAGAGAGAGAGAGAGAGAGAGAGAGAGAGGATATGGATAAATTAGGTGTAAGTATGTGAGATGTTTGCAGACTAGACAGAAAGATAATATAGATAATATACGGTATGTCTTACGCTAACTATGAGAGAAAAAGAATAGTGGGAGAAAGAGAGAGAGTTTAGGATAGAGTGGAACAGAGATTTAAAGGCTAAAAGAAAATGACAGTACCCCCAAATCACAAGACACAAAATATGACCATGCACCTTGTGGACTCCACATAACATGCATTGAGGTCTTTAAATATGTGACCTAAACACTGCAAGATTGAACTCTGCTGCAAACCGCAATGACAATGTCAGTCTACAGGATTGTCACCTATTTCAGGAGGTCACCAATTTCACTGTAACACCACCATGCCATTGTAGTAAATGGTGCATTTATATGGTGTCATGTTACATAGATTATGCATCAAATTCACCCATGCACACACCAAAGGCGGCGGAAACTATGTAAGGTACAGTACTGGCCATTGGGAGCAATTAGGGGTTGAAGGGGAATTCCACCCATTTTCAAAAATTTCCTGAGAGGATTGTACCCTCTCGGGAAAAAGGGGTATGAAAGAAAAACCATTAACATGGTGAAATACATCTTGATGATGTCATCAGATGTATTTAACCATGTTAATGATTTTTTTCAGAGCTCCATTTTTAGGAAATACAGAATTGGGGGAACTTTTTTATCATGTCCACACAACATCTCTAAGGTATATTAATGACATATTTAAATGTTGAAAATGGGTGGAGTTCCCCTTTAAGTGTCTTGCTCAGGGACACATCGAAACCAACTCCAGAGGAGCCCGGGGTCGAACCGGCAACCTTGCGGTTGCCATCCAGCCACTCCTGAGCCACTGCCACCCTGCGACCGGAGTGCGAGTGAGTGGGCGAGATTATGAGATTCATACAGCTTAATATGTAAGGAAAGGAGTAGGAACGCTGGGAAGGATGGGTGGGGGAGAGAGAGAGAGACAGAGTATTTTCAGGGGCTGGGCGGCCCGCACTAAGCGTTTGCTGTCACCAAAGCACTTAAGCTGACAAATATTGGCTATTCTGGATGCCGTTAACGTCAAATGAAGCCACTGACGGTAATAAATGTAAAGCGGGGGGGCCGCCTTTTGTGCTATCAAGCGAATTTACTTTCCTAAAGAATGCACTAAAAGCCTGAGCGATTGGCGTTCGCAATGTCCTTCAATACCCTGTCTCTGTGATGCCAGACACGCTGGTATCATCAGACACATCACCGGCATGAGAGAGACGCCGCCTCAACATATTTCATTTTCACCCCTTGCTGGGAAATAATCTTCAATATCCTCATGTTTTGTTCTGTTATTAAGGATTGCACAACGTTTTTTAATATCCTTAAGAGACTCCTGACGCAATTGAGGGTGTCGCCACTACTGTACCATAATGCATCTGGACCTAAAAGAGGAGATGTGGAAGATGTGGTTCCTTGCTATAGGGTTCCTGGAGCCCGTTCCATCCGATTATATTGACAGACTTCAGCCCTAATAACACTTTCTAAAATAGCAGATCTACAAGACAATAACGCATTGCCTTGATGCTGTCGATCTGCTATATACTGTACTTTTGAAACAGTTGAAAACCTATGAACATTAACCAATGTGATGCACAAGATTGAAAGTGGTTAGAAATTGGGACACATCTGAGTGAAATAATGGCCGATGTATCGTTCTGAACTATATTTAGTTACATCTAATCCAATTAGATGTAACTAAATTTAGTACAGATTACATGTGATCCAGAAATTGCATGTTGTTACACGCCCGGCACATATTCAAACACTATTGACTGTTCGGGATGGGGGAGCCAGGGCCGGAAGGGCTGATATTGGTCATCGGTTGAACATGTGCCCACAGTTCAGTCCAGGGGCGGATCTAGGCATGGGCATGGGGGGGGGGGGGGGGCAATGCCCCCCTAAATGCCCTGACTGCCCCACCAAACATGACGGCATGCAAAACAATGCGAGATATTTCAAATTAAAGGGCTTATATTTAAAATGATTTGAACCACTACTACTAACTAACTACAGCTATGTCACCACTAACAGCATTTCATCATTGAAAACAGAAAACTCTCTGAGTCAGATCTTTATCTTTATGCATGCTGCGTGTCTGTTGCAATTTCAACAACAACTGATGTTATTATTGATGCTTTACTTTACTAATATAAGTTTGTAACCGAAAATGGTATGGGTGCGACTTCATGAAGCCACCCCCATACCGTTTTCTCCTGCCCCCCCTATTGGGAAATGTTACTTCTGCCCCTGGCTCAGTCAGGACTAAAGGGCAGTAGGAGATGGTTGGACAAAACAAATGTTTACAATGTCAAAGCAAACGTCAAAAAAGAATACAAAACATCAGCCAAATGGAATTATTAGCCTCTCTAAACAGCCTCCCTACAACTCAATAACAGATCAAATATTATAATAGTTTAACATCACAGATCCTGTAAAGATATTTCAAATGGTTGTGGGGTCCGGAGACAAATCAATCCATTTTACCAGTATTTTCTACATGTCCTGGGTCTTTGCTCCCGGGAGGGAAGGTCAGCATGGTTATTTTATTGGAACCCTGCCCCATCCAGAGGGGATTGTGTACACCTGAGAGGGCCAGGTGCATCCTTCATGTATTTTATGTTAAAGACGGTACAGGCAGGGCAGCTTAAACATGCAGATTAGTCTCCTAAGATGCTGACTTCACATGAGGGAGGTCACAGAGTTCACGCATGTGAACACGAATCCGCATGGTCTCTGAAGGGGCTCTGCACTGGGACCACTTCCGTGAGTGAGCTTGTGTGTGTGTGTGTGTGCGTGTGCGTGTGCGTGTGCGTGCGTGCGTGCGCGTGCGCGTGTGCGAGAGAGAGAGAGAGAGAGAGAAAGAGAGAGAGAGAGAGAGAGAGAGAGAGAGAGAGAGAGAGAGAGAGAGAGAGAGAGAGAGAGAGAGAGAAAGAGAGAGAGAGAGAGAGAGAGAGAGAGAGAGAGAGAGAAAGAGAGAGAGAGAGAGAGAGAGAGAGAGAGAGAGAGAGAGAGAGAGAGAGAGAGAAAGAGAGAGAGAGAGAGAGAGAGAGAGAGAGAGAGAGAGAGAGCGTAACACCCCAGGCATCATAATATTTATCACTGTCTCTGTTATGGTAACCATGCTTAGTGAAATCTGCTGATGCAAGTTTGTGCATGCGCGCGCGCGTGTGTGTGTGTGTGTGTGTGTGTGTGTGTGTGTGTGTGTGTGTGTGTGTGTGTGTGTGTGTGTGTGTGTGTGTGTGTGTGCGCTTGTGAAATATAATATTCACTTCCAAACCACACAATTTTATGGTTGTATCTAAGTCACTGGGACAACAAAGAAAAAAAAAATAAAGGAAAGCTCTGCACTGTTTTTCTCCAAACTTCCAGTCTATATAGACTTTCTCAAGGCATACTGGGAAAACAAAATGAAACGCTGAAATCTAAAATAAACGTTTTTACAGTAGGTTTTTACTCTTAAGTTTTGAACAGAGCTGTTTTTGACACTGGCTGGTGTGTAGCAGTATCATGGTGTTATGAAATGCGAGTCAAGCAGCATCTGTCCAGACCGAGTTTCTAAATGACATTTCAGATGAGCAGAACAGAGCAAAATCAGGCTGGATCCCATGGGCTACCACTTTTGGTAAAAAAAATGGCACATCTTCCTATTTTCTATCTGGGCTATTCCACGAGGGCTGTGGCGTAGAAGTTAACATTGAAATAGAGCGGAACAAATGTGTAGACGACTCAACTTTCAAGATCAAGGTTTACAAATTTCAGTGGGTTTTAAAATAGGAGACTCTGGTTTCATACTAGTTCAAAAGTGGGTCAAAAAAAAGATGTTGCTTCCCCGGCAACAGAGTAGCAGACACAGACTATCCATAATAGAAAAAATAGTGTTATTCTTCAATACCATTTTTCCCACCCTAACGTCATGGTCAATGCAAGATCATAATAATGGACTCAAGCTCACAAAAAAGGAGAGCACTAGAGTAAATCATTTGGTGAGGGGAAAGAAAAAGAGAGCATGCTTGCTGTGAAAATAGGTGATGCAATGTGAAGAGCCTTCATTCCTTTCTCTGCTAGGCTGCTAGTCTGGCTCCAGCCACTTTTTCTCGCCACGATTCAGGTCTAGTGATGCTGCCTACGGCACCAGTCAGTACCGATTGAAAATCCAAGAACACAGCAGCCGATTGGTTATCAGCCCCGTCACTCAACAACGTCAAACTACTCACATAACTATCAATCTGGCTATTAAAAATCAGCATAAATAACAGCAACAGCAACATCCAACATATTTTATCACTTTTGTTCACTTGCTAGTAGCGCTCGTCGACTGTTTGTTGGTATATGGCCAAAGACTGAAACTTTGACACCTCCCATCCCACTTAGACTGAATAATGAAATGAAATGATAGTTCACACTGAGTGTCATGGCCTAGGCCTATCAAACCATAACAGGATGCGTTGTGTTCACTAGGATGTGTGAGGGCTGTGTGCGTGTCATATGATAACGTGTACAAGGTGAGGGGAGGCAGCAGGTTCAAGCGTTTTGGCTAATGGTCAACATATTGTTTCGATGAGGAGCCCAACGTAGCGCACGCACACACAGACACGCTGGTTGTGCTGCTCACGCTGTGCACGTACACTACAGGACTGTACTGTACAATGCTGGCCAGTCTAGATGGCCTTTTAGTTGATGGTCAAGAAGATAGTGTATTATTTATTGGTCCTGGAATGTCAGTTAGATCATTCTTTAATGTAGTGTTTTAACTTTCATTGAGAAATAGCAGGCGTTCACGGCTCATAGTCGTGAACGCCTGGGAGAATGTGAGAGTGCAGCACAAATCTTTTGGTATGCTCTTTCAGAGCGAATGTTTTGCTAAATCTACAATGTCAGGAAGAAATGGGTTCAATTATGCCTTGTTCATTTGGTAGAATTATTACACATTAGATGACCCACAGACACACACACACTTAACTCCACACATCTCAACCATTTATCTTGCATCTAATTGTTCTCCATTTCTCAAATTTTCTAAACTTACTTCTTGGACCTCATAGGTATGTGTGTGGTGCGAATGCACGCACACACACACACAGACACACACAGACGGGCACAGATCCAAGTACCTCCGGGGGTGCCAGCAGGATGCCAGGGTGCCTGCTGTCTACTGATTAGCCATAATGTCTGTACCATGTGGAGAGAGAGAGAGAGAAAGAGGACCTACAGAGAGAGAGAGAGAGAGAGAGAGAGAGAGAGAGAAAGAGGACCTACAGTACTGTACTCACCCCATAAAAACAGTCTGCCGCTGGCTGGCTGGGTGACTGACTGACTAACTATATATCTGTCCTCTCTATCATGTCTAACAGGCGGTGCCTGGGCCTTCTAGGTAACGGCAATATCTTCACCTTCACTGTTGATTGATTTTCAAACTTGTTTTAATTTCGAGGACAAGTGCAAATGGGTCCACTATTTATTCAGAATTTGAGCCACGGACCAGCATTTGATGCAGCATTTAGTCCCACATTTTAGACCCCAAAAACTAAAGATTTCTTTTGCTTTTGTCCTCTATGCCAGGATGGATTTGGGAACAAAAAACAAAAGAGGCAAACATGCAGATCATAAATGACCATTAATCTTCTACATTCTCTATTTGTGTAGACTTGGGGCTAATTCAGATGGTGAATATTTGAGAGCGTAAACATGAAACCAAATGGACCCGCAAGGGTCCATTTGGTTTCATGTTTACGCTCTCCAAGAGTTACATCTGGTTCCCAACTTTCCTGCGGACCACCTGCAATCTTCTCAGGGACCACCGGTGGTCCTTTCAGGGACCGCTGGGGGTCCCCTGCTCTGAGAGTTACAACCCCAAGGGAGTCAGTCCCTGGACCCCAGCTTGAGTATCACTATACTCAAGACTCTGGTCTGCAGTGTGAACTGCTGCATTCACTGGGGAAAACGTCTTTTCCCAGACATATATATCCACTGCTCTGTTTTGATGTCGGGGGAAAACACATTAGTCTATGTCTAGGGCTAGTCGTTGTAAAAACACAATTTCCATCGAAGCTTATGTCATTATCTCTGCCAGACTCATCTGGTGAAGTCGCAGATGATTCAATGTATTTGAACGACCTACGGTTCAGCAACTACAGGACAAAATGTAAAGCAGACAGAAATAAAGCCACTATTATTTATCATACAGGCGGTGTGCATGCAAACTTGTCATTAAAGGCAATAGAGGCAACTTTAGTGTGTACAAACACTGTGTTTGTAAACAGATGTGTTTAAAAACAGCATCTAACTCCACCTCTAACTCCACTCTATTGGCTCATTATGAATCAGCTGGAGACTGCTGTTCTGTGATTGGCTAAAAAGCTGCCTCAACCCCACACCACATCCCCTCCCCTCACAAATTAGAACCGACAAATGTTTTGTTTTCATGATTTGTTGACAACAAAGTTTTGGACCGTCTGCAGGGCGAAGCAAGTGTCTGTCTGCAGGGAAACAGCTGCAGCAAGTAGGCAAGGCAACGTAGAGGGGGAAAATGCAAAAAATATAGCTATATATCTATTTTGATTTTTGGCTAAAAAGTAGCCTCTAACTACCTTTAAGTCAAAAAACAAATACAAAACGCTACAAAAAGTTAGGACTGGGGGTACGACGTCCATGGAAATCATAAGACTAAGTCTGATCTTCAGATCCTTCCACAACCAAGGTCCCAAATAAGAAAGGCCTTCTTTTACCCGCCTCAGATTTTTAATGAAGGCACGAATGATTGCCACATATAACGGTTTCCTTGGTGTGTGTGTTTTTCTCTTCCATCCTCTAATATTTATAGCTATAGCGCTTAGTGTCACGGCATGGACAGCCCTTAACAATGGACATGGATTGATGCAGCGGAACGTGACTAATGGTGTAATACAGATGTGCTGTACTTGTACGATTGTTTAGGTTAGCGCAGCGCTCAACCAGGACAATGGGAGGATAGAGCTGGAGGCTGATATCATGTCAGATGACAAAGTGCTACTGCAGGGGCTGCAAGTTGATTTGGGTTAGAGCGCTGTGCAGTGCCAAGTAGGAGGAGAGGGTTCAATGAGTTTGTTGTGGGTTTAAGGTCCACGGGTTAATGGACCAAACAGATGCTGCTTCTATACCAGCCTGAGACGGATATTTTCAACTCAAAGACCAGTGTGTGCATGCGTGTGGGCGAGCGTGCGTGTGTTGGCTGAAAGCAGACCCTTGCTAAAGATTGTGAAAGGGGAATTCCACCCATTTTTCCACCCATTTTCAACAGAAAAAAAAGAAGTGTCTAAAGAAATCCATAAACAGTGAAAATACATCTTGATGATGTCATCAAGATGTTTCACCATGTTAGTGGTTTTCTTCAGACCGCCATTTCTTGGGAACACAGAATGAGGGAACTTTTTTATCATGTCCACCCAGCACCTCTAGGGTATATTAATGACATATTAGAATGTTGAAATTGAGTGGAATTCCCCTTTAAGTGTAGGAAAATACACTATAATAAGCATCATTGCTGAGAATAAATGCACTAGAATCTCACAAGAAAAACTGCCCACAGGCTCGCTTCAAAGTGAGATCTCTTCAATGTTTCATTCGGCGACATCAATGCTGAGCTATCCTTATCTCTATAGTTTCTTACTTAACCCACTTTGGAACACATATTAGCGTTTAACCACTTTCAACCCTTATTTTAAACTTCAGAAAATTCAGATCAACAAGTTTGTACGTCTAATAGTCTTGGGCAATATACCGGTATTACTGTTATCGCGATATTGGAAATCAATACCGAGTATTATCGTTGTACCGAATATCGTCAAATACCAACATTATACTGTAGCTATTAAAATATGAGCAATGAGACTTTTAATTGTAACTATACAAACAATTTTCATGTTACACACATGACTAAAATAGCCCTTATTTGGGCTGGAAACATGTATTTTCAACTCAAGTTTGTCTCTATTTAGGCTGCTTGAATAGCATAGCGATCAGTTTTTGACCGCTCAATGTCGCAATTCTGAGAACTAGGTGACTGGTGGAACGTGTCTGACTCACGATGGCACGCCATTAATAACGGTAATATCGAATATTGAGCTAATTAGCACGTTATCAATACCGATATTAAAAAAATCAACACCGCCTAAGACTACTGTCAACGGTCGTAATCCATACCTGCTTGTACATTCTTCCCTGAATTTGATCTCATATCACCAAAAAAATATGTGCAAGCGAGGAAAAGAGATCCTCAGCTTTCCATTAAAATAGTTCGTTTAAATTTGCCGGATTTGGGAGTGGGATTCAAACCTGCAACAGGCCGTCTTTGCAGCATTGCAGCCTTGCGGGTGCCTGAACCACAACGCCAGCAGCCCCGGGCAAACATACAGTAAATGCTTACATAAATGAAGATGATGTGTGCACAATCTTTCTCCACTAATACCTACTTCTCCACTTACACTACCAAGTAAGACATTCTAAGCTAAAAAGGTGGTATGGCCTCTGCTCTGCCTAATCAACCAGAAACCAGAAAACAGTTCATGCGCTTACTAATCTCTGCAGGCGGAAATGTACGACAGAAGTATGCAATATCACTCAGAGAACAACTGAACATTGTTACGACAAACACGAAATGATGTAAGATGAAGGCAATACTCTAATTACACACGCCTGCCCCGAGTTGAGACCCCCATCCATCCCCCAGCCCTCCCTATAACAACATTACCTTCACCATTGATTCTGCAGGGGAAGCATGAGGCCTGTTTTCACCGGTTTCCCGATATAACACATTGTGTTTGGAATTCAAGGTGTCATCGTCACCTAGATACTCACATACACATGTAGTGCATACCCACACCCACAGTATCTACAAGCAGGGGCGGATGTAACATTTCCAAATTGGGGGGCAGGAGAAAAAGGTATCGTATGGCATGGTATCGATGAAGCCGCACCCATACCATTTTTGGTTACATAACTTGTATTAGGCAATTACGCATCAATAACAGCATCAGTTGTTGTGGAAGTTGCAACAGACACGCAGCATGCATAAAGCTAAAGGTCTGACTCAGAGAGTTTTCTGTTTTCAATGATGAAATGTAGTTAGTTAGTTAGTAACAGTAATGGTGTTTCGAATCATTTTATATGTAAGCAATTGAAATATCTTTGAAATTTGGGTTGTTTTGCATGCCATCATGTCATGTTTGGGGGCATTGCCCCCCCATGCCCATGCCTAGATCCGCCCCTGTCTACAAGAAAAAAAAACCCTCAAACTGCTACATTGTGTATTCGTTCCGCTCATATTTCATAACACACGCGGTGTATGAAGCCGTCTTCAGTTGCACGACAATAGCTGTTGTCTACCGTTGTGCTCAGGGAGCATCTCGGGGGGATGCATGATGCAACACACCGATGCGTTCTGGGCAATCTCCTCTCTCTCTTCTACTATTATAAAACCCGACATATCCACCGCTGATGAAAGGGCATGAATGGCAGATCTACAAGCTCATGGCTTGACGTCGTGTAGCTTGTAGATCTGCTATTTACAGCAGTAGTTTTCAACCTTTTTGATACCAGGGCCCACTATTTATTCAGCATTTGAGCCACTGTGACGGACCACCATTTGAGGACATTTTAGCCCCACAGACCCCAAAACTCAAGATTTCTTTTGCTTTTGTCCACAATTCCAGGCTGGATTTTCAGAAACAAAACAGTCAAACATACAGATCATTAATATTTTACATTCTCTAGTGGTGTAGACTTGGGCTAAATCAGATGATTTCATTTTTATGCTCTCAAAGAGCGAAAGTAAACCAACTTTCCATCATTTAGCCTGGGGACCACCGGGAACCCTGTCAAGGACCACCTGTTGAAAACCCCTGATTTACGGAGCACATTACAGCCACGCGGCCAAGTATATTATGAATCAGGTTTACTCAGGCTTCTCTCATACTTGTCTATGGCCTGCCCCCTGAATGCATGTGCACGCAGGCACGTGCACACGCACACACACGCACACACACACCCCTACCTTTCATTCTCATCATTTCCCTAGTACCAACCAAATCAAACATTCTCTTTTTTCCATTAAAATGCAATAAAATGTGCATATATATGAACATAATGATGAATTAATGAAGCAGAATAATATGAAAAAGAGATAAAAAAAAACGACACATGTGGAATATGAAAACACAGGGAATGAAAGCGGATCATAAAAATAAATAATAATGTAAATCACAGTATAAAGACGCATCCGGGGCGTTTGCCTTTGTATGCATTTCTCTCCTTTTCTACCTGCTCCTTTCTTCATGCTCTCCCATCTCTCTCTACACTTCTTCTTTCATTCTCTCCCTCTATTAATGCTGTTTTACTTATTCTCATGCATGGCCGGATCTAGAGGGGGGCAGGGGTGGGCAGAGCCCACCCAAATGTGCATCCTGCCCACCCAATGAAAGGTAATGTCAGTGGTTTTCAAACAGTGGTCTGAGGACCACCAGTGGTCCTTCAGAGAGAGGTGGTCCCCAGATAAATGGTGTGGAGTTGGTTAACCAGATGTAACTCTTTGAGTGTAAAAATGAACCCAAATGGAACCTTGCGGGTCGATTTGGTTTCATTTTTACACTCTCAAGAGTTAAAATATTCATTATCTGAAGTAGCTCAAGTCTACACAACTAGAGAATGTAGAAGATTAATGGTCATTTTGATCTGTATGTTTGACTGTGTTGTTTCCCAAATCCAGCCTGGAATTGTTGACAAAAGCAAAAGAAATCTTTAGTTTTGGGGTCTGTGTGGGGGGTAAAATGTTCTCAAATGGTGGTCCGTGGCTCAAAAGTAGAGCCCGACCGATATATCTGTCGTACCGGTATATCGGCCGATATCGATACCGATATATCGGCATCGGTATCGGTGATATTCGCACCGATATATCGGTCGATACATCGGCCATTATATCGGTAAAATCTGCCCATATATCGGTAACATCGGCCAATATATCGGCCGATATTTGCCTGGAACAGAAAAAGAAACAGCAAATGGAATTATTTCACAAAAGTAAATGATGTCAATGTCGTATTCTATTGTTTACTTGAAAGAGACAATAAATTTGACGTTTAGAAGTTTTTCAAATGTATTTTTAATTATTTTAATTAATTATTATACATCGGTCACAAACATCGGTAACATCGGTGCAGTTTTTTCCAAAAATCGGTATCGGCCACAAAAATAAGGCATCGGTCGGGCTCTACTCAAATGCCAAATAAATAGTGGGCCCCGGTGTCAAAAAGATTGAAAACCACTGCTTCATATGAAAAACTTTGGAGTTGCCCACCCTACTATTCTTCTAGCCCACCCTAGTAGGTCCGGCTAAATCCGGCCCTGTTCTCTGCCATTTTTCTTTGGAGTTCTGAATGTGAGCTGTATCTTCCCCAAGGCTCTGCTGAGTGCTCAGAGTCCTCCTAGCTGCAGCAACACTGCCCCCTTTTGGCAGGTACACTTACTGCACTGAGTGATCAATCAAGGGTTTTCAACCTTTTTGATACCAGGGCCCACTATTTATTCAGCATTTGAGCCACGGACCACCATTTCATGACATTTTCATTCCACAGACCCCAATTTTTGCTTTTGTCCACAATTCCAGGCTAGATTTCAGAAACAAAACAGTTAAACATACAGATCAAAATGACCATTAATCTTCCACATTCTCTAGTTGATTCAGAGGACGAATATTTTAACACATTTGCCGCGACTGCACGTTCGTCATTTTCTGCTATATGCCACGGCTCAAGCCAGTGCAATCGTAAAAATATATATATTTTGAAGTGCCAGATATCCTAAACAGGATGTGCGATGATGTCATGCTGTTTCTGGTGTCTTGACTAACCTGTCCTATCACGATTTGAGCAAAAATTTCCGGGTCAAAAGTCAGGAAGTGACGTCTAGCCCTAATTGATTTACCCGTGCGCTCACGACATTCAGGGGCAGATTCTCAGGAGAGGCTTTTGAATGCATTGGATTGAATGGGTGCCAATGGGACAAAAAAAAAGTTGTCGCGGCAATTCTGTTCCAAATGAAAGTCAGCAACGGGATCTTTATCAGACGATGCACTGGGACTAATAGTTGGATTAAAGAATGAAATCTACATTTCGTCGTTACCGGCGGACGAGACCACACGCAACACGCAGTCCCGTCCGCCACAGCCACAGCCTTGTGGCAAACAAGTTGAAGGAAATAGCGAAAAAGATACGAGGTTTCTGACTCGACTGTGACAATATCCAAACGGTATTACAGCAGATGGGGTTTGGGAAAAGGCCTGGGAATGATCAACTAATGGCTCTCTGTGGTCAGACGTGTGTCTGGCGCTCCGGGGGGGGGTGTGTTATTAGACAGATACAGTCGGTCAGCCCCTGCATGGTCCACTCTAAATCATCTGTTGTTGTGGGGTGCAGACAGACACGGAGAGAGAGAGAGAGAGGCAGCATTGCAGTAGAAGAAGACTGCAGTAAAAAAGGGAGAAAAAAAGATATACAGTAGGTACAAGAAGAGAACACCACAACGATGACGATGGTGGGGCTGCGTGGGAATCCGCCACCGTGCCACTGTAGGGCCATAAATATCACATTTACAGATGGCACAGACATAACAGCCTGTTTGGCAGAAGGATAGAGAGGGAGAGAGGTAGGGAGAGGGAGGGGGGGGCGTGTGAACATGTCATGGTGGCTGGCTGGGGTACATGTTTTGCCACGTGCGCATGCGTGCGTCGCGCATGCGCACACCCCCACACACGCACGTGCGCACGCTCTCTCCCCCATGTCAGTCACTCTATCAATTTCTGCCTTCGTTGTAGTACTGTAAATGTTCTCCTCACCCTCCCTCCCTCTTACACACACACACACACACACACACACACGCGTGCGCGCAAACATACAGTATACACACGCGCAAGTCGCGCATGCCACTTCCTCCCAGCCTGGCAGGCTGTTCCCACAGACCACAGCTGGCTGGTGTGTGTGTGTGTGTGTGTGTGTGTGTGTCAGAATTAAAGTCTCGTGGAGTATGAGAGACCTCTTGTGGTGAAGTCTAGATAATGCTCCAGTCTAGCTTTAGTCTGGCCAGTGTGTTGATGGAGTAATGGAATATGAAGTCGACTAGAGCCTTGATACAATTACAATGCAGTTCTCCTCATTCCAGAGCCACTCACAGTGAAGCACAGGGGTGTTTTTTTGTCTTGTCATTTACTTTTATGGATACAATTAGGCATTGTAAACAATCTTTCTCAATATGCTATACTTGTTTTAATAGCATGTCTGTGTGTGTTGCGCAGGTGCACGCAAATACGCATGCAAATGCAAGTGTGCATGCACATGTCTTAAAGGGGAATTCCACTCATTTTCAATGTTTTACTATGTCATGAATATACGTTAGAGATGTTGTGTGGACATGATAAAAAAAGGTTCTCCCATTCTGTGTTTCCTAGAAATGGAGTTCTGAAAAAAATCCAAAATCCTAAAAGTCCCACTACAACACTGGTGAAGCATCACAACGGAAAGCCATGAGGCCGAGTCAACAAGGTCCATGAGTATTTAGACACACAGCAAATACTTATGGTTTGGTTCTTGGAAGAGATAGCATTCTCAGGCAACACAAACAATCACATTTGTGTTTCTGTAGTTTTGTTAAAGGAAAAGAGTTGTTGTCATACATAAGATGCACTTCAGGACTAGAGTTAAGTTAAACATAATTGTATTTATAGATAATTGTATTTATAGAAATACTGCATTACAAGTAAAAGGCCTAAATTCTCATACAAAGTGTTTCTTGAGTATAGGGCCGCTCACAACAGGCAAAGATAACTACGTACGTAATACAGAGTCTGTTTTACACACAAATCACAGGTGATATTTTTGTCCATACATACTCTAGTTGCGCAACTACTATAGGCTTAAACAGTATGCCACGGTGGTCACTGCACAACAATCTGTTTTCACTAACCACTGTTTCAGTACAAAGAATTGGCATCAAGAATATACCCAGGGCCCAATCCTATATGCCACCATAGCCCTTATGCCTATACTGTTTACTTTTATTTTAACTCTTTGTTTTAGTGATTTTTGCATACAATTGTTCAAATAGCCAAATCTACATTGTTGATGTACGACTATTTTCAATGTTTGAATAAAAAGATAAGGAGAATAAATCGGGCTTAATACATCCCGTTTAATAATAATAATGTTTTCAAAACTACAAGTACAGGTAAGTCACGGCTGTGTCAGATCTCTTTCATCTAATGCAAAGAAAAACCTCAAATTATATTCACAAAAACATGCCCAGCATGGTTCGTTTGGAGTTCACTGTGTGTGAGCCTAGTTGCACTCCAGAGGGAAAAGAAGCAAAAAAGGGAACAATCACTGCGATGAAATCTTCAAAAAGAAATAGCTTGCGTTTTGATTTGCCCAAAGCAACAACTGCAATCATTTCAAGTGCACTTGGAAGTGCACTTGAGGTGAGCATTGCGTGCATGTGTGGGTGTGTGTGTACTGGGTACCCCAGGAGTGACCCATAAAAATCAAAAGAGTACAGCATTCTCCTGTTCATTTTGTTTGTTAGAAGGAGCAGATAATAAATCATCTTATTGCAGGTGGTCCCTTTCGTCTTAAACAACGTGAGCTTGTAGATTGTCTATTTTGACAAATAGATTTGGAGTAGACTGAACTACTGTAGAGCCCGACCGATATGGAATTTTTGGGGACAATGCGATAACCGATACAATAGAGGTATACAAGCCCCGATAACCGATTTGCAACCAATACAGGTATACCCGTTTTGTTTAGCTGGAATGAAAATGGAAAATGTTTTTTGTGCCGTTATGATTATGCAGAAGTACAGTCACATTGACAGTAGTACCGGCAAACTGCCTTCTTAAACCAATGTCTAAGTTTTCAGTCAAGTTGTCAACGAACAAATGGAGTAGAGAGAATCGTGACACAGACAAAAACAAAACACAGTGTAACTCTGCAGCACCATTGGCATCACTTTGCCGCATAAACATAAAAAACGCTGTAGCAGCTACTAGTGTGCACTGTGCACTTTCTTAAAAAATCCACCACCGATAGAAAGGGGGACCCCCCCTCCCCAACACAATAGACCTAGAGTGAACCAGCATACCAAGCAGTGTTGTTTTTGTTTTTTTAGAATATTTTGATTTATTCTTAGTTTTAGTCTTTTCAATAAGGCATATTTAGTCTTTTAGTCCCATTTAGACTTCTGAAATTCATTTTTTAGTCTTAGTCGACAAAATGTCAAAAAGGATTTAGTCTAGTCTTAGTCTTTTAGTCTTAGTCTTGGTAGTTTAGCCTTACATACAAATACATTGAAGTTTTATACAGATTTATAGTTTTTAGTGTGAAACATTTTTTACTGCAATAGTAATAAGTTTACTGCAATAGCAATAAGTTCCTTTCCTAAAAAGGTAGGCAATGTATACTGCAGATATGTTCAATGCTCTAAAAGAATGTGAAAAAAAAGATGTTTTCTATTTCCATTAGTCTTAGGTTATGATTTAGTCTTCGTCTTAGTCTTAGTCTTTTGAAAACACACATCTTTTAATCTCATTTAGTCTTTTGAGATTCATCAGTTAGTCTAGTCTTAGTCGACGAAATATCAAAACCTTAGTCAACTTAGTCTTTAGTCTTAGTCGACAAAATCAACACTGATACCAAGTACTGTTACAACTCAGGTCTGTTCCACTAAGACAGCGTGGTTTAAGTTCACTAAACTGTACAGTCTGTTTGTACCACTATTACAAGTCACACTTCCAGCCTCCTTTCCCGCAAACAAACAACAGTTTTTTCCCCAGCAACTCTGGTTATCAGCAAAGTAAAAGCCCGATTTAGAAGTCACACATCTGAAATTACCGACTGACGTAATGTCAACGCTAGAGCCAGGGACTTTCAGGCATAACGACTCAACAACAATGAGTAGAACAGTTGGCACAGTGGGCACAAGGCCTTCAAAAACTAAAGGAAATTCCTCTGCATAACAAAGTGATCATTCAGAGACAAGCTTTTTCACAGACTGCCAGTATAGGAGTGCCATTATTTTGGAGGAACTTTTTGTGCTGCATTGACGCCACGCCGCCAACAGAGGGCGCCAGCATTCCTCCGTACTCCAGCCATCAGCGGTAAACCTTGGGCCTCACACTGTTGACACTTTTCCAGGTATTCTGATCCAGTTATAATAAGATAATATATGCCAAGAACCACCAAAAGAGAAGATATTTTAACAGTCTCTAACAGTGGTTCTCAAACATTTTAATTTCTAGGACCTCCAGTTTGAACTGAATTAACCTACAGACTGCCAATGAATGGCATTCTATCTCGGGACCGACCGACAATTTATATTTTTAAGTCAAGGTTAATTTCACTCTGAGAGCGTACAAATGGAACCAAATGGACCCAAATAAACCCATTAGGGTCCATTTTTGTAAGCTCTCAACTTTAGGAAGACATGTACTAATCCACTTAGTTTTTGTGTGCGTGTGCCCGCGCACATGCGCGCACATGCATGTGCGTGCGTGCATGCACTGATAAGAGCACCCCTGACATCGCAGTTGCCTTCTTTGTAAATCTTACTTTATCCCACAACTGTCAAACAAAAGTAGTAAATATAGCAGATCAACAAGCTTGCATTGTGAGCACTCAAATAGGAGGGTTTGTTGTTTTTATACTAGCAGAGCAGAAGCGTCTCACATCTCTCTGTCAGGTCTCTATGCTGGAGGACCATAACAAAGACTCCGGAAAGTCAAAATAACTCACAATGCGACACAAAATACCTCCTTGGCAGCCTGCACTGGAAATTTGCCATTGATCTGTTCATTGGATTTTGCGGCTGTGCACACAGACACGCACACACACACACACACACACCTGCTCGATCGTTTGGACGGAAATGATCGGCGACTTCTCATGATGAATCCACATCAACCACTAATTTAATAAAAAGACAGGAGGCGTGACACAAAGGAAGGGGAGAGAGGAGGAAATCCTTCTGCCAAATAAGTGGGAAGCAACCTGGGCCTGGCCTGTGTTTTCATGCAGACTAACACGTTTCCTCCATGGCCCTGCTATGTATTGACTACCCACGTCTCCCGTGGTGAAGGAAAATGTGAAGTAACTGCAACTTAACCAGTTTTAAAAATACATTAATGTCTTCTACATATATAACTATAGTATAGTTATATAACTATAACTGAGACCTTTTTGGTTATGGCTTATAGGATCAAGAATGCCCACTTCTCATATCCTCAACCACGGCAGATAAAACTTGACTTGGGGTCAGTTGTGGTGTCGTCTCCGGTTCGTGTCCATGTAAGGTCGTGTGGTCACAGCTGACCTGCTCTACTCTCTCTAGCTTTCTGGACATCTCCCCTCCCCCTCCTTGTGATCTCTCTCTCTCTCTCTCTCTCTCTCTCTCTCTCTCTCTCTCTCTCTCTCTCTCTCTCTCTCTCTCTCTCTCTCTCTCTCTCTCTCTCTCTCTCTCTCTCTCTCTCTCTCTCTCTCTCTCTCTCTCTCTGCCCTACCATACTCAGGGAACATTATGAGAACCAATCTGGTTACAGCAGAAATTCCTTACCAATACAGTCCTTCACCAAAGTCTTAAACCTTGACCGATTGTTCACCCAAGGATGGTTTTTCGTTGGTACAGTACTAGAACTACATCTACATCTGATGGTCAGAGGTTAAAGGGGGACTCCACCCATTTTCAACATTTTAATATGTCATTAATATACCTTAGAGATGTTGTGTGGACATGATAAAAAAAAAGTTGCCCCAATTCTGTATTTCCAAGAAAAGGAGGTCTGAAGAAAACCATTAACATGGTAAAACATCTTGATGACATCATCAAGATGTATTTTCACCATGTTAATGGATTTCTTTAAACACTTCTTTTTTCTGAGAGCGTACAAATGGAACCAAATGAACCCATTAGGGTTCATTTGGTTGCATTTGTACGCTCTCAGAAAAAATGTAGAAAATGGGTGGAGTTCCCCTTTAAGATCAACTCAGGTCAGTTATTGATTCGTACAAGTTTATGTATTAATGTACAGGGCAGCATACAGGTACACGAACACCGTATCCATAACACACACACACACCCTCTGACTGTGCGTGTCTGCCGATGCGTGCGTGATCACCACCGGCGTCATAGCAACCAGGGCCAACAAGGACCACTGTCACACACAGAGTTTACCCATGAGGCACCAGGAGAAACCTCCCATAAGGCCTTGCATTCATTCATCAGCAGGAGTGACTAGCGCCACTGTCTGCCAGGGCACAAGAGGTGACCTGTTTCAAAACGCAAAGAAGAAAACCCACCGCAACGCCAATGACACTTCACCATTTTTTAAACAGCTTCTCAAAGGACGCGTAAACATTTTTGGCACGTTTCGGGCTGTGTGTGACGTCAGGGTTTTTTTTTTGTTTTTTTTTTTTTCCAAGATGGATTTCCAACCAAATAATAATTCTCACACATGAGAGCCTGAAGCGTATATGGCGGGGCTTGTTGGGGCGAACACTCACTACATGTGACTTCTAAAATGTGACTGAATGGCACAATTTGCAAGTCAAACGTTACGTCCCATAAGAACGTCTGGGGAGGGAGCATAAAGAAAGGTCAGTGTTTTAAGGGGCTGTGGCCCCCGGACCGCCGACACACAGCTTCATTGAGGCGTCCAAGCCAAAGCTACAACCAGCGCGTCTTACCCGTGGCCTTTCAAAACATGACTGTGTGTAAATTCGATCTGCTGCGGAACAGCAGAATGTGTCTGTTGAGAAACGCACAAGTAGAGGCTCACAGCCTCTACATATCAGGGCCGGATCTAGGCATGGGCATGGGGGAGCAATGCCCCCCTAAATGCCTTCATTTCAAAGATATTTCAAATTAAAGTGCTTATCTTTAAAATTATTTTAAACACTACTACTGATACTAATTACTCTAGTTGTGGCACCACTAAACACTACACAAACACAAAACAGAAAACTCTCTGAGTCAGACCATTAGCTTTATGCACGCTGTGTACCTGTTGCAATTTCAACAACTGGTGTTATTATTGATGCTTATACTTTTCTAATCTAAGTCCTGTAACCGCAAATGGAATGGGTGCGGCTTCAACGCACGTGGTGTGACGCGACACAGGCGATGAAGCCGCCCCCAAACCATTTTCTCCTGCCCCCCAATTGGGAAAGGTTACATCCGGGCCTGGACTCTATGAGTTTGTACATCTGCTATTTTTTAATATTATTCTGAAATCTTGAAAATATTGGAAAATCTCCTCTTCTCTCTCCTCTCCCTTTTGGTCTGTGGCCAAATACGTATCAATTTGGGGATCCTTGACATGAAAAGGTTTGAACGGCTATACAGAACGTTGTAGGACCCGAGAATCGGCGACAGTTCATGGATCGGCTTCACTTGTTAACGGATAATTACTGATGCAAGTCTTCGTACTGTAATAAATCACATGCTTATGGAGCCAGAAGAATGCATTATAAAACAGCCCTGAAATACTGTCGTCGAGGTTGGACGGCGACATCGATCGGAGGCCTTGGAACTTTCCAAAAGCACTGCACGGCCGACCCGCAGTTAAATTCCACGCACGGATGCTTCTGGTAGAGTCTCAGTGGTCAGCCAAACTCATAGTAGCTCACGCAACGCCACACACACAAAAGACACACAGAGCCATTGTGTCTAAGACCCTTGAGTTTTTAGAAGTATGTAATTCTCTGTACATGAACACGATCACTCACACACACACACACACACACACACACACACACACACACACACACACACACACACACACACACACACACACACACACACACACACACACACACACACACACACACACACAGTGTGACTGTCTGAGACCCCTCTCTGTCTGCCCCTCTGAGAGCTTTCGCCTTGGATCGTAGAAGTTTTTCCGTGAGGCTAGAGCCCCGTCTACAGCTAATACAGCCATCTTGTTCCTATTAGCGATTGGAGGGAGGGGGAGAGACAGAGAGGGAGAAGCAGAAATGGGGGGATCAGACAGGGGCGGATCTAGGCATGGGCATGGGGGGGCAATGCCCCCCCCCTAAATGCCCAGTCTGCCCTACCAAACATGCAAAACAACCCAAGATAATTCAAATTAAAGTGCTTCTATTTAAAATGATTTGAAACACTACTACTGCTACTAACTAACTACAGCTGTGTCACCACTAAATCAACAGCATTTCATCATCGAAAACATCAAGTGGTGGTGTGCGGGTCTCCTCCCTTCTAAAGTTTGCTGCTTTGTCTGCCCTAGACCAACGCATCTGCCCAAAACTAGATCGGGTGTGCAGAAGTCCTCTCTCTCCATCATCGAAAACAGAAAACTCTCCGACTCAGACCTTTAGCTTTATGCATGCTGCGTGTCTGTTACAACTTCAACAACAACTGATGTTATTATTGATGCTTTACTTGCCTAACAAAAGTCCTGTAACCTCGCGCCACGGGCGATGAAGCTGCACCCATACCATTTTCTCCTGCCCCCCAAATTGGGAAATGTTACATCCGCCCATGGGATCAGACAGAAAGGGAATGATAGAAGAGGGGTGGGAGAGGGTGAGAGAGGGGTAGGGGTGGAGGAGGTACTGGAACAAATGAGGTCATCTTATATACAGTACGCTCAGCGAAGGAGCCTGGGCGGGGGGCATGTTTCAGACGTACTTTTATATTTACTCCTACTACTATTTATTCATGGCGCTACACTCTTAAGCGAGCCATAAATGTACAAGTATGTCCATAATTACCAGAGATAGACTGTATACATTACAGGCTACTAAGACGGCGCCAGTGCAGTGTCAGAAGCGATGCAGGTCATGCGTTGGGTTAGGATTTATATACCATAACGGCCGATAACACTTGAATTTATGTATACTGGCTTTAGAAGAGGCACCAACTCCGCTAATTCATGAGGAAATCTTCCCAACACAGAATCTGTGTTTTCCTCAGACCCGTGGAAAGTGACAGACACACACATACTGTATACCAGGGCTGGGCATTTATTTTTCCCAAGGGGCCAAATGAAATGCATTAATGGAGGGCAAAGACTAAAGGCTGAACTAAAGTCTGCGTAATATTAATTTAATTTCACAATAAAAGTAAGACGACCCGTTTTGACACCAGGGACCTCTATTTATTCAGTATTTCAGCCACAGAGGACCACCATTTGATGACATTTTTGTCCACAATTCCAGGCTGGTTTTGGGAAACAAAACAGTCAATCATACAGATCAAAATGACCATTAATCTTCTACATTATCTAGTTGTGTAGACTTGGGTTAATTCACGTGATGAATATTTGAGAGTGTACACATGAAACCAAATGGACCCGCAAGGGTCCACTTGGTTTCATCCAGTGTTGACACTTCTGTGCTGCGCGCTGCCCAATCAGTGCGTATGCAGTGCTTGTGTGCACACACACGGAGAAGTGGGGCAAGTTGTTTAGCTCCCGAAGCAGTAAAAAGACGCATTGGTGGCTGTCTGGTTGCTGGTCAACGCATGCCGTCTGTGTCCCGCCCGACTTCCGCGGACCCCCGTCATGTCAGCCTAACCAAACAACATCCACGCTGAAATTATTGTGTTTCGACTGGTGTGTAGCTTCATATGTTTAACGTTAGTCTCCCTCTCCCTGTCTGAAGGAAAGGGAGAGGGAGGAAAAGGAAAAAATCATGGCACTTCATGTCAAAAAGGTTGCCTACCCCTGGCCTACGGTATTGTAATTACATCACATGCACGGCACGCGCACATGCACGGACGTGCACGCGCACGAGCACAGACTCGAAGCCTCACCACCTTGACTAAACAATTTTCTGGGGGAAACACTGCACTCTCAAGAGTTAAAATATTCATCATCTGAATTAGCCAGCCAACGTAAAAGGATGGTTATTTTTTATCTTTGTTTGACTGTTTTGCTTGTGAAATCCATCCTGGAATTGTGGATGAAAGCAAAATGAATCTTTAGTTTTGGGTCTGTGGGGCTAAAATGTCATCAAATGGTGGTCCGTGGCTCAAATACTGAATAAATACAGGGCCCTGGTGTCAAAATGGTTGGTCTTACTCTTACTTTTATGTTGAAATTAAACAAATATAACACAGACTTCAGTTCAGCCTTTAGTCTTGGCCCTCCACAATATTTTATCAGGGGTTGACACTAAGGTCTCCGAGGCACTTGCCCATCGGGCAAGTGCAAGTCAGGTTCTACTTGCCCTCAGCTCATGGTCACTTGCCCCCCAAAAATATATTGTAAATATATTGATGTAACTCTTGAGAACGTAAAAATGAAACCAAATGGACCCTTGCGGGTCCATTTGGTTTCATTTTTACACTCTCAAGAGTTAAAATTCATCATCTTAATTAGCCCAGGTCTACACAACTAGAGAATGTAGAACAGTGGTCTCAAACTGCCGGCCCGCGGGCCATTTCCGGCCCCCGAGATGATATTTTGTGGCCCCCACCTTAATATGAACGTTTAATATTAATGTGGCCCGCGACGGCCGCGAGTTCCCCCGTCAAATGCAACCAAAAGCATTTGCGGGAGAACAGTCTGTTACTATTGACTGTTGATTGCTGAGATCCTGTTTAAAGCCCGCCTACTGGCTTTGCCATTTACACAGAGTAGCAAAGAGGAACCGGATATCCCCCCGTGCAGTTTAGTTCATTCTGATTTGTCGCTGAACTGTCAATCTGATGAAATGCAATGACGCCATTGGCTGCAGTACGGGCGAGATCCTGTCATGGCGTCTCTCTATCCACCGCTCCTTGTTTACAATCACATGTAGGGAAAAGAAAACTTTGCCTTTTTACCAAGGACTGCGTTCGGTTTGATAAATAATGACAGCGGAGCCGTTTTCTATAGCCCGATACGGGCGGATGCATGGCTTATAAAGCACCACGCTGAGCTAAGGTAAGTAACCTAAAACGAGCTGTTGTGTCCCCCTTGCCCGTAGTCGGTGTTGTCCAGGGCAGGCTTACATCTGCGCTGGATAGAATCATAGCCATCTAGTAGAAAATTTGCGACATTGTGGGGTCAGAAACCGAACGTGCCGAATAGTATTTTCAAAGCCCCATTGCGCGACCACTGCAGACAGCATTGCCAGCAAAGATGAGACGTCGCGCAACTGGTATATAGTTTTCAAAGAGGCTAGCGCAAATAAATAAAAGCCTATTTAGGCACGTGTAAAACATGACAACTATTGGGAAACCAATGCTGCTAGTTGGGCCTAAGTGGCGATTTTGATGGTCTACTCTAGCGTCATATTTGCAAGGCTAGTTTCTCAGTGACACTGACAAACTATATTTTTGATTTTATTTATTTTATGACGCTGCTTTGTAGTGGCTGTATAAGTTCAAAATTGCTGTAGTTGGCTTTGTTAGGAGGAATATAAATTGATAGCTAAAGTAAACATTTTGTTACTGCTTCCTTATTGGTTGTAATTCATGCCATCACAATCAAATCAGAGCCACTTTGTTGATGGGTTGGCTGGTCCAGTGGTCCAGTTATTTTGTCCAGGTGTATTGTTTGTAGGTTCTATTGTCCAGTAAATAGTTCATTTAATATTGTTCAATTATAGTTATTATCATCATAATCCTATTATGTGCTACTGAATGAAATAGATAGCACACTGGTATCAAAAGGAAGGAAGGAATAGAAATATTATAGATTTTTTTTTTTTTTTGTGCGACACAACACCACATATGCACACACTCTTTATCCCACATTGGTGAGTCTGAATATACTTAAATTTAAGTGAAATGAAGGCGAAAATGGCAAAAAAAAAAAAAAAAAGGCTTGAAATGGCAAAAAAACGTTTGTCCATGTGGCGCGCTGTGGCTGCGGCCCGGCCTCAACCAGGCTCTGATTCTAGTGGCCCCAAGGCAAATTGAGTTTGAGACCCCTGATGTACAACCCCAATTCCGTTGAAGTTGGGACGTTGTGAAAAATGTCAATAAAACCAGAATGCATTGATTTGCAAATCATTTTCAACCTATATTCAGTTGAATACACCACAAAGACAATATATTTAATGTTCAAACTGATAAACTTTATTGTTTTTGGAAATTATACAATCTTTTGTAAATTGATCCCTGCAACATGTACCAAAAGATTTGGGACGGGGGCAACAAAAAACTGGGAAAGGTCATGAATGCACAAATACCGCCTATTTGGAACATTCCACAGGTAAACAGGTTCATTTTAAACAGTTTAATATTGTGATTGGGTATAACAGGACCATCCCAGTCGTTCAGAATCAAAGATGGGGCGAGGTTCACCACTTTGTGAACAATTCTGTGAGAAAATCATCCAACGGTTTAAAAACAATGTTTCTCAACATTCAATTGCAAGGAATTTGGTGATTTCATCATCTACAGTCCATAATATAATCAAAACATTCAAAGAATCTGAAGAACTTGATATAGTAAAGCGACAAGGCCAAAAACCAACACCGAATACTTTTGACCTTTGATCCCTCAGGTGGCTCTGCATTAAAAACTAACATCATTGTGTAAGGGATATACTGTGTGGACTCAGGAACACTCAGAAAACCATTGTCAGTTTACAGAATTAGTCGCTACACCTGTGATTGCAAGTTAAAACTCTATCATGCAAAGCAAAGCCATACATCAGAAAGGTTGGTTTGAAAAACAACCAGAAAAACAACCAGAAATGCCTTCTCTGGGTCTAATATCATTTGAAATGGTTAGACACAAAGTGGAAAAGTGTGCTGTGGTCTGATGAGTCCACATTTCTAAGGCATTTCTGGTTGTTTTTCAAACCAACCTTTCTGATGTATGGCTTTGCTTTGCATGGTAGAGTTTTAACTTGCAATCGCAGGTGTAGCGACTAATTCTGTAAACTGACAATGGTTTTCTGAGTGTTCCTGAGTCCACACAGTAATATCCCTTACACAATGATGTCAGTTTTTAATGCAGAGCCACCTGAGGGATCAACGGTCAAAAGTATTCGGTGTTGGTTTTTGGCCTTGTCGCTTTACTATAGCAAGTTCTTCCGATTCTTTGAATGTTTTGATTATATTATGGACTGTAGATGATGAAATCACCAAATTCCTTGCAATTGAATGTTGAGAAACATTGTTTTTTAAACCTTTGGATGATTTTCTCACAGAATTGTTCACAAAGTGGTGAACCTCGCCCCATCTTTGATTCTGAACGACTGGGATGGTCCTGTTATACCCAATCACAATATTAAACTGTTTAAAATGAACCTGTTTACCTGTGGAATGTTCCAAACAGGCGTTATTTGTGCATTCATGACCTTTCCCAGTTTTTTGTTGCCCCCGTCCCAACTCTTTTGGTACATGTTGCAGGGATCAATTTACAAAAGATTGTATAATTTCAAAAAACAATAAAGTTTATCAGTTTGAACATTAAATATATTGTCTTTGTGGTGTATTCAACTGAATATAGGTTAAAAACGATTTGCAAATCAATGCATTCTGGTTTTATTGACATTTTTCACAACGTCCCAACTTCAACGGAATTGGGGTTGTAGAAGATTAATGATCATTTTCATCTGTATGTTTGCCTGTTTTGTTTCCCAAATCCAGCCTGGAATTGTGGATAGCTAGAAAGCAGGGAAAGACACAGAGGCAGAGTGCAATGACTGCCTTCAAGACAAATTTATCTTGTGTTGTGTTATAGTGCAATAAGTTGTACACTTGCCCGATCGGGCAACCAGGTAGCAGTCTTCACTTGCCCCACCATTTTTTTTTACTTGCCCCGGGCAAGCGGGCAAGTGTTAGTGTTAACCCCTGTTTTATGTATCTCATTTGGCCCCTTGGGAAAAATAATTGCCCACCCCTGGTATATGCTATGCTATGCTACTTGTAGGCTTACTGCCGTTGCTGCTGTTCCCCCTCAGTGTTCAATGAAGCTCCATCTGTCTGAACATAGTGAGACGTTCAGGACAGAACAGGACAAGAGTCTGGAACAATGCTCTGTCCTCCAGGCCTATTTAACCTCTTGGCCCCACCTGTCTGTCTGTCTGTCTGTCTGTCTGTCTGTCTCTCTGTCTGTCTGTCTGTCTGTCTGTCTGTCTGTCTGTCTGTCTGTCTGTCTGTCTGTCTGTCTGTCTGTCTGTCTGTCTGTCTGCCACTACTAGTGAGTCACCACAGCAATATTCAGCGTAAAGCATGCATGAGGAAACACAGGAATGCACACTCACACACTCACACACTCACACAATGTGTGTCAGGCCGTTAAGCATGGAACGAAACCATCCGTAGAACGACTCACTCGTTACACACATGCACGCGCACTCACACACTAGACGCAGAACACCTGACACACACACATTTTGTATTTTTTTCTTCTTTCATCTATTGTGTGTATGTTCTACTGTGAGATCATAGCACCAATTCCTAGAATGCTAGTACCCTGCCCACACACACACACACACACACACACACACACACACACACACACACACACACACACACACACACACACACACACACACACACACACACACACACACACAGTTTGGTGACTCTCCTGCCGTAAAGTCATAAGCCTATAGAACACCACATTCCTTTGCTGTGTGTGTGTGTGTGTGTGTGTGTGTGTGTGTGTGTGTGTGTGTGTGTGTGTGTGTGTGTGTGTGTGTGTGTGTGTGTGTGTGTGTGTGTGTGTGTGTGTGTGTGTGTGTGTGTATGTGTGTATATACAGTGTAGTGTACGCATATAGAGGAGGATGACGAAACAGAGCAGGAATGTGCATATACGTACTGTGGCAAACCAGGGGGAACAGCCACGCCCACCCCACACAGAAGGAGGCTGGGGGAGGTGATAGAGGGAGTATACTACCCTGTACAGGTGCTGCAGCCAATGGGAGCCTGGGCATGGTCTCACCTGCAGCCAGTCAGGCCATTAGCAGGAGTTATTAAATAGCAGGCGCCCCAGCTGTGCGGGCCTTTCTGTGAGGAAGCATGGAGGAGTGAGGAAGCAACTCTGTTCTCTCTGTTCCTGAGGAGTATTATGATGGCTAAATCACGAGTGAGTACAACCTTTAAATCAAACAAATGGAAACCACCCGGATGTGTGTGTGCGTTGTGGCTCACCTGGTCTCTCTCTCTCCCCCTCCATCCTAGGCCGACTGAACTCCCACACCACTGGGGAAAGCTGTGCTCCCCCCCCCCCCCTCAACCAGATCTCTAAGTCACTAGCTCTCTCTCTGCCTTGCCCCTTCCAGGACTGTGCCGTATGAGTGAAGGAGCCATAGCCCCAGACTGAAGAAGTCCTAAGTTGATTTTTTGCCCCGATTTACCCTACCCCGTACTAGTTAATAAAAAGACAATTTAAGTTACCGGCAGATATTGACTCTGAGCCTCTTATTTTATTGTGAATATTGCCATTCTCCCCTGGGTTGCCACATTTGGTGGAGAATGCGGGCATCGGCGGTCCAGCGCTATATATTCACAATAGAATAAGTACTTGTGAGTGCAACACGCTGCATAATGGAGAACGCTTTGACCAAGCTCATACAGACCCAGGCCCAGCAGGCTAAGGGCCTAGAGGCTTTACAGGAGGCCATTACTAAGCTGAGCACGCACCTGACGAAGTCGGAAATGATAATTGATCCCTGCAAGGTGCTCACCAAACAGACAGCCGATGACGACATTGAGGCGTACCTTGAGATTTTTGAAAGAACCGCAGAGAGAGAGCAGTGGCCAAAGGCGCAGTGGGCAGGCATACTGGCCCCCTTTCTGATAGGAGAAGCACAACGGGCCTACCGGGACCTACCGCACACGGACGTGAACAACTATGATACCTTGAAGGCGGCCATCTTGGCACACTATGGACACAACCTTCAAACCAGAGCACAGCGGTTCCACATGTGGTCATATGACTCCACAGCCCCGGTCCGGCCACAGATTGCTGCCCTGATGCGCCTGACTCGTGCCTGGCTGGTGTCGGGGGAGGGGCCACCAGCCCTGGATAGAATTGTGCTGGACCGCTGCACTAGAGCGCTACCAACCGAGGCCCCGGCGCACCACTAAATCACCGAAGTTGCATGTCTGCGCTGCCACTTCGGATATCCCCCTGTCCTCTGGAACCGAGACCGGTGGAGAGGCTTGCGTCCCTGCCGAGGTCCCCGGGAAGGTCACCGAACCTGATACCTCGACCGACGAGAGTTTTGCTGAAGCGTTCTCACAGTTCCCCCCGGAGGAGGAGGAACCAGGGGTCCGACCCGGACAGTTCGGGACCGCCCAGTTAGAGGATCCCAATCTGGAGCAGGCCAGACGAGATGTGGCTGCCATAGATGGAAAACGGGTCGACGGGGTGAGTGTTGCCAGTTATCCATATTTTGCTGTAAGAAATGGACTGTTTTACAGGGTGGTTAAAGGGGACACAGACCAGGAGGTGGAGCAGTTGCTCGTGCCAAAACGCTACATCCCTAAAGTATTATATTTAGCACATTCTCACCTGCTGGGAGCTCACTTGGGGGTAGAAAAAACTTATGACAGGATTTTGGGCCACTTCTATTGGCCAGGTGTAAAGAAAGCAGTTCAGGAATATTGCAGAAGCTGTGCAGAGTGCCAAAAAAAAGCCCCAAAGGTACAATATCGAAATCCATTGATCCCCTTACCCATAATCGACACCCCCTTCGACAGAATAGCTATGGACATTATTGGTCCACTGACAAAGTCCAGCAGGGGTCATCGGTACATCCTTGTCACGCTGGACTATGCCACCCGCTACCCGGAGGCAGTCCCGCTACGGACAGCCAATGCCAAGACAGTGGCCAGGGAGCTCTTTCTCCTGTTCAGTCGTGCTGGCATCGCGAGAGAAGTTCTCACTGACCAGGGCAGCTGTTTCATGGCACGACTTATGAAGGAGATGTGCAAGCTGTTAAAGGTGAGGCAGATAAGAACATCGGTCTACCACCCGGAGACCGACGGGTTGACGGAACGTTTTAATAAGACCCTAAAACAGATGCTCAGGAAGGTTGTTGATGTTGATGGGAAGGATTGGGACCAGCTAATACCCTATGTCTTGTTTTCCATCCGAGAAGTCCCCCAGGCGTCCACAGGGTTCTCCCCCTTTGAGTTGCTGTATGGACGGAAACCCAGGGGCATGCTGGACCTTGCCAGAGAGGCGTGGGAACAACAGCCGTCCCCTCATCGCTCGGTCATACGTGGACCAGATGCAAGAGCGAATGGGTAAGGTCTGGCCTCTCGTTCGTGAGCATATGCAGAAGGCTCAGCAAGCTCAAGCCCGGGTGTACAACCGCAATGCCCAAGTACGTGAATTTCAGCCGGGGGAACTGGTTCTCGTCCTTGTCCCTACGGCTGAATGTAAGTTCCTCGCCAAGTGGCATGGGCCCTATGAGGTGGTTGAAAAGGTCGGTGAGGTCAACTACAAGGTGAGACAACCCGGGAGGAGAAAATCCAGTCAGATTTATCACGTGAATCTCCTCAAAAAGTGGCACCCACCTGATTGCGTTCCAATAACCTCATTTATTGCAGAAGCCCCAGTCTCTGACCCCGCACAGGTACCTCTAGGACCCCAACTGGCCCCAACCCACCGCCAGGATCTCCGAGAGATGATCAGCCAGTTTAGAGATGTCTTCTCCGACCAGCCTGGGCGGACTGACGTGATACAACACGACATAATCACGGACCCAGGAAAAAAGGTGAGACTCCGCCCTTACCGCATACCTGAGGCCAAGAGGGAGACCATCCGAGATGAGGTCAAGAGAATGCTAGACTTGGGGGTGATTGAGGAATCACAGAGTGCCTGGTCAAGTCCTATTGTTTTGATTCCCAAGCCAGATGGCACAGAGCGCTTCTGCAATGATTTTAGAAAATTGAACGAAATCTCCAAATTCGATTCATACCCTATGCCCAGAGTGGACGAACTCATTGAACGTTTAGGCCCCGCCCGCTTCATATCGACCCTTGACCTCACTAAAGGGTACTGGCAGGTGCCCCTCACTGAAGCTGCGAAGGAGAAAACCGCCTTCTCCACCCCTGAGGGCCTATACCACTACCGGGTCCTGCCTTTTGGGGTCCATGGGGCACCTGCCACGTTCCAGCGCATGATGGACATAATCCTCAGACCTCATCGTGAGTATTCTGCATGTTACATTGATGATATTGCCATATACAGTAATGACTGGAATTCCCATCTGACCCACTTGAGAGCTGTCCTAGGAGCCTTGCGACGTGCTGGTCTGACAGCCAACCCCATGAAATGCCACCTGGGCCTGGAGGAGGCCCAATATTTGGGTTACACAATAGGAAGAGGCAACGTGAAACCACAACTCCGGAAAGTGGAGGCGGTGAAAACCTGGCCTAAGCCTGCCACTAAGCGCCAGGTAAAGTCATTTCTGGGCCTAATTGGCTATTATCAATGTTTCATTCCCCATTTTGCTACAGTTGCAGCACCACTACATGAGATGACCAAGAAAAGCCTCCCAAATCAGGTGGTCTGGACGGCTGAGGCAGAGGAAGCATTTGCCACCCTCCGGAACGCGCTATGCACAGAGCCGGTTCTACGGACCCCTAACTTTAAAGTACCCTTCATTGTACAGGCTGATGCCTCAGGCACCGGGATTGGAGCCGTACTGTCTCAAGTCCAGGATGGAGAGGAACACCCAGTGATCTATATAAGTCGTAAGTTGCAGAAACACGAATTGAATTACTCCACTGTAGAGAAAGAGTGTTTAGCCATCAAATGGGCTCTGCAAAAGTTGCGGTACTATCTACTGGGACGGAGATTTACACTGGTAACCGACCATGCACCACTAAAGTGGATGTCGACTGCTAAGGACAGTAATGCAAGAGTGACAAGATGGTTTTTGGATCTGCAGAATTTTAACTTTGCTG
>CM076976.1:34479638-34642138 GCA_039105355.1 Benthosema pterotum
GGAGAATGGATGGAAAGGGAGAAAGCAAACATGATCTCTTATCTTTATACTGTTGTGTTGGGAAGTACTGTACATTCCAGAGCAGTTTAAAGGAGGGGCGGCTGCAGCAACAACACTGCTCAAGGTAAGGAAAGGGAAAAACTTTCCCTCCATTCTCCCCTGTTCAAAGCGGAGCCTCCTCAAAACACACCTTTACAGCCTGTCACCCCACCCAGCTAATTTCATGTCTCCCCTGCAGCCTTTTAGTCTTCGCTTACGCTATGCTGTAAAGCATACCTGGGCATTACGCGGCCCAGGGGCCAAATGCGGCCCTTTGGCTGACTCTGACCGGCCCACGAGTCCTTAAGAGAGTTCCAGTTAAATATGGAGAGTTTGTTAACCAGATGTAACTCTTGAGAGTGTAAAAATGAAACCAAATGGACCCTTGCGGATCCATTTGGTTTCATGTTTACACTCTCAAGAGTTAAAATATTCATCATCTGAATTACCTAAAATCTACACAATCAGATAATGCAAAAGAATGGTAATTTTTTGATCTACTGTATGTTTGCCTGTTTTGTTTCCCAAATCAAGCCTGCTATTGTGAACCAAAACAAAAGAAATCTTTAGTTTTGGTGTCTGTGGGGCTAAAATGTCATCAAATGTTGGTCCTCTGTGGCTCAAATACTGAATAAATAAGAGAGCCCCGGTATCAAAAAGTTTGGTCTTACTCTTACTTTCATCTCGAAATTAAATTAATACTACGCAGACTTTAGTTCAGGGTTTAGTCTTGGCCCTCCACAATGTTTTATGTATCTCATGTGTCCCCTTGGGAAAAATAATTGCCCACCCCTGCTGTAAAGCATCTTGACTAAAAGGCACAATGTAAAATGTTACTTTCTTGTTTTGTAGCCGCAAAAGTTCTGTAGCCAAAGAGACATGGTAGTGTTTTTCCACGGTACTTTCAGTTTCATTATTACAGCTCTGTGCTTGATTTTTCTATACATGACAAGAGGGGAGCGTTTTTTGTGTTTTTTTACATAAATGACTCACTGTCAACTGTAAACACCCATATACACCCGCACGTACCCATGGGTATCCACACCCACGCACGCATACACAAAAGAGTTACCACGAAATTTATCTGCCAATGTGTTTCACCAGTAATTGTGTTTGACAACATAAAAGATTGAAATTCAACTCCTGTGGGAAACAAAAAAAAAACAAGTCATGCTCTCATACTTTAATGTATCAGGTGGTGTCTGGGGGGAGTTTCATGATGCTGAATCCATTCCAAGCATTATTATTTTAACACTCTCTTTGAGCTAAAAACAGGCACACCATACCATACATACTCGCACACACGTGGGAAGAACCTCCCGCGTTCACAGAGATTTTTGAGAAACAGAAAGCAAAACTAAAACGCATTCTTTTTGTCGTTTGTCTTGTCTTGTCTTGTCTTGTCTTGTCAGGCGGGCAGTTGTAAAAAAATAAAATGGCACAGCAAGCTGTTGAGCTGGACCAGGAGCAGTTCAACTGTCCCATCTGCCTGGACCTGCTGAAGGATCCGGTGACCGTCCCCTGCGGGCACAACTACTGCAGCAGGTGCATAGAGCAGCACTGGGACCATCAGGCGGCGGAGCGGGGCAGGTGGAGCTGCCCGCAGTGCAGACACACGTTCGACTGCAAGCCCGTGCTTAAGAAAAACCACATGCTGGCCGAAGTGGTGGACAAGGTGAAGGAGACGGCGCTCCGAGAACTGTCTCACTGCTACGCCGGGCCGGGAGACGTGGCCTGCGACTGCTGCACGACGGGACGCGAACAGAAAGCCGTCAAGACCTGCCTCCAGTGCATGGTGTCGTACTGCGACGCTCACCTCCAGCCTCACTACCAGTGCCCGGCCTTCAAGAAACACGAGCTTGTCAAAGCCACCTCCAAACTCCGGGAGAACATCTGCTCGTGCCACGACGAGGTGAAGAAGGTGTTCTGCCGCACCGACCGGCAGTGCATCTGCTTCGTGTGCTCCATGGAGGAGCACCGGGGCCACGACACGGTCACGGCCGCGGCCGAGAGGACGGAGAGGCAGAAGGAGCTGGACAGGAGCGAGGAGGAGATCCAGCAGAGGCTCCAGGAGAGGGAGAGGGACCTGGCGCTGCTTCGGCAGGAGGTGAAGAGCATCTGCGTCTCCGCCGACGGCGCGGTGGAGGAGAGCGACACCATCCTGACCGAGCTGATCTCCTCCGTGGAGAAGACGCGGTCGGAGGTGAGGGAGCTGATCAGGGACCAGCAGAAGCGTGAGGTGACCCGGGTGGAGGACCTGAGGAAGGTCATGGAGCAGGAGGTCGCCGAGCTGAGGCGGCAACACGCCGAGGTGAAGCGGCTCTCCCACACCGAGGATCACGTCCACTTTCTACACAGCTACACCTCGCCCCCGAAGATCAGCCAGGGTACGGGCGACGTAATCTGCAGAAAAGCGCAATCTCTAAGCTACTTTGAAGACGTCGCCGCGGTCGTGGCGACGACGAGAGTCAAACTGGAGCAGATCCTGAAAGAGCAAGGCGCGAACATTTCGGAGGCGGTGTGCCAGGTGGACGTTCTTTTGTCAAAGTCGCCGAATCCCGAGACCAGGACGGAGTTCCTAAAGTACTCCCGTCCGATCACGCTGGATCCTAACACGGCGCATCAGTGCCTGTCGCTGTCCAAAGGGGACAGGAAAGCGACGAGGGAAAGCGAAATGCAATTGCATCCCCATCACCCGGAGAGATTCACCGACATGTATCAGGTTCTGAGCGCCGAGGCGCTGACCGAACGCCGCTACTGGGAGGTGGAGTGGAGCGAGAACGCCCACATCGCCGTCGCGTACAAAGACATCGGCAGAACGGGAATCACCAACGAATGCGCGTTCGGATACAACGACAAGAGCTGGTCTCTGCAGTGTTATTGCGGTCTGTTCGCGGGTTACGTTTACAGACACCAGAACGTCAATTACGACATCGGCGGTCGCGTGACCACCAGGATAGGCGTGTACCTGGATCACGGCGCGGGTACGCTGGCCTTCTACAGCATAGAACCGTCCGACACCATGACTCTCCTCCACAGGGTCCAGACCACGTTCACGCAGCCCCTCTATGCCGGGTTTTGGCTTCCATCTTTCTATGGGGGCGAAGCTGAATTTTGTAAACTCACGTAAGATCTCTGCCCTGACTCCCAAATCCAGGGTCAACATTGTTATCCTTCTAAAAAGTATTTTTGTTCCGTTGATGTAAATCGCTGGATTGTTTGTAAAGCAGAATTATTTTTCCATCTCTGTTGGTGTGTCATTCTTTTCCAAGAGTTTACAATATCCACAATACTTTGAATCAGCATTCCATAAATTTGTTTTAGAAGATGCTGTCTTCCCAATGAGTAATAACATACTACTAAAAGATTGAAATTCAAGTCTTGTGGGAAACCCCATACAAAGAGGTCAAAGTCAGGATACTAGTCACAACCTATAGAGAAACATGCAAAATTTTCATCATCATGCTTTTTGTAGCATGTGATATGTCATAACTAGGGGTTTTCATGGTGCCGAATCCTTTAGTACATGTTATTAGACACCATGAGAAGCACATCGGTGAAAAATATTCTTGGTAACCATTTCCCAGATTGGTCAAATATCTGATAAAATGCCCTTACTAATGCAAAAATGTGCTTCGTGTTTTGTGTATGTTGGTGGGTCTCTAGGAGAGAGCAAAAACTATTTTGACTAGGAGAGAGCAAAAACTATTTTGACTAGGAGAGAGCAAAAACTATTTTGACTAAACCAAAGTTCTTCCAAATCAGGTAGGTGTGCGTACGCGTCAGGTGGTCATAAAATGCACCTGTGTTTATCTGAGGGATGTTTATTTGCTCACTCAAGTCACTGTAAATAACTGTTCCTGTACTAATGTTCCTCCTGGACAGTTAGTATACGTGACATTTTGATCATCTTTGTTTTAATCTTGTAACTGCATCCTATCCGAACTATCCAGAGCAATAATAACTTATTTATATATCACCTTTTGTACAATAAGCCCCCCAAAAAAACATCCACAGGGTAAAAACGTAATTTCATTAAAAAAAAAACATATGCGATAAAAGGGAGTTTTAATAGAGACATAAAGGGGAATTCCACCCATTTTCATTTTTTTTCTGAGAGCGTACAAATGGAAACAGATGCAGTTGTACGCTCAAAGCGTCTAAAGAAATCCATTAACATGGTGAAAATACACCTTGATGATGTCATCAGATGTATTTCACCATGTTAATGATTTTTAGGAAATACAGAATTGGGGGAACTTGGAATCATGTCCACACAACATCTCTAAGGTATATTAATGACATATTAAAATGTTAAAATGTTGGTTGCCTTTTGTAATAAGGCGAGATAAGGGGATCTCTAAAAGGGCTTTGCTAGAGGATCTCAGGGAGTCAGGCTTGTATGGAGGTGCCTAAATATGTAAGGCTTTAAAAAACAAGGAAGACAATCTTAAAAACTATTATAAAAACGTACAGGTAGCCAAAGCAGGGCCGCCAAGACAGGTGTAACATGCTCAATACTTTTGGTGCAGGTCAGTAGGACTGGCAGCTGCTGTTTTCAATCAGGTGCAGTCTATGAACATTCTGTTTACTGATAGCCAAGTAAAGTGTGTTGCAGTAATTGAGATGAATGCATCAATTGCTTTTTTCTAGGTCAGACAGTGAAGTGGCCTGAACCTAGGCCAACTGTCTCAGTTGAGCAAAGCAGCGTTGAACTGCTTTAGTTCAAAAGTAGCTGAACCTGGTGATCAAATGATAGCTCAGGGTCAAATATGAGACCATTCATCTGGTTTCTGGAGTGAGCCAACATAACTGTTATAAAACACCATGACCAAATATCTGTGTGTGTGTGTGTGTGTGTGTGTGTGTGTGTGTGTGTGTGTGTGTGTGTGTGTGTGTGTGTGTGTGTGTGTGTGTGTGTGTGTGTGTGTGTGTGTGTGTGTGTGTGTGTGTGTGTGTGTGTGTGCGTGTGTGTGTGTGTGCGTGTGCTTGCATGCATGCCTCCTGACCACAACTGAGAAAACACACTGACCACTGTTACAAAACTGTTACTTAACCTTTTGCTATCTAACTACAGTTGTGTCACCACTAAACCAACAGCATTTCATCAGTGTAAACAGAAAACTCTCTGAGTCAGACCTTTAGCTTTATGCATGCTGTGTGCCTGTTGCAACTTCAACAACAACTGATGATATTATTGATGTTTTACTTGCCTAATAAAAAAAGTCATGTAACCGAAAATGGTATGGGGACGATGAAGCTGCACCCATACCATCTTCTCCTGCCCCCCCCCCCCCCCCAATTGGGAAATGTTACATCCGCCCCTGCAACCAAAACCAAAACCACTCCACTGTTTTCCCACTCACTCTGTCCTTGTCGTCAGCCACGTCACAGAGGACATCGTCCAGGTCCAGGATGCCTCCGTCGCTGTGCTCCAAGCGGTGGACCTGCAGCCAGTAGCCAGCATCCTGCAGGACACACACACACACACACACACCAGGGTTATTATTACACTTACAACAGGGGGTTTCAACCAACAGGGCCCACCATTTATTCAGCATTTGAGCCACGGACCACCATTTGAGGACATTTTAGCCCCACAGACCCCCCCCAAACTAAAGATTTCCTTTGCTTCTGTCCATGACCATTAATATTCTAGCTGTGTAGATTAGGGCTAATTCACATAGTGAATATTTTAACTCTTGAGAGTGTAAAAATGAGAACGTAAAAATGAAACCAAATGGACCCGCAAAAATGAAACCAAATGGACCCGCAAGGGTCCATTTGGTTTCATTTTTACGTTCTCAAGAGTTACATCTGGTTAACCAACTTAGCTGGGGACCACCTGGAACCCTCTCAAGGACAACTGCTGGTCCCCGGACCACATATTGAAAACCCCTGACTTACAACCATCACAGGAAACTACCAATAAACAAAGGTGACGCGGGACATAGACGAGGGTGTATTCCAAAAGCATGTAACAAAAATCAGAGTAAATGTGTTTAGTGCGTTGTAGTCTTTTTCAAGCTTTTGTCAAGCCGATCTTCACTACTTTTGAAAACAAATATCTGACATTTGTTTTTGTAACTAGCAACCCTGCTGCTTTAAAAGCTATTTAAGCTGAACTGAAATTGAAAATAGTGAAATAATCGTGAGTGTAATAGCTTTGGGAAAAGAGGAATGAAATTGGGAAGGAAGGAAGGAAGGAAGGAAGGAAGGAAGGAAGGAAGGAAGGAAGGAAGGAAGGAAGGAAGGAAGGAAGGAAGGAAGGAAGGAAGGAAGGAAGGAAGGAAGGAAGGAAGGAAGGAAGGAGAGAAGCCATTAGAAATAATCATACAGGTCATACTACATAGGTCAACTACAGTATGAGCCTGAGTGAAGTCCTTCAGTTTTGCTTTATTAGATACAGTAGAATCTACCTATGATACCTGTGTGTATATTCTAATAATCTAAGATGATAGGTAGGTAGAATAAGGAGAGAGTGATTTGGGTTAGCAGATGAGTAACATGTAAAATCAGTGCCAGTCATTCAAATGTTCAAATTAGCTCCTCAGGCAAGACATTACAAAGACCACATTGATTACAAAAAGAGGGACAGAGTAAAGATCCTCCCTCAAATGGTCTGACATTTGGCATTTTGGGAAGACATGCAAAGACCCCATGCAGAAATGGGACGGGGCAACATGACAGTTGAAATGCTATGTTTGCATGTGGAGAAAGCAGGGGCGGATCTAGGCATGGGCATGTGGGGTTCTCCAACTGTGTCCCCTAGGGTAGATACCCTCACAAAGACATGCAGTAATCCTGGGCTCTAAACTGCCTCCCCCTTGCCAGCCGGGGCACCTGATGGAGGGGACAGGAACTGGTTGGAATAATGTGTTCCTTAATTAAATGTCCCAACAGGGAAACTTTCCCCTGTCAGGTGAAGGGAAGGCAGCTGGGGCTCCTCATGCATTGAAGGGAGCATGAGGCCAGTCCGCTGCCTCCCCAGGTTGGTGGAGGGTGTGTGGAGCCCAGGATCACATTAGGGAATTGAGAGTACAAAATTGTGGCATAAAAATGTATATAAAAAACTAATTCAATGCATGACACATACATCCACATCCTCAATGTGTTTTTCTGCTATACTGTTCAGGCAAATGGTTAATCATATCATCATTTTCCACATCCATTTACATATAAATAATCAATAGAATGTTCCCAAAATAGTTGTAGTGCTACATATCTTGGAGGACAAGGATTGTGTGTGCATGTGCATGTGTGTTTGGGTGCATGCATACGAGCACATGTAGCATTCCTCAAGGCCCCTGATGGTCTGGTAAAAATAGCTCAGAGTAAATATCACAGCGCCACACCTTACAGAGAGTATTAGTACTGCTGTAGTAAACATGGTTATAGGGTGGCACTGCTGGGAAACACCACACACTGTTATTTACATGTTACACATTATGACGCAGACAGATAGAGAGAGGGGCGCTGTATATGTCACTCACATCATGTGCATGGGTTGACACTAAGGTCTCAGAGGCAATTGCCCATCGGGCAAGTGCAAGTCAGGTTCTACTTGCCCTCAAGTCATGGTCGCTTGCCCCCAAAATATATCGTAATTTAGGTTTACTTTCTACTTGGGTGCTTTAAACAGTTATTTGCACAGTCAAAGACTATATTTTGTTTGTTTAAGTCACTGTAACTCAGTGGTTCCCATAGTGGCAAAATGATATGTTTGGAACCAAATGGACCTGGGAGAGAGATAAAAGAGATAGCTAGAAAGCAGGGACACGCAGAGGCAGAGCGCAATGACCACCTTCAAGACAAATACTGTATATCTTGAGTTGTGCTATAGCGAACAAAGTCGCACACTTGCCCGATTGGGAAACCAGGTAGCAGTCTTCACTTGCCCGACCATTTTTTTTTTACTTGCCCCAGGCAAGCAGGCAAGTGTTGGCGTCAAGCCCTGATGTGTGCACATAACCGCAGCAGGATACCCCTTATGACTGATTCAGTTACAACCAACGTGTGGCCTACGACGACACACAGCAAATAACAGAACCCTTGAACTGCCTTGAATAGGGACTCTGTCTGTTCGTACACACACACACAAACCCCCTGCGTTCCCGACGCATAGCTCCCACGGTGCTATTTGGGCCAGACTATAATCCACCGCAGACCTGGAGCCCGATCACAGGAGGGAACACATCAAGGAGTGCCGCCGTGCGCCTCCGCCGCCTGCCTGCAGCCATCGGGGCTGGGGCTGGGGCTGGGCCGCTCTGGAAACGGGCCAAAAACAACTCGCGCCGCGAGAGGATACCCTCTCCCCGGCTTCCAGCAATGTTATGGAAAGACAACAGAGCAACAGGGAGCGAGGGAATACCTCCCCGTGTAAGGGGTAGGAGGAGGAGGAGGAGTGCAGCCGGTCACACACCTGCGTCACACAAACACACACACGCAGTGTTTGAGTCCAGTGGTTCTTCTAGGGGGGTGTACATTCACACGGACGGCATGTTTATTTTTAATGTCCAATTAGTCAAGGGCGTTCTGGCTTGAATTAAAATAGTACGAGGGTAAGGATCCTGAGGTAGAGGGGGGAAAAAGGCTCAACCAGACGATCTACACCAGTGGTCTACACCACCATCTACACCAGTGGTTTTCAACCAGTGGTCCGGGGACCACCTGTAGTCCTTGAGAGAGTTCCATGTAGTCCCCAGCTAAATGGACAGTTGATTCACCCGATGTAACCCTTGAGAGCGTAAACATGAAACCAAATGGACACTTGTGGGTCCATTTGGTTTCATGTTTACGCTCTGAAGAGTTAAAATATTCATCATCAGGTCATTTTTTTATCTGTATTTTTGACAGTTTTCTTTGTAAAAATCCAGCCTGGAATTGTGGACAAAACCAACAGAAATTCTGAATAAGTAGGCCCTGGTATCAAAATGGTTGAAAACAACTGATCTACACCATAGCACCCATGAGACTGATGTGAATGGGACGCCTGACCAACACTTCTGGTGTGAAGCATAGGTGCTGCTTCCCAGCTCTGTCCGCTGTGTCCCTCTATGCCCAGGAAAACATACTGTAGCTCTCTTTCAGGCTGCACACAGAGGGAAACCCCAGCTACTGTACAACAGCTAGTGTAAGACCAACGCAGGCTGTTATTCTGTCTCTAGGTTACTGTGCAACGCATGGCAACATATACACTACAGTAAGGTCCCATTATCTGGGCCATAGTGCAAGGCAATACATTAACATGAGTTTACAGTAGGACAAACAGGAAGTACGGTAGCCCAGTAGGAAGTATGAAACGAAAAGGGGAAAAGGTACGCTCAAATAACAGACAGTTAACATATTTCGAGAATGCCTTGGATGTTAGACTAAGTCAGGATCTGTGTTAATAGCTATTAAATAACATTTAGTCATGTCAGAATTACTGAAATAAGTCCACACAGGTAAACTTAACTCATTCAAGCTCCTTATAAACAAATAGAAGGATGTTTAATTAATCAATTTACATTTAATGTCACAGTTACAGTAGTAGAGGCGTCCCGAACATTATACCAAGTACAGGGAATACAACTGGCAACTTCTTCCTCTCATCAAGTCATGATTCTGCTCATTTTTACAGCTTATCTAATACACCGCGTTCCAAATTATTATGCAAATCATGTTTTTGTTTGATTTTCCAACATATTTGATGCAAATGATGATCAGCATAATTTTCAAGTCATTAGCTGTCAATTCTTATTTCAAATGTTATTGAACAAACCTCCTAATGAAAACAGAATTTAGAAAATAAATTAAAAACTTAAAAAGCTCTGTTCCAAATTATTATGCACATCATAGTTTCAAGACATTTTCTAGTTTGTAAAGAACTGAAAATAGTAATTTGTTGAATTCATAGCAATAATGAGGTCATATGTACTGGGAAAAAAAGCTATTTCAATCCAAAACATGTTAACAGGTCCAGTTACATGTTAACATGGGACCCCTTGTTTGATAGCAGCTTGCGTCCATCAAACTTGTGAGTTTATGGAGAGTTTCTGCTTGAATGTCTTTGCAGGATGTCAGAACAGCCTCCCAGAGTTGCTGCTTGGATGTGAACTGCCTTCCACCCTCATACTGTACATGAAGACCAATTTTCAAACAGTCTTGTTCACTGATGAGTGCCGTCCAATAAGGCTGCGACGTCAGCAAGTAGGTGGCGGAGTCATGTTCTGGGCCGGAATCCTAGGGGAAGATCTGGTCGGCCCCTTTAGGGTCCCTGAAGGTGTGAAAATGACTTCTGCAGAGTATGTTGAGTTTCTGACTGACCACTTTCTTCCACTGTACAAAAGCGAAGAATCATGCTTTCTGAAACAAAATCATCTTCAAGCACGACAATGCACCATCTCATGCTGCAAGGAATACCTCAGCTTCATTGGCTGCTATGGGCATAAAAGGGGAAAAAAAATCATGGTGTGGCCCCCATCCCCCCCTCCCCCTGACCTCAATCCTATTGAGAATGTGTGGAGCATCTTCGAGCGAAAGATCTAAAGGGGCCGACCAGGTCTTTCCCAAGGACTCCGGCCCAAAACATGACTCCGCCACCTCCTTGCTGACGTCACAGCCTTGTTGGGACATGGTGGCCATGCACCAACCATCCACTACTCCATCCATCTGGACCATCCAGGGTTGCACGGCACTCATCAGTGAACAAGACTGTTTGAAAATTGGTCTTCATGTACAGTATGAGGGTGGAAGGCAGTTCACATCCAAGCAGCAACTCTGGGAGGCTGTTCTGACATCCTGCAAAGACATTCAAGCAGAAACTCTCCATAAACTCACAAGTTTGATGGACGCAAGCTGCTATCAAACAAGGGGTCCTATGTTAGCATGTAACTTGACCTGTTAAGATGTTATGGATTGAAATAGCTTTTTTTCCCAGTACATATGACCTCATTATTGCTATGAATTCAATAAATTACTATTTTCAGTTCTTTACAAACTAGAAAATGTCTTGAAACTTTTCCAAGTTTTTAATTTATTATCTAAATTCTGTTTTCATTAGTAGGTTTGTTCAATAACATTTGAAATAAAAATTGACAGCTAATGACTTGAAAATTATGCTGATCATCATTTGCATCAAATATGTTGGAAAATCAAACAAAAACATGATTTGCATAATAATTTGGAACGCGGTGTAGTTGTTTCCATACAATCATTAGAATTTCAAAGACCTGTAAGGTTCCATTTGGTCCATTCTTAGAGGTACAGGACTTCAATTTCCAATTTGGAAGCCCTTCAAAGGACTCCACGATGGTCCCTGGGCCCCTCTTTGAGAACAACTGGTCTAGATCTACTGTAGTTCGTATGCAAATAACTGACATTGTCCCGTATCTGTTTGCCCCACATTTTAAAACTGTGAGTAACCGAGACCAGAAAAGACTACGGGATACAGATCAAAGTCTAGAGGCTTGTTCAACCACGTATGTAAACAGGTATTAGGTACTGTACATTGTGAGGGGACTGTCACTTGCATGGCCTGTGTGATCTACTGGTAGATCACCATCTACCTTTTGGGCAGCCCTGCCTTAGGCGCTGGGGACAGGGAAGACGACGCATGATGACCTGGGCATGTTATCTTCCAAGGCGGGGCACACAGCCAAAGAAGGGTGAGGGCTGGGGGGCTAACAGTTGTCATGACCGTCGCTGTGAAATTCCTCCCCTCCCAACAGGTGATGAATAACAGCTGACAGAAACCGTCTGTATAATAAATGTGTGTCTGTAGATGTCACGTTTGTGTATGTTGTGTACGTGCTCTTACGTAAGTGCGTACGTGCGTGGCGTGCATGCTCCATCGACAGAACCTGGCAATTACAGGGGTGGGCCTGACTGCCTGACTCATCAGGAGTAGAATTTGAGCTCATCCCATTTGACGCCTCCTGGCAGAGCGCCCCGATCAATCTCAGGACATTTCACCAACACCTAAAGGCCAACAGCTGTAACCGCACGGAGCAACGGACCGGACAACCAAAACAACGCGCCTCCCGTGTCAACGAAAAAAGTACTGTTTGCATCTTGACACTAGATTCTACTTTCTGACATGAGACTCTAATCTCTGACACAAGATTCTAGTTTCTGACACTAGATTCTAGTTTCTGAGCTAGATTCTAGTTTCAGACACTAGATACTAGTTTATGACGATACATTTTATTTTTTATTTTTGATGCCAGATTCTAGTTTTTTTCTGAAGCTAGATTCTAGTTTTCCTGACAAATCTATGTTCCCATGACAGTGATGCTCAACATATTCCATGCCAAGGACCCCCAGAGTAATCTATATTCGGCTTTGGACCACCAAATAATAATAATAATAAAGATTTGTGCCACATTTTCACCATTTTTCAGAAATAGCAGACCTACAAGCCCGTAGTGTGCCACTAGCGCTATGAGCTAAATAGCTGAAGTATAAGATAATGCTTAGAACACCAAAACACGTTACAGTAGAGAATGGTTTAAAAGCGATCGTGGGGTATTCTTATACCCCATCGTGGGGTATTCTTATACCCCGACGCGAAAGCTGAACCAGGGGAGGATCCTGATCCGTGACCACTGAAAGCACAGCTGGCACACCGGAGAGAGACGAGACACTCGAGCAACGCTGAAACAAACCACAACTTCTGACGTTCTAGAATTCAATGCTAAAAATGTCTCCCTGGGTGACAGACATGTTCCTGATGGTTCGTGTCACTAGGCTGCTAGTTGAGGTGACAGCATCAAACATGAAGAATTAATAAATGAACTAGGGCTGAAACGATTAATAGATTAATCCTAATTTAATCGATTATTCAATTAGTTGTCGACTATTTCAGTAATCGATTAATCGGTTCGTCAAATAATCACTGAAGTCTTTACCCGTTTTCCCACTTAACCACAGTTTTTCCAGCTTAACAAATTCCACCCATTTTCAATATTTTACTGTCATTAATTAATATACCTTAGAGATGGTGTGGACATGATTAAAAAAGTTCTCCCATTCTGTGTTAAAAAAATCATTAACATGGTGAAACACAGATTGATGACATTATCAAGTTGTGTTTCACCATGTTAGTGATTTTTCCATTTGGTTCACATTTGTGCAATGAAAATGAGTGAAAATGGGTGATAAGAGTCATAATCCGATTAATCGATGAATCAATAATCGACGGATGAATCGTTATGAAAATCGATAGTTGCAGCCCTAGAATGAACACTTTTCTTTTTAAGGCTTAAACCCCGGCCTGATAACCCTGGTTTTAAAACACAGGGCCTCATCATCCCTGAGGGTATATGACCTTATATGTCATGGGGGGAAAATACAGAAGACTTTTGGGCCCAGACCAAAGGATGCGTCGATTCAGGGTCACTGCGCTGCAGTCAATGAGGGCAGACTGCAGAGCCCTGCTGAGCAGAGAGAGAGAGAGAGCAGTATGGAGTTAGAGTTCCAGCCAAACTTATACAGAGAGGTGAGGCAGTCTGTGCTTCAGGCCCGGATGTAACATTTCCCACAGGGGCGGATCTAGGCATAGGCATGGGGGGGCAATGCCCCCCTAAATGCCCAATCTGCCGCACCAAACATGATGGCATGCAAAACATCCCAAGATATTTTCAGTTCTTATATTTAAAAGTATTTGAAACACTACTGAAATTGGTATGGGAAGCTGCCCCCTTACCATTTTTATCCCCCCCCCCCCCCCCTCCCCCAATTTGGAAATGTTACATCCGCCCCTGATTTCCTATAACATTGAGAGGGAGAGCTCAGAGAGTAGAAATATCTTTGCAATTTGGGTTGTTTTGCATGCCATCATGTTTGGTAAGGCAGTCAGGGCATTTAGGGGGGCATTGCCCACCCATGCCCATGCCTAGATCCGGCCCTGCTGCACTTGGTTGCCATCTATCCAATTTCTTCCGAACAAAACTAAATCCAGTGTTATCTTGGGTCACCCTTCTCTCTCACACAAACATACATCCTCTAATATATGCCTGTGACTCTAATTTTCCCCCTGCATGGCACTTTTGCTCGATTCTTTCCTTCTTTATTTTCACCTCGATTGCATAAACAGAGTGTAGTACCGCACGCGCGCGCGCGCGCGCGCGCACACACACACACACACACACACACACACACACACACACACACACACACACACACACACACACACACACACACACACACACACACACACACACACACACACACACACACACACACACACACACACACACACACACACACACACACACACACAGATCTAACATTTCCCAAATGGGGGGGCAGGAGAAAATGGTAGGGGGGCATACCATTTCAGTTACAGGACTTTTATTAGTCAAGTAAAGCATCAATAATAATAACATCAGTTGTTGTTGAAGTTGCAACAGACACTCAGCATGCATAAAGCTAAAGGTCTGACTCAGAGAGTTTTCTGTTTCCAATGATGAAATGCTGTTGGTTTAGTGGTGCCACAGCTCTAAAAAATGCTTCTAAATATAAGCCCTGAAATATCTTGGGTTGTTTTGCATGTCATCATGTTTGATGGGGCAGTCAAGGCATTTAGGGGGGCATTGCCCCCCATGCCTATGGCTAGATCCGCCCCCTGACGCACAGGCATCTTTTATTCACTTAACTGCGGCAATAGATGTGGTCCAGGGAGACCTCTCTCTTCTGCCTGCCCTAACACAGCAGCACTCTCTGCAGCCGTGCAGAGCACAGCAGAGGTCCCTGCTGGCTCAAAAAGACCTGTTGTTGTTGTCTTTTTCCTGTGTATCTAAGCTCCATGATGATGCTGGTTGGTAGCAGCATGGTGCCATTTTCAACCCATTGTGTCCTGTCCAGATTTCTAGTTTCTGAATAACATAATATTCAAAGATTTGCACCACGTTTTCACGATTTTTCAAAAATAGCAGAGATACAAGCTCATAGCGCGCCACTCGGTGGCGCGCTATGAGCTTGTAGATCTGCTATTTTTCAATAGTTAAAACATAATGCTGAGAACACCAAAACGCGTTCAGTACACTAAGGTTAAACACACACGCACACACGCACACGCACACACACACACACACACACACACACACACACACACACACACACACACACACACACACACACACACACACAGTGCTACTTTATTGCTGAAAATAAATGCTTTTCACTGCAGCTGTACTTTTCAGGTTGGTCCGTTTGTTCTGAACGGGGGCAAAGTTTGAGGGAATCAGACCAGAAGGCCTGGCTGTGGAGCACCGAGATGTTTAGTATGAGAGTGTGAGGAGAATATCAACCAGAACCAAACTAGTAGTTGAATAGACTGTTAACAAGGCCATCAGTGACAACATTCCAGACCTGGGCCCAAGACATAGACAAAGCCGTCTACAGCCTTGCTGTAGACGGCTTTAGTAGAGCTGGAGGAAAATCCTGTATGGAGTTCTGTGTCCAGATATGGGAAAGTTGTGATGTCAGTCCAGGCCAGCTCTATATACTGTATGGACACTGGGCAGAGGGCCAGTCCAGTTACACGCTTCTGTGGAGGTCTGACAGGAAGTGATGTTATGTGAAGTCAGTGGTGGACTGGGCGAAAAAAAAAAACGGCCCGGACATTTTTAGTGTGATTTGGCCTAGACCGGCCCACCACGAACAGTGCGTGATGGACATGTTCTACCTGGTATAGTTGGTTAACCAGATGTAACTCTTTGAGAGCGTAAACATGAAACCAAATGGACCAAAATGTAGAAGATTAATGCTCATTTTGATCTGTATGTTGATCTGACTGTTTTGTTTCCCAAATCCAGCCTGGAATTGTGGACCAAACAGCAAAATAAATCTAGTTTTGGGATCTGTTGGGGCTAATATGTCATCAAATGGTGGTCCTCCGTGGCTCAAAATTCTGAATGAATAGTGGTTGAAAAGCAGCGGTTTTAACCATGCCATGATACCAGCAGCCTGCAGCCCCCTACGGGTCGTGGCCCACCGGGAGACCTCACTGTACGCCCAATGGTCAATCCGGCCCTGTGTGGAGTATAAACATCTGAGCTGCTTCGTGGTGCCGGAGTGGACAAGCAGTAAGTACTTCAGTAGTGTTTGCACAAAGTACCGGCACACTGTCTGGGTTAGGGGTTTCCCCAGGTTGGGGGCAGCCAATGCTAATGACAAGAATACACTACACTCACAAAAATTGCTCATTCAGTCAAATTAACAAAAGCACTTCACCTCCTGAATGCAGCTATTCATTGAAATAAGCCTTTCCTTTATTTTATGATTCTGCCTGTTTAAGAAGCTGGACACGTTCTGAATCTAGGTCTTGCGAGTTGAGCTGGCCGATCATTTATACAACGAAATGACGGAAGGTCCTCATGCCCGTAAACATTGATGCTTTATGTGGCCAAGAAAGACCAACCGCTTCCAGGCCCTTTCAACTTAAACCTCCAAGGCCCGGACTTATTTCTACTGAAAAGAAAACTGTTTTCATTCTTACTACTAGGTTGTACTACAATTATCTATTAAAAAAACATGCAAATATCATGACCAATTTCAATGAAATTCTAAACAATCAACCTCAACCATGATATTTATGTGGAAAAATAAATAAATAATGATAACATTTTTTTTATAATTAAAGGATTAATGTTGCTAAAAAAGCAACACTGGGCCTTCTAGGATTAAGTGGTCTCAACTTAGAATCTGACAAATCTTTTCTTTTGTGGCTCTACTGGAGTTTTCAGGACAAAAAAAAAACACCGACAGTATACATTACTCTGTTGTGAAAGACAAATCTACGTGCATACCGTGGCCGACTTTGAACTGCACTTCACCTGACCAACCTTGACAAATTACCGGTACAGTTGCTGAAGTCAAAGCGATACAAATTACCGCAGGGTGAGCGAAGCCTAAATGCTCCCACTTCAACACAGACAATGAGAGTGACTGTGTGCACGCTGCTTATCGATGGGTACAAATCCACCTTGAAACACACGCAGGCTGTTCAGCCTCACCGGTGTGACCACCAGGGCAGGTTACACCAGGGGCGGATGTAATATTTCTCAATTGGGGGGGTGCAGGAGAAAATGAAGTCGCACCCATACCATTTTCATTTAAACAGCTCAATATTTGGATATACCTGACAAACAGCTCCGTATTTGGATATACCTGACAGCTCCCATACCACAGGACTTTTATTAGGCAAGTATAAGCATCAATAATAACATCAGTTGTTGTTGAAGTTGCAACAGACACGCAGCATGCATAAAGCTAAAGGTCTGACTCAGAGTTTTCTGTTCTCAATGATGAAATGCTGATGGTTTAGTGGTGCCATAGCTGTAGGTAGTTAGCTAGTAGCAGTAGTAGGCTAGTGTTTCAATTCATTTTAAATATAAGCACTTTAATTTGAAATAATTTGGTGTTGTTTTGGTGGGGCATGCCTAGATCCGCCGCTGCAGACAATGAGAGTGACTGTGTGCGCGCTGCTTATCGATGGTTACAAATCCACCTTGAAAACACACGCAGGCTGTTCAGCCGCACCGGTGTGACCACCAGGGCAGGTTACACACCAACACACACGTGTCTCACACACACACACACAGGGTGGGGTCAAAGCAAGGTTGTGAACGTGAGGAACAAAAGAGGCATTCACTCGTGTACACTGACACCACAGGGTCGCCATGCGAACGTCTTAGTTTTTCATCAGCGCGGGTTTCATGGCCCATTCACTCCTGTACCACGACTCCGTGAACAACGCGTGCATGCGTGACAACTTAGTGGGGGTGGAAAAATCAATTATTAAAGAATATTTGACAAAACAAAGATCTTACACCAGTGGTTTTCGACCATTTTGATACCAGGGCACACCATTTATTCAGCATTTGAGCCACAGACGACCATTTGATGACATTTTCACCACCCACAGACCCAAATTAATCTAAATCTTATTTTGCTTTTGTCCCCTAGACTGGATTCCGAAACAAAACAGGCAAACACAAATCAAAAATGACCATTCTTCTATGTTTTCTAATTGTGTAGACTTGGGCTAATTCAGAAAATGAATACCAACTTACGTAAAATGAAACCAACTTGGTCCACTTGGTTTCATTTTTACGCTTTCAAATAGTTATATCTGGTTAACTAATTTTACTTCAATTAGCTGGGGACCACCTGGAACTCTCTAAGGACCAATGGTGCTCCCCGGACCACTGGTTGAAAACCATTGTCTGACACTAACTATATTTTTTAAAAGCCAGATAAAAGCCAGTATATTGATGAATCATGGAAATGTCTAATTTGTTTGTGCATGTATCCCTCCATCCATCCATCCATCCATCCATCCATCCATCCATATTATAAAAAAGTCAATGTAATATATGTTGTGAAGCCTGGGATATACTAAATATACTATGTTTTTTTTCCTTCGCTAGAAACCAACTTGTTGCGAGAGTGATTGAATCATGGAAATCATAATGGACCGAAGACTCATTTAGAATGAATCATTAGTTGCTACACTTTAACCACATAATTGCATTTAGTGGTAATTACGGGATTTGGGTTTCAGGAGCCGTCGCAGGTTCAAGGAAATCCAAGCACATGAATTACCTTCAAAAGCACATTATCAGACAGAGTAGTTTCCACAAAGGAAGATCCAATAGACAAGATTACGTTTCGATTAACACAATAATTAGAATCCGAGACAGTGGACACTGAACTTAATATGTTTCAAACATTTCCAAGCAACTTTAATTCACTCAAAGCCAATTGTTCCCCAACCATAAAAACAACACTTGCAAACATCCCTTGCATACTTTGTATTCTGGTCAATGGGTGTGGTAGTAAACGGTGCATTTATATAGCGCCTTTATCAAAGGCGCTTTATATAGGTCAGTGGATGAGGTCCCAGTGGTCCAGGGACCTCCAGTGGTCCTTGAGAGCGTTCAAGGTGGTCCTTGAACTAAATTATGCTAAATGAGCTAAATGATGCTAAATGAGCCAAATGATGGGCAGCTGGTTAACCAGATGTAACTCTTTGAGAGCGTGAAAATGAAACCAAATGTACCCTTGCGGGTCCATTTGGTTTCATGTTTACACTCTCAAGAGTTAAAATATTCATCATCTAAATCAGCCCAAAGTCTACACAACTAGACAATGTAGAAGATTAATGGTCATTTTAAACTGTATGTCTGTATGTTTTGTTTCCAAAATCCAGCCTGTAAATTGTGGATGAAAGCAAAAGAAATCTTTAGTTTTGGGCTCTCATATGGTGGTCCGTGGCTCAAATTCTGAATTAATAGTGGGCCCTGGTATCAAAAAGGTTGAAAAACACTGACATAGATGTTGGATCCCATTCACACAGCAATAGCGGTGGAAACCATGCAAGGTACCGACCAGCACATCGGGTCTCATTGCTCAGGGACACATCAACACTAACTCAGGGTGGTTGCCCGGGTTCGAACCGGCAACCTTGTGGTTATGATCCAGCCACTCTACCCTTAAGCCACCTCTGCAGACAGGCTGCAGTGCACGCCTGCGAATGCGTGTGCGTGCGTGCGTGCGTGTGTGCGTCCCCTCTCCATCTACAGACTCGACAGCCGCGGCTTTGTCCTGAGTGGCCAAACATTCCACCTCACGTTTAAGTGCCAAGGGGGAATTCAAGACCCTGGTTCTCCTGCCAACCAGTCCTTCTTCTTGCCATTTTACCCTGCTGCCACCGATTCATAGGCCTCCAGTTCCTGCTGGGGCCGTGCCGTGCCGTGCTGCGGGGCCAAAAAGCGCCGCTTTGCTCTTTATTTATATTCAACCTGTAGCAGGAGCGGAGGGGAGGGGGCGAGGTGACGGGTCACACAAACACTGCCACAGTTACTACGGCGGAGGCAGCCAAAGGTCTTTGACACTGACCCAACCGACCAACCCTCCCTCTCTCTCTCATATAGACTCCCCCTTCTCCAGTAGCTGTCCTTTTTCTCTTTAGTTTGGCCTCACTAGCGTGCCCAGTCTCTTTTTTACCCCTCTAAATTACTCCTTGTTTATGAAACATTCCAAATGTCACATAGTTTTAAGAAATTATGACTATTTCTTCTCATCCGTCCCCGTCGGTGCTTGAGGCCCCGCTTGAGAGTGTAAAAATGAAATGAGAGTGTGAAAATGGACCCTGGCGGGTCCATTTGGTTTCACTTTTACGTTCTCAAGAGTTACATCTGGTTAAACAACTTAGCTGGGGACTACCTGGAACCCTCTCAAAACCCCTGAGATACAGAATAAATAAAAAGGAATAGAATAAAAACAAACAGCTCATGGAAAAAAAGGGGAGAGAATTAATGGACTGGAGAGAATATTGGCTAAATGTAGAGCGTCAATGGAGAGACGTGGCTCCAGTGTTGCCAACTGCCAAAATCCAAAATGCACAATGCGCTAGAGCAGTGATTTTCATATACCAGTGCACACTATTTATTCTGCATTTTAGCCATGGAGGACCACCATTTGATGTTGAGTTTAGTGTCTGTGTCAATTCTTGAAATATACTTTAACTCTTGAGAGCGTAAAATGAAGCCAAATGGAACCTTAAAAGTCCCAGATCTATAAGGGTCCATTTGGTAACCAATGGTCCTTTCTAGGAAGGAAGGAGGACTCTATCATAGGAGGAAAAATTGTGCCTATCAACCAATTTCGCCCCAACTCATCAGCAAAGAAGCACTAGATTTTCTGCCAGGAGTTTTTCACTAATTTTGGCACTGGGGGGTCTGGAAAAAAGCTGAATATAGTGACAATTGTACCAAGTTGGCAACACTGCGTGGCGCTTGCTGCCTAAACAATGTCCCCATTGTGTGGGGGAAAAAATCTTCACATCAGATCAAATCGGGGCGATTTCTGAACAGCGCGATTTAGCACAACGTACTACACTCTAAAAATAGTGTGTGAAGTCGCCTGCTGCCCATACAAGATCTAATGAAAGACGCCATTATCGGCAGACTTTTAAAGGAATCAGCAGAATTAGTCACTTGTTGTAGCACAAGTCAAAACAGGCATGTTTTTTGCCCCACAGGGCTATGGCTGAAAGAGGAGATGCACACATTGTTACGCTGGTCACGGCAAGCACATCTAAAACAGTTCAGCAAATCCAACCTCTTCATCAATGCCGTCTCCTAGAGCAGTGGTTTTCAACAGGTGGTCCTCTCAGGGACCACCAGTGGTCCCCACTGGCCCAAAGGGCCAGTGGCAAATTTCCCTTAAGAAAAACCCTAGGCATTACTGTTGAACTAGTTCCTGAATTTACGGTAATGTTCAGCCAACCCAATTGATTTATGCCCTTCTTGTTGTTATTAGAAAGCTGAGTCATCATAGACTGGAGGCAGTACTGCACTCACTGCTCTGATCAGCCCTGTGTGTGTGTGTGTGTGTGTGTGTGTGTGTGTGTGTGTGTGTGTGTGTGTGTGTGTGTGTGTGTGTGTGTGTGTGTGTGTGTGTGTGTGTGTGTGTGTGTGTGTGTGTGTGTGTTTCAGTGAAGGGCAAACGCATACAAATAAACAAACACATTTACAAATCTATGTACAGTATGTTAATAGCCTTGTTCAATGTTTACATTATGCACCCACTCACCCAGGCTCAAAAAGGGGGTCATGCTATTCCACTATCCCAGGGGGTTTTCAACCTTTTTGATAGCAGTGCACGCTATTTATTCTGCATTTGAGCCACGGGCCATCATTTGAGGACCTTTTTGCCCCACAGAAAAAAAACTAAAGAGTTATTTTTGGTTTTGTCCACAATTCCAGGCTGGATTTCACAAATTTTGAGAAACCAAATGGACCCGCAAGGGTCCATTTGGTTTCATGTTTACGCTGATGGACCACTGGTTGAAAACCGGCAGCCAGATACACATACTTCCCAATGATAACGAATATAAATCCTATAACTATTGGCAGAAATAAAACAGTGTGCAAACCCAGCAGCACTGTTGTGACAGAATATGATTGGCCAGTGGCATGTCACATCCCCGGATGTGAGAGGACGCAGGCGTCTCGTTTGTTCGCCGCTTCTCCTTCCGAACCTTAGACTAATTTTTTTTGCTCTTTAGCGACTTTTTTGTAGTCTGTTTTTACGTGATTTGCCTTCTACACTTTTCTCCTTTTTGCCACCTGGTTCCAACTGGATCTTTACACAACGAGACTGTTTTTCTTACCTGGCTCCACTGACTCGGCTACCACCAACAACACTGCTACTGTGAGCTCCTCTCAGGACTCGGACTTGTCCCTCCCTCCAGCAGCATCCCGATCAGCTGGCGGCTTCAGGGCTAGCTGGCGATCGGTTCGATCGATCACCTCGGCTGGATAGCGGTCTGGTCAGCTGGCGGCTTCAGGGCTAGCCGGCGGCCACATCGACTGGACAGCTAGTTAGCCGGCGGCTTCAGGGCTAGCCGGCGACTAGCAATACAGCAGTGCAGTTCTGCCCTGTGAGTGGACCTCGTAACCCGGACCCCCAAGTTAGCGGCCCCTCTCTCTGTCTCCGAGAGGTTTAGGGACAGCCATCCTACTGTCCTGTGACCGCTTGTTCTTGCTGCCGGGAAGGCGAGCACCAACTAGCCTGGCTGGCTACAGCCATAGCCAGCAGCAGCTACAACAACAATAACAACAACAACGCCGCCGCTTCTTCTGCCTCCTCTCCCTCTCTCTGTCATGTTGTTGTTGTGGATCTCCGTCCTGTTGAGCCTATCGTTCCATCTCTGGCCAACAAGCGTGCGGCCACTCGTCAACGATCCTTGGTTGACATCCTCCATTGTCAGCAGCAGCATCGTTGGCATGTCTTTGAAGTACTCCGTCCAACAACTCTTCAATCTCAACACATGCATCATCCTTCCATCGCACATTACAGCAGCAATAAAAAAAACACGGACTACTTCGCCGAGCCAAATACATCCATAGAAGTTCCATAAGAAAGTTTTCATACTCCCGTACCGATCACCACTGCATCCCATCACTCTGGACTAGCAACCGCCCCGCCCCCAGCGACGTCACTCGCCACAACAACAACAAACCACACGTGTGCTCTGCTGTCCTCCGTCCACTGCCCAAAGCCCCCCCTCCCATTCAATTCCGCCCATCTCTCAAATTCGCTCTGTTTAACTCACGGTCATTAAACAAAAAAGGCTCATTACTCAATGAATTCATAACAGACAATAACATAGACTTTTTCTGTATAACTGAAACTTGGCAAAAACCTCTGGAATACACACAACTCAACGCAGCTACACCCTCTGGATATACGTACATGGACAAACCACGCGATGGCCGTGCTGGTGGTGGTATCGCAACAATACACCGACAACACTTAAAACCCTCTCCTATAACCATCACAACCCCCTCCTCATTTGAGCACCAGGCTTTCAAGCTGCCTGGCCCCAAACCCCTGGTTACAGCAGTCATCTACCGCCCCCCCAAACCCAACACCACATTCCTCTCTGACATCTCTGAATTTCTCACTCAATTATGTGCCATTTCTCCATCTGTTTTACTTCTGGGCGACTTCAATTTACACGTGGACTCCTCCTCCTGTACTACTGCCACTGAATTTCTAGACATCCTCAGCTCCTTCAACATCACACAGCATGTCGACTTCCCCACCCACAAAAAAGGACACACCCTCGACCTGATATGTACCACTGGAATCAACATCAGCAACCTCACCAGCTTTAATCTCACTGATACACTCTCTGACCACCTAGCCCTCACTCTGGACATTGACATTCCCGCCCCCCTCATCAAGCAGCAGCGGCTCATCACATTTCGAAACACTAAATCAATCCACACCCCCACTCTGTCAGCCTTATTGTCTGACACAATCCACGCAAATGCCCCCTGCTCTAACACAACCCCCACTGATCTGGTAAACAAATACAACAACACACTATCCTCCTGTCTCAACCAGCTCGCTCCCACAAAAACCAAGTCCGTCTCCTACACTCACTCCGCCCCCTGGTACTCTGACCACCTCCGACAACTTAAAGCCAAGGGCCGGCAACTAGAAAGGCTCTTCAAGAAAACCGGACTTAACATTCACTCAGACATGCTCAACCTTCACCAACAACAATACAGAGATGCTCTCAACAAAGCACGTGCTTCCCATTACTCATCCATCATCCAATCTGGCAGTAACAATCCCAAGACACTCTTTTCCACCATAAACAAACTTCTCAATCCCATAGACACCACCTCCACCTCATTCACTACAGCTAAATGTGAAACCTTCCTCTCCTTTTTCCAATCCAAAATTGACAATATCCACTCTGAACTTCACCCCGCCTCTCCTACCACCACCCACCTCCCTGAACCTGATCCCCTCCTACTCCCCAATCACCCACTCAGCTCCTTTGCTGAAATCACAGCATCCGATTTAACCTCCATAACCTCAGGCATGAAATCCTCCACCAGCATCCTCGACCCAATCTCATTCACTCTAGTTACAGCGTGCCTTCCAGCTCTCTCACCACTTATCACCAACATAATAAACTCCTCTCTGTCCTCAGGCTTTGTCCCTCCTACCCTCAAGCTGGCTGCCATAACCCCCATTCTCAAGAAACCTGGTCTCGACCCCAACACCCCCAACAACTACCGCCCCATCTCCAACCTCCCCTTTCTGTCCAAAATATTGGAACGAGCCGTTGCCTCCCAACTCAGATCCCACCTCGACAACAATAACCTCTTTGAAACCTTCCAATCCGGATTCCGCTCACATCACAGCACAGAAACAGCTCTCCTCAAGGTCACAAACGACATCCTCCGTTCTGCCGACTCTGGTTCCCTCTCTATTCTCATCCTCCTCGACCTCAGTGCTGCCTTCGACACCATCAACCACTCCATCCTCATTTCCCGACTCCACTCCTCCCTTGGTTTATCTGGCACCGCCCTTTCCTGGATGCAGTCCTACCTCTCAGACCGTCAGCAATTCATCTCAATTAATAACTGCACCTCCTCCACCACCTCAGTCACCCATGGTGTCCCTCAAGGTTCCGTGCTAGGCCCTCTGCTCTTCATCATTTACATCCTCCCCCTTGGTCACATCCTCCGCCAACATGGACTACAATTTCACTGCTACGCTGATGACACACAATTATACCTCTCCACCCCAGCCATCACTGCAGCCACCCACTCAACTCTCACTAACTGCCTCACCGACATAAAACACTGGATGCAACAGAACTTCCTGAAACTCAACTGCAACAAATCTGAAATAATTATCATTGGTCCAGACTCCCTCACCCGCTCCACCCAGGACTTCTCACTCAACATCGACGGCACCCAAGTCACAACCTCTAAACAAATCCGTAACCTTGGAGTCATCTTTGACTCCTCCCTCTCATTTCTCCCTCACATCAATCACATCACAAAAACAGCATTTTTCCACCTCAAAAACATCGCCCGCCTCCGCCCCTCCCTGACACCCTCAGCTGCCGAAACCCTCATTCACGCCTTCATCTCTTCCCGTCTCGACTACTGCAACAGCATCCTATATGGTACCACAGCAAAAACTCTCAATAAACTCCAGTACATACAAAACTCAGCTGCCAGACTACTCACCTCCACCCGCTCCAGAGACCACATCACCCCAGTCCTCCGTGACCTCCACTGGCTCCCCATCAATCAACGAATTGAATTCAAAATACTACTCACCACATACAAGTCACTCCATAACCTGGCACCCCCCTACCTCTCTGCTCTCCTCACGCCACACGCCCCTTCTCGCTCCCTCAGGTCCAGTGATGCAGGCCTCCTTGTGATCCCCAAGAAGGTCAGGCTAAAGACCTGGGGAGATAGGGCTTTCTCGGTGGCCGCCCCCACCCTCTGGAATGCCCTCCCCAAACAAATCCGTGACGCCCCCACACTCTCATCTTTCAAATCCGTGCTGAAGACCCACCTGTTCAGGAAGGCATTTTTGAGCTGATGTGTAGTTGGCTTGTTTCACTCACTGTGTTTTATTGTCTTTTAATGCTCTTTTTTAATTTCCTTCTAATAAAGTTGTCCCTTGTACCCCCAACCCCCACCAGCCCCGCCCCACCCCACCAGCCCCAAACATGTAAAGCGTCTTTGGGTATCTTGAAAAGCGCTCTATAAATCCCAGTTATTATTATTATTATTATTATGATTGGCCAGTGGCATGCAACCACCTTAAGGACTACTATGTGCACTATGTGGACCTTACCCATATAAAACAACGCTGCTGTTTAAACAAAGTTCCAGTGTTTCGCCCCATTGTATTCGTGACACTAAACGTTTCACTAAATGTTTTCTCATGCCAAATAAAGCTCCTTTGATTGGATTGAATTGAAATTGAATTATTATGCAGCTACCAGGCACTGAAACTGCAATAGCTCTAGTAGGAACTACTGTATAACCAACCAGGACAGGCGTCAGGCAGAGAGGCAGACAGACGTGCTCGAAAAGTGTGTGTGTGCACACACACCTCCATCAATGAATGCAATTCAATCAGCTTCCAGTGAGTCGGGGACACTAGTGGCACTAATCGTCTTACAGCCCACCGATGTACAGTACAGTGGAGGGAGAGGACTTAAATCACACTGTGAGAGACAGAGAGAGAGAGACAGATATAGAGAGAGAGGGCCTGACAAACGCTGCCCTGACCTTCACACGCTCGTTGTGTTTAACTAAGTGAAGCTATAGATCAATAAGACAAAGAGTGTGAATCGATGGCAGTGTGGTGGAAATGGGAGAGGTAGTGTGTGAGAACGAGAGAAGTGCAGCCGAGCACTTCTCTCGGTAGAGAGAGAGAGAGAAAGGGGGGGAGGGGGGTACTTCGTCCAGTGTGTGTGAGAAATGCAAAGCGACAAAGGTAAGTGTGTGTGTGTGTGTGTGTGTGTGTGTGTGTGTGTGTGTGTGTGTGTGTGTGTGTGTGTGTGTGTGTGTGTGTGTGTGTGTGTGTGTGTGTGTGTGCGCCCAAGTGCACGCAGCAACACAGAGGTCCATGTCAGCAGTATGGTAGCTCTGTGAGAAGCTGAAACAGAGCTTGGCAGGGTTCCCTCAAGCGAAAATAAAAAGTGTGCACGTGCGTGCGTGCATGAAAAAGAGTGTCTCATGGAATATTCAGCACTGATGTTACCGTTGTGTGTTTGAAAAACAGACTAACCCAAGCCAACTCCTTCACTGTGTGAAGCCACACACACGCACACACGCACACACACACACACACACACACACACAGACACAGCCCGCTAAAACACTTAACACACACACACAGGGTCCAGGGTCAACTACTGGGGGCCAATATTTCCCCCCACTGGGAAGGGTACTAATGTCGGCCCAGATTCTATTTGCGGCCTGGTTGTTTTAACCCTAAAGGACCCCTCCTCCCCCTGTGTCATATAAATATTCTATGGACGTCTGACACCATGCCATCGTTCACTATTTTATTTTTATTTTGTTTTTTTCAAAGAAATGCGGACTACAACATCAGCCTTAGACCTTTATTGGCAAAATACAGAATATGTTGCAAATAGCTGCAAAAGTATGGAATTAAAACCATGCCATAATTAATTCGTAACTGTAATTAATAATCCGTAACTGTAATTAATAATCCGTAACTGTAATTGTGCTCCGTGTCTCTGCAAAATAAATCCAGTATTAATTAGTATCTGTAATTTTTTTCTGTATATCTGCAAAATAATCCGTGTCAAATTTTGCATGTGTAGAAAACAATTTGTAAGTTTGTATTTGCTGTTTGTATCACTGCAAAATTTCACAGGTGTAGAAAACAATTTTGCAGTGGTGAGGTTTGTATTTTTTGTATTTGCAGCTTTCAATCACTGCAAAATCGTTTTGTACCTCTGCAAAATAAATATTGTGGTCTGCACAACGCGACATCTGCTGTTCAAGTACAACACCACACATCTACAGTTTAAAAAAAACACAGTTCAAAAAGTTACGAATTTTGGCAGTGTCTTCACTTCACCGCGGAGAGCCAATCAGCAGTTGGCTTACTCAGCAGTGCACCATTTTGATTGGTTGGCCAAAGGAAGCAGTCTCGCCAATCCCAGTCATTCATAATACATGAATATGAGATCCCATTGTTGGGAAGTACAGAGGTCTAATGGTGGCTGTTCTATAGCCCAGCACAGCTTTAGTGATCTTAAATCCCTTTATTTTAGATCGTTTTGTGTAATAGTAATGCATAAACATTGCAGAGACTTTAGACGTTTCTGTGCAATGGTTTAAAACTGCACAAGGGTATATGCTTAAAGTATCTTATTTAAACAGGGACAAACTCTGACTGCAGTTTCTGCCCCTCAATGTCGCCCCTCCACCCTCTGACAGCTGTGTGATTGCTGTGCTAGCACACAGCATTAGCATAACTATAGCAGTTCTGACAGCAGCTATGTGATTGCTGTGCTAGCACAGCATTAGCATAACCAGCAGTTGTGACAACAAAAGAAGAACATTTGAGGAAAACTCCACTATTTATATACTATCGTTTTGACAGATACCATTAGTCTGTTGGCTTGTGTATAATCTAAATATCAGATAAACGTGCATTAGCGACAATGTAACCAGTGTTATTTTAGCAATTCTATTAAAGCTAACAAATATAAGACTTCCGGTGCTGATCACTTCAAAATAAGACAATTCACTGGGAGACGGCTTGGTTGCCATGTAGTGCCATGTAGTTGAGAGAACAACAAGCAAACTGGTCTATTCAAATGACTGTTGCAGCTATAGTCAGTGTTGTAGTGGTACGTTAAGAAGTGGGGGGACGCCTCTTAAAGGAAAATTCCACCCATTTTACGATTTTTTCTGAGAGTGCACAAATGTGTTCCATTTGTGCACTCTCAGAAAAAAGGAAACTCATTAACATGGTGAAACACATCTTGATGATGTCATTAAGATGTATTTCACAATGCTAATGATTTTTTTTCCTTTTGCCCCAAAAATGTTTTAGAAAAGTGGGGGGACGCTGTCCCCCGCGCCCCCCCTCCACTACACCCCTGGCTATAGTAATTCGTAATTCGTAAACGGTTTCATTCAAAAAATCATTAGCATGGTGAAATACATCTTAATGACATCATCAAGATGTGTTTCACCATGTTAATGAGTTTCCTTTTTTCTGAGAGTGCACAAATGGAACACATTTGTGCACTCTCAGAAAAAATCGTAAAATGGGTGGAATTTTCCTTTAAGAGGCGTCCCCCCACTTCTTAACGTACCACTACAACACTGACTATAGCTGCAACAGTCATTTGAATAGACCAGTTTGCTTGTTGTTCTCTCAACTACATGGCACTACATGGCAACCGAGCCGTCTCCCAGTGAATTGTCTTATTTTGAAGTGATCAGCACCGGAAGTCTTATATTTGTTAGCTTTAATAGAATTGCTAAAATAACACTGGTTACATTGTCGCTAATGCACGTTTATCTGATATTTAGATTATACACAAGCCAACAGACTAATGGTATCTGTCAAAATGATAGTATATAAATAGTGGAGTTTTCCTCAAATGTTCTTCTTTTGTTGTCACAACTGCTGGTTATGCTAATGCTGTGCTAGCACAGCAATCACATAGCTGTTGTCAGAACTGCTATAGTTATGCTAATGCTGTGTGCTAGCACAGCAATCACACAGCTCTCTGCAGTCAGAGTTTGTCCCTGTTTAAATAAGATACTTTAAGCATACCCTCGTGCAGTTTTAAACCATTGTACAGAAACGTCTAAAGTCTCTGCAATGTTTATGCATTACTATTACACAAAACGATCTAAAATAAATGGATTTAAGATCACTAAAGCTGTGCTGGGCTATAGAACAGCCACCATTAGACCTCTGTACTTCCCAACAATGGGATCTCATATTCATGTATTATGAATGACTGGGATTGGCGAGACTGCTTCCTTTGGCCAACCAATCAAAATGGTGCACTGCTGAGTAAGCCAACTGCTGATTGGCTCTCCGCGGTGAAGTGAAGACACTGACAAAATTCGTAACTTTTTGAACTGTGTTTTTTTAAACTGTAGATGTGTGGTGTTGTACTTGAACAGCAGATGTCGCGTTGTGCAGACCACAATATTTATTTTGCAGAGGTACAAAACGATTTTGCAGTGATTGAAAGCTGCAAATACAAAAAATACAAACCTCACCACTGCAAAATTGTTTTCTACACCTGTGAAATTTTGCAGTGATACAAACAGCAAATACAAACTTACAAATTGTTTTCTACACATGCAAAATTTGACACGGATTATTTTGCAGATATACAGAAAAAAATACAGATACTAATTAATACTGGATTTATTTTGCAGAGACACGGAGCACAATTACAGTTACGGATTATTAATTACAGTTACGGATTATTAATTACAGTTACGAATTAATTATGGCATGGTTTTAATTCCATGCAAAAGCTGATTCGCGGTAGACAGCGTGATGTTAGTCTATGGCAGTGGTTTTCAACCAGTGGTCCTTGAAAGGGTTCCAGGTGGTCCCCAGCTAAGTTGGTTAACCAGATGTAACTCTTCAGGGCGTAAACAAGAAACCAAATGGACCCTTGCGGGTCCATTTGGTTTCATGTTTTCGCTCTCAAGGGTTAAAATATTCATCACCTGAATTAGCCCAAGTCTACACAGCTAGAGAATGTAGATGATTAAATGGTCATTTATGATCTTTGTTTGCCAAATCCAGTCCAGTGGTATTGTGGACAAAAGCAAAAGAAATCTTCAGTTTGGGGGGGGTCTGTGTGGGGCTAAATTGTGACCAAATGGTGGTCCGTGGCTCAAATGCTGAATAAAGAGTGGGCCCTGCTATCAAAAAGGTTGAAAAACCCTGGTCTACGGCATCAAAATGAGTGACTTGAATACTTGACCTCTTCAGTAAAACGGAGCCGAGTTAAACCGTTCTTTCTGAGCTCTTTTCTATGTTTTTGTGCAGAACAGAAATGCTGGGGTTTAAGTGGCTAAAGTATTGTCATTATCAGTCTGTCCTGTAATGGAAACAGCTCCCTTTTCCTTGTGACATACCATCTCTTTGGGGGAAGAGAGTTACATATTTTACACACCGTTATTATGAACGGAAACAAAAGGCTAAATGCTAATCTGTTAACAATGTAATTAACAGGTGGTGTGGATGAAAAAAAGTTCTTACAGGGTTGAACTAAGACTTAACACACACACACAGGAGGAAATGGCACATGGCTCTAGGCTACCAGTGAGTGACTTACTGCTGAAATCTGGGATTAGTTATGCTAAAATAAAAATACACACCAGCTAACTCAATGTCTCAATAGTGGTCCGTGGCTAAAATGCAGAATAAATAGTGGGCCCATGAAAAAGGTTGAAGACCACTGATTTAGCATAACATCAAAAGCAGGTACCTTAGCTACCGACTAGTTTCACAGCACCCTCTACCTTTCACCTCCATCTGACAGCACAGTCCATCTAACTATAAGCCCCTACAAAATAAAGGTTCCATTTTTGTTTATACACTTTACTGACACCCTCCTGTAAGTACAGGAAATCTCAGTTACAATCAACGTTGCCCAGTATGCTCACTGATGCCCAAAGCAGGAGAGAAGATTGTTGCTGAAATAGTCAGCTTACAGGTTGGCACATCCACTCACTACAGGCGACACATCTAAGCAAACAAGCCGACAGGAATCTAATCAATTTAATGTTCGCAAAACGAAGGCCTTTTTTATCAGAGTAAATTACACATTTTAATTCCATTAAGCGTGCCGTGAAGGTACAGGCGGCGCCGAGCTGAACGCAGACTGATTTTCACTCAGAGACAAAGTGCATTACCCTGGGGCTATAGCGCCTAAGCCAGACCCACAGGCAAATACTTCATTATGTTTGCTAATTCCCAGTGTCTGTTTTTAATACAATGGAAACCCCAGGTGGGTGGTGTTAACCAGTATAAGGGATAGTTTAGATAGTGTCATAAAAAAAAAGTTGTCAAACACATAAGTGTATTAATCGGTTTGTTTTCAACAAGTCTAAACCTCGTGGCATTCATTCTTCGTCTTTGTGGCAAACCTCAACCTTTTTGTATTCAATGCAGGTTTGAACCCGCACCACTAAGAATGATTTGGCAACTATTTCGTAATGGCCCACGGCTATTTGAGAAGTCTGCATGGTGACAGGTGAACATTGGGGCCCAAAGCATCGATAAGACACAATAATACGGTCTATAGCCTGTTTCTATATTTAAAAAATAATGTTAAAAAACAGATGTTTGACCAAGTCAACCCACAAACCTCTTGACAGGACTCAAGTGTCATTGGCAAAGTAAACGTCCCAAATTACTGACTAGCCAAGTCTGTCCAATAACCGAGAACCTGTAAGCTCCCCATTAGGCTGTCATAACCCTTCAGTACTTCATAAAGTTTGTGCTTATTTACGCAAAAAAAAAGAATAAAACCCTACAACAGTGAGCCAATGGAAAACAGGAAGGAAGGCATCGAATTAGTGCCGCAGCTGACTTGTGTTTTGGGCCGGTCCTGGGGAGAAATCAGGGGAAGCAAATTGGAGCCACACGTCAGAGGAAGGTCTTAGATTACAGCTGGTTGTCCGTCTGCCAAGAGTTTCCCCTGATGTGCCTTCTCCTGGTCCCCAACCAACGGGAGGGGGGAGCAGGGGCGGATGTAACACTTCCCAATTGGGGGGGGGCAGGAGAAAATGGTAGGGGTGCGGCTTCATCGCCCGTGGCGCGAAGCGACACAGGCGATGAAGCAGCACCCTGTTTTCAATGATGAAATGCTGTTGGTTTAGTGGTGTGGTGACACAGCTGTAGTTATAGTTAGTAGCAGTAATAGTGTTTCAAATCATTTTAAATATAAGCACTTTAATTTGAAATATATTGGGGTGTTTTGCATGCCATCGTGTTTGGTGGGGCAGGCTGTGCATTTAGGGGGGCATTGCCCCCCCATACCCATGCCTACATCTGCCCCTGGGGGAGGGGAGAAGAACAAGAGAGAGAACCACGATCTAGTAGCTCTTATTTCGAAAAGTCGTCTCAACTTAATACGACTTAAGAATCAAGTCAAATCCCTGAATCTAAATCCCCCTTCTTACTGTATGTTAGACATTGAAATATTAACAACTTCACACCCGGATGCCCAGATGGATCAGACTTTGGCACCGTTCCCACTCAGCCGGAATCAGTGTTGTAGTGGGACTTTTAGAAGTGGGGGGATGCCTCTTAAAGGGGAATTCCACCCATTTTCTTTTTTTTTTCCTGAGTGTCCAAATGGACCCTAGCGGGTCCATTTGGTTCACATTTGTACACTCTCAGAAAAAAGGAAACTCATTAACATGGTGAAACATCTTGATGGTTTCATGCACCTGCGCAACACACACAGACACGCTATTAGAACAAGTCGAGCTTATTGAGAAAGATTTGTTTACAATGCCTAATTGTATCAATATCAAAGTAAATGACAAGACAAAAAACATAGGCCTACTTTTTCCCAAAAAATATTTTAGATGTGAGATGTGGAGGGACGAAGTCCCCCCGCGTCCCCCTTCCACTGCACCCCTGGCCGGAATGATTGTCAGATAAAACACAAAAGCGCCAAGGAGTATATTCACGGGGGCAAAACCTCCTCACGGTCGAATGGTAGCAAAATAGAGCATTTAAGCTAAATGAAAAGGCCAGGAAGTCCAGAACAAACAAACAAGCCAGTGTGAACTAGTACTGTAGCCAGGTTGAAGTTTTTTTTTTTGCCCCATAGAGGCAAAACTTCCCACAGTTCCAACAACAAGCTACTGTGAGGGATTAAGCCCTTTTACAATGTCTGATTATTAGTATGGAACATGTCGATTCAACATGGGCTTTGCGGTTCTAAAAAGACAGTTATGATAGAGGACATGTTGTGTCAGGCAGTATAAGTAGAGTGGCAAGAAGCAGGGGCGGATGTAACATGTCCCATTTTTTTGGGGGAGGGGGGCAAGAGAACATGTTGGAGGGGCAAGAGAAAATGGTATGGGGGCGGCTTCATCGTTCGTGTCGCCACGGGCGATGAAGCCGCTACCATACCATTTTCGGTTACAGGACTTTTATTAGTCAAGTATAAAGCATCAATAATAACATCAGTTGTTGTTGAAGTTGCAACAGACACACAGCATGCATAAAGCTAAAGGTCTGACTCAGAGAGTTTTCTGTTTTCAATGATGAAATGCTGTTGGTTTAGTGGTGCCAAAATTGTGGTTAGTAGCAGTAGTAGTGTTTCAAATCATTTTAAATATAAGCACTTTAATTTGAAATATCTTGGGTTGTTTTGCATGCCATCGTTGGGGGAGGGGGGGGGGGGGGGGGGGGGGGGACTGGGTATTTAGGTATTTATGCCCATGCCTAGATCCGCCTCTGGTAAGAAGTGAGAGAGTCTGACAAACAGACAGATAAAAGTCATGAAGGGAAGGAGGAGGAAGGGCAAACAGTCAAGCAGACAGACAAACAGAGACATGAAAGCCGACTAAGGAAAACACAAACAAACAGAGTCAAGCAGAGGTCCTGGCGTATACATAATACTAAAATGAGCAGGCTGTCATCATCCACAACTGGCTTGAAAACGTCCTGAACAGGGGTGTAGTAGAGGGGGGACGCGGGGGGACGCGGGGGGACGCAATTAGGCATTGTAAACAATCTTTCTCAACATGCTATGGCCAACTTACTACAAATGCAAGTGTGCATGCACATGTCTTAAAGGGGAATTCCACTTATTTTCAATATTTTACATTAATATGCCTTAGAGATGTTGTGTGGACATGGTAAAAAGTTCCCCCATTCTGTGGTTCCTAGAAATGGAGGTCTGAAAAAATAATTAACATGGTGAAATACATGATGATGACATCATCAAGATGTGTTTCACCATGTTAATGAGTTTCCATTTTTCTGAGAGTGTACAAGTGGAACCAAATGGACCGGCCCACTAGTTTCCATTTTGGTTCACATTTGTACACTATCAGAAAAAAAATGAAAATGGGTGAAATTCCCCTTTAAGAAGCGTCCCCCCACTTCTAAAAGTCCCGCTACAACACTGGTCCTGGAGGAGCTGTTTCAGGGGCAGATCTAGGCATGGGCATGGGGGGGGAGGGCAATGCCCCCTTAAATCGGCAGACTGCCCCACCAAACATGATGGTGCCATGCAAAACAACCCAAATTAACTCGAATTAAAGTGCTTACCGTATATTTAAAATGATTTGAAACACTACTACTGCTACTAACTACCGACCTACACCGTGTCCCCCCTCCACTACACCCCTGATTACGTGCGTCAGTGTGTAGTCGACTACTCATCAGTCCATACTAGTTTGTCACCGTGCCAATACGATGCATCCTTGACCTTCAAGTTCAGGCATTGGAGCAGCACAGCAGGGTGATAGTAATGTAGCACACATCGGACACACACACACACAACCATACATCTCTGAGCCGGTGGCAAATTCTGTCGACTCACTGGTGTGACTGGATTTATTTCCGTCTAATACCAAAAATGCATGGACCATAAAGTATGTATACATACATCTCTAAAAGTATGAGGTGGCAGAACACATTTTTTGTTGTAACGAGGCAACAGAGGACCCGGCTGGAGATAAGATTAGAACGGCACGATCAGCAGAGCACAAATGTCGGCCAGCAGGCAGGCATTCCATAATCGTAATAATAATAGCGAATGTATGCGCTGACATTTCTACCCATAGCCATGAATGAGCAGCGCAGCAGCAGCATGTGATGATTACAGTTGTACTACATTCTCTCCACGGCCTGCCTGCCTCCCTCCCTCTCTCACATAGGCATTCATTGCGTCGGGGGGACTTGCAATCTAATAGGCTTGGACAGGTGGCCACAGAGTCAGCACTGTACACTGTACACTGTACACACATCAGATGTTGCTCAGCAGTTGCTGGAGTTATGCTCAGTTGCTTATGAGTTATGCTCAGTTGCTTATGAGTTATGATCTGGGAGTCAGAGGCTTCGAGTACATACAGCATTGGAAAGAGTAGCCTCAGAGTGATCAGTGTCAGTGGCGTGCACAAGAAACACGACCACGCTTGTACCATACCCATGGTTAGCATAGTATCACCAGCATAGCATAGCATAATATCACCTGCTCTCCGCGAACAGGGGGTGAGTTTTCTAAATGACCCAGAATTTCAGTGTGTGTGTGTGTGTGTGTGTGTGTGTGTGTGTGTGTGTGTGTGTGTGTGTGTGTGTGTGTGTGTGTGGCAGCAGAAACCCGTCTAGCCTGAAAATATAAATATCGTCCACGCATTCATTGCCAAGCGCAACGTTGTTTGTCGCAGCGTTGAGAGAAGAGAGTTTGGTCTGACACCAAGGTCACCATAGTCATACGTGCATCATGGGAATTTAGTTTGTAGAATGTAGAATGTAGGAGCACTCCGAGTTGGAAGGATTTCTTACCTTATTTATATGTGATTATCCGAAACAGTACAGTTATTTTGTGGGGAGAAAAAAAAGAAGAGAAAAAATGCAATGTTGTTGCTATAGACTGTCTCATTAATGTCAAAAGTGTGTTGACACACTTTACTGTATAGTAACGGAACTGCCACTTTTTTTGGATATTCATCAAGACGAGAAAGAAAGCCTTCTAGCATGGAATTCTCCTTTAGACATCATGTGAGGTGTCGGTGCTTAGGTGTTGGTGCTGTATTTCCTGTGTGGGTGTAAAAATAAAGCTTTTATGTGATTTTAGAGTTAAAGAAAGCTAGAGGTGTCAAACATCCACACAGCTCCATGTCATCGTACCTACCCACTCTGAGACAGACCAATAACACCTTCATTGTCCCACATTTCCAACAAATAAAATAGCTAAGACAATAAACACTTCCTGTTTTCCTTTACAAAAGTGACCCAGAGAAAAGAAAATGCACATTTTCTGATTAAAACAAAGCTTTACCAATTGTATAACAGTGCTTTTTTAACATACCTGACTGACTCTGAGTGACTCCACCCTGAGTCTCTTCTTCAGTGCATAATGGTGTTTCCACATCTAATCAACACCCTCAAAAACACACACATACAGTACACACACACACTCACACACAGCGCTGTCAACTCCCCCGTGGCAACCAACTAACTACAGCAGCATTGGATGGAAGCAAGGACGCAGTGTATGTGTGTCTGTGTGTAATGTGTGCACGAAGGATAGAGCTATACGCTTGTGTTTGGGTTTGCATGTAAATGAGCATGTGCTTGTGCAAGAGAGAAAGAGAGAGAGAGAGAGAGAGAGAGAGAGAGAGAGAGAGAGAGAGAGAGAGAGATGGTACATGTGCAGTGTGCACGTCGGCCATGTGTGGTGTGTGTGCGCACACGTGTGCGTGTGTGTGTGTGTGCATGCATGTACGTGTACAATGTGTGCAGCTCCAGGTAGCTCTTAATGAGGACACCGGTTGCAACATGATCGTCCCCCTCCTATACACCAGCAGAGGTAGGAGCGGATCGAATCTCCTCTAGGCTCGTTAGTCATCATCGATACTTGACGCCACGGTGCCAAGCGCTCCGCGCACAAAGCTCCTCGGTCAGGCTAATGAACGGAGGAGAGTCGCACCCATACTGGAACCGCGGCCGCAAACAGCTAAAACAAGACGAGACGTTCGTACCCAGTGTTTTATCGGGCAGGTCTGAAGCTCCCCTTGTCACACTACTAGTCCAAACACAGACAACAGAACGGGGGCCTCGGCGGCAACAGAATATTATCATTGTGTAGAAAACGTTTCACGGTCGTAATCGCGATTACTCTGATTCAGAAACAACACACCTGCGGGCGGCTTGGCCCGTCCCGACTCTTCAACGCGAAGGCAAACAATGAGGTTGGATATCATAGGAATCGAGTATAGTGTTACACACAGCTTTGACTTGACAGTACTTGGCTGGCATCGATTCCAAGAAACACATTTACAAACCGCATAGGAGTTTCATATTGCAACTCAGAACGATAAAGCACTCGCATAGTTAAAAGGAAGGATACCTGTATTTGCCCTATAGCAGTGGTTTTCAACAGGTGGTCCAGGGGACCACCAGTGGTCTCTGTGAGGCAGGCGCGTTATCTTTGTGGGGGCTCAGGGGCCCGAGCCCCCATGAGAATGGAAGACTTAAGGGGCTCTGGGGCTCGGGTAGCCCTACTGTGTACAGGAACATGCAGGGCTGGTGTTGTTGTTTTTTTCAGCCCCCATGAGCACGGACACAGGATAACGCCCCTGCTGTGAGGAATCCAGGTGGTCCCCAGCTGAATTGGTTAAGCACATGTAAAGGTGGCTAACCAGATACAACTCTTGAGAGCGTAAAAATACAGCTCTTGAGAGTCTACACAATTAGAGAACATAGAATAATGCTGATTTTGATCTGTTTGTTTGCCTGTTTTGTTTGGAAACATTCATCCTGGAATTGTGGACAAAACCAAGAGAGATCTTTAGTTTTTGGTTTTGTGGGGTGAAAACGTCATCAAATGGTGGCCTGTGTCTCAAAATGCTGAATAAATAGTGAGCCCTGGTATCAAAAAGGTTGAAAACCATTGTCCTATAGTAAGAGCGATTACAAAAGTAATACTGTAGATACTGTAGCCTTGCTGCAAACCTCATACGTAAACTTGGGTGCCACGGGATATTTTTAAATGACGCTGTAGTAAAAATACATAATATGGAAATAATTGTTTTCTGACTAACAGCAATAAAATACGTTTTTGCTAGATTAGTTGCCGTAGGTTTGTTTTCTCCAGAATCCAAACCCAGTAAATAAATGTAGAAACTCGGAAGCCCTGGTGTATAAGTTGGTGGAGATCAGCTGGCTTCATGAAACCCTCTAGTAAGCACAAAGCTGTGAAGGAGATACATCACACTAACAATGATAGATATGCCAACATTTCATGACGAGAGCAGCCTTCTATGAACAGTTGCATCATAGTCCAGAGAGCTGTCTCTGGACTATGGTCCAGGTCCAATCACTAAGACACTGTGGAGAAGGACTTGGTCCTTCTATAAATAAATACATTTAATATTGGCCAATAATAATGATTCATGAGCTCTGTGAAGTGGTCTCAAACTGAAGTGCCAGGTTGGCACTGCTACTGATAATATAATACACAACTCCACCATCTGGTGTATGACAAAAACAATACTGTTTGACCCAAGTCTGAAGCATATTTGGTGAGCACAACTTGAGTTCACTTGAGGCATTTTAACACAGCGTGCGCCGTTCACACACAGCAGGTTCTACCAGGTGACAGCCATAACAGGGCTTTGCTGGCGGCTAAGTGGCTGGAGGATATCCTATCTGTCAGCGGAGGAAGACACTTGTGCAGACAGACAAATCAAACAAACACGTCCAGGCCCCAAAAGCAAAAACCAAAAAAGAGAGACTTCCTCTGCACCCTGACCCAACCTGTTTCGTGTTCCTCACACGGTTGTTCAAAACAATCTCCACAGGTGTAGATCATACCAGCGATTAAGGATCACCGTGTTCCGAGAAAGGAAGGCTTTTTTGGAAGGCCTGGAGCCTCCTCGCTGCCGCGACCTGCCGTGAACGAACCCTAGCAGGATTCCAGCAAGTCTGGAAAGTTTGATTCCTAAAATTGACAAGACTGATGATATTTTTGAAAACTCCTGGCACCCCGGGTCCTGAGGATGTTGGCCAGCTACTGAGATATCAGTCACCATCTGAAATAGCTTTCCTTCCGTTGGAATACTGATGTTATTTTCTTTTTTTGAGAGTCGAGGATGACACAGAGGTTCCCATGTTCTTCAAAGTGTTTTAAAAACTTGAGAACTATTTTCTTGACACATAATATGGCCCCCTTTCCTGTACTCACATCTGTCTGCGATTATGTGCAAAGGTGTGTGTGCGACTGTGTGTGCGTGTTAATGCCTCATTTACACATTTTCGTATTGCGAACCTAGCAATAAATTCTACACCATATAAGACTACAGTGTATTCAAAAGATGTAAGCATAGAAGCTCTTCTTATGCCAACATCAAACTGTGACACATCCCAGACATGCCCGCTTCTTAGCAGGCTCTCTTGCCTGCTCCGTTCCCGTGACTGAAGCCATGGATACTAATGACATCATCAGCATCATCATCAATTTCAGCCTGCATGATCCTGGAGGCTGCTGCTGGGAGCTTGTAGCTCAGCCAGAGAAAGAGAGCAAAAGAGAGTGTGAGTGAGTGCAGTTATGTGCGTGCTTTCATGCCCTGCTGCGTGTGTGCAAAAAAAGTCAAATCCCGGAGCTCAGCTGGAGTCTTTAACTACCCTAGACATCGTTGAGGGGGAGAAGGCAATCTAATCCATTTAGTATTGGGGTTTTTATTACTCTGTATTGAGACGGAAGGAGAGCTGAAAGTAAGCGGAAAAACGGAAAGGGTAGGACACAGAAGAGGAAATAAAAATACACAAAACAGACAGACGGAGAGAGCGAGGTTGTGTAGAATATGAATTGACATTCTAGTCTACTCTAGACAGATGTGTTGGAGTGGAGTGCAGGGGTTATTAACCAGTGGTCCGGGGACCACCAGTGGTCCTTGAGAGGGTTCCAGGTGAAAGTTGGTTAAACAGGTCCAACTCTTTGAGAGCGTATAAAACCATGTTTTATGCTCTCAAAGAGTTTTACACTCCCAAGAGTTAAAATATTCTGAATTAGTTTACACAACTAGAGAATGTAGAAGATTAATGGTCATTTTGATATGTATGTTTGACTCTTTTGGGTTGTTTCCATGCCATCATGTTTGGTGGGGCAGTCAGGGCATTTAGGGGGGCATTGCCCCCCCATACCCATGCCTAGATCCGCCCCTGCTCTCAACCGCTGAACTGAAACCAGTTCTTAGATACAAGGCAGCTGGGGGGGGGGGGGATATTCTCAAAACACAAGAGCGCAAACATCTAGAGCGCAAACATCTAATCTATGGCTGTCACTGTTATGCCACCACACACACACACACACACACACACACACACACACACACACACACACACACACACACACACACACACACACACACACACACACACACACACACACACACACACACACACACACACACACACAGAAGTAAAAGGTTTCGTTCAAGGGTGATTTGATTCAACTTGAAACGAGCAAGCTAAGAATTAACATCGGACATGCCTTTTAAGTTGAAAAACATCCGCGCTGGTGTTATCTCCCTTTTATCTTTTATGCTCACAAACCGCCTCAGACGTGGGAATGACCATGTGTAGAAATTAAAATGATGAAAGAGCTCCTTGTGTTTTGTGTATGTATAAGAAGGGGAATGTTTACAATTATTACTGTCCAGTGTGATAATTCCAAGTTCAAAGACCAGCTCCATAAGGCTGCCAGTGAGCAGGGGAGGATTCCAGGTTCAAGTCCGACCCGAAGTCTTATCTCTCTGACCTTGGTCTCTTTACACACTCCTGTGTGTGATATTTTCACTGTTTTAATATACAAACAATATATCTTCCTGCTCTGGTTTAACTCAGTGTGCATTTCCCTTCCTTTCCTCCCTGAAATGTCATCAATTCACAGATCCACAATGCCATAATGTTAGTATACCGGTAATACTATTAATAAGATGATGAACTAACAAACAAAAGGGTGCAATCTCCATTTAACGATCACATATCCATGCCGGTTAATTCCCTTACTCCAGTGGTTTTCAACCTTTTTCATACCAGGGTACACTATTTATTCATCATTTGGGCCACGGACCACCATTTGAGGTTATTTTAGCCCCACAGACCCAAAAATAAAGATTTATTTTACTTTTGTCCGCAATACCAGGTTTGGGAAACAAAACAGTCCAAAATACTATACATATCGAAATGACCATTGATTTTCAACGTTCTCTAGTTATATAGACTTGGGCTAATTCAGATGATAAATATTTTAACTCTTGGGAGTGTAAAAATGAAAACAAATGGACCGCAAGGGTCCATTTGGATCACCACACAGCTTACACACAGTATGTGAAGTGGCTATGCAGGGATTAAAGTAAAAAAAAATCTTGAGACTGAAAATGATCTTTTGCAAATAACCACTGAGCTAATTAAATGACCCCTGTGAAATCCTCAGGACTGAAATCAGTACCCAGTACTGAGAACTTTAATCCCTGGGCTATGGCGTGCACTGCAAAAAAAATCTAACCTACAAGCTGACAACATCGTCACGTCACACGACCATAAGGTGTTCTTGGTTGCCATTGCACCCTGGAATTTAATCTGTATTTTTGGGAGCACCTTTGCACTTGCTCATCCTTTCTGTGGTGCATGTCAATCTGGTGGTCATTGAAATGATGCCATCTATTCAAAATGCTGGGTTCCTTGCCATAAATAAGTTGCCCTAATTGGTAAGGCTACTTTCGTGTTATGGTGCAGTTATACTGGTTTAATACCTTTGACAGAATATGTACTGTACGCTGTTACTGTAGCTAATATTAGCGATTGCCTTGTATTATTCTGAGAGAACCCAGTGCGATATTTGGGTTACAGCACTTAACTGCTTGGTCTGATTACCTTGACCTGGCCTTCTATCAACAGTAAGCACTGCACTGCTGCAGCATGGAATCAACACAAGCTTTAAATATAGAGCCAACGGTACACCGCGTTGGACAGTGACCTTGGTTTTTAGCCACACAGTCAGTGTGTGTGTGTGTGTGTGTGTGTGTGTGTGTGTGTGTGTGTGTGTGTGTGTGTGTGTGTGTGTGTGTGTGTGTGTGTGTGTGTGTGTGTGTGTGTGTGTGTGTGCGTGCCTGCATGCGCGCACATGCCAAGAGCCAGTCTGTCTGTCAGCTAAAGAGAAGTAGAGACTCTTGCTATCCAGACATAGAGGTCTAAACATGAGCTTTTCACGGCCATTACTCAAGTCAAGCTTAACTTCGGCGCTCGGGTGGCGGAGGGCTAACATTCCTGTGTCCACCACCGGAGACTAGGGCTTGGAATCCTCTTCAAACTCTCGTGGTATCCTTCGGCTTGGCGGCGGGGCGTGGGTGGGGTGGGGTGGGGTGGGGTGGGGGGGTGTCCATGTGAGCGTAGGTGGCCATGTTTGCGGGACCGAGGCCAAGAGGCGTCTGGAAATATGTGTCGCTTGTACCAACAACACCTACGGGGTTGGGGCAGCACCTGTCATCAACAGGGTTGTGGAGCTGGTGCAGCGCAGGGTGCGTTGCATTTAGCCTGACGCTGATGGATGTGTAGCATTAGTTCAACGGCCTACATTAATTGTAATTAACCGTACAGCAAAAAAGGCCAGCGTTCTCTTTCGGGAGTGCAAGTGGCAGGCAAAGGTGAGGCGCTTAATGTATGTCCCAACAATGGACACTAGTAACATACCGTATTGTCCCGAATATAAGACGACCCAGATATAAGACCACCCCCATTTTTCAAGAATCATTTATAGAAAAAGAACATTGAATGTCAAATAGTATAGCCCGGAATGTAAGACGACTCCCTATTTTATGATATTCCCATTGGGAAAAAAACGTAGTCTTATATTCAGGCCAATAGAGGTATAATGGTATTTGTACTCCTAGTGAAGCTCCTCACTGTCTGGCAGGTGAACCAGGAACGGGTCAGCATTGACAAAACTACACTAAAGTGCATGGGAGGAAGTCGGGGTTTGGCATATTAAAGGGGAATTCCACCCATTTTCAACATTTTTTCTGAGAAAATGAAGCGTTTAAAGGAATCCATTAACATGGTGAAAATACATCTTGATGATGTCATCAAGATGTTTCACCATGTTAGTGGTTTTCTTCAGACCTCCATTTCTAGGAAACACAGAATGGGGGAACTTTTTTATCATGTCCACACAATACCTTGAAGGTACATCAAGATGACATAGTAAAATATTGAAAATGGGTGAAGTTCCTCTTTAAGGACTGAAAACTGTATATTGAGGCAACTATGAAAGAAAAAAGGGTATTCCTACTTAATACTCTCGCTCTCACACACACACACACACACACACACACACACACACACACACACACACACACACACACACACACACACACACACACACACACACACACACACACACACACACACACACACACACACACACACACACACACACACACACACACACACACACACACACGTGTGTGTGTGGGACTACTCCAGCATGCTGCACAGCCTCTCAATATGTGATGCAATACATGGGGCATGTGCAGTTTGTGCACATATGCACACACAGACAGGCACGCACACACACCTATTTTGAAACTTAAAACTTAGGTTAGAGAGTACTTCCCCCATTTTTTTCCATCCCATCTTCAGATAATTGGTCCCGTCCTCCCTAACGCTCATTATAATATGGCACCAATTCTATCTGCTCACTGCCGTGTTGCTCAGCTAGGAGGGCTGTGGGTATTCAGCAACCTGCCTACCAGCAGTGATATTATTGAATGCAATTAAAATATGTTTAAAACAAAGATTAAAATGCATTTTTGTAAATGTTAAGAACAACGTACAGTAAACTGTCCAGGAAAATATATTAGTGAGGACCAATTATACAACAAAAACACACCTCAGATAAACACGGGTCCGTTTTATACCACACCAGTCAATCACTTGACTCACCTTCCAGCCTAAATGCAGTGGTTTTCAACCTTTTTCAAACCAGGGCAGGGCCCACTATTTACTCAGAATTTGAGCCACAGACCACCATTTGGTGATATTTCCCCACAAACCCCAAAGCTAAAGATTTCTTTTGCTTTTGTCCACAATTCCAGGCGGGATTTCAGAGAAAACAAAACCGGCAAAACATACAGATCAAAATGACCCTATAGTTGTGTAGACTGGGCTAATTCATATGGTGAATATTTTAAATCTTGAGAGTGTTAACATTTTTACCCTCTCAAAAAGTTACATCCGGTTAACCAACTTTCCATCATTTAGCCTGCGGACCACCTGGAATCCTCCCAGGGACCACTGTTAAATGCACACACTGTCTTCGATTTGATCCACTTATGGGGGGGTGATATGTACAAGTATGTTTGTAAGAGAGGATTTTGGAGGGGTGTGGTGGGGATGGGATGGGGTTTATAAAGTGGTACTAGTAGCAACGACTGGTGAACGGGCTGCAAAGAGGCACATGGGGATTATTCTGGTGCCCACGCCAGCCAGATGGGAGTCCACATGCCCAGGGGTAGGAAACCTTAGGCACGGGTGCCAACACTGGCACAGTGAACGGGGGGAGCGCTGGCATACCTGTGAGAGAGGATTGCATTAATGCAGATCCTGCACGTAATTCTACATTAATTCAAACTGAACTCTGACTGCATGGCGGGGATAGTGGTAATTTCCCCTAATGATGATGTGATAAAAACGCGTCCTCGGAAATTCAACATAAGCTTGACATGTGGTACACTGACTGGCTATCAGGAAAATGAAAACATGTCCATATTCTATATTCAAACCGTTAAGTGTTTTATTGTGAGTCATTGCCCATGTGAAGATCATGCAACAACGCCGCACTAAAGCATCAAACATAGCAGATTCACGTGCTTGAAACGCTGCTTGAAACATGCCACCACACCGTGAAGAGACACATTTTCAGCTTGTAGATCTACTGAAAAGTAACAGTTGTAATTTGGAATGTTAATTCCCCGCAACGCCCTCACATTAAGATGTTTTTGGGAGCACATCGATCTTCCCATATTAATTTCGAATCAACAGCATGTATACGTTGAGATAAAGACAACAGAGATGTCACACAGACAGTACAAAAGACACCAACAACAATCAGAGTTCTGTAGTGAGTGCAGTCAGAGCGGCCCATTGGCAGCGAGTGGCTCAGATTACCGCTGCAGGGATGGAAAAGGCAGAAATGAGAAGAGGTATTTGTGGCGGCTGGGATATGTCCCATTTTAACAGCAGAGGAAGAATCAGGGACTGCCAAGACAATACTGTAGCTCAGGGGTTGTCAACCAGTGGTCCGGGGACCACCAGTGGCCCTTGAGAGGGTTCCAGGTGGTCCCCAGCTAAGTTGGTTGACCAGATGTAACTCTTGAGAACGTAGAAATGAAACCAATTCAATCCATTTGGTTTCATTTTTACACTCTCAAGAGTTAAAATATTCATCATGCGAATCAGTCCAAATCTACACAACTAGAGGATTAATGGTCATGGACAGAAGCAAAGAAATCTTTAGTTTGGTGGGTCCGTGGGGCTAAAATGTCGTCAAATGCTGGTCTGTGACTCAAATGCTGAATAAATGGTGGGCCCTGGGATGAAAAAGGTTTAAAACCCCTGCTGTAGCTCACTGCTCCAGTGTGTGTGTGTGTGTGTGTGCGTGCGTGTGTGCGTGTGTGTGTGCGTGTGTGTGCGTGCATGCGTACGTGTGTGTGTGTGCGCGCGCGTGCGTGCGTGCTAACAAGTTACAACTTCCCATTACATGTTGCAGCTAAGTTATCCACACAGAAAAGTCCTATCTGACAAATACAACATGAATCTTGACAAAACCGCAACTGTACCAAAAGTTTGAATCATCCTAGTAGTGTTGCCGTTTGCATGTACCACCTGTTTTGAATTTGCACATTAATGCAGCAGGACATTGCTTTACTGAAAACAAGTGTTTCCAAACTCTGATGTGCACAAGACAGTCACGGTCTGAATAGCGTCAATTCACGTGTCTCAGTTCTGTGCTGCGAATTGTGCACTTTTGACAGGTTTTACTGACTACTGAAGCTCTCCTAATCCACGGTTCGTTGAACAGGAGATTTTCTACGTGGGCGAGCTAAAAAAAAGGACAAAAGAGGAGGGAGGGGGAGAGAGAGAGATGTAGAAGAAGGTAATTAGGATAAAGGATGCTTGTTCCGCTTGGATGGAAGACATTAATTAGGGGGAGTTTCAGCAGCAGAGAAGTGATTGTTGCCGTCGGGCAGAAACGTCTTATCTCCGTATTCAAACTTTTTTATGAGCACAATACAGCGTCAAACTGAAGTAGCAGACCCACATGCTCCAAACGCCTTTGAGCTTGTAGATCGTGAAGATTAACACATTAACACATGGGGAGGGCCAGGGGGAGGCAGGGCCCACCATTTATTCAGCATTTGAGCCATGGACCACCAATTGAAGATATTTTTAGACCCACAGACCCCAAAACTAAAAAACTCCTTTGCTTCTGTCCATGACCATTAATCTTCTAGTAGTGTAGATTTGGACTAATTCGCATGATGGATATTTTAACTCTTGAGAGTGTAAAAATGAAACCAAATGGACCGCCAGGGTCCATTTGGTTTCATTTTTACGATCTCAAGAGTAACATTTGGTTATACAACTTAGCTGGGGACCACCTGGAACCCTCTCAAGGACCACTGGTGGTCCCCGGACCACCTGTTAAAAACCCCTGGTCTAAAGAGAAGGATTACTGCCTGGTTTTGTGAGGGTACCAATCCTACAGGACAACGTGCAAACTCCACACAGAAAGACCATTTCGTTAACCCCGCCTCGCCAGCACCCACAGAGTCCTATAGTGGGAATCGAACACAGGACCTTGTAGTGGTGAGGCAACAGCGCGGTAGCACTACTGTGCTACTGTGCCTCAGATCTGCTGCTTTTGCCTTTTTTAACTCATAGACCGCGGTCGTCGTGTTCGACGTTTTCTGCTATAAACCACGGCTCAGGCCAGTGCATTCGGTAAAAAAAATATATATATATATATATATATATATATATATATATATATATATATATTTTTTTTTTTTTTTTTTTTTTTTTTGAAGCTCCAGATCTGGAAAACAGGATGTGCGATGAGTCATGCTGTTTCTGGTGTCTTCTTGACTAACCTGTGCTCTCATGATATGAGCAAAAAGTTCCGGGTCAAAAGTCAGGCAGAGACATCTAGCCTTAAGGCTGGTACACACTGCGCGATTTTTGGGGACTTTCACGACGTCGTGCACGACGTACCCTGTCACATTATGCGATTAAAATTGCATAATTCGTTGACGATCATTTGTCTTGCGAGTGTTCACACTGCACGTTCCCGACGTATTGACGGCGGGGGCGGTGCTCCCGAAAATATTACACCGACATAAGGTCGGGAAGGGAGGGTACCTTGCGTCAGTCTCTGTATATTATCTGACTGGTGTCACAGCAATGTTGTTTCTTTATACACTATGATGGCCCATAAAGTCATCCGTATGGCGTTTTGGTGACGACAGACACACAGACAGTGAATCCATGCCAGTTGGCAGTGGCACAAATGTAACCAAATGGACCCCCAATGTGCCTATAGTTCATCCTTTTGGTTACAAATAATTGACACATAAAGGGGAGAATTCCACCTATTTTCCACATTTTACTATGACAGAGATGTTTTGTGGAATTAAATAATGATAAAACAAATTGAAATTACCCATGTTCCGTTTTTTCCTGGAAATTGATGTCAGAAAAAAAAACATTAACATGGTGAAATACATCTTGACGCTGTCATCAAGATGTGATCACCATGTTAGTGTTTATTATTATTATTATTAACACATGGTGATCATTAACATGTTGATCATTAAATAGCTTAAACACGCGCCCACGGTGTTGTGGAACGATCGGTTCTTTTGGTTACATTTTGTGCGGCATGCTGCTGCGGCGCTGCCTGGTTATATTACAAAGTGATTAAATAAATAAACGCATAACCACAATACTAACAATTGTAATATTGTGTAATATTGGAGCCAATCACCAATCACCTGCTATGCATCTGATCTGTCACACTTAAAAAAAAGTTGTCGTTTTTACGCGCGGGGAGGAGAGAGAGAGAGATGACGGAGCCAAGCCAATAATAAAAGGTCAGTAACTATTTGTCATCTTCTCAGCGGTTTCACTGCATCCCTTGCGTCCACTATTCAGAATTTGGCTCAAATTTTGAGCCACGGACCACCATTTGATGACATTTTAGCCCCACAGAACGCAAAATACCTCTTTTGTCCACAATTCCAGGTTGGATTTTCGGAGAAAACAAAATGGTCAAACATACAGATCAAAATGACGATGAGCCTAATCTTCTACATTCTCTAGTTGTGTAGACTTGGGATAATTCACATGATGAATATTAAATCTTGAGAGTGTGAACATGAAACCAAATGGACCCATTTGGCAAGGTTCTATTTGGTTTCATGTTTAAGCTCTCAAAGAGTTACATAGGCCTATAGTTTAAACCAACTTTCCTTCCATTTAGCCTGGGGGCCCACCTGTTGGGGAAAAAAAACGTTATAGGAGAAGCAGCCACCTATAGCCTATGTTTTTTATTTTATTTTATGTAGGCTACATGCAGGTTTTGTAGGCTATCATCAATCAATGACCGCCGGCATTGTTCCCTTCCCATCGTCCCCCTTCACTCAAATGCGCAAAAGTTAATTCGAGTACAAAATAGGCCTATAGACAATGCATAAATCATTTGACACGCGTTGTAGAATGTTGATCCCTGACAACTTTACGCGCGGAGAGAGAGAGAGGGAGAGAGAAGGAGAGAGAGAGAGGAGAGAGAGAGAGAGAGAGAGAGAGAGAGAGAGAGAGAGAGAGAGAGAGAGAGAGAGAGAGAGAGAGAGAGAGAGAGAGAGAGAGAGAGAGAGAGAGATGATCGAATTACAATGTCATACGTTTGCTGCGCTATGATGCTTTGGATCAGAATTATTTGAATGATAGGAGTGGTCCGTGCGTCCATGCAGCCTCGATCTCCAGGCTCTCATCCGCGCTGCGAGATGAGATGAGATGGGGGGACAGTGGCTGCCGGCCGGCATTGCAATGTTTTTACATTTGCCAGCACAATGCAAGTGTCGGGGGCTTGTCAGAAACTATGTCACACTGGACGAGGAAATGTCGCAAAAATCAAAATTGTTTAATATTGCCGATGTTTTGTCGGGGGCGTCCCGACGGCAAAATCAGGCCGATTTTTTGTCTTTTTGAGCTGTCACACTACAAGACGAAAAGACGGCCGTCAAACTGTCGGGAGTTGAAAAATCGTCCCCGACAGAGGAATTTTGTCGTGAGTCCAAAATCGGGGCTAAATCGGGCTAAAAATCGCGCAGTGTGTACTAGCCATTAGTTGGTTTACCCGTGCGCCCACGACATTTGATTTACCCGTGCGCCCACGACATTCAAATGGACCCTTGCGGGTCCATTTGGTTTCATGTTTACACTCTCAAGTTGTATCTAAATACTTAAAAATCCTTGCTTTTGGGTCTGACAGACTAAAATCAACATCAAATGTAGAATACATACTGGGCCCTGGTATGAAAAAGGTTGAAAAACACAGCATTAAAGAGGTAAAAAGGAGGTCAGCAGCGCATTGCACATGAGATAAAGTGCAAACAGACTACAGCAGGGTATCAACATGTGTTTGCCAGGTTCAGCCACATAGACCACAAGGTTAACTCTCTCAGGTAAAGCCCAGGCCAAGGACAGCCTGATGACAGGCACTGGTCATGCTTTGTACAACAGTCTGATAGTATAGACATTGTTGTCTGGGGAACTAGAGTCAACATGTCAACCCTGATTTATCATGAAATCAATACACATCAGTTGGTTGATTTATGATCACTGGTTGTGAACACCTCAAGGGTCCTTGAGGGGGTCCCCGTGTGGTTCCCCGGCTAAATGATTCATGTTAGAAAGGGACCTATACTGTTGCATGTGGTCAATGTGGTATCAAACCCCATACCGCACTTGCAGTGCGGTTTGGGGGTCCCAGATTACACAACAAAACTGGGCGTCTCAGAGACTAAAATCGTTATTAAAACAGAGCTTTCCTTTGAAATTATAAAGGTTCAGAATCACAGATCCAAGAAGTGACGCCATGTAGCATTAAAGAGGAATTCCATCCATTTTCAACATTTTCAGTAAAAGTACATTAAGCCTCACAGTAAACTCCACAAGACAATCTGGCAAAGTGTGCACTAATTAAGTGACCAAGCAGTGACTTGGTCACTTAATTGATATTGCTGCTTTTCTCCTTCTTCTTCTTCCGCCAAAAATAGCTGTTCTGGCTGAACCGTGCAGTCGGTTTTCGCGAAAATTGGTAATCTGGTAGAGGGTGATGCCAAACGGTGATGATGCGAAGCCTGTGACCACTGGTCAAATGGTGGCGCTATAGCACTCAACTGAAATTGCAAACTTTAAACACTTATAACTTATGAACTGCTTGACTCTCAGAAATGTAACTTATATTCACTTATGCGTCTGCTTATGCCGAACAACTTTTGTATTCTGACTTTTGACCTCTGACCTTTAGATGAACCGCCATCTTGAATTATATGTAAAACAGTTAAAATGTCTGTTCTCCTACAATCTTTGATCAAAATGCATAACAATGACCTACACATGAACTTTGGAGCCATACGAATATGAAAATAGGTGTGGATTTTGTTTTAAGTGAAAAAATTATGTTTTTACGAGCCAATGAAAATTGCTCGTTTGTGAAAATGATTCTAATGCCCCTAATCTACACATGCAGCGTAATATGCTTCTGATATTTTACAGTTTTGTAGAGGGGGATGCCAAATAGCAGCAAAACCAGTCTTACTCAAATTGCTCAAATGGGGGCTGTTACGTGTATTATTATGGGGGAACAGACAGACAGACAGTGCAGGCAGCATGTGTTCCTCCCCTCTATATTCTGCTCTCCTCTCCTTCTCTCCAGTTTGTCAATCATACTCACAGGTCCAGCCCACTCATCTCCAGTACCAGCCCACTCCTCCACCTCTCACCACCGGTTGGGCCACCACGCATCTGTCTCCTCCAATCACCTCCATCATCAGACTATATAAGGCACCTGTTGTCTTCCACTCACTCCCTTTCCAGCCTGCCAGCAGACAGCAGCTCCAAACCATTCAGTGTCCTAAGCATACCAGTTTTGCCAGTTTGTCCAAATACAAGTCAAATAGTAGTCCTTAGAAGTTGTCCTAAACACAGCCATTTTGTAAAACCAGTCTTTGTTGTTAAAAACGAGGCTATTCGGTAAAGCCCTACTCTAGCCACAGTCTCACAGTAAAAGTACTGTTAAAGTACCGTACTGTACTGTTTATAATCAGAGTACTTTCTTTTGTTTGTAGTTCTAGTATTTAAGTTCAGCCTTCCCATTTTGAGTTAAGTTCTTAAGGGAAGGGACAGGGGAAGACAGGGTACCCTGTACATTTTGCAACACGTAGGTAACTCCCGTGTTTTTTACACCAGGTTAGAGGTGAGTGCCACATGTTGTAATTTCCTTTTTTTGAAGGTAGAGTAGGAATTGTTTGTTTGAGTAATTCCCGGTAGGTTAGAGGGTTGGGGTTCTAGGTAGGTGTGTTGTTGATTGTAACTTTTTCTGGCACCACCAGTCCCTTCCCTTAGCTTTTTGTATTTTCTGTTCAGTAACCTTACTACTTTAATTCAATAAATTGTAACCCTCAGTTTTCCACATATATATATATATATATATATATATATATATATATATATATATATATATATATATATATATATATATATATATATATATATTGTGTGTGTGTGTTGCATGTAGCAGGGAGACCTGTCTCCAGACAATCAGAGCCATCTAGTAGAAGAGTTGCGACATTGAGGGGTCAGAAAACCGCCTGGTCACGTGGTTCTCATACTCGAGCCCATAGGCTTCAATGCATTCAGTAACTTCCGGCTGTCACTATCCAACAGAAGTTTATGTAGACGGACTGGCCCCATGAAGTGAACAGAGTTGGCGTAACTGTCTATTTCCAGGGCTCTGCAGACAATGATCTGTGGCCACTCCCCAAACACTCACCCACTTGCAGGTGGCCACTGACAGCCCCTCCCCCACTATAAAGCCAGGGACTTAGTCATTCAGTCCTCCTATTGCTGTCAACATGCACTGAGTGAGCAAGGTAGGCATTAGGTGTTTTTTATGCTAAACCATCACTCACATTATTGTATGTAGTAAATGGTCCTGTTGTTCCTCAGGTGCTCTCCTCCTAGTTCTGGGCGCTGAGGGACAAGCTCCTGTTGGGTTGTTTGCACTTAACTGGAGGTATGTTTATGCACAAGGAGCTTGTAGATCAGCCATTTCTAATTGACACTTTACTCTTTGTATAATTTTACACTGTGGTTCAGTATTCTTCAGGTGACCTCTGCATAAGCCTCAGTACTGCTCAAGAGCCTCTTTTGTTTGTTTTCTTGCACTTAACCAGAGGTATGTTTTAAAGGTAGGGGAAGTGATTTGAAATTCATGGTGTAGTACCAGCCTGGTGCACTAGGGGCCCCAAAAGTAGCTACACTATGTGAACCTGCTGCTCTCTCCTGATTGGAGGAGAATTGTGGTGACCTGGGGAACGTTTATTAGCTCCTCTGCTAACGTGGGGGGGGGGGGGGGGAACTCCATATGTGGTTTCCACACCTTATAATAGAGCATTTTAACAGAAAAAAATATTTTTTGGGTGATATCTGACAAAAGTGAAATCACTTCTCCTACCTTTAAGCAAGGAGCTTGTAGATCGGCCATTTTTAAATGTTCATGTTTGAATGTTTTATGATATATTGTGATTTATGTACTCATATGGGTTTTTGTTACACTTCCAGTGTAGACGGGTGTAGCCTACATGACCTGTTGGTGGACCTGTTGCGTGTGGCCATGACAGCACACACACACACACACACACACACACACACACACACACACACACACACACACACACACACACACACACACACACACACACACACACACACACACACACTCTGTCTGTCAATCAGTGTCTGTGCTTAACTCCCTCTGTCTCTCCCTCACTCAGTGTGGCACACCCAGCTGGCACCTGCAGCAAGTTCCCCAATCAGCCATGCTCCTCCTCCTGCATAAAAGCCAGCTCCTTCAGTCTGATGGCAGACAGACCAGACAACAGCTCAGCAGCCCAGCTCTGTTCTTGTTAGCCTTTGTTTTCAGTTCTCTTTAGTTAGTTTATTTCTGTTTGGCCTGGAGATGGCCGGCAGCCTTGGTTTTCGTTATGTTTTAGTTCTCGGTTTAGGATTCATTTGTTAAGTTAGGGCGAGGGGTGGGAACAGCTTCGACGTCCCTAGGGGTGGCCTGGGCCCCCCCTCCTGTTTGCGGCATCTCCAGGTCTTCCTTTGTTCTCCTTGTTTGGTAAAGTAATCATGTAAATAATTCATTACAAGTAATCAGATTACTTAAGTATCCCTACCAGTTCAACCAGCAATGCTGCCCTTGTACAAATGTAATCTAATACTTTTGGGAGTGGTTGTTAATAAAAACCCGTTAAACCTTGCCATTCTCTTGATGTCCTTCTTTTATGTTGGAGTTTCCATTTTAGCCACCTCACTGCTTTTACAATGGAACTTGCATGGCTCATCAATGAAATGTTTAAATTACTTTGAAAATAATTCATTTGACCATCAAATATATAATGCAGCCTGGCATTGGTCATTTTATGAATCACATTCACTGTTAACATTGATGTGTAGGCTCTTGTTTTGAAGCATTTTTATCATAGATAATCATTGATTAAGGGTAGTTGTTTGTTGAAAGGATACACTTCATAAAAACGTACTGCTGTAAACCAGTATACTTTTATATTGTATGTAGAGTTTCACATCAGAATGTGGCAGATTGTCACACCCCCATGTCCTATTGCTTCAGTTTTCTTTATAAACTGATTTGTCTTGTGTTTTGTTTATCCACTGCTGCGTGCTGATCTAAAATCCAATTTTAATGCAACGCTCCAGAGCCATTTAGAGACGGAGTTGCGCCAATGATGGGGTACACAGTTACATTTGGTTAGTCACGTGATCAGTGGTCACAGTGAGCCTAACGGTGACAAATCATAGTCTAGTGTCTGAAACACATTGAAGTGAGTAAGATGAGATGTAAAATGACAGCCGGTTTGAATTATTTTACAGTAACAATTAAAGTCTCTGCAATGTGTATGATTTGCTATTACTTAAAAAGACCTAACATAAAAGGATTCAAGCTGGGCTTTTACTATGAGTCCAATGCATTTCTGCCTACTTCTCAATAGCACTGAGTTACACTCGCATATCATGAAAGTGACATTCACGGAAATGTCACTTTGTGATTGAGATGATAAAACTCAATGTAATGGTAATGGCACCAATGCAGTGGCCTTATGGTTAGAGTGTCTACCCTGAGACTGGGAGACTGGGGTTCGATTCCCGGCCAGGTCATACCCTGACATTCTAGATTTCCAGTAGTAACCTACCCAACGAAAGCTTTGCATTGTACAAGCCTTGATCATTTCATGTAACAGTGTAGTGGTTAAAACATTGTGCCAGATTATGTTAGATTAACTTCTTGAACAAAGTGGCCATTAAAGGTAGGGGAAGTGATTTCACTTCTGTCAGATATCACCCAAAAAAAAAAAATTCTGTTAAAATGCTCTATTATAAGGTGTGGAAACCATGTATGGAGTTTCCCCCTCCCCCATGTTAGCAGAGGAGCTAATAAAAGTTCCCCAGTTGGTGGCAAATTCTCCTCCAATCAGGATCGAGCAGCAGGTTCACATAGTGTAGCTACTGTTAGGCGCCCCTAGTGCACCAGGCTGGTACTACACGATGAATTTCAAATCACTTACCCTACCTTTAAACAACTGTTGTTAACTAGTGTCCAATCACATTTATTTCACAATTTCTTCTAGTTGTACTTGAATTGTACTGTAATTGTCCAAGCTTTTATCAGTTTTGTTGTAGGAGGCCAGGTTGTAGGCTACTGTAGGAATTTTACATTTCATTTATTCATTCACTATTGTATGGACCCGGGGCAAAAGCACCCCCCTCAGATAATTTCTCAAAAATATGTTCCTTCTTCTGCATATTGTTCTGACTCCTTATTGCTGCTTGCTTGGTCACGTTTTATTGCTGCTTGCAGCTATATTTCAAGCCTTGCTATTGCCCTATTGATCGTTTAGTTTTTATTTATTTTTTTTTATAGACCATGTTTTTGCCAAGTCCTTGCCGATATTTCTGCCCACACCGACAGACCTTGGATTTTGACTTGACTTTTTTACCTTTTTTTTTGCCTGCCGCTTGCCTGCTTTTGATCTTTTTGAATTAAAAAACATTTAAGTGGCTTTTTGTGTGACTGACAGCTGCCTCACTTCGCATCTCATTACTGTACCGTGGTGAGCAGAGACCTCATCCCATCCCAAACTAAAAAAATGTAATCAGAAATAAGACCGCCGTTCCGTCAAAGAGGTTGACGCGGGGTGACTGCCGTGCACACAAAAATATTGTTTCTAAACAAAACCAGAGAGAGTGACAACACAAGCTGTGCTGTGAAAGCACTCGTGGCAGAGTGGGCGTTATTTTGTCCCTGTCATCGTTTGGCCCTGATGGCTTGATAATCCTCTGCTAAAACAATGGGAGGCAAATTTTAAACACAAAGCCACAGCAGCAGCAGCAGCGGCGGTATAAAAAAAAAAAAACAAATGAAAATGCCGGAGGACGTTAGTTTATGTGGCGTGAAAGGAGACCCAGCTGGAACTCAAATAAGAGTTGCTTAAAATTCACTGGCAGGCCATGCGGGGTTTTCCATCCACGTGTTACTGGACAGGGGGAAAAAGATGGACGTCTTTAGCTGCATCCCTGACTCCACGCCAAGCCCTGACGGAGACACTCCATGAGCCTTTTGGACCATCTTTCCACACTTGGCTCGGCTTACTGAGAGAAGAATAAAAGCTGAGCAAACATAACAAGCACTATTTTTCCTTTGGCCACTCACAAACATAGTTTTCTTCCGATCACTAACATTACACCAGAACGGGAGTTCTAAAAAGCCCCGCTACCAGCAGCATCATTGCTGCAGCATCGCTGCTCCCTCCTTGTACAATCAACTGGACCCAAAATGGTTGAACTATACAACACTGTCATCCGTGATTTAAATGCCGGCACTCTCAACCAGGCAGTGGGGCTAAAAGCGAGGCAGAGGAGCTGCATTGTAGCCATTGTGTTGTATTCACAGTGAGTAATCTGCGGAGAGAATGGTCACACTCAGCAAAGATTTATGGTAATGCCCCCCCTAAATTTGGAAAAGTGGAAAATTAGGCCTATTGGTGGTGCAAGAAGAAGAAAGGCCTCGGGGGACATGTCTTATCCTCTGAAGAGCTTGAAGGTGCACACACATTTCATGGCAATCCTGATTGTAGCGTTTCTTCAGGGTGGAAATGAATGGAATAAACATCGACATCTGTGGATACTAGGTCTATTCATTTATGGAAGCCTTGAGCTAATGGTCTGTACTCTGTAAAACGTGCACGTCTTGGAAGACAATGGCATACTACACTCCCTCAACTTAAAAGTCTGAAAATATACCAGTTATGCTAAATAGCTGGCAAGCGCAGAGCAAAGCAGTAACTAAGATGTAGAACAACAGTGTTAAAATCTCGAAGTTGCGACATGAAAAGCAATCATGCCATTTGCCAACAAGTCAAAGCGCTTGGTTGAGGAGTACGGGCATGCTGTGCGAGTTACAATTCGAGCATAGCATGACTAATGCAAAGCAAAGTTCAAAATAAAAAAAAAACGACTCAATGCAACGGACAACTTGGCACAGACAACTTGAAAAAGCACAAGCCTCATCATCATCTCTTGTTATGGGAACCAAGTATTCAGCAGTCATCTGTGAACTTGGGGAGTGTGGTTCATCAACCATTTGTTGTATGGGGAAGGGGGAGATGCATAGAGAGACTGGGCAGAAAAAGACTAGCAACCATGAGAGCGCCCTCGGGGCCTTCCCCCTTGTGTAGACGCCATGGTCTGGGCTGCTAATAGAGGACTTGCAATAAGGAAGTAAATGGAGCGTGCCACTTTGAAGACGGGGATCGCTTTTAGTGTACATCATGTCATGTGCAAAGGGTCTGGGGTTGCTTTATGGATTTCACATGTAGTACCTATGTAAAGATGAACCAAAGAGAATAAATTCAAAGATCTTGTACTAGACTGACCTACTGAGGCAAGGTGAAAGCTATGATCCTTTTTATTGATGTGACAGATCCATTGAAAGAGGGAGAGTTTTTTAAAGTGGGACAATAAATTGTACAAAAAAAGGGAGGAGGAACTAATTTAAAAAAGGGAGACGATGTTAATAGACCAGACAAAGAAACATAACATTTATGCCCTACTTTGCGTTTGAATCATTGCCAGGGTTAAACCTCTTTTCACACAACATTTACCATGCCTGTTGAACACCACTATACTAGTTACACAAAGCCTTATTCAGCAGCGACAACAGGGAGTTCCAGCCGCGCCTCAAGCCTATGGCAGGTCAGTCTGGTGCATCTCAGAACTAGGACATGTAGTAGTCGTATAGAGACGGAGGCACGGGAGCAACTCAGACAGTTTACGTTGGTTCATGACAATGACCTGAAGATGATCACAATGTTGTCACTATCGTACCTCCACCCTGTATATTAAATTAAAGGCTTACATTACACTGTCTGAGAGTTGCTGCAGTGCCTCCGTCTCTACCCCTTATTCAGCACCATCTGTTCACACATCGGTCTCACTGCTACTCACGCCTCAAGCCTCAAAGACAAGTCTTACTTACATCAAGCAACAAATCGATTCACCACTTGAGCTCCATAGAACTGCGCAGTTTAGCACCTTTCATGATGTCGCTCGCAGTCCAGAAATTAATTCCCTGTTCATTTTCCTCAGATTTCCTCAGATCCCAAAATGATTTATATAAAAGACGAACTAGAGTCATGACAAAACCTGACAAAAAACACAATGTTTTGGGCCAATTAAATAATAATAAAGAAAAATGTCTTTCCCTTTCTATAGATCATTGACAAGTCTATGAGGAATATGAATGGGGAAATTACTTCTGGATGCGGGACTGCTCAGTTTTCAAACGAGCAGTCTGATATTATCCATGTTGATGACATGAGGATGCTGTATAGTATATGGAGGATTTGGGCATTTATCTGTATTTATTGTACATCTGCTGATCCGACTCAATTTCCACTTGGGGATTCATGACATCAGGTGATTCTTGAGATACGCTGGCAGTGATGCATGTATGCGCACGCACACACACGCACACGCACACACACACACACACACACACACACACACACACACACACACACACACACACACACACACACACACACACACACACACGTCCCATCATGTTAAAAGTACTAACTAAAGTAGATTTCTCAGACAGGTTCTTTTAAAAAGCAGCAAGGATCCTGTTCTTACACAGGTGTCACCATTGTGAAGTTACATTGAAGGCTTAAGAACTGATTATTTACTCAAACAGGAGCTTAAACTCGTGCCCATATTCATACAAAACAAGTCTAAAGAAAATAAAGCGTAAAATCCACACTCAAACAAAAACGAGGGAGGAAGTCTGTCACATGATGCAACGCGTGGGCCTATAACACGTTCAAAACATAATGGAATATGTAAATATTACGGGTCTTAAGCCCAGTCCACCCCAGTGATCCACAAGGGACAAACACGTTGCAACTTGCAACCATTGGTAGCGGTTTGAATTAATTGACCTGTCGCATGTTTTGGGATTGGGAGTGGTTGCAGTTGCATCTTGCTGCGTTGTTAATCAATGATGTGGAGAGAACGAATTAATGTGTAAATTATCGGTGTATAGGGAGTGCCAATAGCCCAGTGGTTAGGGTACGTAACATACAGTATAGGTCAGGACAGCATATCTCTGGGACAACCAGGCAGTGAGTGACTGGCTTCTGACTTCTTGTCAAATCTGTACTGAATTATGAACCATCAAAAAAAGATAAAGTAGTTGTTCCGTTTGTATAGTTCCATTATAGGCATTGCCCCACATCTGAAAATACAAACTTCAAAATCCATCTTTTCTTGTCATGTTTCTTTTTTGTTGTGTTTTTAATGACTATGTGAAGTGTGAAATTTCATCTTCAGAGGAATGTTGCTTTCACAAATCCTTCTCCTTCACTGCATAGGAGTGCAGTACAAGGCTCCATCACCTAGGGGCATGATCCTGACATATTGTTTCATCAACTCTTCTGAGGTGACTGCATCAGTGTCCTGAACACAGGTGACACACACACGCGCACACACGCACGCGCACACACGCACGCGCACACACACACGCGCACACACACACACACACACACACACACACACGTTATGTGCATGTCGGTTTCCTCCCATGAACCAATGTGGACTACCCCATAGGTGCCTCAGTGGCTTCTTGTCCTTATTAGATAGTCATTGGTTAGTGTCATCCCAATTTATTCTTTAACTACCTCCCGTAATCTGTGCCATTAGTTTCTGTGCATTAGAAAGCACCAGACAGTATGGTAGTGCTTTTATCCAAGGCGCTTTACATTCACACACACACACACACACACACACACACACACACACACACACACACACACACACACACACACACACACACACACACACACACACACACACACACACACACACACACACACACACACACACACACACACACACACACACACACACACACACACACACACACACACACACACACGCTGGAAGCTATGCAAGGTACCAACAAGCACATCGGGAGCAATTTTGGGTGCAAGTGTCTTGCCCAAAGACACTGTGACATAATGTAGACCCGGAGGAGCTGAGACTAACACCGCCGACACAACGGCTCATTGGTTGACCTGCTCTAACCTCCTGATCCACAGGCCGCCGGAGCCTCCATGTCACCCGAAAGGGATTACAACCAGATCCACAAGAAGAAGAAGTAAACAGCGTACAAGCGACGTCATGCCTTCTACATGACGCTGTGCACAGGATTAAGGTTGAGTGAGTGAGGTTGCGCGCATCAAGATGGCACTAAACTAAACAATAAGAACAATCAGGCAGCGCAACGCAAACCTTATCTTTACCACTCAGGTGAATGTCATAGCAACAATACACCATCAACGCGGCTCAATCCTTCAACCCCGCTGGTACCTCTCAGGCGAGCCAGCTGGTCTGTCTGCTTCATTTCCAGCGTGGCGACTCAATGCATACTAATGACAGGAGGGAGAGGAAAAGGAAGAGTTGTTCCTCTTCCTTTTCTTTGTCACACAATACTCAATCCGACCCAGAGCTAAAGGGCCCTGCTCGTCCTGCAAGACCTGCACGATTGAATTCCAATCAGGCAGCAACAGGTCCCCCCACAAAGGGTCCTTGTGCTGCAGCTAAAATATAATTTATTGGGAATTTATACTTCATTTAGCCATTTAAAAACATACGGTAGCCTATAGACTTCCTTGACTGGGGTGTGCCCAGTTGTTTCTCCTTGTTCTCCTGCCCTACCCCAGTTTAATATTACCTCAACAACACCTGATGTTCTGCAATTGTAGTCAAAATATCCGCCTATTTTCTCCAAACGATCGCCTATTATGACATGAGAACAGGTACGATATGTTTTTTTGTCTAGATGCACTTCACTGACACTGTGCTCATTCCTTTGTTGTGAGTTTTGATGTAACGTTATCCCTCTCCTTTTCGTTTATTGTGTAACACAAAGCGAAATTACCTGGGCGCGGTCGCATCAAACTGTTGCATGCGCGCTCGTTTTGTGTGCTCACCCCGGCTGACAAGACCTGGATGTTTGTTTACCTTTTTCTTTTTTAAAGTTTGAGCAGACCTGTCATTGATCTAGGCAGCAACGTCTGCGTTAATCAATGCCCATCTGAAAGTTCCTTTTTACAGCAGACGGGTAGATCATGAACCTTTTTGGGGATGATTAATAGGCTTCCTTGAAGCCCTCGGAAGGTAATTAACTTGCGGGTGACAATCGAGTACAAGGTCGCTCGCACCACAGGTGGAAATTACATACCTTCACAATTGCATGGTATTATCGAAAGGTATGCATTATGCTCTAGTGAAGTCTACCGAGTGTGTATCTTTCTACTCTTGTTTGCTTGTGTTTGTTAATATAGCTTTATCCTATTTTCTTTTCAGTTATTTGTGTAACCTAAGATGCATTATTTACATGCACTTCATGTTGCACGGCCATGTGTTTGGAGTTAAACCTCCTCTCTGTTGAGACTCCAACAGCACTCACCACGCAGGCTGCAGTGAAACTGCATGGGCCAACTCTGTGTGATGTGCTGTAATGCTGCGCTACGTTTATCCAAACATGTCTGGCAGAGGCGAGCAGAGCAGTCTGGCGACGTGCAAAAAAAAAAAAAAAAAAGGGCCGCGAGCAAAACCCGAGTAGCAAGATAAACATAATCTTAAATTCTGGGCTCCCATTCCTACTCTGGATTTACATATCAACACCACCATCTCTTATAAGCGGTGCAAGGGCATGATGGGAAGTTAACAAAGTCAAAATTTTCATCGTAAACAGCGTCTAAGCCCAACACGGCTTACACAACAACAAGGAACTCTGGAGCTGGCGAAGGGGAGCGGAGGAAAATGCGCACCGCGTTGCAGCAGGGACTGCTGGCGGTCGCACAAAAAGCACGTTGGGCAGATACACAAAAGTCTTACGTCATCTGACCGGAGTGGCCAGAGAACAGCTTTTTCATGTGCCGCTGGTGTTGTTGTTGCGGACGCCTTGCATAGCGGGTCCAAACCGGAGAGGAACTGGGAGACGTGTTGGGAAGCTTCGCTGGTTTATTTAAGAGCAGGGTTTCCTCAACCACTTGGATCAGGAAATGTAGGGTTGCAGAACAGAAAATGACATTAATTACTGTAATACTGTGCTGTTTAATTTGATGGCAACTGTACCAGTCCAGGGCAGCGTAATTACCAACCAGGCCTGCTGTAAAACAAGGAGAGGGGAAAAGCTTCAAACAGAGTCCAACCTGTGATCTTACAGAGCCCCCACCGTTGAGCTATAGAAATTGAAATTCTCACCGGTATACTGTTAGAGGAGATTTCATCCATGTGTAGGCTTGCTATCCGACAAATGCTGTCTAAAGCACAGCCAAACGAGAGGTTGGCATCGCCATGACAGTCGTAACTCATCCAATCTTCTCTTTGATCAAACATAAACTAGGGGAAATCTGACATTAAAAACACCACCGAGCAGATTTCAACCTGTCAAATGCATAGATCACACAGACCTACAGCGGAGATATAATCTGCCAGACATAATAAACACAAGAATAAAAATCGAAAAATGTGTGAAGGCATTGTGCCGTCTTTCTTTGAAGGCACCGTGAATCCACATAAATTGAACGCTTCATTATAGTGACATTATTACTTCCTGAATTTCACTGGGAAGAGTGATATTTTCCCATTTCCTGACTGGGAATGAAATGAATACATGTTGACAGTAACCGTAATATTAATGGAACAATATTTTGGATACCGAATCATGAAACACAATTGTTTCCATCTGATCCGTGATTGGCCATGCCTTGAATCTGATTTTGCGCCAGTCATATTTACATGAAAGGAAGCACACAGCAACGGCCGTGTGGAAGTTTTGGACCATGAGCCTGAAAAGGTTGAATTGAGCAGGACAATTGCATGGCAACCACCAGTGTAACAAGGAACACAGGGTTTACCAGGGTTTATCTCCTTACCTCAGAGCATAACAGTTCTGTGTCCATTGCCTTCTAAACACAACATACAGGTAGTTGTAAGGCTTCAATATCTACAGTACATTTTAATTATCACCTATAGCCTATTCAAAAATATATATATTTTACAGTTTGTCAACTAGCCAATCCACATAGGCACATTGTGAGATGCTAGGCTGGATATTTGAACTATTCAAAAAAGTTTTTAATAGTAAAAAATAAAATAAAAATGTGTCAAATAGAATAGATCTACAATCAAGCCTTAAACTGGTTTAACGACACTGGATTTATTGGGCCATAGGTGCTTTCAGTCCATTTCCATTTCCTGAAACTCAACTTCATTGGAATCAATGGAAAACACATATAAAAGTTTCCACCCTACAGCAAAGTGTTTTATCTATGCAGTGCACTAGTAAGAGCATTTAATCATTGCTCTTGTGCACTCAAGTGGAACTCAGGAGTTTCACACCGTCCCTCATTTTGATTGGTATATTTGGGTCTCTAGGGAGCACTCGGCCTCTCGCCCTTACATACATACATACATGCATACATGCATACATGCATACATACATACATAAGGGCTGGGCAAAAAAATCCGATATGCCGATATATCGCAATTCTTAATGCCATGATATCCATATCGAATCGCCAGGTTCAAAATCGTTTTTTTTTTTTATATATATATTTATGTAGGTCACATTCATTAATTTGTTCATGTCAGAAAGAAAGACTGACTGACGTTCAGGCTGCATAAGTGAATCGTCTCACCCCTAACATACAGTACATACGCCTGAAATGTACGTCAATAAAATAGTTTGATTTGAGCCTTGTAGCAGCAGCGGCGGCGGCAAGCCACAGCTGAACGATCCAGATTCCACATTCCATCTCTGGAGCCAGCGTTTGAGTAAAAGCAACCCTGCCTGCCCGCCCTCCCGCCCCAACCCTTGCATGCCTCTTGCCCTGCCCAAAGGCCAATCATCATCTATCTGTCAGAGACAAAAGCTGCAGCCTGGCCTGGCCTATATTTAGCAGACAAAGCCTCATCAGTCTAAGTACTGAATTCAATTTCAAGGGACATCATTAATCTACGCTCATAAATCATTTTGTGCCGATGACAACGCGGGAGCTCTTCTCCTCCTCCTCTCGGATGTGTTAGCCCTCTTTGGTCTTGCGGTGTACCGAGCCGAGGCCCGACACTGGTTCGATTTCTATATATAAAGAGGTAGACTCTCTGCTCATTATGTGTTACATAAGTTTATTCTGTAAGCCTTCCAAATTACAGTACCTTGTGTTATTTTTTTCCTCCTGTCCTTTCGTAATACCCTGTTAGATCTCCATTCTTCTATTACAGTGGTGGTTTTCAACCTTTTTCATACCAGAGCCCACTATTTATTCAGGTTTTGAACAACGGACCACCACTTGGTCCGTGGTTCAATTCCAGGCTGTATTTCAGAAACAAAACAGGCAAACAATAGATGAAAATGACCATTAACCGTATACATTCTCTAGTTGTGTAGACTTGGGCTAATTCAGATGATGAATATTTTAACTCTTGACAGTGTAAACATTTTTACACTCTCAAAGAGTTACACTTGGTTAACCAACTTTCCATCATTTAGCCTAGGGTCCACCTGGAACTCTCTCAAGGAGCATTGGTGGTCCCCGGACCACTGGTTGAAAAACACTGTTCTATTACGTAGGTGTTTTTTCCCCCCACACACCCAACGTCTTGTTTGAATCTACCATCACCATCTCATCCTAGCTCTCACACTTGGACGATGATAATTATCAACTGGATGAGAATGATGGGATGCGACTAACTGGGCTGGCTGTGGACGTGGAGAAAAAATAAATAAATACATGAAAATGTTTGTCGTTTTTATTCTAACCGGGCACTGAAAAAAGTGAGAGGAGCTTAAGGAAAGAGCAGAGGAAACACAGACAGGCCCCAGGCAGCAGCCAGTAATGTATGTGGGTTTGTTTATGGTAACTTGGTACGGAAGGGTCTATCTGGGTGTTTAATCGCAGCATCCCAGGAAGATCATTTTTCCCCAAGTCTTGCTGAGTCATTAATATGCTCTGTGTTGTTACTGTATAGTGTTAGGGTTTGCCTTGTGTGCAATGTGCACAAGACGGTCTTGTTGAACCCTAGATGGTGTATAAAACACATAGGTATTATGGTGGTCCGTAGCTCAAATTTTGAATAAATAGTGGGCCCTGGTATGAAAAAGGTTCAAAACCACTGTATTAGACCATACAAATGCCACACCACGTCATGATTTTAATCTGACTGGTGCAAGCGTTCCTTATGATGTGGACCGAGTCTGACTTCAATGGACATGGACTACATGCATCAAGCATACGGAAATATTTCAGTTACGTTGTAGACCGCACCCGTGTATTTATTTTACGTAGCCAAAGGATGTACGTCGTACGTACACGTTTATGATGACCAACCGGTAGCATAATGAAAGGCCCAACCACCATTCATAATAGCATATTATCTAAAGATCTGTTGAATAGCTAGAGAGCAAACAGTGATTTAGGGGTGCTGCCTGGTGCCTCAGACATTGAGTTCATAAGACCATATGATCTTCTCTCTGAAGTCTACACTAACCTATAGTAAAAAAAAAACATGCCTTTTGAAAGTTTAATTCCGACGGTAATAACAGAGGAGAGCCATGGGTGACATACAGTTGATATTATATGCACAAATGGGGTAAAATAAAATAAGCCAACGCCGACATAATTCGATATATACACATTTCAACCATGGGTGTCGAACTGATTTGGGCTCAAGGGTGACATTGTGACTCATCTAAAGTCACTACACCATACAGTAGTGCAGGGGTGCCCAAAAGGTAGAATGTGATCTACCAGTAGATCACACAGGCCATGCAGGTAGATCACATGTCCCCTAAAATGTATAGATCTGTAACTTAAATTATAGATCTGGATGTTAAATTATATTTAAACATCTGAATTACGTAATTTCAACAGTCCACACAATTAAAAAAATGGAGAATATTTGTTATTTTGACCAACCTTTTGCCAGTGATGTCTCCCAATTGTGGACAAAAACGTGATAGTTCTTAGTTTTGGGTGCAAGAGACTAAATTCAACATCACGAACTGTCAATTCAAACCCCAAATACTGTTTTTAAACATTAGTAGCAGCATATACAAGAAACCCCCCCCCCTCCATTTTTCATTATAAGTGCATTATCCTAGCAAGTAACTAGTCACTATTTCAAAGTCGAACTTTCTTGGGGGCCTTGAAATTGATTATTTATTTTTTCTTTTTGATATGTATATCTTGTTGAGCCGGTCATTTTGAAAGTAGCTCTCAAGTAAAATTGTGGGCACCCCTGCCATAGAGTATGTTTGAGCCTTTAAAGATATTATAGGCACTGGCAGCAATATCCCCTCTATGTCGCTCCTACTTTGATGCTGCAGCTGTTTCGCTGCAGACAGACAGGCATTTTTGGTCAACAAATAGGTTGAGCTCATGACAAGACGGTGCTAGTGTGTGTGTGTGTGTGTGTGGGGGGGGGGGGGTCAGAGAGTGTTAGGAGAGTATCCACCACAACTCAACCACCAGTTGAATATAACTGTTAACAAGCCCATCAGTGACAACATTCCACACCTTTGAGTCTGGGGGGGAGGGGAGGGCTGTGGCAGTGTTGTTTCCTTTTTGAAAATCGTGTTGCGGGCCTCATTGGAACTGTCCCGAGGGCCGCATGTGGGCCCCAGTGGAGTTTGACAGTCCTGATTTAGACACTAGAATTACACAATCGCAAGCATAGACATCAGATGAGAAAAAACAGACGTTTGTCGTTCCTCCATTCGAATAAAATAATGAGATAAATCAGCACAAAAGGATGTGCGTGGTACAGTACTGTATACCAGTTCACACCGTGAACCCAACACATTCCTCACAGACAATCCTCCTCCTGTGCTCAAGAGCTCTACAGTCAGTCCTTGACATTTCAGACTGAGTGTTTCTTTCTGCGAATTTATGGCTCCGTCTGTCTGATTGTGTGCCGGTTCTGTGGCTGCTGAAGTGTGTGCCTGACTGTGCATACGCATCTGTGTGACCAAACCATCCATGTGTCCCATGTGCATGTCTGTCTGGGCATGCATGCCGCGCACATGTCGGCCTGCGTCAGTCTTTGACGTACAGTGTAATTATGCTAAGCCTGACACTCCGTCTTTATTATCATTTCGTTCCACTTCATTATTCAGTCCGAAAGCCTTCCCCATGAAAACAGTTTATGGGTGTTGTTAAAGCGGCACTCTTTGTTGATTGGTTCATACCAACCAATCAGAATAGTTAGGATAGCAGAGGGTGTTGTTGTCAGTCATGTGGCTAATGGGCTACCCCAGTTGCTAACCAAACAAACAGCCAAAGAGCGCAGCTAGCATGTACAAAATCGGTAAAATATGTCCGAAGATTATGTTTATAAAACCAGACGCCTCTTTAACGAAACCATTTATCATAGGGCGATTTAATAGCCAGATCGATACGGCCACGATTCACCGCAGTGGGGGCCGCCATGTTTGTTGTTTGATGCTGTTGAGTGACAGAGCTGATCGCCAATCAGCTGCTGTGATCGGATATTCGATCGATACTGACGGCACCGTAGGCAGTGTCACCAAGCCTGGATCGCCAACGTAGTATCTAACAGTATCAGTATCTGAGGTGGTGATTCAGGGCTGGATCCAGGCTATAATTATGCAGCAATCTTGGGTGAAAATGCTCACTTCTTTCACTTCTCACAGCCATGAAATCAACAGAGTAGACTGGAAAAAACCATAACAACGCCTCGCTGCGTCACCGTCTGTCCATTGCAACCAGGGCTGGATTTAGCTAGCCTTACTAGGGTGGGCTGGAAGAATGGCAGGGTGGGCACAACTCCAAAGTTTTTCATATGAAGCATTGGTTTTCAATCTTTTTGACACCAGGGCCCACTATTTATTCAGCATTTGAGCCACAGACCACCATTTGATGACATTTTAGCTCCACAGCAGCCAAAACTAAAGATTTCTTTTGCTTTTGTCCACAATTCCAAGTGGATTTTACCTGGATAAACAAAACAGTCAAACCTACAGATCAAAATGAACATTAATCTTCTACATTCTCTAGTTGTGTAGACTTGGGCTAATTCATATGATGAATATTTTAACTCTTGAGAGCGTAAACATGAAACCAAATGGACCCGCAAGGGTCCATTTGGTTTCATGTTTACCCTCTCAAAGAGTTACATCTGGTTAACCAACTTTCCACCATTTAGCTGGGGACCACCTGGACCCCTCTCAACCACTGGTGGTCCCCGGACCACTGATGAAAACCACTGATATTACCTTTCATTGTGTGGGCAGGATGCACATTTGGGTGGGCTCTGCCCACCCCAGCCCCCCTCTAGCTCCGGCCCTGATTGCAACCAACCATGCTTATTGTTGTTGAAAGAAGTTGATGAGTACTCAGCTCCGGCCAACTTTCTAACAAACAAACGACGGTTTAACCAACAGAGAGTCTGTTGCAGGGTAATTGTGGGCTCGCGTTGAGTGTAAATGCAACCCAATGCCAGATTTAGACAGAAAGTAGTGGGGGGGTGGGTGGCGCAGTGGTAAAGCAGGATGTCCTCCCGGTGGGGACTCCTCGCCGGCAGGTGAGAGCCTGTAGGACACAACAGCAGTAACGACACACAGGGACGTGGGCGGAGGAGGAATACTTTGGCATAACTACACTGGGGAGAAAAGAATGAGCCGAGAGGGAGTGCTGTGCTAAGCAGAAACCTTAACGGGGAACTCCACCCATTTTCAACATTTTTCTATGTCATTAGTATACCCTAGAGGTGTTGGGTGGACATGATAAAAAAAAAGTTCCCCCATTCTGTGTTCCCAAGAAATGGAGGTCTGAAGAAAGCCACTAACATGGTGAAACACAGCTTGATGACATCATCAAGATGTATTTTCACCATGTGGATTTCTTTAGACGCTTCTTTTTTCTGAGAGCGTACAAATGGGTTTGGTTGCATTTGTACACTCTCAGAAAAAATGTTGAAAATGGGTGGAATCCCCTTTAAAGGAGAATTCCAACCTATAAGGCTTCCTTAACTTTATTTGCAGTTGATTCATTAACAAAATTGGACCATTATTATTTTGTGTAGAAAAAAAAAATCACCCATTTCCATCGCTCCGTTTTTGTGTGTGTTATATATTGTCTCTCCACCATGTCAGTAATGTGTTGACGCTCACACTTTTGGTTCAGCCGCCCGTGATACAGCCACGAAACATGTGGCCCCTCCCCCCTTGAGACAGCAGAACCACTGCTGAACCGAAAGTGAAAGTGTGAGTGTAAAACACTGTTGACATTGTGAGAGACAATATATAGCGAAAATAAATGCATTTTGGAGCGATGGAAATTTGAACAACATTCCATAGCTTCTTTCAAATGATTTTTTTTCTTCTTTTTTTTTTCTTTTTTTTTTCCACAAAACAACAACTGGGCTACTTTTTTACAATAAATCAATTGCAGATAAAGGTAAGAAAGCCTTCTGGGGTGAAATTCTCCTTTAACTAGTCTGATGATAATCCACAAAGAGCTATTCTAAGAAATTCTGTGCGCATAAAGGATTTAACTTCAAAGGATGAAGATTTGAAGCTTGCGTTTCATCACACTAGATAGTGATAGCCGAAATAGAAACCATCTTTTTTAACCATTACAACCATTACAGTTATCACCACATACTGTATCTACTGATGTGTTGATAATAAACTACATTCCCCATTCTCCTAGCGGAGGTTGGAATTGGACCTGTGTGTGTATTCAGACCTCAAAGCATTTATGCTTCATTCTCATGTGTCGTCAATGCCATAGTAATGTTAGCCTGATGCTAGCCTAATGTGACTGACGACAGTGTCGCTTTCCTTTTTGGAACAGAGACGTCGTCGTCCTCCCAGCCATGAGCCAGTTAAGGCATTTCCAGCTTAACCATGCGAGCCGGAGCCCAGGGGATGCCATTTGCACGTTAGCCGGCGGGTCCCCCCACCCCCTTCCCATTGAAACGCTGTTAATAAGAATCTAAATCATAATACTTAGTGACACAGAGTGCTTAAAGTGGTTTACAGAGTGCTGTGCAAACAGATTACTTGAACCACTGGCATGGGTCCAGTCAGCTGAATGTCCCGACCACGCACGCCCGAAATCCGGCCGCATCATGTGACTCCTAGCTCAGAAAGCCACTCAAATAAAATGTGGAGTAAAATAGGCTGCCATTTATTTGCCACAATCACACACACACAATTTATTTTCTGGGTTGATGGAGACTTAAAAAAAAGGGACCACGACGAGAGGTCTTGGAGTTCTTCCTTTGATGTTCATCTGAGTCAAACGCTGTTTGGAGGTCAAATCACTCTTCCCTTCCGTTTAGCTTCAGGGCTTCTTCCATAAACAGAGGAAGAGACAGAATGTAAACTGACGTGGAGAAAGAAGAATGAGCGAGCCTTTTTTGCACTCCATGCCAGCCCACTCTCTCTGTCTGTCCATCTCTCTCTCTCTTTTGTGTTTGTCCATGACTTTCTCCTAGTAGACCCAGTTTATTTATGAAAGACAGTGCCCTGACGTGTGTTTGTGGGGAAAACCAGGGCGCGTCCTGGGTCCACCCTGGCATGATGGCAGAATATGGTCGTCATCGTAAAAACAGCCCACACACACACGTGAGATTTCTAGATGACCTCAAGGAGGCAGGGACCAATGATCACACGTCTTGAAGGGATGGAATGGGGGTTGTAGAATAAAAACTAAGTCTGAATATGTATAAATGGGGCTGGCTAGTGGCTAGAGCATTTCCTGCATGCCACTCGCTAGCTGACCCTCTCTCTTTTTATTTTTCACTGAGACGCACTGATAATCGTCCACTGATCAGTGATCGGCCATATGGGTCAATATAAAGCTGAGCAGTCCCCCCGAAAATGATCTATATAAGGATTATTACACGACGAACAAAGTCAACTCGGGTTGTGACAAATCATGACAACACACACAATATTGTCATACAATATCCAATTAGCAAGAAGGAAAAAACAGGGGGGATACAACACTTTTTTCTTCTTAGAAATTATTTGATTGTCCCAAAATAGTGTGTTTTGTCATGATTTGTCATGACCCGAGTTGGCTTTGTCCGCAGCGTAATGGTCTTTATATAGATCATTCTCGAAAAGTCTATGAGGAAAACGAATGGGCAAATCAGTCTGACCACGAGCAACGTCATGAAAGGGGCTGGACTGCTCAGCTATATTCACTCTGATCACTCTTTATCTGTGATCGCCGTGATTTGCTTTATCTGGAGAAACTGAACTTGTCCCAAAAAACTGGATCGGTGCATCCCTATTTCACTGTACTATCAAGTGATAAAAGATAACTCAACTATAAGATTATGCAAACGAAGGATTCAGAACATCATGCATCTACTGTACAACGTCTGAGAGTGCAAGTAATGCTAATTCAGCATCAATGCAAGACAAATGCTGGAAGGAAGCCCTGTTTGTAATGGTTGATAAAGGATAACACAACTATAAGATTATGCAAACGAAGGATTCAGAACATCATGCATCTACTGTACAACGTCTGAGAGTGCAAGTAATGCTAATTCAGCATCAATGCAAGACAAATGCTGGAAGGAAGCCCTGTTTGTAATGGTTGGCTGCCTCAACACACAGACTTTCTTTTTGGAGGCGAGGGGGCATTCCCATCATGTGACAACTTTTTGCAGTCATACAGTCACTCACCAAATCCTGATTTATGCTCCGTTACGCCTCTGTGTCACGCGTCCGAAAATAGCGCATCTACAAGCTCACAACATGCCACGGTGCTATGGGTTTTGAGCCAACAGCTCTGCGATTACGTATAAATCAAACTCTAAGCCGCCCCACTGTAGTGGAGCATTATAGATAGATCAGCCCAAAGTTAAACACCTGCTGTAGGACTGCTGACGCCTCTTCTGAGAGTTCACACTCTTGCTGGGCAGAAAGCGCGGTACATACCAGCTAAATCGGCATTTTGATTATCACATCAACTTCGCCATTTCACACCCACAGACCTTTTCAATTTTGTGAGTACACCCCCATTCTTCAATATCCATTCAATCACAGTACACATATTTCGATCGATTCTCATATTTCAATGCAAAAAGCCCCTCGCCTGCCAATCAGGACTTAGCTTAAGCCCCTGCTAGAGACACAAACAGGTGGCTAGGCCCAATTAATACGCAATTGTCATAAAGTTATATTTAACTTAAAAAACAAAAACAAAGTGTTGACCTGTCAAATCTTGTGTCTTGGCCCTTAGTTTCCGTACAAAACAATATAGGATCAGTCTATTTTAGACTCTCCTCAGCATATAAGTATGTTGGACTTCCCAAGATGACGAGTGTCAGTCACACCAGGTCATGTCAGGTTTTGGCCCTAGCCAGTGTAGTGCAGTGGTCCGGTCAAGGTCACAGCCGGTGGTCCCAGTGTTCGTCGGCCAAGCTTTTAATCCATCAACGCCTGATTTGGAAGCAGTGACCCCCCTCGGGCTGGTACAGCTCAGTGACATTGGGGAGGGGGATCAAACCCAGGGGGTGTCAAATTCTTTTCCGAGTCCAGAGCTAATCACAAGGAAGATCTGCCGTCCCTAAATACACAGAGTGTGATCATTACATTGTCCGGATTCCCCGCATTCCGGCCAAAGTCACAACTCTCAATGACTACGGCACTTTTTATGTCCCTGCCCAAGTTCACACGTGCCTTTTATTGAATAGAATTTCTCTTTTTTTAGTCCATTGTAGTGTACAGGAACTCCTTTTGATGTTTTGAGCATTGTTATTATTTAGCTATTGAAGAATAACCTATCTACAAGTTCATAGCGCTATGAGCTTTGATAAATTCCTCCAGAGTAAACATTTTAATTCAAATCTTTGCTTCTGGGGGATCCCTAGAACAACATATTTTCAGATGGCAATCAGAGGCCAAACACAATCTAGTGTCAGAAACAAGAATCTAGTGTGTCAGAAACAAGAATCTAGTGTGTCAGAAACTGGAATCTAGTGTCAGAAACTGGAATCTAGTGTCAGAAACAAGAATCTAGCATCAGAAACAAGAATCTGGAGTCAGAAACAAGAATCGGGCGTCAGGAATCTAGCACCAGAAGCTAGAATCTAGTGTTATAAACTAGAATCTAGTGCCAGAAGCTAGAATCTGGTGTCAGAAAGAAATGGCTTCGTCATTGCGTACGATACTAAAACATTTTCAGACTTGGAATTTTAAACTGTTCAAGCGGCCGCTTGTTTGTCGCTTTCTGGCCGTCCTACTTTTGGAAAAAGTTGTTTCCAACTTCACTAGGTGGGTGGGAGCGAGCAAGGGGCTTCCTTTGAAGCTGCGATGTGTGTTTTTTGCTGGCACTACATGGTAGCCTCCATGACCACATAACAGTCTGCGCTCGTAGCATGTAGGCCTGTATGTCCCGAGGCCCTGTAGACGATCAAAGGCTGCTGCATGCTAATTAAGACAGTCGTTTGTGTAATGAATTCTATCTTGAGGGCTGGTGCACATAAAAACGGCATTAGTGGTACGAGAATAAAAAAAAGATGCTGTCAGATTGGAGTTCACAGATTAGTCATAAGACAAGAAATTAAGTGTCTCACAGATTCAAGTTGTTTTTTTCCTTTCTCCCCCAATCTAAATGGTAAATGATGCATTTAAATACTGTAGCGCCTTTATCCAAGGCGCTTTACATAGTGCATTACATGCACCCATTCACACACACATTAGCAGACAGAAGGCATCGGAAACCATGCACATCGCCCACTTACTGCATTAATATGTATTTAGGTATTGTAACACTAGTAACCTAGTTATTTCCCTTTAATACTGGTCTTATTGATCATATTAAAATGGTGTTCTTTGTTGCATTAAAGCAATGTCAGCACAGGGCTTGACACTAACACTTGCCCGCTTGCCCGGGGCAAGTAAAAAAAATGGTGGGGCAAGTGAAGACTGCTACCTGGTTGCCCGATCGGGCAAGTGTGCAACATTATAACACAGCACTATAACACAACACAAGATAAATTTGTCTTGAAGGCAGTCATTGCACTCTGCCTCTGTGTCTTTCCCTGCTTTCTAGCTATCCACAATTCCAGACTGGATTTGGGAACCAAAACAGGCAAATTAACATACACATCAAAATGACTAATTAAGATGATTAATTTTAACTCTTGAGAATGTAAAAATGAAACCAAATGGACCCGCAAGGGTCCATTTGGTTTCATTTTTACGTTCTCAAGAGTTACATCTGGTTAACCAACTTAGCTGGGGACAACCTGGAACCTGGGGGGCAAGTGACCATAACCTGAGGGCAAGTAGAACGTGACGTGCACTTGCCCGATGGGCAAGTGCCTCAGAGACCTTAGTGTCAACCCCTGAATGTAACGTATTTTATTCTAGTAAACTACATCAATTCTGAGGCCAAATTGACTTTCAATAATATTCATTGCCAGGCCCTGTACCGCGAGTATAACAATAAGCCGATTTCACCCTTGCATCTCATTCAACAAAAACTCTTGCGGTGATGTCACATGACCGGTGTTCTCACGACACCTGCTCCTATTGTTTGTGAACTGGTCCAAGTGCCGCGCTGCATCTGTCCGCTCCAACGGTCAGCTATCCACACAATAGCCCTACAGAGGAAACTGTGCGATGTGGAAACCTATCACTGCCCCGAGTCAAGAGAGGAACAACATGAACCCTACCTAATGTCCCACAGGGGATTCCGGCGCAGAAGGAACACTCAAAAAAGTCATACTTATGGCTCGGCAGTGGCGTTGTTCATGTGTCACTTTGGTGTTTTGTTATGTACAATTACCCACCGCTTTTCCCAGTCACAGCTGTCATTTTTAAGAATAGTCCTACTTAGGTCCAACCACAAGTAAAAATGAACAAAGGCCCAGGGTTGTTACTTGTTTGAAAGCAAAAGACCAAAAGACTGTGATGAACTGGCACTCTTGTCTTGAGCCATTTCAACTCAATCACGCACATCAAGTTTATTTATTATAATTAGTTTTTGCCTTTATGGGTAGATTCTCAGTAGCTTGACAGGAAAGGGGGAAGATATGGGGGAAGACACATTTTTCAAAATATTTAAAAGTTTGAGAAACTGACTGACATATCTACAATCCACAATTCAAAATGTGTACTGAGGACTTGGAGACGGCTATTTTATTAACTTTGTATAACAGTTTTGAGACTATAAAATAGGACTTAATAACTGATTAAAACCATGGAGACAAAAATGAATCTATATCACTGCAAGGGCCATACAATATCCAACATCCTATCACAATATTGCAATTTTCCGATCTGATGATATCCACAGAGGGACACCGGACCATGAGCATGAAACAAGAGAGCAGCATCTTTGTTTGCTCACTGTAGTGCAAGAGTGAATGGCCATAAACAGACATAAAGAGCTGGCCCTCCCACTGTCCCCGTCGTCATTCTAATTCCAGAGTTATACGAGTCCATTCCAGTCCATGGTGAGGGTTTTATTTTTCCTCCGGCTTGTGACTCTCTCAACAGGATGCATTCCTCTCTAATGACAGGGGAGGTCCCCAAGGGGTCCCACAGAAGGGACCCAAACGAGACCAACACCCAAACTAAATTCAGACCACTATTAAGGGTGCCCCCCTTCCCAAAAAAAACCCAAGTAGTTGTATTCTTTCAACACAATATCCATGACCAACAAGTCAACAACTTCCTGACATCACAGGGTGATAAGAATGGAATAGCAAGTGTACATATCAGTTGGAATCTGTTTGGAGTAGGGATGCAGTTGATTTGCAACTGTGCTTATTCCTTCTTTTTTATTATTGTTTAATTTATTTGGAAAGATCAGCAAGTGTGCTTTTCTCAAGTTCTTCTTTTCACCTTTCCCTCCCCCCTCCTCCTCTAAAGTCATCCTCTCTCCTAGTAACTCCATCTCCAATATTGCTGTATATTAAATCCCACTTACTTCAGGTGGATTACAGTGTTAGGACGACACATAACAGGTCTACACTGATAGCATTGCTGCAAATGTGCGCATACATTCCATGGACGTTTACAGTCAGGGAGCACAAATTACCATCCTTGATCAGGGGTTTTCAACTTTTTTCATCCCAGGAACCACTATTCATTTCGAATCTGAGCCACGGACCACCATTTGATGACATTTTAGCCCCACAGACCCCAAAACTAAAGATTTCTTATGTCCACAATTCCAGGCTGGATTTGGGAAACAAAACAGCCAAACACACAGATCAAAATGAGCATTAATCTTCTATATTCTCTAGTTGTGTAGACTTGGGGTAATTCAGATGACGGATATTTTAACTCTTGAGAGCATCTTAAAGAGTTACACCTGGTTAACCAACTTTCCACAACTCTCTTAAGGACTACTGGTGGTCCCCGGACCACTGATGAAAACCCACTGATATTAACTTTCATTGGGTGGGCAGGATGTACATTTGGGCGGGCCCTGCCCACCCTGGCCCCCCTCTAGATCCGGCCCTGCTTGGACTGGATCAGGTGATGCTGAAGGGAACAGTGCTTTGTGTGTCTGTGTGTGCAGACCAATTTGTGGAGCGGCAGGCTCTTTGGCAGTGAGTGACTGCATTTGAAATTTGAGATTTGATATTCGGGCACAATGCAAGCATGCATGGCCCAGGTCAGTCAGAGTGCATTCAAAGCACCAACAGTGCACGCACAACACTGAGGAATATATACTGTATATATTATTTAGAGAGCAATGATGCTCAGCAGCATCGTTGCTCTGTCCATGTAAACACGGAATGGTAGTGCGAGAGATTTGGTCTATTTACTAGTGTTAGTAGTAGGTTCAAATTATGGCACGACCTGTACTAGAGTAGGCCAACAAACAATCTTAAAAAGGCGGGAAAGGGATAGAATAAACACAATAAATTCCACCCAGCATGCACATTCCTGACGCTAGATGAAAACAACTGCAGCGTGCGACTGCAGAGATTGCGTCACTTGGCGTTTTCCTAAGAATAGTTTCCCACAGACATAAATAATATCTGAAGGAAGAACGTCAAACAACACTGTTTTCTTGTTCTGTGCCTCCCTCCCTCCTAGAATATAGCACCATTTTGCATTGGATGCAGGGGTGTAGTGGAGGGGGGACGCGGGGGGACAGCGTCCCCCCACTTCTCACATCTTAAACATTTTTGGGGCAAGAGTAGGCCTATGTTTTTTGTCTTGTCATTAACTTGGATACAATTGGGCATTGTAAACAATCTTTCTCAATATGCTATACTTGTTTTAATAGCGTGTCTGTGTGTGTTGCGCAGGTGCACGCAAATGCAAGTGTGCATGCATGTGTCTTAAAGGGGAATTCCACTCATTTTCAATATTTTACTACGTCATTAATATACCTTAGAGATGTTGTGTGGACATGATAAAAATGTCCCCCCAATTCTGTGTTTCCTAGAAATGGAGGTCTGAAAAAAAATCATTAGCATGGTGAAATACATCTTGATGACATCATCAAGATGTGTTTCACCATGTTAATGGGTTTCCTTTTTTCTGAGAGTGTACAAATGGAACCACTCACATTTGTACACTCTCAGAAAAAAAAAATGAAAATAGGTGAAATTCCTCTTTAAGAGACGTCATCCCACTTCTAAAAGTCCCACTACAACACTGAGTGGATGTAAGCATGGATGGTGGTAAGGATGGATGGTGGTGGTCTGATGGACTGAGCAAGACCAAATGACCATGTCAGACGAGATACAGGAGAACAATATATTACTGTATAGTTACTAGTATACTTGCTTCCTTCTGGTAGCTCAACTGCAGCCATGTCACAAATCACAATTATGCAGGAGATATTATTCTGCAAATAATAGTCACGCACATAATTTGGAACATATGAATAAAATGTGCATTTTAGTCCTAATAATATAATATGGCAATTGCACTTGCAAAACTAATTGTATGATCATCTCATATAATTGCTGCCAGGGAATTATGTAAGAGTTGCGACAGGGCCTAACAAATGGGCCTTGTCTAATGGCTCTTCTCTGTCATCCAATGACTAATACCATCAAATTATCATACTGATGTCATGTAGATTCTTGTACAGTGATGTCTGCAGTGTTGGGCAATATTACTTAGGAGAGTAATATCTTTACTTTACGTATGCAATATTACATTACTTATGACTTGAATCAAAGAGTAATGTTAAATACTACTTTATTACTTCCCCAAGTTCTCCCCCACTACCCGCAAAAGAATAAAGATGTGCAATACAATCTGTTTAGCAACAACTTGTAGTGTAGGTCATGTGTGCAGAATGCTGCGCATTGCTGCGGTGGGTTAGCATCGACAAACTACTGCACATCTCTGTTGTTGTTGTTATCTGTCAATAGCTTGTAAATCTGTTTTATTTTCACATGCAACAAGCCCCTTTTGTAATCCAGCGAATATAAGACATGCCCATTTTTTTTGGCTATTTCCATTGGGAAACAAAGCATAGGCTTATTCAGGTCGATAGGGTAATGTGTTACCGCCCAACACTGGGTGTCTGCTGTAACGTTGGGAATTGTAAAATACCTTTTGGGGAAGAAAAGGACAATAAAAGCACCTTCTATTGTGTACACTACCAACAACAGTAAGAACACCACACAGACTGATTGTCCTTAAGTGCACCCAGTTGGACACACAGAAGACACAGTCCCATGCCAGCCATCTCCTATACTGTACTGTAGATACCTAAGATACAGTTGCCACTCAAGTCCCGCATTTGAGACCTTTTTATTTCCTTATAATGACATCATCTCTTGGCTATTTTAAGCGACGCCTGTTTATGGTTTGAGAGTGGAATGACAGCTCTCCTCTCCTCTCCTCTCTGGCGACTGGCTGCAGCCCAGCAGTGATCAGCTGGGAGCGTGCTGTGTAGTGCTGTTGCAGTTCCCCCCCTGGATCCCAGGCCCAGATATAACATTTCCCATTTGGGGGGTGCGGGAGAAAATGGTATCGGGGCAGCTTCATCTTCAAGCAACACGAGCAATGAATACACACCCATACCATTTTCGGTTACAGAACTTATATTAGGCATCGATAATAACATCAGCTGCTGAAGTTGCAACAAGCACGCAGCATGCATACAAGAGTTTTCTGTTTTGAATGACTTGAAATGGTGTTGGTTTAGTGGTGCCACAACTGTGGTTAGTTAGTAGCAGTAGTAGTGTTTCAAATCATTTTAAATATAAACACTTTAATTTGAAATATGTTTGAAATTTGCGTTGTTTTGCATGCCATCATGTTTGGTGGGGCAGTCAGGGCATTTAGGGGGGCATTGCCTCATGTGCCCCCCCCCCCCCCCCCCCCATGCCTAGTTCCGGCCCTGATGGATCCTCCAGGACTTCTCCCCTCTAATGCCGACCCAAGGAGAAGGAGGAGGAGGGGGGGGGGGGTAATGAATGCAGTAGCTATAATACTAGCTTCATCTACTAAATACATTAACCGCTGCGTAGCCTACACCAATGCGTCAGGAGGAATAACTGTTCCCAAATGACCGAGACACGCGCGCTGCAAATACATTTCACCTGAACAAGCCACTGTGTGTTAAAGACACGTTCCTAACTTCTTATCGATTGCTTGATACATTACAGCCTGTCCACATGCTACCACCTCCTAGCCCCACTCTCCCTCCCTCGGCAATGATAATATCCTAATTATAACTACAACGAAGACAAAAACTTTGTTGTTGCTCATTATTAGAGGAAAGCCCTTGCAGAATCCAAAAATCAACTGCGAACACATTATTCGTAGACATAAGAACACAATCCCGATCCACACTTTGTTAAAAACTCCTAGAATTTACCCCGTCCAGCCCTGATGGCTATCTGAGGCTAGCCTAATAGGCTAATCGCAGATTGCAAACTTCCAGCCGGAGATCGATGGCCATCGTGGGCTTGAACTAATATTCCACCCAGCCTGCAAAGTCACTGTCTTATTATTGTTGACATAATGCAGACATGCGACCACACACACGGGTCTTTTAATAAAGAGTAGCATTCATTTCTTTAAGAGAAGCTCATATTGCCTCCAAACAGGCTGCAGTCTAACCTACTTTGAAGTCCCAGAGGAAGTTTTTCCACGGGGTTTTTACAACAAACACAACAACCACAATGGCGGTGCATGCGGGCTTGGTCAGCAACAATAGTCAGCTCTTATTGCGTTCAGAAAATGATGAGCAGAGATTAATGCACATTCTCCCTCTCTAAATAACCTCTATCTTCCTGGCGTTTGTTTCAACTTTGCGCCATATTGCATTGCAACATTGTTCTCACTGTTTCCCACTCAGCAGTGCCAGAGCCATCTAGTGTCACAGTTGCGACATTGAGGGGGCAGAAACTGAGCGCTCGGGCTGCTGTACATGAAGCCTGAATAGGGACAAACTGGAGTTGGACATGCATTGTTTTCAATAAGAGCGATTTTAGGCATGTGTGCTACACATTACAACCACTTTAAACTGTTGTACAGCAACAACTAAAGACGCATTAATGTTTACGTTGTACCATTACCACAAAAATGATCTAAAATAAAGGTGTTTAATATCATTAACGCCGGGCTGTTCCCCGAATCCAATGCAATTCTGCCTATTTCCCGTCTGGGCTTGCCCCTGTTGTCGCCATTCTCAACATAAGTCTATGTAGGAGAACCTCCATTGGACCGGCCCCGTGAAACAAACAGAGTTGTCGCAACTCTGTCCGTCGGCGGACAGACAGGCGACGGGGAAACAAAAGCCGCCGCTGTTCTCTCTCCTGGACACTCCAAAAGAAGTGACAACACAACACACTCACCTTGGCGATGGCTTTCTTGTATCTCATGACAGCCTGCTGTATGAGCGAGTGCACTTTAATGTTTCCATCCCCGCACGGCACCACCACCCGCGTCCTGCCGAAGCACACCGTCACTTTCATGCTGCTCCTATCCGAGATCCACGCTTCCCAGGTCCGGAGTGAAAAAGCCCGAGAAAGAAGCGCCCGCTCCTCCGCTGGAGAGAGACTGCAACAACCGCGGCGGCGGCACCGGCGGCTCCGCTCGCATGAATTTGTATTCCCACTTCTTTGGTTATTATTATTTATTAGATCCTCTCGTATTCCTTTTGTGTCCCTTTTTAGAAAGACAGAGGCAGACCTAAAGACCTTTCCGCCTTTCCCGGCGGGACGACATTGTTGTGTGTGTGTATTTTCAGACCACCTGTTTTCCTGTCTCTCTCTCTCTGTGCCGTCCCTTCTCTTCTTCACAGTCGCGTCGCTTCACAAATCCCTACTATTCTGCTGAGCTCATGGATGCACGGAGAGCGGGAACTGTCTCCCCCAGGTGGACACGTTGAGTAAAACATTATGGGCGCATCTGCTGTTTTCCCCCCAAAATAGCTAGGCTACTGAATATTCATATCCAGTGTTGTCAAGCAAGTCGAAGTACTGTAACTAAAGCAGTGGTTTTCATACCAGGCCCCACTATTTTTTCTGCATTTTAGCCACGGGCCACAATCTGATGTTGAATTCAGTCTCTCTGACCCAAAACTAAGGATTTTCAAGTTTTGGTCCACAATTTAGGAGATAACTGGCAAAAATGTTTGTCAAAAATAACAATTCTTCTACAGTTTCTTTTCATTGTGTATATTATTGAACATTAAGTAATTCAGATGTTTAAATATAATTTAACTCTTGAGAGTGTAGAAGGAAACCAAATTTTATGTGAGCTAAATTTACCTTTTTTCCAAAAAATAATTGGGCCTATTCATGGTCCCATCTGTAGTCCTCACTCCTCACACACACACGGAACATAGTTCTGTGTGTGTGTGTGTGTGTGTGTGTGTGTGTGTGTGTGTGTGTGTGTGTGTGTGTGTGTGTGTGTGTGTGTGTGTGTGTGTGTGTGTGTGTGTGTGTGTGTGTACACGGAACATAGTTCTGTGTGTGTGTGTGTGTGTGTGTGTGTGTGTGTGTGTGTGTGTGTGTGTGTGTGTGTGTGTGTGTGTGTGTGTGTGTGTGTGTGTGTGTGTGTGTGTGTGTGTGCGTGCGTGCGTGCGTGTGTCTGGCCTATGCATGCATGTCTGTATCTCAGATAGCTGTGTGTAAATGATTGACCCAGGCACAGTTTGGTTAGTGGGGTACTTTCTTTAAACAAAGGATCCATGGTACTACGTTACTTTTCTGAGGCTGTCAGTTGTATGCCTGGCTGCCGACTGAGAAGCCTCTATATAGAGGGTGCGTGCGTGCATGGCTGTGTGCATGAGTGGGACATAAAAGTTACTGATTGTAGCTTGAACTCTGTTCATTTGCCAGCAGTGAACAATGGGAGTGAGATGAGGAACTCTTGAGTTCCAAGCACATGATTGAAAGAGTGTGTGTGTGGTTATCGTGGCTGCAGTGTGGGTTAGATGGAGTATGCTTCGCCGTGCCCTGCCAGCCTGCCACAGTGCCACATACAGCTGGCAGCCTAGTTTAGCCATTAACACAGCTGCAGCGCTGTGTGACCACCAACCACAACAACGTCACCGGCCAGGCCAGCTGTCATAATGGGCAAAACAGAGCTTTGAGCTTTGAGCACAATGCCAACCCGTGGCCATGGAGAAGTACAAACAAGAAACGCTAGAAAGGAAATATGTGCAATGGAGTCCTCCGCAATAAATGCAACATTTTCAGTGGCATCCTATATAGTAGACTCTATATGAGCTCCATTTTCGCCACCGCTTATCCCTTATCCCTTATCCCTTAACTTCTTTCCTTTTTAAACTATTAAAAATAACATTTTTAATAGTTTAAATGGCCAGTCTACAAGCTCACAATGTACCAATAGATTGGCACGTTGAACTATTCAGAAAATGTTTGTGGCCCATCCAATTTGACGACTTAAGTGGGTGAGATGGGTGTGCTGTGGACCCATGCTTTTTCAAACCTTTATTTTAATGACCAAGTGTTCTGATTTGAATAGAGCTAAATAATATGCCATCATTTATTTGCAATGGGTTTCAGCTGTTGTGGTACAACGGCACATGGTTCAGTGCAGTCGAAGAAATGTCCATAGTAATGTGTCACATTTGGACCAGTGAGCGGTCTTTCTTTAGTTGGAGTTAATAGAAACAAACATGCTGTTTTTGAAACCTATTTAAATACACTAGGCCAGGCGTGCCCAAAAGGTGCCTGATTACACAGACCATGCTGGTAGATCACATGACAGTCCCCCCAGCACTTGGACCCTTATAGATCTGTAACTCTTGAGAGTGTTAAAATGAAACCAAATGGACCCTTACACATCCATTTGGTTTCATTTTACACTCCCAGATTTAAATTATATTTAAACATCTGAATTATGTAATTTTCAATAGTCGACACAATTAGAAAATGGAGAATAATTGTTACTTTGACCAACGTTTTTCCAGTTCTCTTTCCCAATTTTGGACAAAAACGTGAAAGTTCTTAGTTCACGAACTCTCAACTCAAACCTCAAATACTGTTTTCAAACATCAGTAATAGCATATACAGGAAAACCTTCCAATTTTCTATTTTTCATTATAAGTGCATTATTCTTAAACACTATACAGTAGGTAACACCATCACCACTATTTCAAAGCTCAAAGTTTCAATGGGAGACTTGAAATGGATTTTCAGTAATTGATTAATTACATTTCTGATGTGTAGATCTTGTTGAGCCGGTCATTTTGAAAGTAGCTCTCAAGTCAAAAAAGTGTGGGCACCCATGCACTAGGTCTACAAACATCATCCTCAAATAAATGTCTCAACCCCTAGAACCCCAGCAACCATGCAGTGGTCCAACGGTCGCGAACCGGTAGCCCACCAGTCGTGACTGATTTATGTTACTCTCCAACGTCCGCAAAATCATTTTGCAACCACGAACGTTATGCTAGCGTGACTGTTGGCACAAAGGTCAGGGGTTAAGATTATGTTTAGGCATAGGTTTTACTGAGGTTATGTTTAGGGAGGGTTAGGGGTTAGGCTCAGGTTTAGTAGCAACGAGTGAAGAACGGTCACGACCGGTAGTAATGTGGTCGACCGCTTTCACCAGTCTCAACTAATTTATAACGGTCGCAAATGATTTAACGCCAGTCGAGACCGTTTAATAGCGGTCATGAGTCATGACCGACGGTCGCGGTTGCAAAATGATCTCGCTGTCTCTCGAATACAGAGTAAGACCGCTAAGAATGGTTTCAGCTGGATCAGCTGGCAGTGGATAGGATGTGGCAGCTCTATCCACAACAAGCAGAACACTCAACTCAGCCCAGGGGCGGATCTAGGCATGGGCATGGGGGGCAATGCCCCCCTAAATGCCCTGTCTGCCCCACCAAACATGTTGGCATGCAAAACACCCCAAGATATTTCAAATTAAAGTGCCTATAGTTAAAATGATCTGAAACACTACTACTGCTACTAACTATATACAGTCACGACTAAACCAACAGCATTTCATCATTGAAAACAGAAAACTCTCTGAGTCAGACCTTTAGCTTTATGCATGCTGCGTGTCTGTTGCAACTTCAAGAACAACTGATGTTATTATTGATGCTTTACTTGCCTAATAATTTAAAAGTCCTGTAACTGAAAATGGTATGGGTGCGATGAAGTTGCCCCCATACCATTTTCTCCTGCCCCCCCATTGGGAAATGTTTATCCGCCCTGGCTCAACCAGGGTTTGATGTTATCCTATCATCACCTATCATCCATGATGACCTCTTTCTGCAGGAAAGACAGGCAGATAGACAGAAACAACTAGACAGGGTGAAGCAAAAGGCATTTACAAGTCCACTTGGGCATGATGATTTACCCATGGCTCACTCCAATGTCTAGTTTAAAACTTGCATGGGGGGTGGACTTTTCAAGACGCCATAAATTGGCCCAGGCTGGAATAATGGGCTCATTCACATAATGAGAGTGACCCCGAGGAACTGAAGCAGCAGCTGGGCTAACGCTGAAGACCACCAGCAGACACATGAAAGCATCTTTTATTGCATCAACACTTTCATGCGATTGTGTGCAACGCATTTCATCCCATGGGGAAATTTTGTATGTATGCAAATGCAGTCATGCACACGCACACACACACACACACACGCATGCACACACACACACACACACACACACACACACACACACACACACACACACACACACACACACACACACACACACACACACACACACACACCATCTGCAGCCATGCCAACAGGACAGGCTGGGTCAAGGAGAGGCAGAGGTATGGGGTGAATAAGGATGCATAGAGTAATGGAGGCATGATGGGACGCTCAAAACAAACCTTGCCCAACAAAATCCTTGCCAATTTCATGTCCAGGTTGAGGGAAAAGTAGTCTACTGTCTACTGTAGGTTAAACCTCAATGGCTCCATGGCCATTTTCTGGAAATTCCACATGAGGTACAAGCTTGGTGTTTATGCATACGAGCGTGGCCAATTAAATATACATAAATTACAGTGTAGTATGACATTGAAGAATACAGTTTGTCCCCTATGTACTAATAGGCATACACTGTAGACTACATCTAACTCTTACATTTGTATAAGAATAATCATTTGCAACTAACCTAACAATTTATTTAGTTGTATTTAATACAAGAAAGATATGCAATATGGTTGTCATATATGGTGGTCACTTCTTGCCAGTCCATTACACGTTGTGCCTCATGTGACTACTTAGTGCACGCACGCACACAACGCACACACACACACACACACGGTATGGTTAGCTCTGCACTGGTCTCTCCAGGAGGTGCGAAATCATTTTGCGATTGGGACCGCGGTTCCGAGTCACGGGACCGTTCAACAACGGTCGACCATTTTCAAAAATGGTCGCAATCGTTCGAACAGAACGGCCGCGACCACAGTCGCAGTGGCAAAATGATTTCGCTGGCTCTCAAGGGTTAAACAGTAGGCCTATGACCTCACCTGCCACACAGGAAAACAGATGGTGACTTCTTGATAAAGGTGGCTCAAACAACTTTCCAAAGACACTATAACTGTGAACTAAGTAAGTTGCGGTACATTATGCAGTGTTTGCACCTGCAGTGCAAACAATAAGGGGTGCCTTATTTTCTGCACCTCCTCTGTATAAAGCACCCCCTAACCAAAACATCTGCATACCCTCTCGTCCTCCTGAGTTACAATGTATTCTTATGGAGTCTGTTCTTTTTCTAAAGCAAACTGCAAATACAAGCTACATCACTATCATTTTATCATGTCAGTATCATGGTTACGGTCAGTATCATAATATCGGTATCATATTGTCAACATCATGGTTAGTATCATTTTTATGGTCATGGTCAGTACCATAGTACAGAAGTCGGGGTGGGGCGGCTGTGGCTCAGGAGGTAGAGCAGGTCGGCCAATGATCCAGTGGTCGGCGGTTCGATTCCCGGCTCCTCCTGTCTACATGTCGAAGTGTCCTCGGGCAAGACACTGAACCCCACCTTGCCTCCAGTGGTTACCACCACTGGTGTATGAATGTGGGAAGTGGGGACGCTGGCGTTGACTGTTCGCCGCTCTACTTCCCAATGTATGAATGAATGGACCATTGTAAGCGCTTTGAGTATCACGCTGTGCATAGAAAAGCGCTATAAAAATGCAATCCATTATTATTATTAGAAGTCGGCAGGAGTTGGACATAAAGTGCCATGCTTTAATTCTCCTGATGGTCAGTGTTCCATGTCAACATTAGGTTAGATCTGAGAATGTGTACAAATAAAAACAGATAATATAATAATAATAATAACAACATATCTTTCTTCTTCTGGACTGGTTTCTTTCACATTATTAGGAAAAATGCCCCACCTCCCCAATCAGAGTTCAGTTTGAAAGTAGAATTCTATGCAGGATTCACATGAATTTGAGAGAGACTAATTTATGATTATCTCATACGTACAGTATGACAGTGAGCAGTGATTTGCCTTATGTGTTTTATGCCAGTGATTACCCTTCACTGTGCCAATGTTGGCACTCGTCACCTAAGGTTGCCCCCTGCCATAGTAGGCTATCACATTAATCATGTCAATATCATAAGCATCATAGCCTACTAACAATGGGAGAGACTAGAACCTACTGAATTATTCAAATAATTTCTAATGTATTCATTTGTTTTTTGTATCTACTATTTCTTATTCATGGTATATATGGACCTCTCCGGTTGTGGTAGAGTCTACATTACCTGACGTATAACATCTGATGCTAATGAACTTATGTCCACTTTGGTAAAATATGTACTGCAAAATAAGTCTTGATTACACTTATCTCAGTCTACAAGGTCTCTATCCGCTACACTACACATAGCACCACCAGGGCCAGGGGACAGTAAAGGTGCATCACAAACTGTAGACTAAGACTACACAATTATTTGAGACGTAAATTAGGCCTACTTCTACTTCATGTTTTCTGCATAGGGGCCTGTAAAATCTAGTATTAGGAGCTCATTGGAAGCCATAGGCAGAAAGGCAGACAGCTTGTATTGGGCCTTTACCATGTGTTACATGTGCTACATGTGCGTAAAGTAACATGATGACTTAAATTTTGCCAGGGACGTCTGTGGACATCTTTGACCATGATTAACAAAAAATGATTGATCATAGAATTAAACCAATGTCTTATAATAAATAGTTCAGTGTCACTAGCAGTTTCTGCAACACAGCTATCATTTGCAACCGATTATAGATGGTGTCATAATAAAACAGGGAGTTAGGCAGGATGTACTTGGATGATATCGATATTGGTAACATCTGTAGTCATGGCTTTGTTAATACAGAACACAGGAACAATCATTTGTAAGTCACTGGATGTGACTTCTGGCAAAGTCATCTCCACTGCAGCTCTGTTCCAATCTTGTGTTGTCCTGTCTCCTGTCAACAATTTGTATTCTACCAAGAACTGTCTCTTAATGTGGAGTACAGTTTACAGTACACACACACACACACACACACACACACACACACACACACACACACACACACACACACACACACACACACACACACACACACACACACACACACACACACACACACACACACACACACACACACACACACAGTATGTTGTGTTTATTATTGTTTATTATGTTTAATATTGTTTTAAATATCACAATCAACTAAGAGGTAAACAGCTGAATTACAGAAAATATAAAAGTAAAAATAAAAACAAAACAAAATAGGCCTACAATTAAATGAAATGTCTGATATCAACATCGACATATAGGCCTATCATATACCTGAGTATTTGATTACAGGTACTGCATAAAACAACAGTTTGGTGGACTAAAACCACATCTCAATGTACTCTCTACAATGACTTCATTCATACAACACAGCGATTCTCAGATGCGGGTCCCCAAATAATTCTTTCTTTAAAATCTTGAAACATCAGTTGTATCATGTATATAGTACATACTGTATAGTTTCATTGATCCAAGCACCACACAAATAGGATGATCTTTGACATCACATGAACATGCTGCGAAAATGCACACGGCTGACCAAAACCTTGAAAGAATTTGCAGACCCAGGGCCCACCTGTCTGGCATTTTCCAATATTTTCAAGTGGGCCATGGTCCAGAAAAGAAACACCGGCCTAACAGGGTGGATATCTTCGATCCGCCGTCCCAACAGTCCGACACTTACTAATCCTAACCTAAGTGTACACAGAGTACCTGTCGCTTCCGTGAGTCTTAACCGGTCACATATGTCTTAAAGGTAATAGAAAAAAAAATCATTATAGATTATAGAGCGGTTTGCCTTTTCCCCCTCTATGTTGCTTCTACTGATGCTGCAACTGTTTCCCTGCAGACAGTTGCTTCGTTCTGCAGATGGTCCAGAAAATCATGAAAACATTCATTGGACGGGTGAGGCAGCGTTTTAGTCACAGCACAGCAGTCTCTAGCAGATTCATAATGAGGCAATAGAGTGGAGGTGAGGTGGAGTTAGATTCCCTGATTCCTAGATTTGTTTAAAAACTCTAGTGGGCCCTGATCCAGGACCCACTAGAGTTTTTAAACAAATCTGTTTACAATCGCAGCATTTGTACACACTAAAGATGCCTCTATTACCTTTAACCAGACACGTACTGTATGTCAGACTAATGGGATGTCAGACTAACTCGTGACCCTCCGGACGAACAATAGGCCAAGAATTCGAGTCACTCACTCCTTTGTGCCATCCGAGAAGGTTTGCCTTCAGTCGGGTCGGCTCAGTCACTCTGGGGGTCAAGAGCTTATAGGTCAGTGTGTCTGTTGTGACTGAAGTCGCATAAAGTAAAACCAGACAACAGCTGAGCACTGTAACTACAGTGCCTATACCAGCTCGGCCTTGCATTTATTCAATCGGCTCTGGTCTCACATGAAAATAACAGCTAACCCCAATGTTGAGACGAGAAGAAGTTGACATTAATATAAGAATAACCTCACTGATTGAAACCATGCATGCTTTTCTTCAATAAACAATCAACCTGGGACACCCATGCTCTTTTCATTTAAAGAGCACATTACACCCAGGCCCTGATGTCTTTGGCGTCGCTGACATCGCTGTAGTCAGACTGCTGCCCTGCATCTATGGCCGCCGAGGCGTGCTGCTGCTGGCCCACCTTTGTGCCACCCGATGTGTGATGTGCTAAGCTTTGTGCAGGTCCTCTAGTAGCGGCCCGAGGGGACGGGGGTTGCCTCAGATGGTTGTGATTTACAAAGTGTCCGAGAGACGACGTTTCCATGGGTTTGGGAAGATGCGGCGCCTCCGATCTGTCGTCTCTCCAGATCGCGGCTTTCCCGTTTATCGATACACCAGTACCGGGAAATGCTCCAATCGGCACACCACCCGCGGCCTCTCCGAGCTTGCCGTCACTCCTCAAGCTCGTTCTTTTGACCAGAAGACCGTCCGTGTCTTCGGCTCCGCTGGTGCTGGTGGTGAAGACGCTGCTCTGCTCACCTCTGCTCATCATCTCCTCCATCAGCCTCTCCTCCTCTCCCCGCGTCGTCTCCCGCCTCTCCATTGCCGTCCTCATGGAGGTCACCAGGTCCAGCAGGCTCAGCAGGACGGACGCGACCACGGCGGCCAGCATGACGTTGAGCATCAGGGTCTTCTCCGTGTGCCTGGAGACGTAGCAGTGGACGCCGGAGGTGCAGGGCGCCTCGTGGCACAGGAAGCTCTCCGGCACGGAGAAACCGAAGAGGAAGAGCTGGCAGCCGCCGAACGCGGCCTCCAGGAGGAGGCGGAGGACCACCACCAGGCAGTAAGCGTCGTGGAAGCTGGTCGGGGTTTTGCCGAGGGACGCCTCTCTCGAGGAGCTGGAGTTCTCGGTCGACGACGTGCAAAGCGAGCTGTTGTAGGTTTCTCTGGACCGGTGTCTTTGCAGAGCTTCGTGTGCGACGAACGTGGCAAAGGTCACGTGCGGGAGGCAGAGCAGGACGAGGTGGAACAGCCACAGACGGAGGAGGGAGACGGGGGCGAAGCCGTTGAAGCAGACGCTGGAGCAGCCCGGCTGGATGGTGTTGCACACGAAGCGCTCCTGCTCGTCACCGAAGAGGGTGAAGCCGGCCAACAGCACCACGAAGAGTCGGAGGACCACCATCACCATCCACCATATTTTACCTGGAATCAGAGAGATTTGGGTTTGGTGTTTTTGTTGGGTTTGCTGCAGGCTGCCTAATACACAGGCATCGGGACTTTGGACATTGCATGATACCTGTGTCTAAGAGGATATTGCATGATCCCAGTGTCTACAAGGTTGCCCAGAAGGTTTGCAACATTGAGGGGGCAGAAAACAAGCGCTCACACACTGTTTTTGCAGCCCGCAGCTGCCAATTCATTGATGAGTCAATTCTTGTTTGCTTTTGTGAAATACTTTCACCACACAGTAGAATGATCAGCATTTCACCGTTTAGATTATGTTTCCACTGAGCTTTACATCAGAACCAAGAGAAACATTTTCTTAAATAGATTCACTAACACAAAAACAAGGCATTATAATATTGTACCTACCCACGAAGGACACGTTGTGACACAAGGTGCCGACTAGTACTTCCACTGCTCCCATCTTTGTCATTGTTTCAAGTCCCATCAAGAAATACAGCACTGAACCGTCTCCACACAAGTCCCTTTTCCAAAGTCACGAATCCAAACGGACTCGACTTCAAAGCGAGTAGAGAGACGCCTCGCGCCCTGCCTGCACGCGCGCCGTGTCAAAAGTATGATGATTCGTCACGGCCTGCTGTCATATCCCCGACACCTCCTAAGTGTGCTGCTCCCACCTCACTTTTGTCACCAGAAACCGAAGGACCTGTGTTGTGGCTATTCTTATCAGACCCTAAAGCAAGGCTGCCACAGCAAAGCATTGTTGAAATAGCTAAGCACCAGTCAGCCTTTATGCAGTGGGGCGGAGGAGAAGTGGAATTGTAAAGCATCGTAGGCGATGGGTTGCACTATAGGGAAACCCACAACACCCATTTTAAATGAAGCTGAAATCTGTGTTAAGTGGAAAACTACAGCACAATTGTGTTATCATGCAGAATGCTACAGCAAGGTCTTGCCATTGTGCCCCAAACACAAGTTAAAGGGGAATTCCACCCATTTTACTATGTCATTAATAAACCTTAGAGATGTTGTGTGGACATGATAAAAGGTTCCCCCCATTCTGTGTTTCCTAGAAATGGAGGTCTGAATTAACATGGTGAAACAACTTGATGACATGATCAAGTTGTATTCCACCATGTTAACGATTCTTCTTTTAGGACATTTTTTCCTGAGAGTGTACAAATGGAACCAAATGGACCCGCCAGGGTCTATTTGGTTGAAATGTTGAAAATGGGTGGAATTTTCCTTTAAACAGATGACTTGAAAGTAAAGTTTTTAATCATTCAACAGCCCTCATGGAAATAGAGCAAAATGTACAACTTCAACAAGCTGAAGTTGTACATCGAGTTCACAGTATCTTTAGGGCACACACCTATTATAAAACATAAACCAAGATGACAGACCAGGGAAAGTGTAGGCTATTTTTTATTATAAACATCACATCAACACCTCTGTATAAATAATGAACAATTAACTTAATGATCTCTCTCGCTTTCGGTTTTTAATATTTGTTTATAATATACTGTACAAAGTTGATTTGCTAAATAGTTCTATTTTAGTGCTTCGGCTATCTGACACATAATATATACCATAAACTTGAATTTCCAGGATTCAAAAACAGTTTGTTTCGCCATTGTTTTGAGCTTGTAGATCCGCTATTGTGATGATGCTGTACACCGCGTTCCAAATTATTATGCAAATCATGTTTTTGTTTGATTTTCCAACATATTTGATGCAAATGATGATCAGCATAATTTTCAAGTCATTAGCTGTCAATTTTTATTTCAAATGTTATTGAACAAACCTCCTAATGAAAACAGAATTTAGATAATAAATTAAAAACTTGGAAAAGTGCGTGACGCACTGTTCGTAAAGAACTGAAAATAGTAATTTATTGAATTCATAGCAATAATGAGGTCATATGTACTGGGAAAAAAGCTATTTCAATCCATAACATCTTAACAGGTCAAGTTACATGCTAACATAGGACCCCTTGTTTGATAGCAGCTTGCGTCCATCAAACTTGTGAGTTTATGGAGAGTTTCTGCTTGAATGTCTTTGCAGGATGTCAGAACAGCCTCCCAGAGTTGCTGTTTGGATGTGAACTGCCTCCCACTCTCATACTGTACATTTTTCAGTACAGTCTTGTTCAGTGATGAGTGCCGTGCAACCCTGGATGGTCCAGATGGATGGAGTAGTGGATGGTTGGTGCATGGCCAGTTTGGCCACCAAGTCCCAACAAGGCTGCAACGTCAGCAAGGAGGTGGCGGAGTCATATTTTGGGCCGGAGTCCTAGGGAAAGACCTGGTCGGCCCCTTTAGATCTTTCGCTCGAGGATGCTCCAGACATTCTCAATAGGATTGAGGTTAGGGGGAGGGGGGGATGGGGGCCACACCATGATTTTTTTTCCCCTTTTATGCCCATAGCATGCCAATGAAGCTGAGGTATTCCTTGCAGCATGAGATGGTGCATTGTCGTGCTTGAAGATGATTTTGTTTCAGAAAGCATGATTCTTCGCTTTTGTACAGTGGAAGAACGTGGTCAGTCAGAAACTCAACATACTCTGCAGAAGTCATTTTCACACCTTCAGGGACCCTAAAGGGGCCAACCAGATCTTTCCCTAGGATTCCGGCCCAGAACATGACTCCGCCACCTACTTGCTGACGTCGCAGCCTTATTGGACGGCACTCATCAGTGAACAAGACTGTTTGAAAATTGGTCTTCATGTACAGTATGAGGGTGGAAGGCAGTTCACATCCAAGCAGCAACTCTGGGAGGCTGTTCTGACATCCTGCAAAGACATTCAAGCAGAAACTCTCCATAAACTCACAAGTTTGATGGACGCAAGCTGCTATCAAACCAGGGTCCCATGTTAACATGTAACTGGACCTGTTAACATGTTTTGGATTGAAATAGCTTTTTTTCCCAGTACATATGACCTCATTATTGCTATGAATTCAACAAATTACTATTTTCAGTTCTTTACAAACTAGAAAATGTCTTGAAACTATGATGTGCATAATAATTTGGAACAGAGCTTTTTAAGTGTTTAATTTATTTTCTAAATTCTGTTTTCATTAGGAGGTTTGTTCAATAACATTTGAAATAAGAATTGACAGCTAATGACTTGAAAATTATGCTGATCATCATTTGCATCAAATATGTTGGAAAATCAAACAAAAACATGATTTGCATAATAATTTGGAACGCGGTGTATTTGGATCAAGCGTTCATTTATGAAAATACAAAAAGGTACAAAAAGAATATGGACATTAAGATATTGCAAATCATTTTGTAAACATAGTTTTTGAAAAGCACTTTATAAATGAAGTTTATTATTATTCTTATAAGAGGTATTTGGTTAGCAATAAAATGCCAATCAGTAATTCACCCACAGCATTTGAGGAGAAACTTAAAAGACAAGTTTTTTTTTTCCAGCCAAGGTTCAGGTTTTAGGTGTGTCTTTGTTCCACAAAAATCACTCCAATATATCCATATTTAAACTTCTTTTTCTTAAATGAATGCCCTACTCGATCAGATCATACTACAGCATCACACAAAAGCATCAAAAGAAGCAGATCTGCAAGCACAAAGCGATGCGTTCTCGGCTCAACGACGATCTGCTGCTTTTGCCATTCCTTTACTTGAATCCTGGAAAGTTAACTGTTTTGGACAGACAGTATGAGGTTTCCACCCGACAGAGACAAAAGTAAAACGCATTGGTGGATGTACGTACTGTACGTACGGCCATACGTACATACGGCTACACGTTTCAGTGGAATGCTAAAACAAACTCAATACAAGTACAGTTTCTTTTGTAACATTAACAACTTGGCTCAGACGGGATTTATTTTCCTTCTTTTAACCTTGAGAAGGCCAATACTCTTTAAAGCAAGTGTAGTAAAACCCTTTAATAAACTTTGTTGTGTCTATAAAATGCTTTCCCAGTCATTGTCAACCTCTCTTAATGGTTTCCCCCAACATTTCAACTCATCCCACCCGACAGTAGAATGTTTCAGAAGTTTTAAGAAGGCATCGCAAAAACACAGCCGCGTACTGGACTGTCACTCTTGCTTTGTGCTTTATTAATGCTTCCATCATACGGCCGTATTAACATTTTTTTTTAAGGCAAACTAGCTGATGGTTCCACTCAGGCAGTGATCGAGAACACGGGGCTTTTGGGAGTGTCTTGCTCAAGGACACTTGGGAAGAACGCGATACAAGCCTCACGTCGGACACGCGTTCGGGGGCGTAGAGGTCTTCAACACTGTGATCTTTCAAATGCCGCCAGTCCGTGAAAGAATGAAACGCCACTCTGCCCAAGGCTAACCGAGTGCGAGGTTAAGGTTAAGGTCATTCTGTGGACCAGCTGGGGTATGTGGTGCAACGCCCGGGTTCAGTGGGTTTAGTTACAACACTATGACTGGCTGCGGCGGAAGCAACAGAGCATGAAATATCTCTGAATTAATTGCTTAAAAGTGGGCATCAGTCCAGTTCGTTGTGTATCTGCTATTCTTTTTCATTGCATGGCCCTTCAATGTCAAGCGCATGGTTTTGAATTTTGCAAATGCACACATGCCAGTAAAACTTTAAGGCCAAGCTAAGATTTGGAGTACTGCAGTCAGCACAGCTGTCCAAGGACTGGACTGATACTTCAATGTTACACAGTATGAGACAGACTTTTTTTTATGAATGCATTTGAAATTGCAGCTGTAATTGTAGATTTCCCCATTTCATTATGAAATCAGTTGACTGTGCTCATGGTTGTGATAATAAGAACAGTATACAGCAGTACAAGTACATATTTGCACTGGATTTTGAAGCTGAAGGCAGTTTGTAATGTCTATCCCCTGGGGCAAAATGAAGCAGTTTATCATTTACAGAAATAGAGGTTAAATCTAAAAGGGTATTCCACTTTAACACACTTCTGGTTCCATCGGACACAGACTGAGCACCTCAGACAATATCTTGATTCAATGTTTAGATGATGTTCATTTCATCAAGACAACTTAATTCCTTTGAACGTGTGTTTGACCGTATTCTAATCTGTACCATTTCTGCCTTCAATCAAAACCCTTTCCTATTTAAATCCCCATAATCACATTGTAATGACCGCCATTGTAATGATTGAAAACACAAAATCCATTTGACTACCGTCTTAATGCATGAGGGAGCCGTATTGTTTTTTTCTTTTATGACATTCTTTATAAAATGTATCAATTAAAACAAATAGTGTAAAAGTAAAAATTTGGATGCACACAAAATAGTAGACATTGAAAGTTGAAACGACCACTGTTTTAAGGAGAAATATCCCAAATGTAGTGATTCATTCTGGCAAGTCTCTCCCTTCAAGAGTCTGATGTGTGCAGGTAATTATTTGATAAGCACATCAGGCTCATTAAGCCAGGGGTTTTCAACAGGTGGTCCGGGGACCAGCAGTGGTCCGTTAGAGGATTGCAGGTGGTCCGCAGGCTAAATGATGGAAAGTTGGTCAACCAGATGTAACTCTTTGAGAGCATAAAAGTGAAACCAAATGGACCCTTGCAGTCCATTTGGTTTCATGTTTACACTCTCAAGAGTTAAAATATTCACCATTTGAATTAGCCCAAGTCTACTAGAGAATGTAGAAGATTAATGGTCATTTTGATGAGTATGTTTGACTGTTTTGTTTCTGAAATCCAGCCCTGGAATTGTGGACAAAAGCAAAATAAATCTTTAGTTTTGGGGTCTGTGGGGCTAAAATGTCCTCAATTGGTCATCCGTGGCTCAAATGCTGAATAAATAGTGGGCCCTGGTATGAAAAAGGTCGAAAACCACTGCATTATCATTAAGCCGAAGACACAGTGCAACTCCTAACACAGCCAGCAGAGGTCATCAGAGAGACAGCAGTCATCAGTTTCAAACTGTAGGCTTCATTAGGTTTTACAAACGCCCCATACCCCATTCACACATGAGCTTTGTATATTTTGAAATCTACTGTAAGGAATATTACATACAGCTTATGTTTAAAATGTTTTGTTAATCTGGGGTATATATTATTCATAGTTTATGATATGAGGACAAAATGGAATTAGATGAATGTCTGATTGTGCGTGTGCATATCCTTACAAACCGTATGGGAATGTGTGTCACGATAACCTTAAGGAATTAGTAATATCTTAGTTTTTGTCTATCTCCTCTCAAACCCCAGCATAACCCAAAACTATGCACAACGCCTGACAACGCCAAACTTAAAAACGGACTACCTGAGTTATTGGGAGGTACGCTAGAAATGTTGTAAACCTTGGATATGAGGCAATCACGCCAGCGGCACTGCTTCAACGCATGCCGAAAAAAAAACTGCAGAGCATATCAGATCTACAGGCTTCGCTAATGTATTGTTGTGTGTGAGCTTGTAGATCTGCAATTCTCCGCATAAGACACCATCATGCGACAAAGTATGACTCAGGCTTAACTCGTCTTATTCAATTAACTTGTTTGGAAAAAAAACAGACAAAAAACAGGTCCCAGTGCTACACTGCTCTTCAATTTCACGAAAGAAAGAAAAAATACTGAAGTTAGTCAGGGTTTAACTCGACAACAAATCCGAGTCAAACCGCTGATTAAAATAAATAAAATACTTAAAAAACCGAACGCCAACAGAGCCCATTACGAAGGCAATGTTACATCGTCTTTCATGGAGATCTGGACAACCTGAACACGGATGAAAAGGGTATTCCACTTTAACCACCTGTTGAGGCAGGAGATACAACACAGAATGTTCAATGGAAAGTCCTACCTCAGAAACGGTGCTCAAGTGGACACGTTGACCTAAATAGTTTTGAGGCTATGTATGACTTTAGACTTTGGAGATCCAAGCTGTGACTTTAACATTGATCCAAAAGTCAGTCGTATCGCAGCAACCAGTGTTTTTTTTTTTTTTTTTTCTTGCAAATCCATGTTGTCTCTCTCTCTCTTTTTCTGGAATGAAAGAGAGGAGGCACAGTGAAGGCATCTGATCAAGTCTGGGGGGAAAAAAGCTTATTTAAAGTTGACACCTTTCCTAGAACTCCGCTCCCAAGTTTCTGAATCCAGGATAGGTCATTTTCAGGGTTATTATCATCACCATCATCACCGGTGCCACTTCTCATGTCTCTTGGCATCGGGAACCCTTTCGTGGGATCGTTTGTGTTCATCTAGAAGACACCCAGCTCCATTGTTTGGAAACGGCATGAACCCTTTCGGGGAAAGAGACACGTCCGAGTCCAAGTGCAGTCCAGCACAGGGCTTTCTGTCCTGCCCCAGGGGGTCCGGGGGGGAATGCTATGGCAGTGGGGGTTGTAGTGGTTTAGGACAGGATGGCGGGGACCCATTTAACCCCGCAGAGGTTGTCCACGCTGGCCGAGCGTTTCTTCGCCAGCTTTCGCACGTCTTTGTATTTGTCGTCGCAGAGCCTGGAGATGGCCTGAGGGAGAGCAGAGACACGTTTAGAGACATTTTGTATTGTCCAAAATGTCGAGCTGATCTAGTTTTTCTGTGTCCAAAGAGAATTGTCAATTGTGGACGAAACTGGGATCCAGCAGCCCAAAAAATAATCAGTAGCACGTGAGAGAATTTAGTCCAACAGATGGATTTGTTCATGCCAGTTCATTCATGTGTAATATTTAGGGCTGTTGAATGATTAAAAAATGTGATCAAATTAATCACAGCTTCAAAATTAATTTAATCATGATTAATCACCATTCTTACTATGTCCAGAATATGCCATGTTTTCTGTAGGATTTGAACATTTAAAACAAAAACAGAATCTGGGGGGGGGGGGGGGGGGGGGGGGGGGATCTGTTTATCTTTAAAATATTTATCAAAATAGGTGATCTACAAACCACTAAGTCTTAGTGGTTCCTCAAGATATACTCGATAAACCATCCTCTACCCATTTTGTTCAATGAGAAAATGCTCTGTGCGTTGAGTCAGTGTGCACCTGAGTTCATTGCGTTAACCAATTTAATCAGATTAATCAACAAAATTAACTTAATTCCATTAAATTGTTGTTTTCCAACAGCCTTAGTAATATTACAGTAATTGGTTCTAGATGAAACCTCTTAAGATTTCAAATTGTTTAAGAGGATTTTATTCATGAGTAACAAACAGACACACCTCTAGTTTTTGGGCCTTGTCCCTACTGAGGGGCTCCAGGGGGAAGCTGAGGTTGTTGGTCTCAGACAGGGAGCGCAGGTCAAAGTAATACTTGGCATAGACGCTGGACGGCACGTTGATGTTGAACTGAAGCAGCTCCAGAAACTGTCGCTCCAGCTCATTCCTGGGAAGGCAAAACGGCAGCTGATCTTTAGCTTCGAATGTGGTGGCAAATATAGTGGCGCACAAAACTGCAACTTAAAAGGTGGTTCAGATTTTTGAGAAATTTCTGGGAGTTCTTCCTCAAGCGGCAATGCAATAGTCGTTCTGGTCATGTGAGCGGTCACATATGTCACAACTGCAGATAAATGAATTTTTCTGTCAATTATTACTTATTTATTCATTTATTAAGCCACGTACCGGTAATAAACAGGATAACACCTGACAAACCAGTGAATTGTTTCCTAATAACTGAACGAGGTGCAGCAGAGGTCAGTTATTAGCAAACAAATCGCTGGTACTTTCTTATTTAGAGTCTTACTGACAAGTATGTACACTGTCCTACAACAGAGGAAATATTTGTTTTCATAATTTGAAGACATTGATGACGCAGATATGACCCTGCAAATAATCGCACATCAGTCATAATTGTGAATGATTTTCATAATCGTTCACACACCCACACACACATCACCCACACCAACACAGACCCATCATCCACCAGCATCACCCACATGTCTTCCACTGTGATTTCTTTGAGGATCTGGCAGTAGTCCACGTTCCACACGGCCTGGTCGTCCCACACCTTGGAGGCCAGCAGGATGGCCCCCAGGACGATGCGTTTCCAGTTGCCTGGGCAGATGTCCATCTCTGCGTAGGTCAGTAGCCTCTCCAGATACACCTGGACAGGACACGGGACAACGTGGAGAGAATGTTAGAGGGAGAGAGGCAGGGGGCTGAAATGATCTAAAACAGGGGTGCCCACACTTTTTGACTTGAGAGCTACTTTCAAAATGACCAGCTCAACAAGAAATCAAAAAGAAAAAAAAAAAAAAAAATCAATTTCAAGGCCCCCAAGAAAGTTTGACTTTGAAATAGTGGTGAAGGTGTTACTTGCTATAATAATGTTTAAGAATAATGCACTTATAATGAAAAATGGAGGGGGAGAATTGGAAGGTTTTCTTGTATATGCTACTACTGACGTTTGAAAACAGTATTTGGGGTTTGACTTGACAGTTTGTGATGTTGAATTTAGTCTCTTGCATCCAAAACTAACAGAATTGGGAGAGATAACTGGCAGTGGCAACGTTGGTCAAAATAACAATTATTCTCCATTTTCTAATTGTGTGGACTCTTGAAATTATGTAATTCAGTTTAAATGTTTAAATATAATTTAACTCTTGGGAGCATTAAATGAAACCAAATGGACCCGTAAGGGTCCATTTGGCTTGTGGGCCTTGTTAAAAAAAGGTTGAAAACCACTGGTCTAGACTCATGGAATCATGGACTCATGACGAGCTCCAGGGGGCAGTGGGGTCAATAATAAGGCTGTGCATAACTACATGTATCGTCCCTGTTGGGCAGTACCACTGCCTTTTAACAATTTGGGCTGTTTTTGTAAATAAACGCTCAGCATGATCATAAGGTAGCTGAGTGTGTTGTCAACAAAAGCATCAAAACGAGCAAATCTACAAGGTGGATGCGCTGGGGAAATCATTTTTTTTCTGGAGTGTGTGTGTGTGTGTGTGTGTGTGTGTGTGTGTGTGTGTGTGTGTGTGTGTGTGTGTCAGTTTACCAGCGTGACAATGGCACACTCGGCCGTGAGTTGCGCAGCACTGAACAGCGTCCTGACAAAACGGTAGATCTGTTTCTGTTCCGGGTCCTGCTGGTTGTAGTCCGGAGGAACCTGTGATTTCTGTAAAGGAGGACAGAGAGTCCAGTTCAGACTACAGGGAATGGGAATGATCCACTAATGTGTTCATCGATACATATATCGTTATATCGTTTTGATAACCTCATCGATCAATTAACAGGTTAGTTGATGTTCCTTCTTTCGATTAATTGTGAATAATTGAATCATTTATTTACAGCGATGAATCCATTAAAGGAGAACTCCACCCATTTTCAACATTTTTTCTGAGAGTGTACAAATGGTTCCATTTGCACGCTCTCAGAAAAAAAGAAGCGTCTAAAGAAATCCATTAACATGGTGAAAATACATCTTGATGATGTCATCAAGATGTTTCACCATGTTAGTGGTTTTCTTCAGACCTCCATTTCTAGGAAACACAGAATGGGGGAACTTTTTTATCATGTCCACCCAGCACCTCTAGGGTATACTAATGACATATTAGAGTGTTGAAAATGGGTGGACTTCCCCTTTAACAACTAACATCCTGGTTCAGAGCAGTTCAGACAGAGAGTGGTCTCAATGATAACCACCAGATGATAACCACCAAATGTTTTTTTTACCGAGAGCGGGTGTAGCTTCTCATCAAAGATCTCCTGCAGGATGTGGCCATCCGTGTCCCTGGAAGCACAAAGCACATCAGATTCATCTTCTGACACAAAAATATCTTGCCTGTCGGGTGGAAAACTCATATATCCAACTCCTTTCCTTTACAGGAAGCAAAATCACAAATAGCAAAAAGTAGCAGATCTATAAGCTCAACAAACCTCACACAGCATTTTGAGCTTGTGGATCTGCTACTTTTAATTAATTTGTGTAATGGTGTATGACTGAATGATATTAACTGCCATTAGGTGCCTCACTTGCTATGGGTAATGTATTGGAATACGTTTCGCCCATGTTGTCCTATAGCAATAGTTGCACCAACTACATCAAAACATACATGACGGTTCTCCTCTTCATTAAAGAATGGTGTAATCTAATGTTCGGATGTCCGGATGGACAGAAAAGTGTTTGGAAGTACATAAATATGTGTATGTTGCAGCTGATTTTTTATGCGTTAATTAACCCTAACTATTATATTGGGCAGCAACTGTTTGACAATATAAACCACAGGGAGTAGAAAATAACGGTTTGCTCATGCTTACCTGTTTTTGATGTGATAGTAAATGGCCAGTGCTACACTGTACAGACAGACAGAGAAGAGAGAAAAGAGTTAAACCTGTGCGATTAAGCGCTACGTTGTACAATTTTACTCTATTATGACATCCACAAAAATATAGTCTTGTGTCACAACAAAACCGACATGCTGCTCCACCCTCGTGGCGTCTGGTGTTACCCTACAGTGTTTACATTCCAGTCATGCTCACCATTTGATGGTATACTTGAGGTTGGGTTGGCTGACCGTGTTGTCATCCAAGTAAATAGTGGAACAGGAGCTGTGCTTCCGCCTTATCGTCCCATGCTGCAAAGACACACACGCACACACACGCACGCACGCACACACACACCACACACACACACACACACACACACACACACACACACACACACACACTTATTAGAGAGTACATATTTTGTTGGTGTCACATGAAGCGTGCACTGTGCGTGTGTGCGTGTGTGTGTGTGTGTGTGTGTGTGTGTGGTGTGAAAGGTAATCTCACTTGCAAGCCATGCCGACGATAATTTTATTTTCTGCTTTAGTTGCCGTGTAGCAAAAGCTTAAAATAATCACGGTTTGGGACTAAAAATAACACGGTGTACTTCCATAAACAGTCCATCTTGATATTATCAAGGGAGCGGCTGAATAAATTTCCCCCCGTATGCTGATGAGAAGATTTAATTAAAATAAGATCAGAGATCTCGTAGAGAGCTAGTCGACATTTTATTTTTTGCACAACACCGTTTTGTATCGTTCGCACACTGAACATGCAAATGACGTTCGTGAAACATGCTAAAAACAGTGGCTCTGAAATGCATCTAGTGCAGGGGTTTTCAACAGGTGGCCCGGGGACCCTGAAAGGATTCCAGGTGGTCCCCAGGCTAAATGATGGAAAGTTGGTTAACCAGGTGTAACTCTTTGAGAGCGTAAAAAAGAAACCAAATGGACCCATTGCGGGTCCATTTGGTTTCATTTTTACGCTCTCAAGAGTTAAAATATTCATCAACTGAATTAGCCCAAGTCTACACAACCAGAGAAGAATTTGTAGATTAATGGTCATTTTGATCAGTATGTTTTCTCCAAAATCCAGCCATCCAGGAATTGTGGACAAAAGCAAAAGAAACTTTAGTTTCGGCGTTTGTGTGGGGCTAAAATGTCATCAAATGGTGGGCCGTGGCTCAAATGCGGAATAAATAGTGGGCCCTGGGTGCAAAAACGTTGAAAACCCCTGATCTAGTGATACTGTGTACGACTGACAACGGCTAGTAAAACCTGGTCCACATGAGCGACGCAGAGAACCGGTTGTCCATGAGCATATAATGCAAACATGCTGTAATATGAGAATGTGAATTGCAAAATGGTATAAAATTATAGCAAACAGATGCACAGGGTGAAACGCTATGAAATGTAATGGAACAGAATGGGTCCAATGTGAGCATTCATGACATACGGGTAGATAAATGTGTTACCTTTGATTCCACGATATGTGTTAACTGTGTGTAACGATACGATACATATGTCAATATGTTTATGTCACACAAGTTCAGGAACAGTGTACCGGTATATTGGGTAAGTAAAAGGACTATTTAATATACTGAAGTCAGACACTTACATGATTGATGAACATGCTCTTTCTTTTTTCCCGCACTAAAAATAGAAAGACAAGACAAATGTTGTTTTTGTTAAATTCTAGATATGCAGTGATATGCAGCAGAACACTTTGACAGGTAGACACAGCTGTGGGCAAAGATGTTAATTGTGTGTGTGTGTGTGTGTGTGTGTGTGTGTGTGTGTGTGTGTGTGTGTGTGTGGTGTGTGTGTGTGTGTGTGTGTGTGTGTGTGTGTGTTGTTGTGCGCGCATTTTCGTCAGGGGCGGATGTAACATTCGGGGGGGGGGGGGGGGGTTCAGGAGAAAATGGCATGGGGGCGGCTTCACTGATAAAGCCGCACCCATTACAGTTACAGAACTTTTATTAGGCAATTAAGCATCAATAATAACATCAGTTGTTGTTGAAATGGTTTTGGTTTAGTAACTTTAATTTGAAATATCTTGGGTTGTTTTGCATGCCAACGGGTTTGGTGGGGCAGACTGGGCATTTAGGGGGGCATTGCCCACATAAACAACAACATACATGGTGCATAAAAGGAACTATAACATCAAAACGTTGAGAACCACTGCCAAATAAGACAAGGTAATAGGAATGACACAGCAGACAGACGCATAGCATTAGCACAGCATAGCATCAGCACACTTCACATCACTCTGTTACTGCAGGCATCATTGGACAGAAAAGCTTCTGTTGTTGGTGAGAAAGTGGTGAGAAATCACAATGTTAGACAAAGACAGAAGAAGAGCCCCCTGTTTTAACCCTTTGTGTCCTGAACGTGTTTTGGTGTTTTAGCTGTTGAAAAATAGCAGATCAACAAGCCCATGTCACGCCACCGAGTGGCGCGACATGAGCTTGTTGTTCTGCTATTTTTGAAAAATTGTGGAAAATGATGCGCAAATCTAAGAATATATTCTATTTGACACCTGATTGTACTTTCTGACAGTAGATTCTAGTTTGTGACTAGTTTCTAGTTTCTGATGCTAGATTCTGACAGATTCTAGTTTCTCTGAAAAATCTATGTTCCTGTGTCAGTGATGCTTAACATATTTCATGCCAAGGACCCCCAGAATTATCCATATTTGGCTGCAGACCCCCACCTGAAAACATGTTGTTCTAGGGATCCCCCAGAAGCAAAACTTGCGTTAAAAATGTTTGCTTCCAAAATAATGTACCGTAATCAGAGATTTGCAGCACATTTTCACAATTTTTCAAAAATAGCAGAACTACAAGCTCATATCGCGCCACTCGGTGGCGCGATATGAGCTTGTAGATCTGCTATTTTTCAACAGATAAAACACCAAAACGCGTTCAGTACACAAACATAACCAGAGGTTAACAGAACCAGAGGTGAATACAGAGAGTGTCCAGTAGGGGGAGACATTGATCTTACAACTCACCAGGTCTGCTGGGAGCCTCTGTTAGGGAGTGAAAACCAACAAAAACTTCCCAGTTACTCCATGTATTTATTTATGACACAGACTCTAAAACGTTACAGAAGTGGCTCACAGTTCACAGGAATTAATTAACAGTTTTAATTTGTTTGTTGATTAAATTACCACAATTATGTGTTTTTGTGGTTTTATTGAAAAACCATTATGCTCATCAACAAATATAATTGCTCCTCATAATTCAGGCAACATTTTTAATATACTGGTGACATTATTTGGAAACACACAAGTACGCAAAACACACAAATCGCCACAGGGAGCTAATACTCCAGGCTCCACGCTAACATTACCACATTTTAACCCTCAATTCTACACACAGACACTGTAATGTGTAATCTACACCTTCAATGTGCTGTTGAGATGATAGGCTCACTAGACTGTGTGTATACTGTAGACCAGTGGTTTTCAACCAGTGGTCCGGGGACCACCAGTGGTCCTTGAGAGGGTTCCAGATGGTTGGTTAACCAGATGTAACTCTTGAGAACGTGAAAATGAAACAAAATGGACCCTTGCGGGTCCACCCTTGCGGGTCCATTTGGTTTCATTTTTACACTCTCGTTGCTCCTGACAAAAAGAGTTCAAATACTCATCATCGGAATTAGCCATTTTAGAATGTAGGTTTTGCTTGTTTTGTTTCCCAAATCCAGTCTGGAATTGTGGACAAAAGCAAAATAAATCTTTAGATTTGGTTAAAATATCCTCAAATGGTGGTCTGTGGCTCAAATCCTGAATAAATGGTGGTCCCTGAGATGAAAAAGGTTGAAAACCCCTGCTGTAGACTGCATGAGAATGGGACCAGCACAAAAAATGACAGACCAAGTACAGATAGGGCTGACCCGCTAACATTTTTCCCGCCAGAAACGAGTACAAGTACAAGTGCTTCATTTTTTAGTACTTGTCGATACCAAGTACTTATATTGTCATGCCTTATGCTAAAATTGTTGGAAGAATACCAAACTGCAAAATACTGTATATCGAGATGGTTTCCAAACAGAGTACCGTAAAAGTACTTTTCGGTTGTATCGGCTGAGTATCCGATACCAGACAACTTATTCTACCAAAAGAACTTTGGTTCTAGAACTGGTGGCGTTCTAGATTCTTGGAAACCCCTGGCAAAAAGTAGACCAATACAGTACTATACTAGCAGACAGAGAGACAGAGAGAGACAGAGAGAGAAAGAGAGTTATAGAGACAGAACAGGTAGAGTACGGACTAGAGAGAGGACCAGGTCACTCACCGTCTGTCTGGGACTTGCTGAGGAAGATGGTGCTGGCCCTAGGGTGGTCCGAAGGGTTGAAATCCAGGTTCAACTCTGGAAAAAAAACAAAACAACAACACAAAGACCGCAAGTGTCATTGACAGTGTTTACAATCCAAAGTTAAATTCCAACACCATCAAGCGCTGACGTACAGAAGTCTCGTCACCATTTAGAACAAGGGGTTTGAACTTTACTCAGAACATGATCCGACTTAGATAAAAGGGAACTAACCTAATATACGTAACTTATTCCCATTTACTGGCATTCTAATGAACAATTAATTCCCCAGTGACTGGCGGTATCCTCAACCTCAAGGCCCTAAGTTAACAGGCTGAGAATCGCAGAGCTAAACCTAACACCTGCACTCACAGCAAAGCTACAGCCGCATGCTCTGCTGTGTTCACACATACAGTAGAGCTAAATCCATACTGCATCGTTGAGCCTTGCAGTATGAGGCGCAGATATATCTGTCAATCTGTGTGTGTACTGTATGTACTGTATGTTTGTGTGGGTGTTTCTGTGCATTTTTGTGTGCGTGTGAAACTGGGTCATATTTTCTGCATTCAGGGATTTTTTACCCCCACCTCCTTCATAGAAATGCAGAAGCGGCGCAGTCAGGGGCGGATGTAACATTTCCCAATTGCAGGGGGGCAGAAGAAAATGGTAAGGGGGAAGCCGCCCCCCATACCATTTTCAGTAGCGTTTCAAATACTTTTAAATATAAGCACTGAAATATCTTGGGTTGTTTTGCATGCCATCATGTTTGGTGGGGGCAGACTGGGCATTTAGGAGGGCATTGCCCCCCCCCCCCCCCCCTATGTCGAGATCGGCCCCTAGGCGCAGTGCTGCTGTCACCCTGGCATACAGTAAATCCCCATCCCTGAAAAAAAGAGCCTTTTGTTATTTGGTGAAATCAGCATTTAAAAATGCTTGGTATGCAGTGGATGCTGCCACACATACCTCCTACTGTATTAGATGCAGAGCAGCAGATAAAGAATTCTGCAGCCCGTATGATTATGGTGCAAAAAACAAAATCACACAAAAACAACACTGTGTGACGATTTTGAATCGTTTTGTCTATTAGCTGCAGTGCTGCCAACTTGCCGCAATGGTAGAGTCCTCCTTCCTACCTAAAACCTCAATTCCGTTGAAGTTGGAACCCTTACAGGTTCATTTGGTTTCCCAGTACCAATGTAAAACGAACCAATTACGCTCTAAATTATATTTAAACATCTTAATTAACTCATTTTCAAGAATGTACACTTTTACATTTAGGAAATGTAGAAGAATTGCTATTTTTGACCAACATTTTGCCAGTAATTTCTCCTAAATTAGTCAGAGAGAATAAACTCAACATCAAATGGTGGTAAAATGCAGAATAAATAGTGGGCCCTTAAAATGGTTAAAAACTTAGCTCAGCCAAGAGAGAAGCAATGCAAAGCTATTGTAATGACGCAGTGTGTATGTATGTATGGATGTAAAATATTATGCATAGTATCTATTTTTCTATTATTTTTATTTATTTCTTGTCACCGTCTGATGGAAGCCAAGAGTGCGATGAGAGCGATTCCCATGCGTATGCTTGTCTTGATCATTTCACTTCCCAATATTAGGTTTCCTACATGATGTAAGTTAATGAACACAAGCTGACGTGGATTGTTTGGGCATATCACAGTTCAATGACACAAACCTTTAGGTTGTGTTTCACGCTGACAGATCATGAGCACCATGAGGTCATAGGTTCCATCTTATATAAGCTCTATTTCTCTAGGTACATTTCTCAGTGGGTTTATTAGTTTCCTGTTTTCAATGATGAAATGGTGTTGGTTTAGTGGTTTAATTTGAAATGCAGGCCATCATGTTTGGTGGGGCAGTCAGGTATTTAGATCTGGCGTACTGGGGATCAGGTTAGCAGAGACTCAAATACAAGAGATGCTTTCAGGAACTCATCATGATAAAGAGGAAGACCACCCCCCCCAACACACACACACACACACGCACACACACACACACGCACGCACACACGCACGCACACACACACACACACACACACACACACACACACACACACACACACACACACACACACACACACACACACGCACGCACGCACACACGCACGCACACACGCACACACAGTCAGCATGCACAATGCCGCACACACACACTCACACCCAAACTACTCTGGAATGCTGCTCCTGACAAGTATCATAGACATGTCAGATATATCACATGAGTGTCAAACAACAAGTCTGTCAATCCAAGTCTCAGGCACAATTTAATGCGCAGACACACGCACGGACACACACGCACACACACCTGGCCTGCCTCATTTATGCTGGGGGAAAACAATAGAAGAGCTGTGTTGCTATTATCAATACTCCACCAGGAGCAGCGGTCAGTGTGAAGCCGCCCTAGTGCCATTTTTGCCTGCCCCCCGCCAATTGGAAAATGTTACATCCGGGCCTGATCTCCATAGTCTGTTGTCATACCATCAAATCGAAGTTAAAAGTAAGCCACAAAGCTATGGGGGAAAGGAGATATTTTCTTTGGGGTTAAAACCAAACATCTGTTGTTTAAATTGCTATAGACTACTAGCACATGTTCGGTAACAGGACTCTCCCTGGTTGTCTCTCAAAGGGATCAACACCACCACCAGCACCACCCAGTCATTCAATGCTGTACAGGTATAGCTCATAGCGATGCAGAAGTGCTGCTCTGGTATGTATTGTGCCTAATTAATTCATGTCATCTTAGTTGTGTGTGTGTAACTCTGACGTGGACTCAGACCTGCCAACTCTCGTGTCATAGTATTGACTTGCATGTGCTCAAGTCAGGTGCCAACTGAGTACTCCGTTACTGCTATGTGAGAGGCAGGCCTGCGTAACCACATGCAAAGTGTACAGATTTAGAGATAGGGTTGACATAAAGAAATTATAGGAAAAAATACTTTAAGTTAACCTCCTTGTTATGCTCCACAATACAATGAAGAAAAAAAAACATGACTGATACAAATATCACCAACAAAAACAGCAAACCAAGTACAACAACAACAACGGCAACAACAAAAACAGGCCGAAGGGCCTGAAGGGGAAAACACTCTTCTCCTCCTTGAATTCCCCAGGGTTCTCTTGGTGTGTGTGCCGTCGGTGTCAAATGCAGATATGCGATATCACCTCAAACCCACCAGCACCTCCTCGGCTAAACTTTAACGAAGGCTCGCACCTGCTCCGCTCGGCACCTGCGCGTTGTGTAAGCCGACACGGCCCTGCTTGCCCCGGGGCAGTGTTGCCAACTCGGTGCATTTGTCGCTATAAAATTAGTGCGCCAAAATTAGTGAAAAGCTCCTGGCGGAAATTCTAGTGCTTTTTTTGCTGGTGAGTTGTGGCGAAATTGGACCCTCACGGGCCCATTTGGTTTCATTTTTATGCTCAAGAGTTAAATTATATTTAATCACCTGAATTACCTAATTTTCAAGAATCTACACATTTAGAATATGTAAAAAATTTGCTATTTTGACCAACATTTTGCCAGTTATTTCTCATAAATGAGTCTGAGAGACTAAACTCAACATCAAATGGTGGTCCTCCGTGGATAAAATGCAGAAGAAATAGTGAGCCCTGGTATGAAAATGGTTGAAAACCAACTTTTATATTTAGCTACGTTCTCTCTCTGTTTTAGTACAATATGTGTTTTTTCAGGCTTAACAAGTGTTTCTTTGTGACATATCAGGTGGATTATCACTATGTAGTCCAGTTTTTACCGGTTTGGCCTCACCTCCTTTGGCACGTGAAGGTTCTCAAGGTTAGGGGCTGACCCACGCGTCTGGGTCTGCCTTGTATCTGATTGACATGCAAGCAGCCATAGTAAACCTGTGTTCATATCTCTCCACTGTATCCCCCTCCCCAATGGGCGGTCTTCCTCTCTCACAGAAGTTATATTAACTACTGTTTTCGTGTAACTGGCATCCGAGGCAGTTGCAATATTCATCACTTATCGTGCACAATATTTTAATAGATAATTCTTCTTCATTTTGGATTTTGGCAGTTGGCAACACTGAGCCTCGGTGCCCAGCTAGCAAAACCTACCGCTAAGCTAATGAATTAACAATGAACAGCAGCAGACAACGGCCACACAGTGGTAGTGTGATGGGTGCGCTGCGCTCACACTAACTGCCTTTGTTTATATAGTGATTTAATGGATTTCACAAGCTTCTTCTTCTCCAACTGATTTATTGCCCCGTCACCCATGAGCTGTTTTCCCCTCATACCTTGTTGTTATGCCTTTCAACAAAGCGTGCAAGAAGAAAGCAGTGAGGGATTATGGTGTAGGGCAGTGGTTTTCACCCTTTTTCATACCAGGACCCACTATTTATTCAGAATTTGAGCGACAGACCACCATTTGAGGACATTTTAGCCCCACAGACACCCCAAAACTAAAGATTTCTTTTGCTTTTGTCCACAATTCCAGGCTGGATTTCGGAGAAAAAAAAACAGTCAAACATACAGACCAAAATGACCATTAATCTTCTACATTAATCTAGTTGTGTAGACTTGGGCTAATTCAGATGGTGAATATTTTAACTCTTGAGAGCGTAAATATGAAACCAAATGGACCCACGGCACAAGGGTCCATTTGGTTTCATGTTTACACTCTCAAAGAGTTACATCTGGTTAACCAACTGTCCATCATTTAGCCTGGGGACCACCTGGAATCCTCTCAGGGACCACTGGTGGTCCCCGAACCACCTGTTGAAAATCCCTGATGTAGGAGGCCAGGGAATAGAAGAGGTGGGAACAGCGGGACTTGATCCCGGCCCACAGGGTCACATGTAGGAGTTGGTGGAGGCTTGCGTCTCATTCCCAAACACCACATACTGTAAATACCTATTTTTGAATGCCAGCTGTAAAACGGTCTTGTTTCAAGGTGTAACACCTCACTTGCCCATGTTAACCCCCAAACAGAGCCTTCTCGTAGGAGAGTTACAATATTGAGGGGTCAGAAACGAGAGCGGAGCAGCCAGTTGTCACGTGACTATACAGAGCCTCTCTGAGTTCTAACTGCAGTTGGGCATACATTGTTTTCAACGAGAACGCCGCAAATAAGAGCTATTTTCCGTACGTATGCAAAGCGACAACTGTTTTAAAGTACCGTTCAGTCATGACTACAGTCTCTGTAATGTTTATGTTGTACTATTATCAAAGAACAAGGGTATTAAAGTCATTAAAGCTGGATTAAATATCTGAGTCTAACGCATTTCTGCATACTCCTACTGCTACATTGGACTAAGAGCAGCCTCACAGACAGTCGCGCGAGACGCTCTGTATCGCGTGATTGTTAGCTGCTAACAGTGTGTGTGAATGGGGTGCTGTTGGCTCTCTTCCAGCAGACTGTCAGTTGCTATCAGTGAGTGTGAATGGGGTGCTGTTGGCTCTATGCTCTTCCAGCAGATTGTCAGTTGCTAACAGTGTGTGTGTGAATAGGGTGCTGTTGGCTCCATGCTCCTCCAGCAGATTGTTAGCTGCTAACAGTGTGTGTGAATGGGGTGCTGTTGGCTCTATGCTCTTCCAGCAGATTGTCAGTTGCTAACAGTGTGTGTGAATGGGGTGCTGTTGGCTCTATGCTCCTCCAGCAGCGTGAGCGCCCTGGCGCATAGGAGTGAACGGGAACATTGCAACTCTCCCCTATAAGGCTCTGCCCCCAAAATGCATCCTTTGAGCATATCCCTGTTTTCAGAAAGAGTGAAAGTAGCCTATTTACAAACCAATGTGTCATTGTTGCTTTTCATGTGGTACAATGAAGTACACCCCACATGGAAATAAAATATATGTACATACAATTATGTACATAATGTATGCCACATACTGTATATGAAATTGCACCCCTAGCCTACATATATGAACCTGACTGTGGCATGTGGTTATATAGAACACATACAATGGGCTCCATTTTAGTTATATGCTAAAGCCCTTGTCCCAAATCCCTTATTTCGTTTTTACCATTTTGAGAAACCTTTTGGAATATTTCAACATGTCAATCTATTAACACGTTGTGAGCTTGTTGACTGGCCTTATGAACTACAGATTTTTTTTTCTTTTAAATAGTTTGAAAAGGCAAAGAAGTTAAGGGATAAGGGGTTTAGCAGTATTGAAAATGTATATGATTCATATATTGGCATATTGTACATATATTTTCTTTCCATTCATTTCTACCAAATGAATATTGGTTTTGGAACTGCTTCTGTTCTTTATTTTTTCACATGGTTTTATTATATCACATCTGCATTTTCCTACCTGAAAAGTGACACGCACACTTTAGTTCCCGCCTCAGGGAAGTGTTTTTTAGTTTTTGGTCCAGATCAAAACTAAAAGTTAGTTAGCCGGAATGTAGGATTAGGGGAAAAAACACCAGAGTGCGAAGAGGAGTGTGTTAAAGTGAATTAGTAATATGGCTATGGTCATACCTCACTTTAGGCTGCGAGTTCGAAAAATACAATTTACAGTTATTTGGACACCTCAGGGGTTGACACTAAGGTCTCCAAGGCACTTGCCCATCGGGCAAGTGCAAGTCAGGTTCTACTTGCCCTCAGGTCATGGTCACTTGCCCCCCAAAAATATATTGTAAATTTTGCAATTAAGTTTACTTCCTACTTGGGTGCTTTAAACCGGGGGTTTTCAACACGTGGTCCCTGAGAGGGTTCCAGGTGGTCCCCAGCTAAGTTGGTTAACCAGATGTAACTCTTGAGAGTGTAAAAATGAAACCAAATGTACCCTTGCGGGTCCATTTGGTTTCATTTTTACACTCTCAAGAGTTAAGATTCATCATCTTAATTAGCCCAGGTCGCAATGACCACCTTCAAGCCAAATTTATCTTGTGTTGTGTTATTGCGCACTAAGTTGCACACTTGCCCGATCGGGCAACCAGGTAGCAGTCTTCACTTGCCCCACCATTTTTTTTTACTTGCCCCGGGCAAGCGGGCAAGTGTTAGTGTCCAGCCCTGTGAAACTTGGAATTCGGGTGTTACTCTGGCACAGCTAATCATGTGGAGCCAGGAGCTGCAACTGCAAAAGACCAGCGCAAAACTCCAGAATAAAGAGAAAAGTACTTACAAATGGCTAATTCAGGATGCAAAAAAAACTTATTTGAATAAAATGCAAATGTTGACAGTGGAAAAAAGGACTGGTGCATGCGCTCATGGGAGATGGAGATGGGTCGTGTCAGCTCCATTCCCATGCAGCCGCTGAACATGGGTTTGTTTTCTCTAGCACATACCTGGGCATTATGCGGCTCGGAGGCCAAATGCGGCCCTTTGGCTGACTCTGACCGGCCTGTGAAAGGGTACTGAGGTTTTCAACCAGTGGTCCGGGGACCAGGGCTGGATTTGCCTGCCTGGGTGCCCTGGGGCTGGAATAGAGCTGGGTGCCCCCTTCAGGCTGAAAAAAATGGGCTATTTTTTATTCATTTTGGCGCAATGTTGGTGGACAACACACTGACAAAGCTCTTTCCTGAACTACCTAAAAATAACAACATTTCTATTCCCCATATACAGTACATATTGCTATTCTTTCCCTTCACATACCACTATGGTTTGCCATTTGTTTCATTCAGTAGCACATATAGGACCATGATGATTGTAACTATAAAACTATTTACTGGACAATACAACCGACAAATGATACACCTGGCAATATAACTGGACACTGTCCAGTTTATTTGAGGGGGCTGTAGCCCCCCCTAGCCCAATGGCAAATCCGGCCATGCCGGGGACCACCAGTGGTTCTTGAGAGAGTTCCAGTTAAATATGGGAAGTTGGTTAACCAGATGTAACCCTTTCAAGACGGGAATCCATATTTGGATTCTGTACAGTATGTACAGTATTCCAGACATAACTTGTTTTGAAGCTGATACATATATATTTCAAGTTTTTCAGAAACCTTAGGTTAGGCCTAAATGGGTTAACCATATGTAACTCTTTGAGAGCGTAAAAATGAATGAAAAAATTAAAATGAATGTTTCATGTTCACACTCTTAGTAAGAGTTAAAATATTCATCTGAATGTAAAAAATGGTCATTTTCTATTTATGTTTGCCTGTTTTGTTTGTGACATTTGATGACATAAAATGTCATCAAATGGTGGTCCTCCGTGGCTCAAATACTATATAAATTGAGGGCTCTGGTGTCAAAATGGTTGGTCTTACTCTTACTTTTATCTTGAAATTAAATTAATATTACGCAGACTTTAGTTTAGTCTTTAGTCTTGGCCCTCCACAATATTTTATGTATCTCATTTGGCCCCTTGGGAAAAATAATTGCCCACCCCTGCTCTGGCAAGTGCATTAACCATTCAGACTCCCGCCAGCATGGCTGTAGGTTTTGTGGCTATGTGGTGTATAACTGTCAGGGCCGGATCTAGAGAGGAGCCAGGGTGGGCAGAGCCCACCCAAATGTGCATCCTGCCCACCCAATGAAAGGTAATACCAGTGCTTTTCATCAGTGGTCCGGGGACCACCAGAGGTCCTTGAGAGAGTTGTGGAAAATTGGTTAACCAGATGTAACTCTTTGAGAGCGTAAAAATGAAACCAAATGGACCCTTGCGGGTCGATTTGGTGTCATTTTTACACTCTCAAGAGTTAAAATATTTATCAACAGAATTAGCCCAAGTCAGTCAATTAGCCAGTCTGGAATTGTGGTCAAAATCAAAAGAAAGAAGTCTGTGGCTCAAATGCCGAATAAATCGTGGGCACCGGTGTCAAAAAGATTGAAAACCACTGCTACATATGAAAAACTTGGATTTGCCCACCCTGCCATTCTTCGTGCCCACCCTAGTAGGGCTGGCCAAATCCGGCCCTGATAACTGTACTTTACTTTGTCGTATAACAATGATGAGCCTGAAATTAACTTGATTCTTTCATTAAAGGGGCTCCAGTTGCATTTTTTATCGTTTGTGTTTTTTGGCAACCCAGTGTATTACACCCCAAAGTTTTTTTTCCCATTCTTTCAGACATTAATTGAAAAAACTGTGATTTTTTTTAAATGGGTGTGTATGAATGAACCATCTCATATTCAGGGGCAAATTTGAACAGCTCCCCTCCTTTAACATTTCCTCCACCCACCCTGTAAGTCATTGGTATGCATGGATCAGTCCCCACCTCCTCCCACTGTGGTCTATAATGCTATGTTTTCTTGTACAGGATTTGAACATTTAAAAAACAGAATCTGGGGGTGGGGGGGATTGCTTTATCTTTTAAACATTCATCAAAATAGGTGATCTACAAGCCCCCAATGCATGTAGAGCCCTTACAGGGAGAAAGACAGCTATATGTCTTAGTAAAGACTACACTTTTTTTTTCAATGAGAATGCTCAGTAAGTTGAGCCAGTGTGCACATCAGTTGATTGCATTAAATTTTGTAATCAGCTTAATCAACAGGATTACTTTAATCCCATTAACTTGTTATTTTCAACAGCCTTATTGAATACACAAATTGACAAATGTAATAATTCTATAAAGCAGGGCTTGTTGATCTAGTTGAATGTAGAATGGAGATCACCTGCGTGAAAATGTATGGACATTTTTCAACATCACAAATGACATCTCAAATAATTGCGATTAGGTAATAGGGACAGGCCTGCATGATGGCTGTCCAACGCAGTCTCATGAGGTTTAGGTGAATATGCATGTTATGCACAGGGGCCCATTACGTCCATACTCGCCTAGAATAGGCAAAAATCCATGCATATTCGCTTACAATAAATCTGTGCATATTTGTCTTTCAACTGAAAACGGAGCGGCGCCGTTCTGCCGACCATGAGCATTGTGAAGCACCACTGAGGCGCTAGCCGAGCGAATTGCTGCGTTGAGCAGAGCCGACTCAGCCACGTCCGAGTTGCGATGTGTTAGGGACAGAATAGTAAATATTATAAAACCCAAACTGCCCCACCCCCAACTAGCAACTTCCGGTTTGTGGAAAAACACGTCCAAGTGCAGATTTTCGCTTTAACTCGCAGTGTATGCACAGAATTCGTAGGTGGCATTCCGTGGATAGTGTAGTACTATCTGTGAGACTGTACTGGGCTGTCCCTATTATGTGCAAAACACTGAAAACCGCTCACCGAAGACCTTTCCCTTCACATCCTCTACATCTCCATTAGCCTGACACTCTGCAGACTAATGGAGATGGACAGCCATGAGAGCATGCCATTCTATCCCCCCTAATACACACACACACACGCACACGCACACGCACACGCGCACACACACACACACACACACACACACACAAGCTTATAAAAGCTGACTACAGGACAGTTTAACCAAACAGTGCAGAGTCATCCCTGCCTGACTGCATGCCTGCCTGTGAGAGAGGATTGACCTGCCATCAGTTGAAAACATGCTCCAGCTCAATTAAATATATACATTCTGGAGGGCTGTGGTCATGTTTAGAAAGTGACTACCAGTGACACCGTAAATGGATGGGAGAATCCAAGCTAATGTGTGTGTTAGAAACTGAGTTTTTAACACTGTGAAAGTGATCGTGCATGTAGTTGGAGATTTGGCAAGCCAATTTTGTCAATGGGTCACACAGTAAAGTGGGAACACACTGCCAAGACATTGATTTCACCTATTGAATCCACTGCAGACAGGATGGCCAGCCAGTCCATTCTGGCCATTAACCCAAAAATACAAACAAGCACAGGGTTCAGCTGGGCATGCAAATTGGTGCCTTCTTTATTGAAAAACTACAATCACCAATTGATTATGCAATTCAGGAAATTAGTTCTGGGACTACTGAAGGTGGAACTCAAACATGAATGCTGCTCCTAGCGATGATTAATCGCTGATAAGAAATTAGTCGTTGGTTCAATTATTAGGTGGTTTTGTGCGAATGTAACGCGTGCACACACACACAAACACACAAACACACACAGTAATTCAGCTGTCTGAAAAGGTGGGGGCGTGACACATGGTTTATGGCCTAACCACTGCTGAAATGAAAGTGAAAGTGTGAGTGTCAACACACTACTGACTTGGTGGAGAGACAATATATAGCAAAAAATGCATTTTGCAGCAATGTATATAGGTGGACTTGAAACAGACACTAAGGAGTGTTAAAAAATAACAACTGGACCACTTTAAAAAAATATTAACTGCAAGTAAAAAAAAAAAACTTGTTGTGGAATTCTACTTTAAGGCATGCCATGAATTGATAATTTACATCAGTGGTTTTCAACAGGTGGTCCTGGGACCACCAGTGGTCCCTAAAAGGATTCCAGGTGGTTAACCAGACGTAACTCTTTGAGAGTGTAAACATGAAAACAAATTGACCCTTGCAGGTCCATTTGGTTTCATGTTTACACTCTCAAGAGTTAAAATTGACACCATTATTAGCCCTAGACAACTTGAGAATGTACAGTAGAAGATTAATGTCATTGTGATCTGTGTGTTTGACTGTTTTGCTTCCGAAATCCAGCATGGAATTGTGGACAAAAGCAAAAGAAATGTTTGGTTTTGGTTCTAGGGGGCTAAAATGTTATCAAATGGTGGTCTGTGGCGTGGCTAAAATGCTGAATAAATAGTGGGCCCTGGTATTAAAAAGGTTGAAAACCCCTGATTTACATGCCTAGCTCCTGGTATTTAATTAAAGCTACTGCATAGCGAATTTAGCAAACTCTACAGTTGAACCTCAAAGAGCCGAGTCCAATCTTCTGGACGTCTGCATCGGCTAGCCTGATTGAGTTATTGACCAGCAGCAAGGCTGCAGCAATCAATCTGCCTGATTCCCTGCTGGGAATGTCTTCATTACAGCCAGTCAATGAACGTTCTGTTATCTCTACATCCAGAGGTGCAGGTGGACATCGTTAAATTGGAGCTGTTTGTAGCCAGTTAGTGCCCCCATGCACAACATTCAGAATATAACGCTAAGTACTGCTGCACCATTTCATTTTGTGGGTTTCAATCCAATTTGTATGTACTGCGAATCGATTCATCGAAGAATGGCAGGGTGGGCAACTCTAATGTTTTTTTTATAGTGGTTTTCAACTTTTTGACACCCAGGGCCCACTATTTATTCAGCATTGGGGCCAAATGAGGACATTTTAGACCCACAGACTATTTCTTCATGCTTTTGTCCACAATTCCAGGCTGGATTTGGGAAACCAAACAGTCAAACTTACAGACCATGACAAAGAGTTACATCTGGTTAACCACCTTCCCACCATTTACCGTAGCTGGAAAGCACCTGGAACTCTCTCAAGGACCACTGGTGGTCCCCGGACCACTGGTGGTCCCCGGACCACTGGTTTTAAACCACTGATATTACCTTTCACTGGGTGGGCAGGATGCACATTTGGGTGGGCTCTGCCCACCCCTGCAACCCCCCCCCCCCCCCCCCCCCCCCCCTAGATCCGGCCCTGACCATCATGCCAACATAGAAGCTCAACAACAACAAGACACAAATCTGTTTCAAACTTCCGATGCTGCTTGTGCATCTGCTATTTTCAGCTAATGTCTCCCATCCCACAATAGGGGGATGCTCGTGCTCAATTGGTAGAAAACAAATTAAAATGTTCCCATGACACAGACACTTGGCAGAACCTTTGTAGGACAACCTAGGAGTCACATGGGCTGTTCAGGATGTTGGTGACACCACAGGGGTTGACACTAAGGTCTCCGAGACACTTGCCCATCGGGCAAGTGCAAGTCAGGTTCTACTTGCCCAAAGGTCATGGTCACTTGCCCCCCGAGAATATATTGTAAATTTTGCATTTAAGTTTACTTCCTACTTGGGTGCTTTAGACCAGGGGTTTTCAACAAGTGGTCCCTGAGAGGGTTCCTGGTGGTCCCTAGTTAAGTTGGTTAACCAGATGTAACTCTTGAGAACGTAAAAATGAAACCAAATGGACCCTTGCGGGTCCATTTGGTTTCATTTTTACACTCTCAAGAGTTAAAATTCATCATCTTAATTAGCCCAAGTCTACACAACTAGAGAATGTAGAAGATTAGGTCATTTTGATGTGTATGTTAATTTGCCTGTTTTGTTTCCCAAATCCAGCCTGGAATTGTGGATAGCTAGAAAGCAGGGAAAGACACAGAGGTCTTGCCCGATCGGGCAAGCAGGTAGCAGCCTTCACTTGCCCCACCATTTTTTTACTTGCCCCGGGCAAGCGGGCAAGTGTTAGTGTCAAGCTCTGCACCAGATGAAGAAAAAAAGGAATTGAATTCTTACCTTTATTTACAATTGGTTAATTTCCAGAAACTGCTCCAGCTGTTTTCTGGGGAAAAAAAAAACTCCTTTATGGCCGTTTTCCCGTAACCCAAAATAAGCTTAGAAAGGGGCTACGGCATGTCATACAAATTCACCTATTTCCATCACTCCAAAATGCACTTACTTGCTATATATTCTCTCTCCACCATGTCAGTAGTGTGCTGACACTCACACCTTCACTTTCACTTTTGGTTTAGCTGTGGTACAGCCATAAACCGTGCGCCATGCCCCCCCACCTTTTGAGACAGCTGAACGAACCACTGCTCAACCAAGAGTGAGTGAGTGTTAACACACTGCTGACATGCTTGAGAGAGAATATATATAGCAAAAAATGCATTTTGGAGTGAATTTGAGAGAATTTGGAGAGTGAATTTGAACATCCCATAGCCCCATTCTAAACTTGGGGTAGGGGAAACAGAATAAAGGATTTTTTTCCCCCCACAAAATAACAACTGGACCACTTTTTGTCAATAAATAAACTAAAATTAAAAAGGTAAGAAAGGGGTGTAATTCTCCTTCAATGTCCGTACACATTACAAAGCTAACTGGTCTCTGGTGATTATATACAGTATTTGTTTAACCACAAATGTACCAATGTTTCAGCATTGTAAGGGCTTCAACAGGTGAACACGGGGCAAAAACGTTACATTATGACGGTTATTATGGTTAAACAAATTAAAGAGCAGCACAGCACCGTTTCTTCTACTTGATTATCGTTGGGCCTATCACAGGGGTTTTCAACCAGTGGTCCGAGGACCACCAGTGGTCCTTGAGAGGGTTCCAGGTGGTCCCGGAAAGTTGGTTAACCAGATGTAACTCTTGAGAATGTAAAAATGGACCCTTGCGGGTCCATTTGGTTTCATTTTCACACTCCCAAGAGTTAAAATATTAATCATCTGAATTAGCACTATCTAATTAAGAAGTCTATACGGTTTTGTTTGCAAAATCCAGCCTGGAATTGTGGACAAAACCAAAAGAATTCTTTAGTTTTAGGTCTTTGGGGTGAAAATGTCATCAATTGGTGGTCCGTGGCTCAAATGCTGGTGTGAAAAAGGTTGAAAACTCCTGGTCTAGGTCTAGCAGCATGATTAAAGGCCAAAGCACTGTGGTAGATGTGGCAGGGGCATATGCTGTGAATTTGTTTTTCTAGAAGCATAAATCCGTGAATAAAATGCTAATGTGATAGCCAGCGTGTTTAACTGCCATGGCAACTGGTTACCAGTTGGACCAGGCAGCTCTCTGAAGTGAGAGAGAGAGAGAGACAGAGAGAGAGAGAGAGGGGGGGGGGGGGGGGGGGGGGGGGGGGGTTTGAGAGAGAGAGAGGGGTTGAGAGAGAGAGAGGGGTTGAGACTAAAAGTCCCACTACAACACTGGAGAGGGGGGGCTCTGGAAGGCAGTGAATTACTTTCTCATTACTCGTCAATAAATCAATCGAAGACCTCTCGGCTGTGAACACCCTGATCTGAGTGGGAGGAGCACCTCTTTGGAGATGAGTTAATACAGTATATACGCACGCTGCAGCGGGGGCCGCTGGAGTTGGCCATATTTGGTTTCGAGTCGTTTACCTCTCATTTCCATACTTGGAGATGAGAAAACTGTGGTTTTCAACCATTTTGATACCAGGGCCCACTATTTATTCCACATTTGATCCACAGACCACCGTTTGAGGACCGTTTGAGCCCCCACAGACCGCAAGACTTAAGATTTATTTTGCTTTTGTCCACAATACCAGGCTTGATTTGGCAAACAAAACAGGCAACCATACAGATCAAAATGACGATTAATCTTCTACATTATCTAGTTGTGTAGAGTTGGGGCTAATTCACATGATGAATATTTTAACTCTTGAGAGTGTAAAAATGAAACAAAATGGACCCTTGCGGGTCCATTTGGTTTCATTTTTACGCTCTCAACAGAGTTACATCTGGTTAACCAACTTTCCATCATTTGGCCTGGGAACCACCTGGAAACCTCTCAAGGACCACTGGTGGTCCCTGGACCGGTGGACCCCGGTTGAAAACCACTGTGTAAAAAGGATCCCTGGCTAATAAGACCAACATGCCCTTAAAACATTACACTTAAGCTCTGTAACTAAAATACAACAAATAAAACACCTTCATTACTTTATTTCTTTAATAAACTAATAAAGCCAATATTTCACTCGGCAGGGACTGCTCCTGTCGCAGGATGATGACGTCATATGTGCAAGTGTGATCCAGTTCTATGATATGCATATCCTAACAAAAAACAACTTAATACTTTCTAAATTTATACCAGTGGGCCCGGTATAAAAAAGGTTGAAAACCACTGCTCTACGGATCAGTCCATTCTGTAGAATAGATGCTTGGATTCCTTATGATTCTCACAGTCACTGTGCTGAAACATGCGCAGTATGAAAGGATATTGTGTAGTATAGATTTACACACTATATACAAGCCCTGTGCCCCAAACCGCCCAGGCTCAGAACTGTGCAAACCTGAGCTGTGCATTCATCGGACCTGACAGAGATATACTGACTACTGACAGCTACATATATGGAGATATACTGACTACTGACAGCTACATATATGGAGATATAGTGACTACTCCATATCTGACATCATGACGTCATCACGTGCACGGACGGATGGATGGACAGACAGGGTACGAATTATAGTCACCACCTTACAGTGGAGACAACAAGCCTCAAGTCAAGTGGAGGCCAGGCCAGGGTCAGAACCCAACAGCTCTGACCAGAAGGCCTACATTCTACATTTCCAGGAGGTACAAGACGTGAATGTGCTCTGTTTTGTTGCTTAGTAAGCACCAAGCAGGCAACCCTTTAAAGAAGTAGGACAGTGCTCCTTTGGATTAGCATATTTTGATGTGTCGAGGCAGAAAGGGAGGTTTTGAAGGAAGATGAACACAATGGAGAGAGAGAGTGAGGGAGAGATAAGCAGGCTGAGAGAACGCTGGCAAGGCAAGTTATCAAATCTCAATGTAAACGTGAATCCGCTCACTCGCTCAAATCTGATTCTGAATCCCTTCACATCTTGACTTTAAAAAAATAAATTGTTAACAGAGTGAGGAAAACGCATTTCACTTCACTGCAAAAAGAAAAAATCACACCTGCGTGTGACGTGGATGCATGCTGCCCCGTGCGGGGGTCCTCAAGCCTGCCTAAATGAGTTAAGGCAAAATGCTGGTATTCCTGTAACAGTACAATATGTTCCTGTACCTGCTGTTTGAAAAAAGAACCATGGCGAATTCTGCCATTGACAATTAAAGGAACATTTAGGTTTACTAGCATATTGGCTTAGCAATCGCATAAATTCAGTGATCATCTTACATGATCATGGTGAAAAGAAAAACAGTGTATTGTCCTTCCAGGCTTCCAGAGGCCACGTACACCCAGGGGCGGATCTAGGCATGGGGGGGCAATGCCCCCCTAAATACCCAGCCTGCCCCCCAAACACGATGCCATGCAAAACAACCCAAGATATTTCAAATTAAAGTGCTTATATTTAAAATGATTTGAAACACTACTGCTGCTACTAACTAACTACAGCTGTGTCACCACTAAACCAACAGCATTTTATCATTGAAAACAGAGTCAGACCTTTAGCTTTATGCATGCTGCGCGTCTGTTGCAACTTCAACAACAACTGATGTTATTATTGATGCTTTACTTGACTAATAAAAGTCCTGTAACCGAAAATGGTATGGGTGCGGCTTCATCATGAAGCCGCCCCCATACTATTTTCTCTTGCCCCTCCAACATGCCCCCCCCCAAATGGGACATGTTACATCCGCCCCTGCGTACACCTAAATATATAAGCTTATCAGCTGATGCCTGGCGCCTCGCAGAATGAACAGTCATCTAAAGAGAGACACACAGTAAGCTTTGTAAGTGAGAGGGAGATCATAGGACTGCTTTGTCTGTCTCTCTCTCTCTCTCACGGTCTCTGTATCTCTCCCTCCACCCCTGTCTTTCTTGTGTCTATCATTCCTCCCTAGTGCCCCTACTCTCGGCATATTAAAATTGCTGAACATTCTGTTAAATTAGATGATTAGATCGATCTCTAAATGCACCAAGTGGCTGTGAGTACGTGTTTATGTACATGCGAAATATGTGATTGTAGATATTTTAGATTTTTTTTTAGCACAATCCTCATAATTCCTTGGTGCACTACACCACCTGCATGTGGATAAGAGGGTGATTTATTGAAACAAACATGTAGGACAGGATGTTTTATGAACATGAAGGCTCCCAGAAAAGTGTGCTCAAGTGTCTTTAACGTGTATATATATTTTTTTTTGGTCAAAACTTGTGAAGTATTCCTTTACCAGCATCCAAAACTTGAATATGATCTCTGTTCTGCTAGCTCATGGGTGTCAAACTCTGTCCCACGGGCCAAATTTGGCCCGCTGTGTAATTTCATTTGGCCCTTGAGACATTATCAAATTAAAGAGGAACTCCACCCATTTTCAACATTTTAATGTCATTAATATACCTTAGAGATGTTGTGTGGACATGAAAAAAAAAGTTCCCCCAATTCTGTATTTCTTAAAAATGGAGGTCTGAAAAAATCATTAACATGGTGAAATACATCTGATGATATCACCAAGATGATTTCACCATGTTAATGATTTTTCTTTCATACCCATTTTTCCTGAGAAAATTTTGAAAATGGGTGGAATTCCCCTTTAAAAGGTTAGTTTGTTCAAACTTGGCCCGCGGCTTTGTTCAGTTTTAAATTTTGGCCCACTCTGTATCCGAGTTTGACACCCCTGCGCTAGCTGTTCCCTCCTTTCTACCCCACAACCTGTCATATATCCCTCTCTCAACATTGTCTTAGAACTAAAGGGTCCCTGTTTTGGACATGCCTTCATAGGTGGAAATGAAGTTCCAAAGATAGCACATCTATGAGCTTAAGAGGATAAGATACTCCATGTCTTCTCGGCATAAGGTACCATTGTTGCCTGATGTTATAGCTGTGAAACCGGCTTAGTTAAATGCTTACGAAGAAAAATAACTTGTGCACATACTGGGCTGTGATTTATTCTACCAGCAGATGGTCACAGATGACCCACGCTGGATGATATAACTAGACTAAATCCTGGTCTAATGTAGTCCTTCAAAAAATCCTGTAGTGCATCTATGCATGGCTTTAGAACCTATAGTTTGTTAACCAAGGTCTGCCCACCTTGAGTCTTTACAGGATCTTTATCTCCCTCTCCTTTTTCCTCACTGAAAACAGCAGACCTACAAGCTCACCATGTGTAGCAAAAATTAACCCGTCATTATACGACATGCCAGAAATAGGGACACTAAGGCCTTAATCGTGTTATATAATTCCCCCACGATGTCTTCTTAAAAAACAGCCATCTAAGAAAGTGATCCAAGATGCAACACTTTTGGAAATCAAATCTACCTTCCGCAGCAGCGGACACAGGCCTGCTCTCCATGACCAATAGGAATAAACGCCAACTACTGCTCATTTAAACCAATAGCGACATCCAATCAAGGACAAGGAAGGCCTTTCAAAGAGCACATCAAGTCCAAACCGAGGTGTCAGTTCTTGGCCGTCATCGGTGGGTATCTGCTCCGACGCAGATGAAGCTTAACCTGACTCCGCCATCTGGAAGCACTGGGCAGATCCAATGCTCTCCGAACAAAATCTGATCGGAGCTATATGCCTCCGTACGCGGCTGCCAGAGGCGGGATCAACGTGAGACTGATGACATATTGAAGCTGTGCCACAATGCTCTAATGTAAACAACAACCTAACAACACTACAATTCCAAATTATTTTGGATAGATCATATTTTTGTTCTGCTGTTGTCCCACATAGTTTCTGTTTGAGAGTTCCCAGGAGGGAACTTGTGAACTACTACTACCGCAATCTGGCAGAGTCAGGTTAGATGGAGCTGTGTGTGTTTGTGTTTTTCTAGTTCTATTGCTATACTCGAGAGGACCAAATGTCCTGATCATTCCTAACAAGACAGGCTTTTTTGTGGTTAAAGAAATGGTATATTGTTTATTTATATTGTTTGTCTTCGCTTGGCAACACTGTCTGAGCCTCACAAAACAGACTGGGTGTAATTTTGGGTGTATGACAGCAGTTTGTGATTAGGGTTTTAACACAGTGAGTGCCTGTGGACCCTTGCGGGTCCATTTGGTTTCATTTTTATGCTCTCAAGAGTTAAAATATTCATCATCTGAATTATTCCAAATCTACACCACTATAGAGATCTAGGTTTGCCCGTTATGTTTCCGAAATCCATCCTGGAATTGTAGATAAAAACAGAAGAAATCTTTGGGTTTTGCGTGTGTGGGGCAAAAATGTCATCAAATGGTGGTCTGTGGCTCAAATGCTGACTAAATAGGTTGAAAACCTAAAAAAATTAAAAAAGGGACAAAAAAGGCAATTATAAAATTAACATTGTGAAATGTTGAATCGCTGATGTTGAATTATAGTAATACAAATGTGTGTGTGTGTGTGTGTGTGTGTGTGTGTGTGTGTGTGTGTGTGTGTGTGTGTTGTGTGTGTGTGTGTGTGTGTGTTGTGATCCCATTCATCTGCATCCTTACACTGCCAATGAACTCCTAATACACGCACCATGCATTAGACACGCTCCGTTTTCAATCACAGGGGGGAAGGGAAAAGGGGGTCCCCTTAGAGCCCGTTGGAAAGAGAGACAACAGAAGTTGAATCTCAACCGCCTGCTTTATTTTTTACCCCCAGCCACGCGCCGCAGGACGCCTGCCCGCCTGGGATGCCATATGCATCCTGTCCATTTGGACGTGACGTCAGAATAAATTTAGTGTGTGAGGATTATGCCATGATGATGATGATGATGATGATGATGCTAAATTAGCATTCCAATAGCAATAACAGGTTGTGACATTCTTATTTATTTCATCTATAATAATTCCTTTTTGTTTTTTGTTCTTTTGTTCTTCACATGCTTTTGTTTTAAAATAGTTCAAATCACGGATTTATCAATGTTACAACTCATCAATGGCTATTTTCACTACTATTTATTTTTTGTTAAACACTGTAGTAGTGTGATCAATTATAGCAGTGGTTTTCAACCAGTTGTCTGGGGACCAACAGTTAAGTTAGTAACTAAATGGACCCCATTTAACTCTTGAGAGTAAAATGTGTAAAATGAAACCAAATGGACCCTTAGGAAGCCCTTTAACTGTTGAGAGCATAAAATAAAACCAAATGGACCCTTACGGATCCACTGGATATTCCATTCCCCATGTAGCTCAATGGGCGTGGATCTTTGTTTTCACATGACATCAGCCTGCCCTCCTCTCTCATGCACAGTAACCATAGTTACATCAAAGCAAAGCACCACTTTTCAGACAAAGATTGCACTTACAATCAATTACAAGTAATGAGTATTGTTTTCTACTACTTCCGACCGTGTTATTGTGGTTTAATTTGGTGAGGAGGTTGTAGGTAACGTTTTTCACTTTCACAATAGAATATAGTCAGCACAATTACTGTACAGTAGCTCTATTGTTTCTTCCCGGGAACAACTGCTCTCTGCCTTCAGAGTTAAACTGGCAAGCGACAACAGTGCGGGGGACTGGACTGGGCAGGGAAACTTCTCTAACATCTTGCATCTCCTACCAAATGCACAGAATCACTCCTGCCTGCACAGACTGCAGAGAACAGACCTCCTAAATCTAGACATATGTGGCTCACTTGAGATCTGTGCAGGCTGTAGCGCTTAATTCAACAAAAAAACACACACGCACACGCACACACACACGCACACGCACACGCACACGCACACGCACACACACACACGCACACGCACACACACACAGCAATATTTGTGCCATGTGTATCTGTCCATGACAAATGATTATGGCGCTGGACTAGTGTACTTCCAGTACACTGGTCGCTGTCGGGTTAACTGGAATGCTCCCCTCAAAACACACTCAAAATACACCCCATTTGTTCCGTTGATCATTTGTCCCCAGCGGTTTTGGTATTCGTCTTACTGAGGTAAAGGATTTGACTCGGGTGAGCGTCGTGGTACTATTCCCCTGGACTACGAAAAGCAAGAGTCTGCAGAACAGTCTGCAATGTTTCACACCGCCGGCTGACCTAAGAGTCATAGTTTCCTAGTCTCCTGATAGTCTCCTGACGTACAGTATTATGCCTGCTCCATCCTGAAGCAATAAAGACCTGTCAGCGAAGCTCTGAGTTTTATGATTACTTTACCTTATGTAAAGGGAGTAATTTAAAATGCGTCTGCTTTGATATGGTTTGGTCAAAATACTGCAACAGATAACGGAACAACATGTACACATACGCCAAACCTATTGGAAGCTATTATGCCACCTTGGGAAATTTGTCTGACAGTGAAAACAGGTAGTGCAACACACTTTGTTGCACGGCAATTAGCAAAACACGAATTAAAAATGGCAATCTTCATACACTTCTGTCTAAACTCTCTCTTGTAGTGTTTCTACAAGACTTTATCAGGTGGGGTCCGGACCCAGTCCTTGTTTTGCTGACTTGAAAAGAACCACTGCTATATCGCTTCTAATTAAAAACACATTAGGACTGGAGAGCCTGTTGGTTCATTTGACCCTGTGCAGTTGCCATTACTCTCCTTTGTATCAGGCAAGAGAGAGGCATGAGGTGAGAGACACGAGACAGAAGGCTGCAGGCTGCAGGATTACAGTCACAGCTTGTCTGTTTCACCTCTATAGTCCAACAAAAACACTTTCTGATAACATTTTAGCCACGCATTGAGGCCAGGCAGTTGCTCAATATAGATTGATTTGTTTCACATTTACAATGGATGGTTTACAGTAAAAGTTTGTTTAACTATTTGGGAGTTGGGAGTTGTACAAATGGGGAAATCGGGAGACTAAATATAACTTGAAAGAAAGAAAAATCTAAACATTATCTACTGGTCGGAGGCTCGGAGCAGGACCACAAGCTCTCCAGCCGACAACGGAAGGCCTAAAAATGGACCTGGTCGCTGGTACAGAAGAGAACTGCGACTGATGAACGGTCAGGATGAACCTCTTTGTGGAGGAATGCAGAACAGACAGAAGGAAGAGAGAGGGAGAATTAAACACTGAGGATGGTCTGTTACAATGTCATGTATGTCTTCATTTATAATCGAGTGTCTCACCTTCAGAGATCACCCATTAGTTCAATAAAGTATACCGAGCTACACCGTCTTGTTGATACTTGACATGTTATGTCACTGACGCTTTCAACCCACCTATGATCACGGTTTGCGGTTTCCCTTACTGCCAGGCGATGGAAGCGATTACTGAGCACCCCATTCAACTTGCCCAACATGGACAAAACCATGGTCAGTCAGTGGTCAAACTAGACATGTTGCTGTCTGCTGCCTTCATTCAAAAATGTACAGCTTGTGTGTGTGTGTGTGTGTGTGTGTGTGTGTGTGTGTGTGTGTGTGTGTGTGTTGTGTGTGTGTGTGTGTGTGTGTGTGTGTGTCTCGGACATGCGATATTCACAGAGAAACAAACAACAGAGACTTGTGGCGTGAGCGAAGCGCAAACTTGCATGATACAGTAGCATGATACAGTAATGATCTGTGTAGGCCCTTGAGTACATTGCAGTGGTGTGGTTTTACTTTTAATGCCCTGTGTAAGTGCTTAAAAATAAAAACTAGGCTTTGCGTACAAAGTCTGGTCTAAGCCACATTAGCCTGATGCCGTAATAATAGTTGTCTGTTGCCTGAAACACAGACCAGTATGTAAAAGCCATTTCACAGACACTTTCCAGCGTGAATGGGTCAATTGTAATGCACATTTGCATGTGTCAATGGAGGGGGGGCTGCTGTCGACAGTTGCTTTCATGCTCAGCCCTGAAAACAAAGACGTAACACAAAGGAATGTGCGTTCATGAGCAGGATGATATCTGCAGTGGGGCTCGTGTAGGCTACACTACATCAAAACTCATATTTTGATTAGTATGATTAAATGGGAACTACACCCATTCTCAACATTTTAATATGTCATTAATATAACTTAGAGATGTGTGGACATGATAAAAAAAGTTCCCCCAATACTGTATTTCCTAAAAATGGAGGTCTGAAAAAAATCATTAACATGGTGAAATACATCTGATGACATCATCAAGATGTATTTCACCATGTTAATGATTTTTCTTTCAGACCCCTTTTTTCCTGAGAGGGTACAAATGGAACCAAATGGACCCCTTTAACCACTTCACCTTATACCTATATATTGTACAAACGTGGCACCGAAAACATGGCAATCTACAACTGTCACAGACTGCCGACATGATTGTGATATCGGTTTGAACTTTGAAGTCATATTGCCCATTGTTCTATAAGGCACAGAGGGGAGTATGGGGAGGGCACTGAATATATTCTCTACCTCTTTAGACTAGACCAGGCCACAGTAATGTCATGTATACAGTATGTCACACATGACTGATTAGTCCCTGACCTACAGTCAGTCCCTCAAAAGCTACCATACAGTGTTATTGTGTTAACCATTCCTTCCACACCACCACCAGAATATGTAGGCCTACATGTGACAAGAAGTAAGGCACACAGCATTTCATGTAGCGTACTATAATGCAGCTACATCAATGCTTATATTATAGAAATAACAATAAACAACAAGCATGCATTCGTTAATTTAAGTAATTTAACAGAATCTACCAAGAAAGACCAGTAAAGTTTAGAAGGTCAGCCAGATAGACAGACGCTCTGACCCATATGCCTCATGATTTGATTGATTGATTCATTCATTCATTTACTACCTAATACGGTAAACACATATAGAATACATAGTCTTTTTTATATCATGGCTAGCCCAAGTACCGACGACGTCATTCCAGGCTCTTGTTATCATGGTAAAACAGTGTCTACTATTCGCCCTGTTATTTCCATACTAGTTTAGTTGACTCTACAAGACTGTCAACCCATGATTATCCTCCTATACACACAGCCTCTATAGCCGATTAGCCCCTCTAGGAGTATATGGCGATCATCAGACAGCCCACCACATTCACTCCACCGCAGATAGAAGAACCCAGAGTTGCGACATCCCCGGTCACTTCCATGGAAAGGTCTAATGGCGTCTCTGCTCTCCATAGACTTCTATTGAGCATGACAAACTGACAAGTCCTAGAAAGCTAAGACTCAGGCAACAGCGCAGCTGTAATGAGCTCAAAAATGTAGTAGTACAAGGCAAGCACAAACATTAACATTACATAGACTTTAGTTGTTACAATACTTTAAAACAATTTTGTCACACATGCACAAAATCTCTTATTCTGCGCTGCACTCGTTGAAAACAATGCATCTCCAACTCCATCTCCAGTTTGTCCCTATTCAGGCTGCACGAACGGCACTCGAGCGCCCGGTTTCTGACCCCCAGAATGTCGCAACTCCGAACTGATGATACTCGACGGCTCTGGAAGAACCGAGGCTTACTGTAGCCTACTGTACTGTACCGTACCGTCGACGTGCTCTCTGTCGCTGATGTGCTGCAGGTTGCACGCCGTCTCCTCTCGGCTCAGCTCGGGCTCCGGCTGGTAGGACTCCAGCCGGGAGTGCGCATTTCTCCGGAGCTTGGGGCTGGAAGACACGCAGCAGGAGGTCGTGCTCCCCATCGTCGCGGACTACGTACCGTAGAGCTCAGACCCAGCTGCTCGCCTATGTAAAATCCTACCGATGATACCCCAAACACACGCTCTCTGGGGGGAAGTGGGTGCGTCCGTGGTGGTACACGGCGGCTGCTGTCATTCGCGGATCCTCTGGTTGCTGCTGCCGCTGCCCATAACGTGCAAGAAGACAGAGCGGGCGATGTGCAAGTTTACGTCCGTTTAATGTGCCCGAATATCGGACCGACTCGTCCACCGCGACATGGGTGAAATGGGATGCATGTCTGTCGGTCGGGCTGCAGCAGCAGCAGTTTTGGGCGATCGGCGGCTTGACGTCAATACGCGGTGAAGAACAACACAGTTTGTGAGTGTACTGCTGCTGCTGTCACAGGCACAGCCGCACAAACACACATACAGCAGGGTCACTATGGTAGCCACAGCAGAAAAGGTTCCGGTTCAAGTGGGAGTGGGAGGTAACAAACTGCCAGAGCACTGTCTGTAGGGGGAGAGGGAGAGAGATATCAGTAGGGTACTGGTTCTCCAAGATTTTCATGCCACAATTTACAAATCATGTACGCTAGATTAATATGGACCCGGTCTACATCTGTCTCTATTTCTTCATTTTTTCTATTTCTTCATCTGATTCAGGCTGCCACAGTGAAGCAACAGCATCCCCGAGTCAAATGGACAGCAGGGGCGAAATCCAAAGCGACCTCGCCCGCGGGCGCCCGGTTTCAAAAGCGGGCGCCCGCTTCTTTCACAAAAACGGGCGCCCGTTTTTGTGAAACCGGGGCCCCGCTTTTGAACTTTTCAAAGGTTATGGTTAGGGTTAGGTTAGGTTTAGGCATAGGTTTACTGAGGTTAAGTTTAGGTTAGGGGTGAGAGTTAGGTTTAGGCATAGCCTAGTTTGTGAAAACGGGCGCCCGCTTTTTGAAAACGGGCGCCCGTTTTTGGTGAAACGGGCGCCCGTTTTTGTGAAACCGGGCGCCCGTTTTTTGTGAAAGCGGGGCGCCCGCTTTTGAAACGGGCGCCCGCGGGCGAGGTGCTATCCAAACTGCATGGGCCCAGATGAGTGATCCTGGAGCAATAGCATAATGGGTATAAGTGTGTGTGTGTGTGTGTGTGCGTGTGCGTGTGTGTGTAAAAAGTGATATGTGTATGTGACATTGACCACTTTCTTGACTTCCTGATTTTTTTCCCTTTCAAATCCATTCATTAGTTTTGCAAAACACACACACACACACACACACACACACACAACACACCACACACACACACACACACACACACACACACACACACACACACACAGGATTTTTTTTATGAGGTTTCCCACACAACATTCAACATTTTAGTAACATTCCCTAAACTACTCAGGTCGACTCAGACAAGACTGAGCTTCATTCCTTCCACCAGAATTCCTGCCCCCTGCATTTCCATGGACAACACCCTGGAGCCTGCATGTGCTGCAGCTGTTGAGAACTTGGGAGGGATTGCTCTTGGACAGTGTTATCTTTCAAGGAGGCACACACACATTGCAGCGATCATGTGAGAGAGTATTTGTGTACTGTAGCTAGCTGTCCCAGGGTCCATTTGGTTCCATTTTGTAAACTCCGAGTTATGCGTGTCCTTGAAATGTAAACGTTTTGAGAGCCAGTAGTGTTCCAGATGTACAGTACAATAGGCCCCAGTGTGTACAATAACCTACAACAGGATGTACCCTCAGAGTAATACAGACCTGTTCCAGGACAACTATGCGTGCATGTGTCTGTATGTGCATGTGTGTTGGGCCCAGGGGTGCAATGTCCCCCTAAATGCCCAGTCTGCCCCACCAAACACGATGGCATTCAAAACAACCCAAGATATTTCAAATTAAGGTGCTTATTTAAAAAAAAAAAAACATAATACTGCTAGTAACTAACCAGTGTTGGTCTATATTACTTAGGAAAGTAACTTCTTTACTTTACTCGTTACCCCTTAGACAAAGTAATATCATTACTTTACTTATTACTGGATTTGAAGAGTAATATATTACATATTACATTATTACTTTCCCAAGTTCTCAACACCGCTTTTGAAAAATTAGAGAAGTACAACATAATCCGTTTATTACAAAATAAAGCAGCAATGCGATTTGTAGTGTACATAACTGTGCAGGATGCAGCGTGTGGACTGGATCTACAATCTACTGCACATCTCTGTTGTTACAGTACCTGTCAATAGCTTGTACATCTGTTCTATTTTTGCATGCAACAACAAGCTCATTTTAAAAAAAGTAACTTGGCGTTACTTGCAAAGTAATGCGTTACTTATTACCCATTTTTGCAGAGTAATCTCGTTACTTTACTTTTTGGAGCAAAAGTAATAATATTACAGTAATATGTAATCTAAAATTAGTTACTGCCCAACACTGCTACTAACTAACTAGAATTGTGTGCACCACTAGACCAACAGCATTTCATCATTGAAAACTGAAAACTATCTGAGTCAGACCTTTAGCTTTATGCATGCTGCATGTCTGTTGCAACTTCAACAACAACTGATGTTATTATTGATGCTTTACTTGACTAATCAAAGTCCTGTAACTGAAAATGGTATGTGTGCGACTTCATCGCCCGTGGTGCGAAGCGACACCGGTGATGAAGTCGCACCCATACCATTTTCTCCTGCCCCCCAATTGGAAAATGTTACACCCGGCCCTGGTTGGGCCTCAGCTTTTCTCAGGACGAAAGAAAAGAATGTGGGGAGGTCTTCAAGGAAAGAAAAAGGTTAGGCACCCTCTTTGAATGTTATCACCCCATAATCACAGGAATAGAGAAATCCTCACAATGTTCATTTTCAAATAACATAACAAATAACATAATTATTCAGGAAATAAAGATGTCCTTGTATTTCTTAAAACAATATACTGCCCCATCAAAGCTGCTATTGTGTGTTTGAGCCAGACTGAGAGCAGTCCAGGCATCTAAGCTGGTAAATCCAGCCTGACAGTGCAGTCACATGTTCGAGTCCCGAGCCTGACAACCTTTCCTGCGTTTCCTCCTCCCCCACACCTCCCTCCCCTTTCCTTCCAAACTACTATATTTCTATAGCAATAAAGGCAAAAACACAACTCACAATAAGTTGTTATGGAGAGTCTCCTCTGCCCTCAATGTGACTGCAGTGGCAAAACAACTAGCTCTCCATGGAAATACAACATTGTGCCGGTTCCATAACACCGTTTAAAAAGCTTTTCAACTTTTTTTGATACCAGGGCCCACCATTTATTCAGCATTTGAGCCACGGACCAACATTTTCAGCCCCACAGACCCCAAAACTAAAGATGTCTTTTGCTTTTGTCCACAATACCAGGATGGATTTGGGAAACAAAACAGGCAAAACATTCAGACCAAAATGTCCATTAATCTTCTACATTCTCTCGTTGTGTAGACTTGGGCTAATTAAGATGATGAATATTTTAACTCTTGAGAGCGTAAAAATGAAACCAAGTGGAACCCTCTCAAGGACCACAGGTGGTCACCGGACCACCGGTTGAAAACCTCTGTTTTAAAGGACAACTCTAGCAAGACTATACAGATAATGTAATGATAATAATAGTGACAGATGCACTGAAATCTTCCAGTACCAACTTCCCTTTGCGCATTTTGGGGCTTATTGTTGTCACAGTCGGGAGGGAACCTTGTACGTCCAAAGCAGTGGCCTAGGGGAGCACCAGTGTTCCTTGATGAGATACAAAGTAATTACAGTACTTTAACACATACCTGCCTGGGCATTATGCGGCCTGGGGGCCAAATGCCCACCCCTGCTTTAACAGAACATCATTCTTCTGGAGCTCACTTTTTGTCGTACCTCACTCTGGCAGGTAAGCAAACAAGGAGAGAATGCTGAAAGAGGTTGCCAGACTGGGCGAGTGTTCATTTTACTCTCTTCCTCACTTTTCTTCTGTGAACAATAAGAATCATTTTGTTCCAGATATGGGTCAGAACTTTTGGCATAATAAATCTCCCACAATGACCTGTCCTGTACGAAATCATATTATCTTTGATTGTCCCGAAGGATATTCAATTTCTCAGGTGTGTTCAAACAGCTGCATCCAAACAAGCCATAGTAACACATGATAAGACAGTTGGCAGTTTATTTAACGGCACAATGGCAGAGCGGACAAAACACCGACCCACTTGGAGCCTGAAAGTGCTTACAATGGTCCATTCATTCATACATTGGGAGGTGAAGTGGAGAACAGCCAACACCAGCGTTCTCACTTCCCACATCCACACACCAGTGGTGCCAACCACTGGAGGCAAGGTGGGGTTCAGTGTCTTGCCCAAGAACACTTTGACAACTTCTGTATATACTGTATGACGAAGATCATACACCATAGAAATTTGAGTTGATCTACTCAGGCTCCGTTCCCCATAGTCAAGTTAAGTGCATGGTACGTGGCTCTGTCTGGATGTTTTTACTCCAGACTCAGTACTTCCCACTACTTCCGCAAGTCCCCCAAGGTCTGGAATCCGTCTTTTCTCCACAATCTTCTTCTGGGTCCGGGCACCTCTTCTTGTTGTGCAACGTTTTCTGCCATACTTTTTCCTTCCCTCAGACCCACTGAGGTCCCTTGATACAGCACTCTGGAAACAGCCTATTGGCTCAGAAATGTCTGTGTGTCTCTTACCCTCTTGCTTGAGGGTGTCAATAGTTTTGGTCATTTCATTCAGTCCAATGTGAACACCCCAAACAGTTTATAAGTTACTCCTTTCAGCATTTAGATATTTCATGTTCATTTTAGCTGCCCCGCCCCCTTCCTATACAAACCCGTTATAACTTAAAACTCCATTTAACCATGGCAGATTCTGTTCGAAAACAACCCAATCCCAACCTAATCTTTTTTCTGGTGACTGAATTGTCCTCCTAATAGTGAGAGGGATGTGGAATTTCATTTACAGTTTTTATTTATTTTTAAAATATTGTTTTGGAAAATGTAGCCGCCTCCATTTTTGGGTATTCCCACCCAAGTGAATAAAACAATATTTTAAAAATAAATTAAAACTGTAAATGAAAGTCCACGGACCTCTCACATATTATTAGGACAATATCAGTCACCAGAAAAAAGATGGGTTGTTTTTGTATAATCTGTGATGGTTAAAATGGAGTTTTAAGTTATGATGGGTTTGTATAGGAAGGAGCGGGGCAGCTAAAATGAACATCAAATCTAAATACTGAAAGGAGTAACTTATAAACTGTCTGTTGTGTTCACATGAGACTGAGTAGACCATAAAATGACAACTTTTTTTTTGTTTTTGTTTTTTAGTGGAATATGATTATCGCTATAATTCTTTGATTCGTTTAGAGTGCCTTTTCATGATATGCTATTTTTTTTAGATAGGAATTTTGGGTTTTCATGAGCTGTATGCCAAAATCATCAGTATTAAAAAAATAAAAGACCTGAAATATTTCAGTTGGTGTGCAATGAATCCATATGAAAGTTTATTTTTATTTTTTATTATCATTACATTATGGAAAATAATGAACTTCATCACAATATGCTTTTTCTTTTTTTGTAGAAGGACATGTAAATACATGACGGATCAACCTGTGTGCTTCTGCCATGGCAGGCACACAGAATGTAGGCCGGTGCTGCAACAATGTACACAGTTGCTGCAGTACCATGTATGGGACAGTAGAGGTCCCACTCTGACTACTGCTTGCTACTGTTTACACCTTGTTTTCCAGCCCCATCATTCACTTAGAGTAGACAATACTTACTTGCTTACTTACTGCTATATATACTGTAAATACTGTCTATATATAGTGTATATATTCTTAGCCTAAAGCCTATATACTATATTTGACAAGGACCAGTCCAGCTACAATTTGACTAAAGTGCCCCTCAAGTCCCTTAATGACTCAAATTGTACTGTAGATACTCCTGGTCAAATATTACTTGAGTTGTCCAGTTGTTCCATTTTCATTACCGCTAAACCCCTTATCCCTTAACACTTTGGCTTTTAAAAAAACATTTTTCAGTAGTTCAAATGGCCAGTCTACAAGCTCACAACGTGTTAATAGATTGACATGTTGAACTATTCCAAAAAGTTTTTCAAAATAGTAAAAAAATGATAAGGGGTTTAGGATAAGGGGTAACAAAAATGGAGCCCTATATCTCCCCACATTACTCTATCCTATGTCACAGTGGAAAATTCCACTCAAGCAGCAGTGGATGAAACCTCAGGAAGATGTATCAAGCTTAAAGTGTGATCTATTAAGACACCCACAACTTCTCCATTTGGCTTAAAGTGTGACACAATACGCAAACATTAAGCTCTTCTATCTTTGAAAAGAATGTTGCCTAGGTGGTGTGTGACAATTCAACCACTGCCCCGAATAGGGATGTAATTTGTGCAACGTATTTAAAATGTTGAATTACTTACAAACACATGGACACACAGGATTCACATTCCCCCCTGTGATGGTTGGCGCCTACCCAACAGTGCCACCCAGGACTCCACGTTAGGAAACACTGGCTCAAAAAGTTTGTGCAGGAAGATTGGCTGAATGGAAATATCAGAAAGAGTAATCACATTTCACAGGCACCCGTGTGGTCTTGGAGAAATGCAAGGGAGATGAACAAATAATTACACAAAATGTGTGCATATATTAGGCCTACAGGGGACACTTACAGTATATGTAATGGATTGTTTATGCAGACGTGTTGTGGAAGGAGAAAAGAATGATTTTGTTGTTCACATGAACAGTTGTTTCAATGTTGTTCTTGGATACCTCCTCTATCCTATTCAACACTTCATATCACAATGATGATCTTACAGAAACACCCCTCATTTCACACGGGTGTGATTTTTGAAAAGACAAGTTCAACATTCTGTTGTCGCCGCGGGACGCGTGGAAGAACCTTGTCAACAGTCCTGTCAGCTGTCTAGTGAGAACAGCAAAGCACACTGAAAACAATATGTTGGTACATACAGTATATCTCATGGAATATTTTAAGGCCAGTCAGTTAAGAAACACAACAAACATTGGAACTAGGTGTGCCAATATGTTAACTTAAAAGTCTGGCAAAATCTACTGTAAATTAGTTGTGCTCAAAGTTGTTTTGAGCACAACTAATTTAGTCCTACAAGTTCCCAATGTTACACTCAGGAGAAAGAGAAAGAAAACATCAAACCTAATTACTTTCAAAAACATTTTCATATTTTATTATATACACAAAATATTGTTAGGCCTGCATGTACTAGAACTGTGTGTAAATCTAAGACAAAGATGGGAGATCCCTTACAGAAATCAAGATGATAGCATTGCAATATATTTTAGATGAATGGAATTACTTGATATACTGTTCATCTATTAATCCTGATACCATGGTTCCTGGATTGGGAGACTATACAATAAAATATAATAAAATATAGGCTATTCAGTGAGCAGATTACTGCTTGGCTATGTAAACAAAGCAACACAAGGAAAAAAGACATTCCAAGCCCTCATATCCCTATTTTTCTGTGAAGATCTGTCAAAAGTTTCACAGAAAGAGAAACCAGGCCTCGTAGAGACCCCTGGGGGATTCCGGTCAAGTAAGGTTTACTGTAAGTGGCTAATGGAGCAAGCAGTTCCCTCCAGCCCAGGGATTACTGGAAACATTACTTGCTTACAGTAATCATATAAATAAAACGTTCTTTACATTAAGAACAGGCAGTCGCTGGCATCACACTTAAACAGAGCGATTAGTTGATGTTGAGCTCTGAGTTCTTTCAATCAGGATTGAGACATGCACCATTTGATCAAACTTTTATTACGGTAAGAATGAAGATAAGTAATTGAGAGCATCTACAGTAGTCATTCATTGGGCAAAATAAGGTCCTGAAATATGTCATGAAACGAGAAAAGGCAACAAAGTCACCATTTTGTCAAATCTCTCTTGTGGGTAACTCAGAGTAATAAAATATAGAGGCTATATTTTGCCGCCCACGTTGCAAGCAGTAGTGTCTGCTTGCAACGTACAAGTAGTGTCTACTTCTGCATTTGGGCACCAAATTTTGGTACGCAAATGCGGAAGTGTCTCCCCCATGAACGTGCACATGAACAAGCACCCAATGTTAAACTTTGGGGGCACAGGGTTTCCTAGTCATGAATCCACAGACTGCCTGCAGTTCTAACACTAACTGCTAGTGCCGACCACTTCAACATTGGAGGCGCTCTCTGGGGATGTGCAGTAGCTCAGCCTTAGACTGTTGCTCAGGCAAGATTCGTATTGTCACCTCACCCCTTCCTCTTGCAGTGAGCCCCGCCCTCTCCCCAGTGGACAACCATAGGTTAGACACTTTCCAGCTGGGCAATAGTCTCTCAACACAGACTAGACAACATCGGTGGCGCTGTTTTCGGGAATATATGCCCATGAGTACCCAGATTGGCTGAGAAAAGGCCTTGAGCACACTGCCAGCACATGAACGTGAGAAACACGCCAACGCTCCCTGTCACGTGATGTCTGTTTGAGTGGTCAATGGGACTCCACTCTTGTGCACAGCTTGAATTTTGTGCCACTGCCAGCTTGCTGGAAGCCGCCTGCGCAAAGGCGTGAAGTCCCGTTGACGACCAGTCAAAAAGACGTCACGTGTCACCGTGTTTCTCGTGCTTTTCTTCCGGCAGTGTGTGTGCAGCTACAACAGTATATTCATTACAATGTAAATATCATGGACAATATCATGAAAGGTCTATTATTTCATCGCAGTATGGACTTAAACTGGCTCCTTTTTGCTAATGGGAGCTTGAACCCACAGAATATGGCTGCAGACATTGTACTTGAACATTAACATGTTTAATGTGTTATTTTGAACACAGAAAAATAAACAATCTTGTTCAGATTCATGTTACGATTTGCATCTGCTAATATGAACAAAATATTGTTTGAACAAGGGACATTTTAAGGGACTTTAAAAAATGTAGAACTGTACATTTTGACCAGCAACACCACATACTGTATGTCACTATGATTAAAAAAATAATATACGAGCAATTTATTCTAGGAAGGGGGTTCTATTATATTCATATAACAGTTGCTTGTTCACTTCGTTATGGAAAATTATTATCATAATAATATTTATCTATCTTTATACTTGCTATTATTATCTTTATAGTGTCGGTCTGTCTTTTCTTCTGTCTTTCTTGGTACAATATAGCAAATGTTTTCACCAATGGCACATTTTGGAAGGTAAAAAATGATTATAACAACAAACTCAGGTACTTGCTGTGCTTTCAATAGTGTACAGAGCTTAACTCCAACAACTGAAGCCTACTTTGTAATTACGTTAAACATTCTAATGGACAGAAACTAGAAATACATGAAGTAAGCTATATATAAATAAATATGATTGGTATAACAGTGATGCATCAATACATTTGAGAAATACAAAAACAAAACAGAACCAACCACTGATAGGAGTAAAAAGGTGGGGTATCTGCTGGTGCTAACTAGTTCTGTGTAGCTTTAGCTTTGCGTGCTCCATTTGTATGCAGACCTGAGTGAAACTCAATGGCTAGTGGACATCTGATGCAACCAGGGCCGGATTTAGCCAGCCCTACTAGGGTGGGCAACTCCAAAGTTTTTCATATGTAGCAGTGGTTTTCAATCTTTTTGACACCGGGGCCCACTATTTATTCGGCATTTGAGCCACGGACCACCATTTGATGACATTTTAGCTCCACAGATTTCTTTTGATTTTGTCCACAATTCCATACTGGATTTGAGAAACAAAACAGTCAAAGATACAGTTCAAAATGAGCATTAATCTTCCACATTCTCTAGTTGTGTAGACTTGGGCCAATTCTGTTGATGAATATTTTAACTCTTGAGAGCGTAAAAATGAAACCAAATGGACCCGCGCGGGTCCATTTGGTTTCATTTTTACGCTCTCAAAGAGTTACATCTGGTTAACCAACTTTCCACAACTCTCTCAAGGACCACTGGTGATCCCCGGACCACTGATGAAAACCACTGATATTTCCTTTCATTGGGTGGGAAGGATGCACATTTGGGTGGGCCCTGCCCACCCTGGCCCCCCTCTAGATCCGACCCTGGATGCAACCCCAACAAAGCATAACCACTTAAAGGACAACGTTGTTTTTGTTTGTTTCAAACAAAGTTCAAGTTTTAGGTTATCAGAACAAGTAAAAGATGAGTGCTGTTATTATTTTCTTATATTATCATCTGCTGCTTTCTTTCGTTTTAGGGATTTTTACTGGTTTTGACAAGGGGCGGGGCATTCGAACATGGGGCTAATAAGGACAAAGTACATTCATATATGTATTAAGTATTGAAGTGTATACTTTGGATTGTATATTTTTTATGATTTTGTGGGTTAAATAAAAAGATGAAGATGATGAGATATGTATCTGTTATATTCCTACTAGACCCCAGGAAATTACATTTGGCTGGGTAAACTTGACATAATGAGCCTAGTCATACTCAGCCTCCGCCCCCCCAAAAGTATACCCTCTTTGGCTCTTCACATATAAAACTAAAGTTGTCCTTTAAACTGTATAAATACCGGTGTCCCACAGGCCAAGGTACCTCTACACACCAAATCTCTTCACTTAAAATAGGGATGCTAGAGGTCATAAGGTTAAGCAGGACACTCCGCGGGATGCCACTTCTCTCCCTCCTCTTCCTTCTCCATACTTTGTCCATTGGTCTGTCACTTGTGTCTGGACGGGTTTCAGACAAGTGCTGTACTTGCCCATTCAGTTCCAAAAGGCTCCAGCTGCATGCAGACCTAGCCCAGGAGTGGACGTGCCTCACAGTTGATGTGATGACGTCACACGCTGTTGGCTGTTGCCATGTCCCACCCCTTCTACCGTTATCAAGCGATAATTCCCAGTAGGCTGCTTAGCAGCATCATCTTAGCTTGCGGTTAGGTTTAGGGGTAGGTTTAGAGAAGGGTGTAGCAATGTTTGTAGCAAAACCCTAGACCCCTCCAACCGTAACCCTAAGCCTAAATCCCCGACGCTCAACCACCTCACAGACCGTCAGGTCTGTGAGGTTAGGCTGAGGGTCGGTTACGGTTGGAGGGGGCTAGGGTTTTGCGTCTCGGACTGCAGAGCATGGCCTTAGGCCTACAACAACAGGGACCTGTGTGTTGATGTGACGTCACACATCAACTGTGAGGCATGTCCACTCCTAGGCTAGGTCTGCAGCTGGACGTATCTCTTCAGTTCTGGAAGCCAAACAACCTCCCTCCCCCCAACCATACACCTCAAGCTATAGAACACAAAGACGTAGCTTTTGTTCCGTCAATATATATATATATATACTGTATATATACAGGATAAGCAAAATATATATATGTCTGTAAACAGCTCTGTGTGTTAATCTTCAGTAGTAGAGCTCGGGACAAGATGAGAGCCATCGCTACTCGGTTTTGTGGCAATAAATGTCCTTGAGTGCCTTGAGTTCCTCGATCAGTGTCTTGTTTTGGTTTTCCAGCACGGCCACGCGGTTCTCTAGACATTTGACGTACTCCTTCTTTTTCCTGCGGCACTCACGCGCTGCCTCCCTGGAGGAGGAAAGGAGTGGGGGAACAAGAGGACAATCACACATCGACCCATAGTAGTCTCTGATGATGTCATTAATGGGATATTTCACTATTGATCGTGTTTTGGTCTTCTCAGGCTCATGTGACTGTCAGTTTATATGTTACTCCATTCAGTATTTAGATGTTTGATGTTCATGTTAAGCTGCCCCGTACCCTTCCTATACAGACACATTATGAATTAAAATTCCATTTCAACCATGATAGATTCATCAAAAACACACCATCTTTTTTTCTGGTGACTGATGAATCTATCATGGTCAAAATGTAGTTTTAAGTTATAATGGCTGAGTAGACCATAAAATGACAATTTCCTTTTTAAGTGAAACATCCCTTTAACTGTGATGTCACATCAGTACAATAACTAAATAACTACAATAACTAATTAATTTTGCATTCTGTTACTGTTTGTGCTTTGTCAAATTAAAGGGGAATTCCACTCATTTTCAACATTTTGAAGATGAGAGTGTACAAATGTGAATCTGAGTGTACAAATGTACATTTGTACACTCTCAGGAAAAAGCTCCTAAAATAAAAATCAACACGGTAAAACACAACTTGATGACGTCACCAATTTGTGTTTCACCATGTCAATGATTTTTTTTTCAGAACCTCCATTTCTAGGAAACACAGAATGGGGGGGCGACTTTTTATCATGTCCACACAATATCTCTAAGGTATATTTTAACGACACAGTAAAATGTTGAAAATGGGTGGAATTCCCCTTCAAGTATTGAATCAGTCCGAGACTATTCCGATCCGTTTCTCACCTGTTCTTCATGAGGCGGACCTCCCTCTTGCGAGTGACCTCCTCAGAGATCTGTCCGGAGGGGCAGTGCATGGTTCCGGGGGACGCAGCGATCACCATGCTCTGGGTGAGGCCTGTGCTGGGCGAACACAGCTGGTAGCTTGGCATGTCTCCTGTGGCGGCTGAGAATGGAGCAGAGAGTTGCAGAGTTTATTACAGACTGAATGAATCCATATACTGCAGGGGTTTTCAACCTTTTTCATCCCAGGGACCACCATTTATTCAGGATCTGAGCCACGGACCACCATTTGACGTCATTTTAGACCCACGGACCCCCAAACTAAAGATTTCTTTTGCTTCTGGCCATGACCATTGGCCATGACCATTAATCCTCTAGTTGTGTAGACTTGGGATAATTCACATGATGATTATTTTAACTCTTGAGAGTGTAAAAATTAAACCAAATGGACCCGCAAAGGTCCATTTGGTTTCATTTTTACGTTCTCAAGAGTTACATCTGGATAAACAACTTAGCCTGGGGACCACCTGGAACCCTCTCAAGGACCACTGGTGGTCCCCGGACCACCTGTTGAAGACCCCTGATATACTGTATATCCATATTGGACAGCTGAGGCCAATTCTAAATCCTGTGTGTCAGTGATTCGCAGTCTGTTTCACGTCAAGGACCTCCAGAATTATCTTTAGTGGGCTGCAGCCACCCCACCCCCCATCCCACCCCATCTGAAAAGACGTTGTTCCAGGGTCCTCCCAGAAACAAAGATTTGAGTTCAAAACTTTAGCAATAATATATATCTGTGGTTTTCAACCTTTTATTCATCCAGGGCCCACTATTTAAGGCCTATTCAGAATTTGAGCCACGGGGCACCAATTGAGGACATTTTAGCCCCATAGACCCCAACACTAAAGATTTCTTTTCTTTTTGTCCACAATACCAGGCTGGATTTGGGGGAAAGAAAAACATGCAAACATAGATCAAGATGGCAGTTCACCACATTCTCTAGTTATGTAGACTTGGGCTAATTCAGAGAATGAATAGTTTAACTCTTGAGAGTGTAAACATGAAACCAAATGGACCCGCAAGGGTCCATTTGGTTTCATGTTTACGCTCTCAAAGAGTTACATCTGGTTAAACAACTTTCCATCATTTAGCCTGGGGACCACCTGGAACCCTCTCAAGGACCACTGGTGATCCCCGGACCACTGCTTGAAAAACACTGGCTTAATGCAACTGGCACAGACTTAACATGCCCCTATATGGAGACTCTCTTCGAACCGGACTTAACTAGATGGGAAATTTTAGTCTGCCACAATCTCCCCCTCCTTCCAAGTATTTAAAAATAGACGTCATAGAGCGACCGGTCACTGGGCCACACACAGCTAAATAACCTGAACGGCTGGGCAACGACATCAACGGAAAATCACAGTGCTGCTGCTGCTGGCTGCTGACGTCACAGAACTCATGTGATAGCAGCAGGGGCGGATCCAGGCATGGGCATGGGAGGGCAATGCCCCCCTAAATGCCCAGACTGCCCCACCAAACATGCTGGCAAGCATGCAAAACAACCCAAGATATTTAGTGCTTATATTTAAGGTATTCGAAACACTACTACTAACTAACAGCTACAATCGATCAATCATTGGAAACAGAAAACTCTCAGAGTCAGACCTTTAGCTTTATGCATGCTGCGTGTCTGTTGCAACTTCAACAACCACTAATGTTATTATTGAGTCCTGTAACTGAAAATGGTATGGGGGCGGCCTCATCTGAAGCCGCCCCATACCATTTTCTCTTGCCCCCCCCCCCAAATGGGAAATGTTACATCCACCCCTGTGTGATAGTAGCCCTACTGATGTAATGTAACACAGTGACCTCCCAAGTATGTTGTGTCCGTTCCACAATGCAGGGGCAGAGGGCTGCTGACGTCATGCCGGTGCCACGGACGTCACGGCAGTGTAGTACGCGACACTGGCACATTGTCGGCATGCACACGCAGATACACACACACACACACACACACACACACACACACACACACACACACACACACACACACTCTTTTTTGATCCAACTTTGTGTGGGAGTAAGTGCTCAACAAAAACCCGCCTGGCCTATATTTATGGCTCCTATTGAATTAAGGAGCTATTTCTGGGAGCGAGCAGCAAGGCAGTGTGACATGAATGACCGGATTGGAACCGTGCTGTAACTGTAAAAAAAAAAAAAAAAAAAAAAGCTCTCACTCATTCACAAGCAGTCATTGAGAGCAGCAGGGCCACACACACACACACACACACACACACACACACACACACACACACACACACACACACACACACACACACACACACACACACACACACACACACACACACACACACACTTCTCTACCTCATCCCTCCCTCCCTTCCTTTCCCCCTCTCTCTCACTCTCTTCTATCTCTCACTCTGATTGGCCGGAGCAGCATGGCACTGTGCTGTCGTCAGTGAGTGCGTCCGAGTTGCGCGGATCTCTCTCTTCCCCTCGTGTTCCAGGAAACCGGCGTGACGTCAAGCTGACGGTTGACTAGCCCCCCCCCCCCCCCCCCACACACACACACACACACTCACACACATAACCACTAAAACCCCCACCCTCTCATCTCATGGCCCCTCCCGTCCTCTCACCTCAGCCCGCCTCCTTGCATACATGCTGGCCGTGAGAGAGGAATGTTATACTGTCTGTTATACACACCTATAGATTATATACTGTGACTGATAATTGTGTGGTTTTGTAAGCTATTTTCATACCAGGGCCCACTATTTATTCAGCATTTGAGCCACGGACCACCATTTGAGGACATTTTAGACCCCCAAAGACCCCCCAAAATAAAGATCTCTTTTGTTTTTGTCCACAAACTACAGATCAAAATGACCATTAATCTACTACAGTCTATGGTTGTGTAGACTTGAGCTAATTCAGATGGTGAATATTTTAACTCTTGAGAGCGTAAACATGAAACCGAACTGGACCCGCAAGGGTCCATTCAGTTTCATGTTTATGCTCTCAAAAGAGTTACAACCCGTTAACCAGCTTTTCAGTTCAGTTGTGTTTCAGTTCAAGTACGCTGAAGCATTTCTGCTCAATCTGAGACATTTTTACTAGGGTTGTTTTGTTTATCCCCTGTAACCTGTCCATAAATGGTCATATATCCATCTCGTGACATGATCACACCTCCATGGTGTGACACCCTGTGACATCATGACACCATACTGTATTATGTCCAATGTCCATCTCCATGCAGATCATGACACTGACCTCATCTAAACCTACATAACCATACATGGAGAAGACTGGAGCCAGCCAGCAACTCTCTGACCTCAAACTATTTACATCAAACTATCTCCATCTTTTCACATTCCTTTTGTTTATCTTTCCCCACCTGTCCTTCCTGTTCCCACATTCCATATTTTGATCTGACCAGCTCATCATACCCTAATACACCAGGGGTTTTCAACCTTTATGACACCAGGGACCACCATTTATTCGTCATTTGAGCCACGGACCACCATTCGATTACATTTTCACCCCAAAGACCTAAAACTAAATGATTCTTTTGGTTTTGTCCACAATTCCAAGCTGGATATTGCAAACAAAACAGTGTAGACTCGTTTAAGTGGTGCTAATTCAGATCATGAATATTTTAACTCTTGAGAGTGTAAAAATGAATGGTTTCATTCTTACATTCTCAAGAGTTACATCTGGTTAGCCAACGTTCCATCATTTAGCCTGGGGACCACCTGGAACGCTCTCAGGGACCACTGGTGGTCCCCGTACCACCTGTTGAAAACCCCTGCTGTACACTCTAGAGTGACATGCTTCATGGCTAGTACACAGTTCATTCAATATGTTGATCTGACCCCGCTTGCCAAAACAGGCAATGGTCACTCAGGCGCATGTGCATCTAACTGGCTATGTTACCTGAACTATGGTAATCAGAAACTTTGTTGAGGTTATGCATTATTTACCGTAGCTACATTTATTGTATAAAAAGGTGGTCAGTTGAAATGCATAAGGTTTTTCCTATGATATTTACGGTACTATTTCTACAGATGTTACACCTGTGGAGAGATAACATTTTGGTCCGTCGGTTTGTAGTTTCGAAATCATCAAGTGAAGGGTCACACTGAAATTCAAAGTGGCAAATTGAATGCCTTCAATTCAAACACATGAAAACACAGGTTAAAGTGCAAATGACATAGGCTACATCCCTAAAATTGTTTTTTAATACTTAATGTCATATTGTTTATGTCCCTCAAGCTTATTTCTATTGGTTTGAGCCTTGATCACCACTGATATAACCAGTCCTTGTCATTGCGCTGACATGCAGAATATTATATATTTGAGTCATTATACTGGTAATACTGATGCTAGATAAAAAACAGACTTGTGTCCATAGCAGGCCTGGCATGCCAGCTTGGACAACAACAATCAACAATGGTGGACATTGTAAACAAAGTGGAAATGCAAATTTGGAACTGAAGACTGAATAAGAGGAGGAATTATACAAAGCAGGGTGCACTGGTGACGTCACTATGAGAACACAACCAAACCAGCTGTTCCTGAGAGCAATTTACATTATGGTACGGAAGCCTGATTGAGAATAGAAAACACACACATGGGAGCACCAAAAGCACACAGAAAAAAATAACAATAAATACAAAAGTTGAATGCCATGTTATTTCCCCTTTAAATTCGGTTGCCAGGTAATGCAAATTAAAGGGGAATTCCACCCATTTTCATTTTTTTCCTGAGAGGGTACAAATTGAATCAAATGGACCTGCTAGGGTCCATTTGGTTTCGAAAGAAAACCATTAACATGGTGAAATACATCTTGATGAGGTCATCATCAAGATGATCTCATCATCAAGATGACATCATTATTTTTTCAGACCTCCATTTTTAGGGAATACAGAATTGGGGGAACTTTTTTTTTATCATGTCCACACAACATCTCTAAGGTATATTAATGACATTGAAATGTTAAAAATGGGTGGAGTTCCCCTTTAATAGAAAATAACTACTTTCCAGACAGGCAGTGACAGTTGAACTTGAACTTGTATGCATGTAGAATAGGGTAAATATAAGACAAATAAAATAATAATAATAACCATCCCCCTACCTGACTCTGTCTCATCTCCAGTCACAGCCATGTCCTCTGTCCAATAATCCAGAACAACGGTATGGTAAAACTCCTCGGCGCCACACGCAGTCTAGATACTTCTGTCCTTCTGTCTTAGTTTCGCTAGTATCGCTACAAACCATAAAACTATCAGATCGCTTTCGCTTTCCCTCTTCTGCGTCTCTCTCTCCCTGCTCTCTCATATGCCCGCAACAACTTCAACAAACAGCGAGAGAACAGAGAAGTGCTGGACTGGTCACCCATCAACTTGGCACAAGATTACAATTAGGGACGTTGACATCACAGTGACATCATCAGACTGGGTTGCTGTGTTTTTTCCCCCGCAACCAAACCCCTCCCTCCTCGTTCTCTACAAACGGGTCGTGCACGGTCAGTTCCATGGCGTATAGAAGGGGTTACGCAAACTCCGTTCACATCATGGGGCAGGTCCAATGGCGTCTCTTCAACGTAGACTTCTACTGGGAAATGGCACAACAAATGGGGACAAGTCCAGGACCCGAAATATCCAGGACTGGTTTTGTAGTAAAATAGCCCCGTTCGTGACACTCTCATCTCGCTGGCGATGCTGACTACAGCTACGAGGAGAGAGTCACGTGTAGCTCGGTTACCTTTCTGGATGACCGCCGGGTGCACCCGGCGAGAAACGGCGGATTAAACCCCTTAAGCAGTAATCAATGCAAACGGGAATGGTGTCGATAGAGTCGCAACAAAAAAAAACTCAGCGCCGGACCTTAACATTTGAGGGCCGGCACACAGAAAACGCGTATTTAATTTTAGAAGACGGCAGTACCATGTTTTGGAAGCGCTAGCATGTAGCTAATTGCTAGCGCAAGCTATTCAAGCCGGTCATCCACAGCAGCAACCGAGCTACACGTGACTCTCTCCTCGTAGCTGTAGTCAGCATCGCCAGCGAGATGAGAGTGTCACGAACGGGGTTTGTAGTAAAATAGTAGGCTACGATATTAGAGAGACTTTAGTGGTTACTGTACAATACGTCAGCTCTAGTTTGCGCCACCGTCGTTGAAAACATTGAATTATTTCCAGCTTGTCCCTATTTAGGCTGCTTGAACAGCGCTCGCTTCAGGCGCTCGGTTTCCGACCCCCTTATTGTCGCGACTCTTCTACTAATGGCTCTGTGCACGGTTGGGCCAGGGGGGGAGGGGCGGGAGGGTTGAGTGAGAGCAAAGTGTATTTTTAGCTCTTGTGACGCAACTAAAGGAGACGCACACGACAAAACAAGCACGGGGATTGTATGTGCTCTGCGGCTGGCCTGGGATAGGCTACAAACTGTAACGAGTCCACTAAACTGACTGTGGAAGTTTTATAAGCGAGCGGAAGGAACTAGAAAAGGAAGGAAACAAACAAGCAAGGAATAGTCTATTGTTTTAGAAAGAAAGAAAGAAAGAAAGAAAGAAAGAAAGAAAGAAAGAAAGAAAGAAAGAAAGAAAGAAAGAAAGAAAGAAAGAAAGAAAGAAAGAAAGAAAGAAAGAAAAAGAAAGAAAGAAAGAAAAAGAAAGAAAGAAAGAAAGAAAGAAAGAAAGAAAGAAAGAAAGAAAGAAAGAGCACTATTTCCCATGAGGAAATCTAAGATCCTCCAAAATAGAGAGAACAGGTGTTTAACTTTATTCCACAATAGACTTGGGATGTGTTTGTATCAAGACTGTGTAGTTTAAGTTGTCAATAAATTGAAACATTGAAACAAATTTGTTGTACAAGTGGCCAAGTGGTTAAATTAATGTTCTGTAGCCTATTCCATCACTTACAGATTAAAATTTAAATACTACACCCCCCCTCCACACACACACACACACACACACACACACACACACACACACACACAACACACACACACACACACACACACACACACACACACACACACACACACACACACACACACCATTGTATTAACCGAAGCATTCCTTGCTTTTAGTAGTAGTGTGTCACTAGTGTTGTTTATTCTTTGTTTACATCATATGTTTCGTCAATGTTTAGCTACCATCTAGTGGTGAAAAAGAAAACTACAAGACTAACAGAGAGGCAATAATTGACCTTTTGTCTGCGACATTATTTAATTAAGCTGATATTGTTTGTTTGGATTTTCATGCATTTTAAAGTGTGCTTTTTTAAACCACTACAAAGAAAATGTTGTAACTCAATAGTCAGATCCGTATTTAATATTTTAAATGTGAATAAGTATACCTTTTCACTTTTTACTGTGAATACTTTCTGGAAAAAAACAATCCATAGTCAATAGGCAGAGGTTCTGAGCCCCTGTATAGGCCCACAGTATACTGCTATAGGCTTACTACACCATGTTATAGAAGAACACACCGCCTCTCCCAGCTCTGCAGTCATGAGTCATGACGAGTAGAGAGACCCTAAACATAACCTCAGTAAAACCTATGCCTAAACCTAACCTTAACCCTCGACCGTTATGCCAACCGCCTTGTGGTGGGCAATGATGAGATAAAGTAGACCTTTGAGCTCACACCATTTCTTATAAGAGTGTGCCTCGTAGCTGGGCCGCATCAAGGCCACAGCAAGATACCGAGTTTTCTATATAGTGAGTGGAAAAATACAGAGAAGGCAGAATTCTCCGGGACAGACACGAGAGAGCTGGTCTGTGCTACGATCGAGGGGCGCCCAGACTAAAGAAGTGATATGAGTCATTCCCCGAAAACGGTACGATTTGCAGTCCCTCTGACCACTGTATTTTATTGATGGAGTCACTGAAAAATATTTTTAAAAGATTTTTTTAATCAATTGAAATGTTCCCTTTAATATTGTGTAAACATTACATGGATTTTATCTTCATATCAGAAATGATCTTGTTTTCTTTCAGTAGATACCCCCTATTTTGTCCATTTTGCCATGTTCCTGTGGCCTTTGATGAAAGTGGACTTGACATATGACTATTAAACATCAACAAAAATATTGCTGGACATCTTTAGTGTTTGAATAAATAGCAATAAATGGCATTATATAGCTGTGTCCCTCAGTTGCACTCAACTCCGTTACACAAGTCATTCTTCCCTCCATAACAACAATTAACTGGCCCTTTAGTGAATTCAACAATAGGAACTAGTATTCAACAACTCTTCTGAGCAACGCCAACATGCTACAGAAAGTGGCAATTAAAACCTCATTTTACACCGTTTCAGAGGCATTTTGAACTCTCACATGTGGTCAACTCTGTTACATGAAATAATGATATAAAACAATTAGTTATAAAGATTCTGTTTGTTATTCCAACAACCATCTGATTCCGTAACCTTAGGCATGCCAAGTCTTCTCCTCTTACTCAACACAGTTAGATTAGTGGCTATCTTTAGTACAAAAATCACAACTCTGTTACCATGTTAAAAGATATATAAAAGAATATATTGAATGCCTGAGATCGGAAATTATGTTTTTCTTATAGCTAAAGATGTCCTTAATATTGTGGGCTATTCAGAAAAGTAAAACCTTTCGGTCAAAACTTCAGAAAAAAAAGGTCCAAATCGTACCATTTTCACGGAATGACTCATATGTGAATCCCGGGTCGCAGTATAGCAGGTCGTATCTGCTTTTAATCATATTCATTTGCTGTCCATATTCCTATCATGAAAGGGATACACTCGATCCCATTTTATAGTCAATAAATATGTCTAGTTCCCACAATGTTACGTCTACAGACTCTTATTGGACTTTAAAGGCGGTTGAACTTATACAGGACGCATCAGCAAGTAGGCTACTTTGGCTACTTTGTGCCGACAAAGACTCTCAGCCATGAATTTTGCATTCTCTTGGTATTCTATCAACCAGATTCAGGAAGTAGACACCTGGAATGCTTTTTAGCTGGCCCAGCTGAAAAGTATCTCTCTCGTCGACTCCACTCCCCCCCTCCCATAACCGCATCTTGATCTCGCCTTAGGATATGTACAATAAATTAGTTGCCTTTCATGAAAGATGGGAGGGGGGGGGGGGGGGGTATAAGGAGTCTTGTGCTGGAACTGAACAGTGACTGAACACAGCCTTGAGGCACTTTGTACTTTCTGCTAAACACACCCAACTCACCCAAACACACCCTTGTTGTGTCAGTTTGGTTACTTGGAGTGCGTACAAATGGATAATTTAGTAAATTAATTATTCACAAATTTACTATTAATAGTCTACAGTAGACAGCTATATCTAAGAATGGGGCTATAGTCACTCACAACCCACAAGAACATCTGTTTTGGTTCATTGGTTGTATTGTTACTCTCTGGCTGTGTTCTGTATTCTATATTCAAGAGAACATGTTTTTTTTAAAGTGTGTAAACACTGCCTTAAGGCACCAGACAGCAACCCCCCAGTATACGTACTCAAAAGGCTGATGATTCACTCATGCGTCAGTTGGTCACCGAGTTGCAGCAGTGTGCAACAAGTGGGCCATTAGTACATTTGAATCTTAACATTATAGTCTACTACTGGACACGTTTTCTTTTCTCAGATGGCCATCAACGTCCCAGGAGTCGTTGCCATGGTGATATTCTACCTGCTGGTTCTGGGGACAGGTATCTGGGCCTCGCTCAAGGCCAGGAAAACGGAAAAAAGAGGCGGGAATATTAACGCAGCAGACTCCATCCTCCTGGCCAACAGGGACATCAGTCTCCTAGTGGGGATATTCACCATGACTGGTACAGTATATACTGTCGGACTTTTAAAAGTGACTTTAGATCAGTATCCGGATCTTTTTTTCATGTTCGTTCTACGTTTATTGCATAATCACTGTTATCCATGAGTCCATTGTTGTATTAATCCCGTAGCCACATTGCTTGGAGGAGGTTTCATTGTTGGAATGACAGAGCTAGTTTACACCCCAAACCAGGGCCTGGTCTGGGCTTTGATCATCCCTGTTGGACATTCAGCATCCTTCATAATTGGTAAGACTAAATCATACAAAAATCACAGGTTATTAATTTGTGTCAGAAAGTCAAAATACAGGATGTACAGTATACTATGTACGTTGTACAGTATATGATACAGACCATTCCTGCCGTGGTCCTATAACAAACTGTCTTTGCTGCACCTGACTATCTCTATTATGTTCTGTTGCCAAGGTGGTCTGTTCTTTGCCCAGCCAATGAGGGAAAGAGAATATGTGACCATGATGGACCCATTTCAGATAAAGTATGGCAAAGTAGTGAGCGTGTTTCTGTCCCTGGCCTCGCTTGTAGCGGAAATCATCTGGCTGACTGGCACTCTGATTGGCTTAGGTACAGTGTGCACACACAAACAAAAACAAAAGTATGTTCTTGTGTTCTAATACATTATGGCAGTGATTTTCAACTTTTATGATACCAGGGGCCACTATTTATTCAGAATTTGACCTGCAAGGGTCCATTTGGTTTATGGTTTTGGTTTATTTTATTTGGTTTATTTTATTGGTTATATATGCAGAATCTTTTCTTAAGATTTGAGTAGGGTATCCCACCCTCTGTTTTCATATATTGTATGGCCCCAGGGTTTGTAGATAGATAATCATGTATTGCAGTGGTTTTCAACCGGTGGTCCGGGGACCACCAGCTAGAGAGTTCCAGATGGTCCCCCGCTAAATGATGTAAAGTTGATGGAAAGTTGGTTAACCAGATGTAACTCTTTGAGAGCGTAAACATGAAGTTTCATTTTACACTCTCAAGAGTTAAAATAGCCATCATCTGTTTCACTGTTTTGTTTCCAAAACCAGCCTGGAATTGTGGGCAAAAGCAAAAGAAAAGGTTGCCCGTGGCTCAAATTCTGTATAAATAAAATAGCGGGACCTGGTATCAAAAAGGTTGAAGACCATTGATGTATTGTATCACACACGTCAACACATTTCTCGATGTTCCTTTATCAAGGTCAGGCCCGGCATTGGCCGTATTTGCACTGTGTGCTTACATGCGTACGTCCATCTGTGTACATGTGCATTAGGTGCAACGATGAGCGTGATTCTGGACGTGCCATACACTATGAGTATCTGGATCTCCGCTGGAGTGGTCATTGTCTACACTCTACTTGGAGGGCTATACTCTGTGGCCTACACTGATGTCATCCAGCTCACTCTCATTTTCATCAGCCTGGTAGGCAGCACTGATGTCACCAGTAAAACAGAAATGGATGGACTGGACAGGAATCTAAAACACACAAAGACGTTTGGGTGGTCTATGTGGGCGGTCTACTACTGTATATAAGGTGTATAATCATGTTGGCAGCCAACAGAGCCAGAAACTCAATATGGAATATAAAGCAGGGGTTGTAGTGTTATAAAGCAGTGGTTATAAAGCAGGACCAGTGGTCCGGACCACCAGTGGTCCTTGAGAGGGTTCCAGGTGGTCCTCAGCTAAGTTGGTTAACCAGATGTAACTCTTGAGAACGTAAAAATGAAACCAAATGGACCCTTGCAGGTCCATTTGGTTTCATTTTTACACTCTCAAGAGTTAAAATATTCATCATCTGAGTTAGCCCAAGTCTACACGACTAGAAGGTTGATGGTCATTTTGGTCTGTATGCTTTGCCTGTTTTGTTTCCCAAATCCAGCCTGTTATTGTGGACAAAAGCAAAAGAAATCTTTACTTTTCGGGTCTGTGGGACTAAAATGTCCTCAAATGGTGGTCCGTGGTTCAAATGCTGAATAAATGGTGGGCCCTGGCATCAAAAAGGTTGAAAACCCCTGTTGTAAAGTATCATGCTTCCACAGTGGCTGTGTGCACCCTTTGCTCTGATGAGTCCGTCCTATTCTGACATCACAACGACAGCCTTCAACCACTCCGGCCGTGCCTCCTGGGTCGGGACAGTGGATGCAGACAGAGCAGGGAGATATATGGACAGCTTTCTGCTTTTGGTAAGCTAGATGGTTTTACTCTTTGTTTTATATGTGTACGGTAACATATCACTTGACTTGACTCACAAGAGGAGTATGTAAGACACCAGTCGTCTTGTAGATTACTGGAAGGAATCCTCCAGTTCAGTTGGGATAAATCTGGACAGCAAAATCATTTAAACACTGACAGGTGGTGTCTTACACTTGGTGGTGATTTGCCATCACCACTTGATCTACAGTTGTACTTGTACTACAGTGTGCTTTCCTCCCTTTCCAAGGCTTTTGGGAACCTGGCTTTTCAAAACTTCCACCAAAGGACCCTGGCTGCCTCTTCTAAGGCAAACGCCCGGATCATGTGTCTTGCCGCAGCCGGTATTATTCTCATATTTGCGATCCCTCCTGTGCTGATGGGGGCAGTGGCTGCATCAACAGGTAAGGTACCAAAGGCAAATACGAAATCAATAATATACTCCACATAATCAAAATGTCAAACACCAATGCAAGCAGATAGGCAACCAGGTATATATATACAATCACTGTTTATAGCTATATTTAGTTGGGTGTCGTCAGATGATGTTACACTGAAATCTGGATGCCAGCAAAACAGAATGTGCTCTTCCAATACAACAAGAGGGGAATAGATAGGAATAGAGAACAAGACTTTACACTTATCCAATTAACCTCTTCCCTCTGAACCTCTGGCTGTATGTTGGTCAGACTGGAACCTGACCTCATATGGTTCTCCATCTCCGTTCGAGCGTGGGGAGTCGAGTTTGGCCATGCCCGTCACCCTTCTGCACCTCACCCCACCCTTCATCTCCTTCATTGGGATCGGGGCGGTGGCTGCTGCGGTAATGTCCTCCGTGGATTCCTTCCTGCTGTCGGCAGCCACCATCTTCACCTCCAACATCTACAAAACCGTCCTGAGGCCCCAGGTAAGAGGACCCGATGCGTTGTCTGGATGAACATCTGCAAATTCTTTTCTTTTAAGTGTGTACTGAACGCGTTTTGGTGTTGAAAAATAGCTGTTGAAAAACAGCAGATCTACAAGCTCATATCGCGCCACCGAGTGCCGCGATATGAGCTTGTAGTTCTGCTATTTTTGAAAGATTGTGAAAATGTGGTGCAAATCTTTGAATATATTATTTCGGAAGCAAACATTTTTAACTCAAATCTTTGCTTCTGGGGGATCCCTAGAACAACATGTTTTTAGATGAGGTTCTGCAACTGAATAATAGATATTTCTGGGGGGGCCTTCCTATGAAATATGCTAAGCATCACTGACACAGAAAGAGATTTTTCCAGAAAAACTAGAATCTCGCACCAGGGACTAGAATTTAGTGTCACAAACTAGAATTTAGTGTCATGGACTAGAATCTAGTGTCGGGAACTAGAATCTAGTATCAGAAACTAGAATTTGATCATGACACAATGGGTTAACACCCGGACAAACCCTGAAGACAAGACCAGAATTCACCTGGCCCTCCTTGCTCTCAATCTGCGAAATGACAGTGACAGTGAAACCCAGGAGGACTATACTCACTTCCTATCTTCTGCCATTGTCTGAAAGCCCACCTCCTCAGACTCTACTTCAATTCCATAGCATTCCTTAATTATTTTTGCTTGTTGCTTGGTGTCTATAGAAGCTAGTTAATGTTTAGTTGTTCACTGATGCATAATGATTTTCTTTCCCCCGCACATGCTAACTTTCCTCAGCTTTGCAGTGCCACACACAAAGCCATGAGTTTTGAGTTCACCTTAAAGGGAAAGTATTAGCCTACTTCTACTCTCACTACTGGTAATAAGTCACCACCAGTCGCTAAAATACATTGAATAACTTTCTTTGTTTGTTTTCCTCAATTTCTCCACCTCCCCTTCACAATAGAATGATGAGAATTAACATTAAATTAACATTAAGTGGTTTGTAAAAATCTAAATTTGTGTTGTGCCATTCTGTGTTACTGTAACCCTGTCACCTCAAGCGTAAGAATTAAAGGGGAATTCCACCCATTTCATTTTTTTCCTGAGAGGATACAAATGTGAAGCAAATGGACCCTGGCAGGTCCATTTGGTTCCATTTGTACACTCTCAGGAAAAAAGGGCTCTGAAAGAAAGATCTTTAGCATGGTGAAACACATCCTGATGATGTCATCAAGATGTATTTCACCATGTTAATGATATTTTCAGACCTCCATTTCTAGGAAAAAGCAGAATGGTGGGACCTTCTTATCCACACATCTCTAAAGTATATTAATGGCATAATCAAATGTCATTACCTTTAAGTAATATGTTCAACTGTCTAACTAATGGTAAATTAGTTAGACATTTGGAAAATGGCATTAGTCTCACCTCGTGAATATCTCCAGCTTGATTTGATCACTTCTTCTTCCCATATAGGCATCCCAGAGGGAGATCCAGTGGGTTGTCCGTGTCTCCGTGGTGTTGGTGGGCCTGGCTGGCACTTCCCTCACAGTGCTGGACAACAGCATCATGGTGTTCTGGTTCCTGGGCTCGGAGGTGAGCTACATCATCGTGCTACCTCAACTGGTCGCCGTCCTTTTCTTCAGCATCTCCAACGGTTACGGGGCTGTGATGGGCTGCCTGGTGGGCTTTGTGCTGAGAGTGCTGTGCGGAGAACCGCTGCTGTGGCTTCCGACTGCGCTCTGCCTCCCGGTGTGCAAGTTAGAGGACGGCGTTCACGTCCAGATCGCCCCCGTCAAGACCATCTGCATGTTCTCCGGCCTGGCCGCCACCTTGTTGTTCTCTCGCCTGTCTTCGCTGCTCTTCAACAAGGGCGTTATTCCTGAGAAGTGGGACGTGTTCAAAGTGAAATCCTCGCAACAAGCGCCCCCAGGTGATGGCACCAAAGAAGAAGAGACCTTGCAAATCCAAAATGAGAAATGCCCTGACTCTCTTCTGGCAATTTCGGACACAGAGTGTTGAACGCCAGATTACTAAATATTTTCAGATCAGTACTGTATGGGGATTGCATTTTTAAAAGGGATATCCTGTTTGCTAAAAGGGAGGCACTTCCGTGGTTCCGTCATTGGCAAAGTAACTACTGGTTTTGGAGAGGGAGATAATTGCCACTGCCTAAATTAAAAGTTTTCAACCTCTTTGATACCAGGGCCCACTATTTATTCAGAATTTGAGCCACGGACAACCATTTGATGACATTATAGCTCCACAGACTCCAAAACTAAAGATTTATTTTGCTTTTGTCCACAATTCCAGGCTGGATTTGGGAAACAAAACAGTCAAACATACAGATCAAAATGATCATTAATCTTCCACATTCTCTAGTTGTGTAGACTTGGGCTATCACAGGATGAATATTTTAACTCTTGCGGGTCCATTTGGTTTCATTGTTACGCTCTCAAAGAATTACATCTGGTTAACCAACTTTCCACCATTGAGGTTGGGGACCACCTGGAATCCTCTCAGAGACCAGGACCACCTGTTGAAAACCCCTGTTTTAGATGTAAAGGATGCATAGCAGCAGCCTGTTTTGTTTTTTATCCTTAAATTGTGTAATTGTGTAATTGTATGTAACATATTACAACACCATACGAATGGCCCTGCCCATTCGCTATCCCCTAATTATCCCTATTGAATTACAAGATTAAATAAAATAAAAATATCATGTATTTATGTTTCTATCTTATAATGCAGTCTTGTTTCCACACACTGTTCTCCAATGAGCCTGTTACAGGGCATATATATCAGTGAAGCCAAATTTGAAAAGTATGCAGTGACATCTAGTGGTTGATTCCCACACTCAAATTTCATTTACTTATGGCACTAAGACATGAATTGGATAACAGACAACAGCGACAACAATAACAACAATCACAATTTCAAACCTTTCAGTACCTTCTTGAATACTCAGGCATTTTACATGGGGAAGAATAAGACTAATAGACTATAGTAGGCAAAAATATCTAAAAGTACTCACAGCCAAAACACCCTCTGCAGACGTGAAACTGAAAAGGGGGCCTTTGATGATGATGCTGTAGACTGTAGAGACACTGTACACTGCCAGTGTGCTCCCTGGGTGATGGTCACGGTGTTCAAGTCCAGATTGCCACGCGCCACGACAGACAGTGCTGTAGGTGAACAATATCATTAGGTGATTAGATGTTTCTTTCATTGCTACTTGAGGGTAGCCAATATTTAAATAATCCAAGGTTAGAATCACATATCACTACATGTTGCAGTAAGATTGTGTTTATAGAATAATGGTGTTGATATCTGTCAGTCTTGGACATATGCATTGCATTGCCCTTTAATATCATCCTTACAGTGCTTCAATATTTAACAGGCCCTATCCAGAAGAATACATAGGCGTCCTAGACATTTGCTTTAGATTAAAAGAAGCATTGAATTGTTGATACACCAATCATAAATACCTTTTTCAAATAAATGATTGTGTGGTCTGCGGTTTCTATGGTATTGTTGCATTTACTGGCCTCTAGTGGTGTAATGTGTGTAGACTAGAGTTGCTGATAGAGACCTTGTAGAGAAGTATAAATCAAACTTATTTTACTTTCAACAAATATGAAGCTTGCCCAGTGTTTCAAGAGTTAAAATATCATCTGAATTAGCCTAAATCTACACAACTAGAGAATGTAGAAGATTAATGGTTATTTTGATCTGTATTGGTTATTTTGATCTGTATTTGTTTCACAAATCCAGCTTGGAATTGTGGACAAAAGCAAAATAAATCTTGGAGCTAAAATGTCATTAAATGGTGGTTCGTGGCTCAAATGCTGAATAAATAGTGGGCACTGGTATCAAAAAGGTTGAAAACCACTGCTTTAAAATACGGTAGTTACTTTTGGCAGGAGAACTAATAAGTAGCTTTATTACTTTTTTTTGTTCAGTAATAAGTAACAAATCACTGTTCAAGTAATATCTTGATGACTACACTAATACAGCACAGTGAGACGAATACCATAAAAAACACTATACACAGTATAGCACACACAACCCAATGTCAGGATGACACAAGAAATCAACATTGAGCTCAACAGCACATCAGAAGAGATGTCAGAGACATCAAAAATATCGATCCGGCCGCATCCTTTTCACCTCTGAGAGCCGGAGCGCGGGGAATAGTGGTTTATACGCCGTCTCCGGTGAGCAGAACTAAGAGGAGGGAGGGAGGGGGTTGGAGGGATCCATTTTCTCATTCTTTGATGTTAATGGAGGAAAAAAGAGGTAAGCCTGCAGGCCTTGAAGGCTGACCAGGGACGGATATAACATTTCCCAATTGGGGGGGCAGGAGAAAATGATATGGGGGCCGCACCCATAACAATTTCGGTTACAGGGCTTTTATTAGGCAAGTATCAATAATAACATCAGTTGTTGAAGTTGCAACAGACATGCAGCATGCATAAAGCTAAAGGTCTGACTCAGAGAGTTTTCTGTTTTCAATGATGAGATGCTGTTGATTTAGTGGTGCCACAACTGTAGTTAGTTAGTAGCAGTAGTAGTAGTGTTTCAAATCATTTTAAATATAAGCACTTTAAATTTGAGATATCTTAGTTGTTTTGCATGCCATGGTGTTTGGTGGGGCTGTCTGGGCATTTAGGGAGGGCCCCCCCCAACCCCCCCCATGCCCATAGCGGCATGCCTAGATCCGCCCTGAGGTTGACGACGGTGTGTAAAGGCACACGCACCCAATGAGTTATCTGACTTGTTTTTTGGGGGCTTTGAGGTCAGGTAAATGTGTATTGAACCGTTGGTTCAAGGTCGGAGGCAGAAGTGGCTGAACTGGTGCTAGAATTTACCAAAGTAACTACAAATCCTGCACACTGGACTCTTTCCTGCTATATGTGCTGACACACATACGGTATAAATCAGTGGTTTTCAACCTTTTTGATCCCAGGGCCCACTATTTATTCAGAATTTGAGCCACGGACCACCATCTGATGACATTTTAGCTGCACGGACCCAAAGATTTATTTTGCTTTTGTCCACAATTCCAGGCTGGAAACAAAACAGTCCAACATCCAGATCAAAATGACCATTAATCTTCTACATTCTCTAGTTGTGTAGACTTGGGAAAATTCAGATGATGAATATTTTAACTCGAGAGTGTAAAATGATAATAAATAATAATAATAAAATAAAATAAATAAATAATAAAAAAGAACCCTTGCGGGTCCATTTGGTTTCATTTTTACGCTCTCAAAGAGTTACATTTGGTTAACCAACTTTCCATCATTTAGCTGGGGACCACCTGGAACCCTCTCAGGGACCGCCGCCCCAGACCACTGGTTGAAAACCCCTGGTATAAAACATTGTGATCATTTTGATTCCTAATTGAGATAAATTTAGAGACACTTTTATAAATTATAAAATCATGACATATCAACATCCAACATCATAAAAAATTGCAACAGCAGACCAACTTCTACAACAGATCTCTCAAGGAATGCAACCACAAACCCTTAAATTCACCATGTGTGTGAATGCCAATGCTTCCACTGACAACCAGGCTGGCAGGCTGTAATACTGTGTAATCTCTTTCTCGC
>CM076976.1:34644638-34709638 GCA_039105355.1 Benthosema pterotum
GAAATATGCTAAATTATGAAAACGCTACTGCTGGGCAATGGTTACCATACAGTATATTAATTTACTTATATTGATTGTTATTAATGTTCCAATTTTGGAGGTCTGGCTCGTGGATTTAAACCTGGTTCTCAACTAAACCTGCAGTGGAAAGGGGGTCTCAGAGTGTATATAAATGGAACTATGGGTGAATTTTAAACCCCCTCAAGGAACCAAATTTTAGGGCCACTGGCAAACTATTCAGCATGAATAGTGAAATACTTAGGCCAAACAAAAACGCCCCCTTTGGGCGTAAACATTTTTCGCCTCTCCGCTCCGTCCCTGCTCTAGGGCAATTGGCACAGAGCCAAGAGCAGTCAGTCCGTCAGTCAGTCAGTGAGCCTAGTAGCGGCAGCAGCAGCATTACTAGACTAGTGACTTCTCTGTTTTATACTTTACATTTTTATTTACATTATTTACTTCTTCACTGGCTCACTATGGTGCAGACTTGCTGTAACAGAAGGACGCCTCACGCAGCTTCGCATGCAATTGTTTTTTACGCTGTTCCAGCATGGACCCATATAGACTGGGACCATATTACAAAAATGTGAACCCCGAAGGCAAAACATGTTTTTATTTACATACAACTGTTCTAGGGGTATTAAGGCGTGCTGAATCCAAATCTGCTGTATGTAATGCTCAAAAATGGCTGCTAAGCCTTCAAAATGGACCATTTAAACATGGCGGCCACCACCATAATGAAGCATAGTAAAATGATGTATGTTTGACTAAATAGGGTAGAAAATAGATTGAAATGTATGTTTTCATGGGGAGTACATTGACATTCATATTTTAGATCAATTTTAAAGGTACACTTTAATATAATTTATATTATGTAATGTAATTTGTTGGTGAATAATTGCTTCAATAATGGCCTAAATTAGTGTTTATGACTTAATGCATGCAGTAAACGCATGGACAGTCAGTCCCTATGATCTTCAATGTTCTGGCAGGTGTTGCCAATTAAGTTTCTTGAAACGGCACACTTCAATGTACATTATGTGTACTTTCTTGCAGCCGCAGCGTTGGCTGAAAGCAGCCTTGTGCAAATGCATGACGTGTTCTCGCTGCATGCTTTTGGCAATGGTGGCAAGGAAAGCAGCCGGGGTAGCAACTGACCATTCAGGATCATCCATGCCATTTCAGTAATGGGAGGAAGATCAGGGTGTGTTAAGTGAGCTTGATTCTATACAAGAGCTTGATAATGGGAACGCATGATGTGAAACTTTACTGCATATGAGGTTGGTGGCATAGTCTCTTGCGGACGCCCCATACAAAACAACTTGACTCTTGCTTCATTGCATGCACCAACTTCAGGCACACCTCATCGAAGGCCAAGCACTTGTGATGTCAATGGAAAAGCCACCTGGCATTAGACCACTTGGTGAATATGTCAACATATGTCAACACTCTGCTCATTGTTGTATCAGGGGGGTTTGCTGGAGTGAATGACCATTGTCAAGTCATCTGATCCTGATGCCAGGATCTGTGCCAGTCTCATCTCAGTGCTGACCATGAGGAAGCTGACACATGGCTTGGTTTGCACTACATTCATGCTCAAATGAAACAGTTCTTAGTTGTGTCAGCACATGATAAAGATGTGCTTCTTTTACTTCTGGCATGCAATGGCAAGATGCAATGTAGGCCTGGGTCTCTACATTAAAGCTGGGACAGCAAAGGATAGTAAGTATCTCCAGTGCATGAAATTCAGAAGTTGCCTTCTGGTCAAGTTAATACTCTACTTGCCTCTCAAGCTGTAACAGTTTAGTGGCAGTGGTAAGAAAACAACCTAGCAGGTGTTCCAGCAACATCCCTCAGACGTCAGTGGCCTTGGAAAAGGTCTTCTTACGGAAGACATATGAGCTCAGCAGAGAAATTAATCTGTAAGATATATGGTGTTGGCAACACCTGCCAGAACACTGAAGATCATTGGGACTGACTGTCCATGTGTCTACTGCAGGGGTTTTCAACCTTTTTGACTCCAGGGACCACCATTTATTCAGCATTTGAGCCACGGACCACCATTTGATTACATGTTCACACCAATGACCTAAAAATAAAGAATTCTTTTTGGTTTTGTCCACAATTCCAGGCTGGATTTTTGCAAACAAAGCAGTGTAGACTTTAGAATTAAATTCAGATGATGAATGTTTTAACTCTTGAGAGTGTGAAAATTAAACCAAATGAACCCCCAAGGGTCCATTTGGTTTCATTTTTACATTCTCAAGAGTTACATCTGGCTAACCAACTTTCCATCATTTAGCCTGGGGACCACCTGGAACTTTCTCAAGGACCACTGGTGGTCCCCGGACCACCTGTTGAAAACCACGGGTCTACTGCATGCAAATAAACACCAATTTAGGCAAATAATGAAGAAATTATTCACCATTAAAAAATATTACCATAATAATACCAAAGAGGCCAATTTTCGCAATATAAATTATATTAAAGTGGTACCTTCACAATCGATCTGGAATATGAATATGTCATTCTATTCCCCATATATGAAAACATAAACAATACATTTTAATCCATTTTATAGCTTATTTAGTCAAACATACATCATTTTATTATGCTTCATTATGGTGGTGACCGCCATTTTTAAATGGTCTATTTTGAAGGCTTAGCAGCCATTTTTGAGCTTTACATATAGCAGATTTGGATTCAGCACGCCTTAATGCCCCTAGAACACTTGTATGTAATAAATTAACACGAGCTTCCTTCAGCACTTAAAATAAGCACATTCTTGAAATCTAGCCTAGTCTACCACCACGGACCAAACGCATGGCATGGATCGCAGCTTTAAACTGTCGGAAAAAGTAAAAGTGTTTACACTGCACAGCTGATGATGACGACGCGTCAGGCTCAACGAGAGTTGAGAATGTATGTAGCCTGCAGGGCTACTAGCGTATGCCCTAGGGCAGGGAGAAAGGGGCGTGGACCATCGCACGACGTAATCTCATGACACGCCGTTGGCGGGCCTAATAGTGAAATACTTTGACCAATACAACAGTGCGGAGTCTGTCACCACTAGGTGGCAGCATAACACAAGTTAAAGTGTGTCTTCCATTGCCCCTTGGCTGACACAAAATAGCCGACATTGACAGAGAGCGTTCCAAAGTTCACACACAGAGCACAAAAAACACTTTTTCAGAACACGCAGAAAACAATGCGTGGGTTTGTCAACAGACATTGGAGTTAGCCGTGTCAAATGATAGCCAGAATAGCCTCTGGGGGCCAACACAATGTTATAAATAACAGCGATTAGGCACGCACCATAAATTTAGGACAAACCGGGAACATTGATTAAGCTGTATTTCAACGAACGCGTGCCTCTCCGTCGCGTGCACAGTAAAACCGTCAGTTACTGTAATTTAAAACGAACACGATGAGTTTGTGTGTATGGCTGGCTACGGTGTAGGGCAGTGGTTTTCAACCAGTGGTCCTTGAGAGGGTTCCAGGTGGTCCCCAGGCTAAATGATGGAGAGTTGGCTAACCAGATGTAACTCTTTGAGAGCGTAAACACCAAATGGACATCATGTTTACGCTCTCAAGAGTTAAAATAGGGCCTATTCACCATCTGAATTAGCCCCAGGTCTACACAACTAGAGAATGTAGGCTAGAAGATTAATGATCATTTTTGATCTGCCTGTTTTGTTTCCAAAATCCAGCCTGGAATTGTGGACGAAAACAAAATAAATCTTTAGTTTTGGGGGTCTGTTGGGGGTCTAAGAAATGTAAGATATAACCCTGTTAGGGGACAGACATGCAGGCATCCGCTTACCTCAGGGTAAATGGCGCACGTTGGCCCTGCAAGGGGGTAATTACTGTAGCTACCTTTAGGCACGGGGTAAGTGCAGGGTCTCCCCCTCCTCACTGCAGACGTCATCAGGATCCACCCGTAGGGCATTCTAGAAGAGCACCCATCCCAATTATCCACCTATAATATGAATATATAACCTCAACTTTGACCCTGTGCAGCACCTCAATTATAGACCCTCATTAAATGTCACACACACACACACACACACACACACACACACACACACACACACACACACACACACACACACACACACACACGCGCGCGCGCGCGCGCGCGCGGCCCAGAAATAACCAGATACATGTAGCCCCTCTGCAAAAAAAAAAAAAATATATATATATATATATATATATATATATATATATATATATATATATATATATATAAAATATATATAGCATTTAGCCTTAGCCGAAAGGCAAAGAGTGGAGTTTTAGAACACAAATGAGACTCAGTGGGAGTGGGATTAGGGACAGGGACCACCTGTGGAGGGTGCATTGCTATGCCATACAGCGGCCCATAGAGGCACAGACAGACCTAACAGCTGGGTGTCGCAACAAGCTGGGGTCCAAGTCCCCGCAAAGAAAGGTTACTGATCTACACGGTAATGCCTCTGTTCATATACAAATGTAACCAATTTGGAACCTAAGCGAAGGTTCAAGTTGGTTTACAGACTTACAGGCTAGGCTCTTGTTGAGTTGAGTTGCACAGAATTGTTAACGAGTATTACTGTGTGTGCGCATGATCGGTCACTGCAACAGTCTTATTAGTTAGAAAAATGTTTAGGACATTTGCCAGATAGAATTTGCAAAGGTTCTTCGTGTATTGTAAATAAAAATAGTGCTTTTCAACCGGTGGTCCGGGTACCATCAGTGGCCCCTGAGAGTGGTCCCCAGGCTAAATGATGGAAAGTTGGTTAACCAGATGCAGACTAACTCTTTGAGAGCGTAAAAATGAAACCAAATGGACCCTTTCGTTGGGTACAACCAGCCATTAGCACATGCCACTTCTACAACAATGACAACATTCACTCAGCAAGTCCATTTTTCAACAATTTGGTGTGAATGACTCGAACGCAAGTGGTAAAATTCAATAAAAAGCTTTTTTTATTCTCAAAATAAAGATCTTCTATCAAAGTTGACATTATACATATTTACAAATCTCGTAGAATTTTCATTTACAAATTTACAATATGTAGCTATATGTACACAATAATTATATAAATACACGCGTTACGCAACAACCCGTATGAGACATACGTCAGTTAAGGCATTCATAAATGTACTTCAATTCATCTCCACGGAATAATAAAAAAGGGGGGCCATGCGGCGTGATGATGGCCTCATTTAGCAACGTATACAGTCTCATTGTGAATCTTTGCGTTTAAGACAAAACGGCAGTACAGTAATTAAAAGTAAAAGAATAGTCCTCATCCATACCATGTCCATGTATCGGATAAGGGGGTGGAGGGAGAGGGAGGTCTCGCCGCCTGCTGTAGGCTAAAATAGTATTTAATTAAGCCTTAGATAAAGACATGGCATTCCTCAATGCCAGGTACATTGTTCTGGTGGCTGACAGCATCTCCATTATTTAAGAGAAACCCATTAGGGCGCTCATTAATGTGCTAATTAGAACAAGCTGATGGACAATTAGTGCAGCCCCCCCACCCCCCAGCCAGCCTGTTCCAATGCTCCTCAAACTTGTTCTTCACGTCAAGGGGGGGACCCCCCAAATGAATATGTATTTAGCCACGGACGGGGTTTAAAAAAAATGTTTTGTGCCAGTGACCCCATACAAGATTTGTGTTGTTAAAATGTTTTACATATGCACAAGCTCAACTCACACGAATGCCCTGTGAACTTGCAGATCTGCTATTCGCAGCCAGTGGTTATGTTTTATGTTATAGACCAGTGGTTCAAAACCAGTGGTCCGGGGTTAACCAGATGTAACTCTTGAGAGTGTAAACATGAAACCAAATGGACCCGCAAGTTTCATTTGGTTTCATGTTTATACTCTTAGCACCAAAAAAGTTTACACGGTTGTGTTTGTGAAAACCAGCCTGGAATTGAGGACAGAAATAAAATACATCGTTTTGGGGTCTTTGGGGCTAAAATGTCATCACATGCTGGTCCGTGGCTCAAATGCTGAATAAATGGTGGTCCCTGGTATCACAATAGTTGAACACGATTGTTATAGACCACCTGGAACCCCCACAAACCCCCAAGTCTTGTTCAAAGTTCAAACCCTGGACAGGGGCATCTGTTTGGGGCAGGACACGGAGCTGGCCGTGCCGGAGCGCCACGTCAGGCCGGTGCTCACGTCGCTGTACGTGGAGCCGCCGGCGGCCTTGCTGCCCCAGCAGCAGCGCGTCAGGAACGTCCGCCACGACTCCAGCGTCTTGCCCGACCAGACCCAGGCGCCCGACGTGATGCCCGCGAGCAGGCACGTGAAGTACTTGAGCATAAACACGGCGAAGTCCGGCCTCTTCAGGCTCTGCTGCTCCCCGACGCGGTGCTGCTGCTGCTGATCGCCGCCGTCAAGCGACGACGAGGGACACGTGCAGCTGTGCGTGATCTCCCACGTCTGCCGGTTGTGCTGCTCGTAGAAGTAGCAGGCGACGATCACCGTGGCGGGCACCGTGTACAGCACCGTGAACACGCCGATGCGCACCATGAGCCGCTCCAGCTTGTCCGTCTTGGTGCCCCCTTGCTGCTTGATGACGCTCCGGATGCGGAATAGCGAGACGAATCCGGCCAGCAGGAACATGGTGCCCACGAACAGGTAGATGACCAGCGGGGCGAGCACGAAGCCGCGCAGGTTGTCCAGGTTCTGGTTGCCCACGTAGCAGATGCCGGCCACCGGGTCGCCGTCCACGGAGCTGAGCGCCAGCACGGCGATGGACTTCATGCTGGGGATGAGCCACGCCGCCAGGTGGAAGTACTGCGAGAAGCCGGCGATGGCCTCGTTGCCCCACTTCATACCGGCGGCGAGGAACCAGGTGAGCGACAGGATGACCCACCAGATGGACGAGGCCATGCCGAAGAAGTAGACGAGCAGGAAGACGACGGTGCACAGCGCCGGACCCGTGGTCTCGTAGTGGACGTGCTCCACACCGTGCTCGCGGCTGCATGCCACGCGCTCGTGGCCGGCGATCAGGCGCACCAGGTAGCCCACCGACACGAACATATAGCAGGCGGAGAGGAAGATGATGGGCCGCTCCGGGTACTTGAAGCGCTCCATGTCGATGAGGAAGGTGGCCACGGTGGCGAAGGTGGAGACGAAGCACAGCACGGACCACAGGCCGATCCAGAAGGCGGTGAACGTCCGCTCCTCCGCGGAGAAGTACGGGTTGTGGCACGGCACGGCGCAGTTGAGGATCTGGCCCGTCTTGATGCGGTTGTAGAGCGGGTGGTGGCCGTCGCCGGGCAGCTGCACCATGGGCGCGCGGCAGTGGCAGCCGGCCTCGCACGAGGAAGACGACGCGCCGCCGCCGGGAAGCTTGTGCTTCCCGGAGGAGGAGGACACCCGTCCCCCGCCGTAGCCGGGCTTCTTCCGGGGGTTGTAGGGCTTCAGCGGGCGGCTGGTGGGCTTGGCCAACACCGCCGGCGCGGCGGGGGTGGTGGTCGCCTCGCTGCGGTTGTAGTCCATGCACAGCATGTCCTGGTCCCCTTGCTCGGGCAGCAGGTCGCAGCGCATCCTGTCCGGCCACGGGAAGCCGTACTGCCGCATGAGCGGCGCGCAGCCCGCCTTGGCGCGCTCGCACACGCTCCGGCACGGCGGCAGCGGCTTCTTGTAGTCCTCCAGGCAGATCGGCGTGTACATGCTGCACAGGAAGAAGCGCAGGTCCGGCGAGCACTTGATCTCCACCAGCGGCCAGAACTGGTGCGCCTCCAGGCCGGCCTCGTCCTGCGTGTCGTGGTTGAACTGGTTGGGCATGTACGTGTGGTTGTAGCCGATGCCGCGGCACAGGGGCACCGTGATCTCCTGACACTGGAGCTCCTTCGCGGCCAGGCAGCGCGCCGGCCCGTGTGCGAGCAGCAGCAGCACCGCAGCGGCGAGGGCGAAGAAAAGCACCCGTCCTTCCATCGTCCGTACGTGTCCCCGGCGTGCAGTGTCGTCTGTAACCCCCTATACTCCCCAAGTGCCAGCGAAACTTGGAGCTGCCTCCCTGCCCAGGCTCCTCGAGCGGTTAATAATCCAGAGATGCCGGCAAATTCATCGTAGACGCATTCACAGCGTTGATGAGTGTCCTGGCTTCGGATCCTCCTCTGTAGAAATAATCGCTGGCGAGGCAGAGTGGGGGGAAAAAGTATATCCGAGAAACGAAATAAGTTGTGCTTTAGTTCCGACTTTAACAACCCTGTGGATGATTGACGTCCTATATTGCTCTAGTTTGTTATTGCGCGTATTGAATCAGTGCGTTCCTCTCTGTGTCTTTGTGTTAACAGCTCAGCGGCTGTGAGTGAGACTGAGTGACTGTATAATGTGTATGCGCGCTGTAGTCCTCGTTGGGTTTATATAGCAGAGGGCGAAGTCACTCCCCCTTTCTGCTTGGCCCAGGCGGGTGGAGGGAGGCTGAGGTGGAATAAGTTAATCAACTGTTGTTTTGTATTCAAACTTTAAGGTGTTTTGTTTGTTCAATGTGTCGCCTAATAGGCAGCCCACACAATACAAATAGTCTAATTTATTAGATTAGTTTAAGGCAAGCGTGTGTTTTTTAATTGGCTAGACAAATCAGAGACATCCCATATTCCACAGTTAAATCAGTGGTTCTCAAACTATTTCATGCCAGATACCCATGTAGGCTACAATGTATTTGTTTAAAAGTGTAATTTTCAAATGATCAAGTGACGTGTAACCTATTAGTATAGGGTTAAAGTGGAAAATGTTGATTCTATACCTATATTAATTAATTGAGCTGGGGACCACCAGGAAGTCCCTCGAGTACCCTGGGGGTCCCCTGAAACCCACTTTGACGACTGAATCACTGCTCAAAACAATATAGCCAAATCTACTAGTTTAGTTCAAAGCATGTTATTGTTATTCATTAAACATAAACATGAACATTCCCAATAAACAGTAATACACCACATAACACTAACAGAAAGTCGGTGCCAAATGTAATATGACCCAGATGTTTGGTTTATCACTGTCTTGTAGAACAGGGGTTTTCAACAGGTGGTCCGGGGACCACCAGTGGTCCCTGAGAGGGTTCCAGGTGGTCCCCAGCTAAGTTGGTTAACCAGATGTAACTCTTGAGAACGTAAAAATGAATCATTTTTACACTCTCAAGAGTTAAAATATTCATCATCTGAATTAGCCTACACAGCTAGAATATGGACAAAAGCAAAACAAATCTTTAGTTTTGGGGTCTGTGGGGCTAAAATGTTCTCAAATGGTGGTCCGTGGCTCAAATGCTGAATAGATGGTGGTCCCTGGTGTCAAAAAGGTTGAAAACCCTGTAGTAGAGGTTGCTGGTTCAACACTACAAGTGACAATATCCATCCACAGATAAACTTTATGCTCTCAGAAAAGACCATTTTCAAACTGCATACCAACTAAATAATGTAGGACAGGCTATACCAGGGGTTTTCAACAGGTGGTCCAGGGACCACCAGTGGTCCTTCAGAGAGGGTTCCAGGTGATCCCCTGGCTAAATGATGAAAAGTTGGTTAACCAGATGTAACTCTTGAGAATAAAAAAGTAAAAATCTGAAATATTTGGGGTGAAATTAAATGTAATCAAATGGTGGTCCGTGGCTCAAATGCCGAATAGATGGTGGTCCCTGGTGTCGAAAAGGTTGAAAACCCCTGGGCTATACAATAGGCAAATATTTTTTTTCAGTTAATGTAGAAGCTGCAAGAATGTGTGTATAAAAGTGATGTGTGTGTGAAGGATTAAGGGCGTGCGCGTGCATGCTCATGCACGCGTGCGTGCATGTGTGTGTGTGTGTGTCTGTCTCATTGTAAAGTGGATGGGGATTTAATGTGGTCTTGTTAGCCCACTGTGGGGGGTTGTCTGAGTCTAAAGAGAGTTGCTGTTTGTCTTAACGCCGCTGCCAATGTTTCACTTAGCGCCTACTATGGCCTCACACTGTGAGGGTGATTACAGTAAATGCAGCGCAACGCCCCTTCACAAACATGACATGTCCGCAAACAACACTCCAGTCTCCACAAAAACCCATGAAATTGAGTTAACAAACATCTCACAGCACAGAGATAGCGCCAAATTAAACCAATTCACACGTGCAGGGGGTTTGGTCAGCACATTAAACAATGCAGGAGTTGGTTTAGCTAAATCAAAATGATCTTTATTGTCACATCACTCACAGGTTTGAGATTAAGTGGGTCGTTTTTGTTTCTCTATACCAAAGCTCCATTGTTTTTTGGGGGGGATTTCAGGGAGGGAAAATAATAGTGGCAGCTGGGTGGTAACATGTAAAGTTTTGTCTGCCGAATCTAGGTATATCAGATTAGTGTTAGGTAAATTTGTCATTTCACAAAAAAATAAAATAAAAAGGAAATCTACCATTCACTTTCATGTACAAGGGCAACCTCCATCCACCTGGGGGCCTAATAAGGTTCAAACAAACCACACAACTAAGTAATGTATTATTTATCCCAACTAACAGTGGCTTACTAATACAATTTTTAATACGACATAACTCATTTGAAAATTTTCAAGACATAACCTCAATGATAGTTTTACATTCGTGCCAGTATACATTTTATTCCCCACACGTATGTCATTTTAAATTATCTGCCTTAAATATGTTTTGTCAATATCATTATTATGTTCATTTGAGAGATTTCTATCCGAACAGCCCATCTCAGTTCATCTCAACCCCAGGCACATTGTGTGGACAGAGAAAGCTTCAATCTGCAAACTCACAAACGTGAATCACAGCATATAGAATAGAAGCCTGTTTGAAATCAGGGGCGGATCTAGGCATGGGCATGGATGGGGGAATGCCCCCCTAAATGCCCAGTCTGCCCCACCAAACACGATGGCATGCAAAACAACCCAAGATATTTCAAATTAAAGTGCTTATATTTAAAATGATTTGAAACACTAGTACTGCTACTAACTAACTACAGCTGTGTCACCACTAAACCAACAGCATTTCATCATTGAAAACAGAAAACTCTCTGAGTCAGACCTTTAGCTTTATGCATGCTGCGTGTCTGTTGCAACTTCAACAACTGATATGACTGTTATTATTGATGATTTACTTGACTAATAAAAGTCCTCTAACTGAAAATGGTATGGGTGCGACTTCATTGCCCGTGGCGCGAAGATGAAGTCGCCCCCATACCATTTTCTCCTGCCCCCAATTGGTAAAAGTTACATCCATCCCTGGTTGAAATGTGAATACATGTGATGTGAATAATTGTATGTTGGTGCTTCAGTATAAAAGCATCCCAAAGCATAACAAAACAAAACAAAAAGACACATCATGTGGCTCATCTCTGTCAGAAGATTGGCAGTCAGGGCAGTAAGTATAGTCAAATGCCCTGTAATAAGGATTAAACCACTGAACGCCTGCTATTAGACTGTCAGAGGTCTCAATATGTCTGGGGAAAAGATGTCACAAATTGTTTTTTAATGCAAATGTCACTTTGTCATAATGAATGGTGTGTTTGACAAAAGAGGATGTCTGTAATGCAGGGGTTTTCAACCTTTTTCATCTCAGGGACCACCATTTATTCAGGATTTGAGCCACGGACCACCATTTGAGGATATTTTAGCCCCACAGACCCCAAATCTAAAGATTTATTTTGCTTTTGTCCACAATTCAAGGCTGGATTTGGGGAACAAAACAGGCAAAACATACATTCCAAAATGACTAATTCAGATGATTAATATTTTAACTCTTGGGAGTGTAAAAATGAAACCAAATGGACCCGCAAGGGTCCATTTGGTTTCATTTTTACATTCTCACGAGTTACATCTGGTTAACCAGCTTAGCTGGGGACCACCTGGAACCCTCCCAAGGACCACTGATGGTCCCCGGACCACCTGTTGAAAACCCGTGCTGTGTAATGGGATTTTCTTTGGCCTGTTGTGGGCAGTGCACTGTGGTCATTCAACTATGGAACACTAGATGTGCCGTGGTTCATTTGGTTATATACACAGGATCCAGGGTGCACCACCTCACACCGGAGTTCAAATTTAACCTAGTTATAGCTTAAATGGCTTTTGACTCGTTTAAGCAATAACTAGGCTAAGTTTAAACTTCAGAAGTTTACCTCTACAGAGAGGTGCACTTCAAACACAATATAGTGCAAACTGAAGAAAAAAGATACATACAAGAAAACAACTCTGGGCTACAAACAAAACAAGCTGAGAGCAGCATGGCACTGCACTGACCTTGTGATAAGCATATCTTTGTATTTATATGCTCTGTATTTTTATATTTCCATTTAATCTAAATGACAATACAGTATAGCGTTAAAGGCAATATATTGTAAATCCTCAACCGAGAAACAAAATCCACTGGTTGCGGTCACGACTAGTTGCTGTGGTCACGACTAGTTGATCATGGTCACGACTAATGAGCAACTACTTGCAGTTCCGACTACTTGCTTATGGTCGCAACCACTCTAACCGAAACCCTTACCCTAACCCTATACCAGAAACGAATTATCAACAACAATATCTCAAACCGTAAGCCTGTAGCCTACATAACCGCGACCTGGTCCCTAACCAAATGCGACCAGCGACCATATTTGGGGACTACATTATTTACACAAGTACCCTTATATTTGAGACAATACGGGATACAAAAGTAAACTGCCCTCCTCAACAAGTATTAATCGAGGTGCTAGCTGTCACAAACATAGGTCAGGTGAATAGTGTATACCAGTCCAGATTGCTAAAGGGTGTGCGTATGCGTGTAACTAACTGAATTAGTGTGAACTAGGGCATGCTCAATCGACTCCCCCCAAATAAAGCTTTTTTCTCTGTCTCTGGGAACAGGTGCCCCGCCGACAACCCCCCCCCCCCCCCCACTGCAGCCCACCCCTCACTCTTTGTCTCGATGCGCGGCAGACGGAGCAGAATAGCAGAGGACTCCGAGAATCAGCATCGGTTACAACTGTGGCTGTCTATCGCAGCAGAGCCCGTATTGATTAACAAGCCAGATAGAGACACAGTGCCCCCCTTCCCCCATGCACACCCAGGCCCCAGCCTCCCTCCCAGGGGCGGATCTAGGCATGGGCAATGCCCCCCTAAATGCCCAGACTGCCCCACCAAACATGATTGCATGCAAAACAACCCAGGATATTTCAAATTAAAGTGCTTATATTTAAAATGATTTGAAAGGCTACTACTGCTACTAACTAACTATAGTTGTGTCACCACTAAAACAACAGCATTTCATCATTGAAAACAGAAAACAGACCTTTAGCTTTATGCATGCTGCGTGTCTGTTGCAACTTCAACAACTGATGTTATTATTGATGCTTAGTTGCCGAATAAAAGTCCTGTAACTGAAAATGGTATTGTGGTATTGTGGCGCGAAGCGACACGGGCGATGAAGTCGCCCCCATGCCATTTTCTCCTGCCCTCCCAATTGGGAAATGTTACATTCGCCCTGCTCCCTCCCATTACCCCCAGCCTCCAGCCAGCAACCAACTGTTTGCTACACCAGACATCACCAAGCTCCTCCGCGCACTGCAACTGCGATAGCCCGGTTTTGGGTTACCCCCCAAAACACACACATATACACATACTGTACACACACACACACACACACACACACACACACACACACACACACACACACACACACACACACACACACACACACACACACACACACACACACACACACACACACACACACACACACACACACACACACACACACTCCACTCCTCCGCATACCAAATCTAAAAGGGATGGAAATGGAATTACTGCATCTGTTTAGAAGTCAATTTCAGCATTCTAGTCTAACGGTCTGAACCCCCCGCAGCAGCCCCCACTCCACCCTACCCTACCCTCCACCACCTCATTCTTCTCTCTCTCTCTGAGCGTCTCCCCACCCATTCTCCCAGGGCTCTCAAAGTTCATGACGCCAAGCGGAGAGAGAGAGAGAGAGAGAGAGAGAGAGAGAGGGAGAGAGGGGGCTTCTCATAGAGTTACTGGGGCGTGCTGTGAACTCTGAGATGTTTGTCTTTTTATTCTGTTCCTCGTGGGAAGTTTCGGGGGCAGTCCTTGTACTCTAGGTTCTGTATGTTTCTCTAAATGCAACTTGTGTGGTGATCATTATTAAATCTTATTAATTATTAAGTGAAATATGTCACACCCCCATATAGGTCAATTTGGGTCCAAATGCTACTTTCAACAGACACGCATTGCTACTTAACGAAGTGGTTGCAACTATACATTTTTTGTTGTAGTGTAGTGTTCTCTGTACTGTATCATAGTATCGGTTTCTTTGATTATTTTTTTGGAAAAAATCTTTGAGAAATGACAGTTACCGGCCGCACAGGCCACAGGGGTCCCTGGAACATCCAGACCCCCCAGGAATGCTCAGGTGGGCAATCAGTCCCGCATAGAAAACGGTCAAGAAATGACAGAGGTACAGCATTCCCTACACGCAGACAGAGGGACACACATAGCTGCGTGATGGAGTGGAGGCACCAGAAAGACTTAACACAGAGTGTCCATCCATTTTCAGTTGAACTGTGGGCGTCTAATGCAAAATTATAAACATCCACTGGCTTCACTTGGTGGTTGAACTGTTATGATGCAACTGACTTATATTGCTGGAGCCATTCAATGATTATGTTCAGTTGGACAGTTTATGAAAACAACCGACACAAACTGATCCTAATGTAGCAGCCTGTGTGAGCCTATTAAACGCCTGGGAAAGTGTCCCTGTGTATTACTCATATTTATTTATACTAGTCAGAAATGTGAACCGTATAGCCTGAGGACTCAAAGACTCTCTATGGCTCTCTCTGTTTCACCGCCTCTTCTCCATGTTTTCATTTCTTCTGTGAAATACAAAAAAAATGTATTGTTTGGTTGATTGAATGCTTTATTGATAGTTCAAAAGTGTAGCAGTAAAAACGCCAAATAAATTAGATGAGGCCACAAAGAAGTCAAAGGCGTTTACATTTTTGACCTTGACCATTCACCAGTCAAACAACTGGACACACACAGGCCTATAAAATATCAACATATACAGTTTCAAATTAAAAGGATGTTGTCTTTCGTTGTTTCAGTGTTTGAACATGTTATATAATGTGGGCAAGGTTTCTTCAGGTTATCATAAAGGCAGTTCAGGCTAAACTCCTTATTCCAAAACTTATTTGCCTTTTTTGTACTATTTCGAAAAACGTTTTCAAATAGTTCAACTATAGGGATCTACATTGACACATTGTGAGCTTGTAGATTGGCTCTTTTAACTAGGGACGACGTGGGACAGGGTTAGAGTCACCAGATGGTAACCGCTCGGTTCGAATCCAGGCTCCCTAGAGTTACTGTCGAAGTGTCCTTGAGCAAGACACTGAACCCCTAATTTGCTCTTTATGTGCTGGTTGGTTGTGCCTTGCATGGTTTCTGCTGCCATAGTCTGTGAATGGGTGAGTGTGATGCACAACACACCTCAAAGGTGCTATATAAATGCTCCATTTTTCAAAATAGTGAAAAAGGCAAAGACGTTTAGGAACAAGTGTGGTTTAGCATGGACAAAAATATGATCCGTTGGTCTTAGAACCAGCCAATATGGCACCAACGGATTTCCACAATTCCCCATGAAATCATTTTTCTCTGAATACAATAAAACAATGCTCAATTTATACCCAAAGAAAGCCTCGGTCCACGTTTCGCCTTCGGGATGTGTGTGTGAACAGCCCGGCGAACCAGACACATTTTCCAATCAAACTGGCGACTAGGCCCAACTTATCTTTTCCCTAGGTCTGACAAAAAGAAAACAAAGTGTTCCCCGTGGTTGCCAGGGTAAAAGGCGGTTAATTTATTTGATTTGAAACCTCATATGTGTATTAGAGGAGAGGCCCGAGCATAATGAGATCAGATAATGTGACATCAAGATAAGATAGAGAAGGAGAGCCCCCCCACGGCTCTCCTCTCTCTCTCTCTCTCCTCTGAAGATGTTTACTTTGACTTAAGTTTGGACGGCGTCTTGGTGACGCCACATGGGTCTCGGAGGGACGCTCAGGCAGTCACAGAGCCAGAGAAATAATCAATATGAGTGTACGAGTATAGAAAGAGCTTGTTTCCTGGCAGCCATGTTTTATCCAATTAAAGGGGAATTCCACCCAGTTTCAACATTCTAATATGTCATTAGTATACCCTAGAGGTGTTGGGTGGACATGATAAAAAAAAGTTCCCCGATTCTGTGTTCCCAAGAAATGGAGGTCTGAATAAAACCACTAACATGGTAAAACATCTTGATGACATCATCAAGGTGTATTTTCACCATGTTAATGGATTTCTTTAGACGCTTCTTTTTTCTGAGAGCGTACAAATGGAACCAAATGAACCCATTAGCGTTCATTTGGTTGCATTTGTACACTCACAGAAAAAATGTTGAAAATGGGTGGAATTCCCCTTTAAGGGCGTGTGTGTGCGATCAGTGCTTGCACTGTTTTTAGACTGCAGCTTTTATCTTGGCTTGTGTGTGTGCGTGCGTGCGTGCGTATGTGTGTTGTGTGTGTGTGTGTGCGCGTGCATGCGTGTGCAAGAGCAAAAACATGGTGAAACACATCTTTGTGACATCATCAAGATGTACTTCCTCGCACAAATGGAATCAAATGGACCTGTTCACTTGGTGTTCATGCTCACAATTATTTATTCAAATGCAAGGCAAAAAAGGGATTTAAGTTCTTGGTTCAACTGTTTTTAAGTGGTTAAACTCGTTAGTTATTGTTATACTGTAGTTCAACAGCACAAATCTCTTCTGTTTGCAGAAAATAACCACTCACAATGCATCTCAATGTGAACTTTGCAGATTTGTAATTTTTGCTCAATACCTCCCCAGATGAATAGTTACACTATGGGGGTTAAAGAGGAATTACACCCATTTTCAAAATCTTCCTGAGAGGATACAAATGTGAACCAAATGGACCCGCCCAAATGGACCATGGACCATTTTTAGGAAATATAGAATTGGGGGAACCTTTTTTTATCATGTCCACACCACATCTCTAAGGTATGTTAATGACGTATTAAAATGTTGAAAATGGGTGGAGTTCCCCTTTAAGAAATCCACTATCCGTGAAACCCATGCAGCTTTGTTAAGTTGGTGAGTCTATTTGTCAACCTAATGACTTCCATTAAGTTCCACTGAGATATTTAGTTTGTGTATTGTATTAGCAGTCCTTCCTTCCTTCCGCCTGTGGGCCTAAAACAAACACAACACACCTCCCCTACCATCCCATCATTCTATCATACACGCACACGCACACACACACACACACACACACACACACACACACACACACACACACACACACACACACACACACACACACACACACACACACACGATTCAGCAGAGCTCTATATTGTTTCACTCATTCACCCCAGACATAATATTAAGGGCTGTGGTTGTAATGTCAACGACCCCCAATTTATTGTACTTTGCCCGCAGCATGGCATGGACCAGACTAATGGCACTGTGTACATATTAGTCTCCAAATAGACTTTGAATAGTGGGCTCCGATTGGTTCACAATTTATACTCAGAATTCAAATATAATTCAACCTTTTTCCTGTGGTAGTTTGGGCTATAGTTATACTAGTGTTTCATAATTAGTTCCACATTTCTTCACATCCATTTAACTTAGTTTATGAAGATGTAGTAACAGAATTCATAACCTTTCTTGAACCCCCTGGATGTCAAACCCAAGTACACACCGGGACAAAACGTAACAATTGGTACAAGCCGAGGGGCGGACCCGCCGGACTGTGTTTCAACACACGGGCCACCGGTTTATGAAGACGTCCCAGGGAAACAGCAAAAGTAATTTTCCTTCAAAAACGCGAATGTCCCTTAATAGCAAGATAAATGCAAAGATAAAACTCATGCATTCAAAACTGCATTGCATTATTAAAGTTCTATCCTCGCCAAGCACTGCTTTCGTAGTAAAACAGGGGTTTTCAACAGGTGGTCCGGGTCCACCAGTGGTCCCTGAGAGGGTTCCAGGTGGTCCCTAGCTAAGTTGGTTAACCAGATGTAACTCTTGAGAACGTAAAAATGAAACCAAATGAAATCTTTAGTTTTGTGGTCTGTGGGGCTAAAATGTCCTCAAGTGGTGGTCCGTAATTCCATTCAAGGTGTGTGAAACATACCAGAGAGCCAGTTCTAATAGTAATTAAATATCAATCCGTGGGCCAGAGATAACTCATTTGCGGGCCTGATTTGGCCCCCTGGGCCTTGAGTTTGACACATGTGCTCTTGAAGGACCCTTTGGGCGCCCCCACAACCCCTCTTTGAGAACCACTGCTCAGGGGAGATTATTGGTTCTCTTAACCCTAACTGGAAATCATTCATGGCGCGTGTTTATAATTAACTCTCTTTCATGCCGCCCAGAGCCGCGGCATCTTGCTTTTAGGTAAGAAGGAAAACAAACAAATCAGAGCCCACTCCCGTTCCCCTCAGCCCCATGCAGCTGGGTACAGACCCCAGGATTCATTAGGGGGGCTGTGTGGCGACAGCCTGGGAGTACAGCTGGACAAATTGCAGCTCAGTGCTTGCATCATGTTCTTTTAAGACCAGCATTCATCTTCGATACGAGCTTGTGTGTTTTTGTGTGTGTGTGTGTGTGTGTGTGTGTGTGTGTGTGTGTGTGTGTGTGTGTGTGTGTGTGTGTGTGTGTGTGTGTGTGTGTGTGTGTGTGTGTGTGTGTGTGTGTGTGTGCGTGTGTGCGTGCGTGTGTGTGTGTACGCGTGTGGGTGGGTGCGTGCGCATGTTTGTGCCCGTGTTTGTGCTCATTTGTGCACCAAAACTTTGTGGGCACCCGAACTTTAAATCTGTAAAATATTTGGATTTGATTTGAACATGCTTGACTGTAAGGCAAGGTATCATAATACTAAATACACACAATGTCACTGCAATCACTGGAAGACGTCTTTGTAATTGAAATAATGGTAGCTACTGTATGACAAAACTTTTCTGGTGTAGATCTGAGTAGTTACTTGCGTGAGTGGAGTGGGCGCAAGTTCCGGTGGTCGACGGTACCTTGAAGTGCTCCGATAGGCCGATTTAGGTGATGGTGTAATGGTGACGCATATAAGTAAAGACCTTCACTGCTAATGACATGAATATTAGCCCGCTCCGCTCAAGCACGAGTAGGCCATGGCCTACTTGTGTGCAACGCGCAACTTTGCACTCTGCAGAGTGCTGCTCTAGTTACATTTGTTTGAAGTTAGTCTGGCCTCATATCTGACGTCTTTAGTAGACAGGATTTGTGTTGGTTGAAATCAGGTGATATTCTGGGTCAGATTTGACTAGTCTTGGATTACCCTGGTCTGGACACAATCAAATTCATCCTCTCCATCCTGACCATGTTTTCCTGGGTTGTATCAATGAAACAGGCTTGCCAATGATCGGCTATTCTCAGCAAAAGCTTTCCCCATAATAACAGAAAGGTCACTCCCATTGAGCCATGAGGGACTACACAGCCGACCATGTGGGGTTTATGCGGCTAAGAAAAAACACCCATGACATTAGTCTTTTGTACAGTATTGTTTTAAAACATTATATTATTAGGCCTACTAATCCTATAATGCTATAATCCCACCCTGGCGGCACATCGGTGGGCCTGCGGGCCACAGTTTAAGACCCACTAAGTGGAACTTATACAGGGCTTTTCTTTTCCCCTTCTTCTTTCCTTTTTTCCCCTCCCCTTCCAACCAAAGCCAGTAAACCTGTTGGCCCCTTTTTACCGCGGTCTCTTCACTACCTCTGAAACCTCTCTGAGCGGCAAGGCTGGAAAAGCCATTTAGGATGGATATCAGATGATATGTAACCCGCACTTAAAATAACATGTACAAGGCGAGGAAACCTGTACACTCGGCTTATTTCCCAGTGTGTGTGTCTGTGTGTGTGTGTGTGTGTGTGTGTGTGTGTGTGTGTGTGTGTGTGTGTGTGTGTGTGTGTGTGTGTGTGCGTGTGCGTGTGTGTGTGTGTGTGTGTGTGCGTGTGCGTGTATGTGCGCGCGCCTGCAGCCTGTGTGTGTGTGTGTGTGTGTGTGTGTGTGTGTGTGTGTGTGTGTGTGTGTGTGTGTGTGTGTGTGTGTGTGCGCGTGCGTGCACGCCTGCTGTGTGTGTGTGTGTGTGTGTGTGTGTACAGTGGTACTATAAGTACTCATACTGTATACACTTTTAAAGTACTTTTCTTCAGTATGTCCATTTTTCAATAATTGTACTTGCATTGTACATTGGTACTTATTACAAAGTTTGTAAGTATATTTAAAGCCAGTACTTGGATAAATTCAGTTTCTACATTTCTGAATACAGAGTCATTCTATATTGTGCTATTTCTATGGACAAGTAAAAAAGAAAAGAAAAATCAGTGTACGTCTTTCACCAGTGTGTATGTGTGTGCGTGACTCTGTGTGTGTGTGACTCTCTGCGTGTGCGTGACTCTCTGCGTGTGTGTGTGTGTGCGCGCGTGTGCGCGCGTGCGTGTGTGTGTTGCGTGATGTATTTGTTGCTTATAGCGTGTCTCGGTGTCACCGAAGGTTGGTAGCACGTTGCCAGACCTTGATTTACGAGTCAGGAAAACTTGTTGCTCATATACAAGTGTACACACGAGTAAACAGCTGTTTTGTGGACGCCGTCATGCAAACAGAGTATGCAAACATTACACTTACAATACATAGGGGATGATTTACTACCCTGAACTTTCACAGAATCACTGACATTAAGCCTTACTCTTGTCAAACCTTAAACCTGACCCTAAAATAGCCTCCTGAACAGTAATTCTGCCTGCCTTAGTTTTATGCTCTGTGACGGTGTCCGCGTGCATGCACACACGCACGCACACGCTCACGCCACTCAGGGGAGGATCTAGGCATGGGCACGGGGGGGCAATGCCCTCCTAAATGCCCAGTCTGCCCCACCAAACCCAATGGCATGCAAAACAAGACAAGATATTTCAGATGAAAGTGCTTATATTTAAATCGATCTGCAAACACTACTACTGCTACTATGTGACTACAGCTGTGTCACCACTAAACCAACAGCATTTCATCATTGAAAACTGAAAACTCTCTGAGTCAGGCCTTTAGCGTTATGCATGCTGCGTGTCTGTTGCAACTTCAACAACAACTGATGTTATTATTGATGCTTAGTTGCCGAATAAAAGTCCTGTAAACAAAAATGGTATGGGCTTCAATGCCCGTGGTGCTTCGCGCCACGGGTGATGAAGCTGCATCCATACCATTTTCTCCTGCCCCCCCAAAAGGGAAATGTTACATCCGCCCCTGACGCCACTCCTAAGGTAACTAGAGGCCAGGAAGAGTTGAAACACACTTTGAGCTTTGGCAATCCCCTGTTAATGTTTACCTCCCACCTACGGCCTGCTGCAGCATGTACATTAGGTGTGTGTGTGTGTGTGTGTGTGTGTGTGTGTGTGTGTGTGTGTGTGTGTGTGTGTGTGTGTGTGTGTGTGTGTGTGGGTGTGTAGGTGTGGGAGTGGGTGTGTGCGTCGCACATGTGTGTGTGTGTGGGTGTGTGTGTGCGCGCGCGCGCGCACGTGTGTGTGTGTGTGTGCATGCGCACGTGTGTGTAGGTTGCGTATGTACAGTATGTGCATGCATGCATGCTAAGGCTTGCATTGTCATTAAGTCCAGGGTTATTATGGATTTTTCATTTTAATTTAGTTTTAGTTAGTTTTTACTCTCTTTTGTAAAAAGTTTTAGTTTTAGTTAGTTTTAGTTTAGTTTGAGTTTTACATAGGGTTGCCAACTCTGAGATCTTGGAATAAGGAACACTTCTACGACCACGCGGCGAAGCAGCGCGGTTGTTAAGTCTGCGGTTTTCTGGTGGAGCTGTTGCCCCTGTGACCCAACTACGGATAAGCGGTTGAAGGTGGAGGGATGATTTCACATACCATATTAACCTTTGGGATCAGTTAAGGCCTGTTTACTGTGGTCAGTAAGGAAGAATAGGCCGGTAGGCCTATTGTGCTGTATAAATGTTAATCAATTATGAACAAGTGGTCCATTGTCTTTATAACATTAAGAATCCCGATTTTAAAGAAGTTTTTTTTTGCCCTTTTAAAGGGCAAAATTTGTATTGAATATGCACACATTTATTATAACCACTAATAAACCGTCAACCATATTAGCCTACTGAAATAGCCTGGCTATAGTCATATACCCACATCAGCAGCTTTAATTATTATTATTTAAAAAAAGACTGAGTCTATGACAGTTGTTGTGGGGGGGTTGCATAACTCTCATACTATGGCTCTGGGAGTTTGCGGAACTCTCTTACTCTATGGCTCTGGGCACGGCAGGATTGGCACACAGAGCAGCAGCGCTACCAGCGCACCGCGCACACACACATGCAGATCTGCAGCCACGGGGAGGTTTTGGTTTGTTGTTTGGTTGTTGTTGGTTTCTGCTCGTGAGGAGTCCTGTGTGCACTCGCCACAGAGCAATTGTGCTGTCTTAAATATATCTCCTGCTTTATTTTGTTCACTAGGCTACTGTTAAATTCATTGTTGATGTTTGTGCGATGGATCGCACAGGAGGCATTTAGGGAAATACGTAACAAACCGCGTTCCGTATCGATTCAATACGGAACGCATCATTTAGTGTTCAATTAAGGAACGATTCCATATTATACGGAACGGTTGGCAACCCTAGTTTTACTGTATTTCATTTTTTCATACCATACTTTTTTTGTACTTTGCTTGGTATCGTGTGGTATCATATGGTGCTGAAAGTGAAAAAGATTTATGTCTGAAAGTCATATACATATTGATTGAAAAAAAAAGAGATAACTAAGGGTATTTTGAGTACGATTTCAGTTAGTTTTGTTAGTTTTGTGAACACACAATGCAGTTATAGTTTAGTTATAGTTTTTTTTATTTGTAGTTTTTATTTAGTTTCAGTTATTTTTTTAAATATTTTAGTTATCGTTTTTTCGTTAGTTTTAGTTAACTATAAAAACCCTGATTAAGTCACGATGTATCCTTGTATGTGCGTGTGTGTGTCAGAATATACATATAGTGCATGCACGCTACGCATGCAGATAGAGCTAGATAGATGTTCCCTTGTGAGCGTCGTATGCACACACAGTGTGCTTTGTAATTTGTAAACAGCTTTGTGCATGTGTGTGCATGTGATTGAGTGTGTGACTACCACAATGCACACATTCATATATTGTATATACATTGTACATGCCTTGCGTGTGTGTGTGTGTGTGTGTGTGTGTGTGTGTGTGTGTGTGTGTGTGTGTGTGTGTGTGTGTGTGTGTGTGTGTGTGTGTGTGTGTGTGTGTGTGTGTGTGTGTGTGTGTGTGTATGCCTGGAGAGCCCTGACACATTCCGCAGGGCACTGAGAAGTCAAATTTAAACACAGACAGACAGACAGACAGACAGACAGACAGACAGACAGACAGACAGACAGACAGACAGACAGACAGACAGACAGACAGACAGACAGACAGACAGACAGACAGACAGACATGAGCACATAAGGGGACGGATGCACACTGCAATGTCCACTACAGTAGTGGGTCAATTTAACTCTGACGGAGTCAGCGTTTTAGCCAATCACAGCGTGGCAATCTCTAGCAGTTTCATAATGAGCCAATAGAGTGGAGGTGAGGTGGAGTTAGATTCAAATCTGTTTACAAACACAGATTTTTTTTAACACACAGTTGCCTCATACTAACACAATGTGTTTACTTTTTACAGATAAATTATTTTACAAAAATAAGTGTTTAGAAATTACACTAGGTGTCCTTGTGAGGTGTTTGAGGTGACTCGTGTTTTACTGCATTTTACATCCATAAATACACATTTGGCGTTTCATTATTAGATACTGTTGTTTAGATTTTAAACACGTCCCACATGTTCCAGATAATTAGGGCTCCATTTCCATCACATGCTAAACCCCATATCCCTAAACGTCTTTGCCTTTTAACTATTTTCGTTAAAAACAAAAAAATCACACCCGTGTGAAATGAAGTGCTGCGCCGTACCTGTGTCTGTGCCTGTGTCTGTCCCTGCCTGCATGGAGTCTGAATGGGAACGTCCCATTGTGCTTGTTTCTTTGGACGTGGCAACATGCCGCCTGAACTAAGGGAAGTGCTTTGCAGCACTTTCGTTAAAAACGCAAAAAATAATAATAATAATATTCAAAAAAGGCTTTCAGAACAGCAAAAAAAGGGGTTTAGCATGTGATGAAAGACGGAGCCCTTAGTGCAGTTTCGTTTTCTCGTCTTCCGGTTCCACCTTATTCTCAACTAAGTGTCAGACAGATGGAGGGGGCGTGCTGTGTGTGTGCGCGTGTGCATGTGCATGTGTGTGTGCGTGTGTGTGTGCTGCTGTTACACACCTGTTCAACAGGCCGAGTCGGGGGCACAGGTCTATGTCTATCATGTCTCCCAGGCAGCATAGCCATAAATCAGTGGGAACAGCGGAGGCAGCTAGCGTTTGGGCTAATCCCCTCTGTGTACAAACCCCAGGTATGTCACTCTGCCGGTGATAAAGCACGGTCCTTGGCACTCATTAGCCCCAGTAATTAACCTTATCTCACCTCGGATACATCCGACAGCAGGTGCCGGCGAGGCCGACAGGAGGTAGAGGGGAGGTGTAGGAGGGAGGGGTGCAGGGGCGGATCTAGGCAGGGGCATGGGGGGGCAATGCCCCCCTAAATACCCAGTCTGCCCCACCAAGCACGATGCCATGCAAAACAACCCAAGATATTTCAAATTAAAGTGCTTATATTTAAAATGATTTGAAAACACTACTACTGCTACTAACTACAATTTTGGCACTACTAAACCAACAGCATTTCATCATTGAAAACAGAAAACTCTCTGAGTCAGACCTTTAGCTTTATGCATGATGCGTGTCTGTTGCAACTTCAACAACAACTGATGTTATTATTGATCCTTACTTGACTAATAAAAGTCCTCTAACCGAAAATGGTATGGGTGCGGCTTCATCGCCCGTGGCGCGAAGCGACACGGGCGATGAAGCCGCCCCCATACCATTTTCTCTTGCCCCTCTAACATGTTCTCTTGCCCCCCCAAATGGGACATGTTACATCCGCCCCTGGAGGGGTGGGAGGGGCGGGGTTGGGGGGGGTGTGTTCAGTCGCCTCACATGCACACAGGGAAATGCTCAATGTTCTTCTTACAGAGAGAGGGAGTTAGACTTGCACTGTGCGCTATGGACAAGTGGCAAGCAAGCAGGGCCAGATCTAGGCATGGGAATGGGGCGGGGGGGGGGCAATGCCCCCCTAAATGCCTAGACTGCCCCACCAAACACGGCCCCACCAACAACCCAAATTTCAAAGATGTTTCACATTAAAAAGTACTTATATTTAAAATGATTTGAAACACCGCTACTGCTACTACAGAAAACTCTCTGAAGTCAGACTTTTAGCTTTATGCATGCTGCGTGCCTGTTGCAACTTCAACAACAACTGATGCTATTATTGATGGTTACTTGGCTAATAAAAGTCCTGTAACGAAAATTGGTATAGGTGCGGCTTCATCACGAAAATGACTAAAATGTGAGTAAGACTAAATCTAAATGATGCCTGCCAAAATGGTTTGCCGTACGCCTACTGTCTTGCATTGATTCAGAAAACGTTGGCATGACAGCCATCATGTTTTTCAGTTTTCCGATGCAGTTATGGTAGCTATGAATAGACTCCAAGGAAAAATGTCCTCACCCACTCTTTTTCACTTGCATTAATATAAAAATAAAAATGATATTATGTGGAGGCGGGTCAGTTGCAAGTGGAAAGTGCGTTGACCACATAATTGCAATGTCTCCGTCCGATTCTGGCTGGAGACATCTGATGAAAACAGACGTTTTCATTGATTACGTGGAAAACCCACAACTCTGAGTGTGTGTGTGTGTGTGTGTGTGTGTGTGTGTGTGTGTGTGTGTGTGTGTGTGTGTGTGTGTGTGCGCGAGTATATCACAGAGATGCCAAATGCCGCAAAGCTACTGCGAGGATTCAGTCAGTTCTGAATTCGTGCACCCATAAGGGTCCATTTCACCCATAACGGTCCATTTCACCCATAAGGTTCTATTTCAGGAGGGGCAAAATCATTTTGTGACCACGACCACTGGTCGCAACCGTTTAACAGCAGTCTAGGTCACAAAAATCATTGGGCCAAAAGGTCACGACCAGTGGCCCACTGGTCGTGACGAGTAATTTGTTATTTTTCAACTGCTGTGAAATCATTTTGGGCTCAGTGGTCGCGACCACTATGCCAACTGTTGGGACACTGGTCGCGACTGGTGGCCCAACAGTCGGGTTGAGGTTTGAAGTTTGGGCATGGGTTTCACTGAGGTTATGATTAGGGTTTGGTGTAGGGTTAGAATTAGTAGCAACCGGTGAAGAACGGTTGCGACCGCTGGGCCAGCGTTGTGGTAGTAAAACGGTCATGAGCGGTTGTGACAAATGGTCGTGGTTGGAAAAATAATTTCACTGTCCTTCATCCATTTGGTTCCATACCTGTACACTCTCAGAGTTAAAGCACCCGTAGGGGGCCATTTGGAACCCTTTCAAGGCACCGTGAGAGTCTAAATCAAATAAATAACACGTTTTGCCTCACGGTCCAACCTCAAGCGACTTGTCAAGATGAACATTCCTTAGCATGGCGGTGTGAAGACACGCCTCCCCTCCTGACCCCGTCTCCATGGGTCACAGACAGTCTGGACACGACCATATATACAGTCCACTTCCTTCTCTGTCAGAGCCATCGCTTCCTTCCGCCAGCGAGGCAGCGAATGACAGAGACGCTCCGAATTTAGACATACAATCCTAAATACATAAACCGTTTCTCATATTGGACGAGCTTCGCGAAAACAAAAAACAAACAGAAAAGAAAAAGTCGGGACAGGGCCAAGAAGTCGTCAGAGCTCTCTGTCCACTACTATGGGAACGGCGTGGCTCCAGCGTGGGGCTCAGACTTCATGGTGTCCAGCCAGCCTGTTCTGTGTGTGGGCAGAGGGAGTTCTCAAACATTTTCGTGTCGAGGACTGGACAGATTTTTATTTGCCTGCGAAATCCCTGTCTGAAAATGTTTCGCGCCAGGCAGCGTGACACGAGATTTGTCTGTTAAAATGTTTCAAAGATATACAGTATATTTGTAAATTCTCTCTTTCCAAAATAGCCAGTGTATGGTATACAGCAGGGGAGCCCAACCAGTAGATCGGGATCTACCGGTAGATCTCGGCCTGATCACAAGTAGATCTCAGGAGATGTGTGGGAAAAAGAAAAAAATCGATTTTCGCGCGCGTGTGTGTGTGTCAGTCTGTCTACGAAGAGGCTCATTTGGAGGATTGTTGTCTGCTGTCTGTGAATTATGCCAACAGTATTGTTCTGCGTGTAATGGACTGTTCTGCAACTTATAATGTCCATATAAGCATAATACTTTATGCTTATATGGACATAAAGTAAAGTGGTAAAACAAAGTAGTGTTGTGTTGTTGTGAAGTTACTGCAGGCTGGCAACGATGCGTGTGGTTTGAAATGTTGATATTGGACTGGTAGATCCCGGAGGGGTTGGCTGCTGAAAAGTAGATCTTGGGTCAAAAAAGGTTGGGCACCCCTGGTATACAGGTATATAAGGTTAAAGTGGTTAAACAGATTGTGATGCTATATTAAGTATTAATCTGAATCCCACTTTGAGAATATCTGATCCTGGAGGGATCAGCGAATTTGTTTCCCGTGGTTGCGACCATTTTTAAAAAGGTCACGACCGTCTTCTAAAATCAGCACGGTCATTGCTAACACGGCCGTGACTTTTTTTTACAGCTGCCCTGTCTGTTTTAAAACGTCCGCAGCTGATTTAGAACCCCCCCGTCCCTGTCCTTTTTCTAAAATCAGTCGCAACATTCCAAAAAAAGGGTTGTGGCCCTTTTAAATAAGTCGCAACCTTTTTAAAAAAAAAATAAGTCGGAGGTTAATATCTTTTGCTGAGGTTAAGTTTAGGCTAGGATTAGGGTAGGGTTTAGTTGCGCCTTGGGAAAAAGCTTGGGATTTCTGACCTCTAAAAAGGCTGCGACTGTTTTAAAATGGCTGCAACCTTTTTAAAAAGGGGTTGCAACTGCAATTGTGCCCAAAATTATCTCACCGTCTCCTATGTGATCTGTGACAATATCACGCACCACTGGCAGACAGACAGAAGGACTAGACACACACACACACACATACATAGACAGCTAGACAATTTCTGAGCCGCAGCGTAAAAATAAATACAGTTCTGCCCAGACAGCAGCACCTACTCAACTTAAACAAGCTCCCAGTAAGCTGACATTGTGTTTGGTTGCCTGGTGGTTTTTAGCCCGCAGTGGAAAAGGCTCAGGGCTATAGGACTATATAAAGAAGACCTGATCCGGAGGACTTGAAATCACTGTATACAGCTCAGGAAACAGATAAATATGTTTGACACGGCCTGTTAAAATGATATAGACACAGAGATTCCTTTTGCACTTCGCCGGGCCGAAGAGATACTATGGAGTAGTAAGGATCCATCTGGAAAGTCAAGCACTCTGACTTTATGCTCTCAAGGTATGTTGTAGAAGTGCGTACCTGGCGGCTGGCGGGCATAAATCTCTGCTAGTGCTTTATTACAATGTTTTTCTTCTCTACAGAGTTACACACTGCAAGCTCTAGCCTCTCTAGAACGGATAGTTACGTGGTAACCCAAGTTCTCTCAGTGGAGAGGGTCAAATAGTACTCGGCCCTGAGTAGACAGAGTTACGCCGTCGTAAACTTCATGGGTTAATTTTTCTACATACCTGGGCTAATTCACATGATGAATATTTTAACTCTTGAGAGTTACATCTGGTTGACCAACTTTCCATCATTTAGCCTGGGGACCACCTGGAACCTTCTCAAGGACCACTGGTGGTCCCCGGACCACCTGTTGAAAACCCCCTGTTCTAGTGACAAGGAACTGGACACTGGGTCATGTAAATAGACAAAGCCTACACACAGGAGAACTGAAACACACAATCAATCAACACTGGCATAGGCTAACAGGCAACAGAACACAGCTGGCTGGTTACACTATAAAACAGGGAGGTAAGACCAGTCAAGTGGCAGACAGGAAATCAGAGAACTCTATACTACAAAATAAGGGCTATACTGTGAGCAGAACACAAGTCCCAAAACACAGACAAAATCCAAGGGCAAAGGAGCGTACTGTGACACAAAGTGGAAAATAGCGGGTCTACGAGCCTGCAACGTGATGTCTTGTGAGCTTGTAGTCAGCTATTTTGACTAGTTTTATTTGGTTATGGATATCAATCTAAAAATCTGAGGCATGCATGGCCCCCCTGTGGCCGAACAAGATTTGTGTTTGTATATAAAAAAAGAATATTTTACTGGTTCTTTTGAAAGAGTGTGAAATAAACAATGTCTGCAAGGTTAAAATTAAAAGGATCTTGTCTGCTTCAGCGACAGGTTCCCAGCCTATATTGTCCCCAGCCCTGACAACCGCCAGCAGCGTATAAGCAATCTATGTGGTCTCTTAGGGCCACAACCAGTCAAGGGGCCACATCAGGGCCGGATCTAGGCATGGGCATGGGGGGGGGGGACGACATGTGGTATAAAGAGCTGATCCCTGCAACTGTTGTTTAAATTGTTGGAAATAGCACAGTAAAGATGATGAAGATCTAACATTATGTGTGTAGTTCTTTAGCCTCTTCAGCCTCTTAGTGTGTAGAGGGGCCACATAAAGTAATCTCGCATATAGGGCACCTACAGTATAACAGATAGAACCGGCACTGACTGCCACTTTGAGTACCTCATGCTCCTGATGAAACCTGTAGGCCTCGCAAACTATACAACGTCAACAATTACTCCAATACGTGCCAAGTTGAATATTTCTAATTTAACTTATCACTCTCTAGTTTACACATCCTCATTAATCATTATCATCCCTGTTAGATCTATTGTACTCTAGTGCTCTATTGTGAGCAACACGCCATCTCAAACTTTATGACCTACTGTCCTACAGGCTTACTTCACTCGCCTGCCAACTATAGGGATATAAACGTGTGAGCCAAGAACACTTTGTACTTCAATTATGTTGCAACGGCATTGAGAATTATTCATGTTGGAATTGCAGCGTCGACGACATACGAGAAAAACAAAGTACTGCGCAACAACAAATCGCAACTTTATTGTCACGTCACAGCAGTGGCGTTTTTAAGCAATTTGGAGCACCAGGGAAAATCTCCTGTGACGTCATATCTATGACAGGCACAGCAAAATGGCGCCCCCAAAGTAATAAAAATATGAACTATTTTTAAACTAAAGAACATATTATATGCGTTTTAAATGTTCAATTCTAGTTATAGAGGAGGACAAGTATAATGTATTTATCCATATGAGGCTTATTACCTGGGATCCTTTTAAAGCATGTCTGGTGGTCGCACCGCGACACAGCTCATGGTGCCCCAGGCAACTGCCTAGTCTGCCTAATGGCAAAAACGCCCCTGCATCACAGCTAGGTTTACAGGTGTAAAACAGTGTGTGATCTTTTTTTGCGCTTTGTCTTATAAGGGGAAGGGAGGGCAAAGGGGAATAGATAGATCATTGCATAAAAAACAAGTAAGTAATGCAAGTATGTTGTAAAATATTGACATGGACAGACCATATAGCACAAAGGTGTCCTTAAAGACTATCAAGTATTAAGCCATAAGGTGTCAATTGCAACAGAGAGATATGTCTGGGTGAGTGGCTTATCACTGTGACTATGAATAGGACACACACACACACACACACACACACACGCACACGCACGCACACACACACACACACACACACACACACACACACACACACACACACACACACACACACACACACACACACACACACACACACACACACCCCACACACACACACACACACACACACACACACACACACACACAGGTTAAACCTCTTAATAATGCCATAGTAAAGATATAGTAAATCATTTCTACCTGCTGATGATCATTAACCTTAACGCTCCACTCCCCTGTGGATGATCTGTAGCTGTTAAGAAAACAATCAAAACAAATGAGTTGTGCCGCACACTAGCATGCATGCATGCTATGATGCCTATTTGTTAGAAATGCATATATTGTCTGGATAGTTTGCATGTGGTTTGTAAACATTTACATCCACATTGTGACTCGTCACTGTTTCCATGTCAAGGACGCGGTCAGGTCATATCTCTGTCAGTGATCGTCTGATCGACTTTGGCCCTGACGCTGTTATTGTGTCTTAGCACACCCCTGCTGGTAGTTTTCCCCATAATGGTAGTTTAGCTGCTGCTGCTAGCGTTTACCAATGTGGAACTCATACTTGAAAGGGACAAGTTTCCTTGACTGGAAGTGGACATCTTATATCATCGCACAAGATGTAGCCAGCCATCCCTTGTTTACCATTGAGTAAGGTGGCAGCCTCCACGTTCACTTTGTGCAGGGGCGGATCTAGGCATGGGCATGGGGGGGCAATGCCACCCTAAATGCCCAGTCTGCCCCACCAAACATGATGGCAAGCAAAACAACCCAAGATATTTCAAATTAAAGTATACTACTACTACTTATATTTAAAATGATTTGAAACACTACTACTGCTACTAACTAACTACAATTGTGGCAGCACTAAACCAACACCATTTCATCATTGAAAACAGAAAACTCTCTCAGTCAGACCTTTAGCTTTATGCATGCTGTGTGTCTGTTGCAACTTCAACAACAACTGATGTTATTATTGATGTTTTACTTGCCTAATAAAAGTCCTGTAACTGAAGATGGTATGGGTGCGACTTCATCAATGAAGTCACCTCCATACCATTTTATCCTGCCCCAATTGGGAAATGTTATATCCGCCCCTGACTTTGTGACCTCTCTGGGCCGTGGAATTGGCCTATACGCTGTCTAGACCAAAACTGCCATCTGCGATAAGGAATAATAAAGGCAATTGAAAGAAACAGATAGAACAGATGTTTATGGGCGTGATGCGAGATCCCGTGGTACTGCCAACAACAGCTAGCAAGACGTGGACAGACGCCTCCAAGCACACTCCACTCTCTGCATAGATAAAATTAAGATATTAAACTCCCCATAAAACAAATACAGCGACTGTTAATAAAAAAAATCCACACAGCTCCAGTATGATGTCTTATCTCCTCCAATCGCGTCATGTGATAAATCATAGGAGGATGCTATGTTGAGTAGCATTATTATTAACATTAACACACGTTTTTCACGACTTAATGACACTCCCAAAACTGCACTAAACTGAAAACGCCACACACAAAATGCTAAACCCTGGCAGTCTGTTTCTATGAAGACTCTTTGCCATCAAATCTGTTAACTGTTGCCAAAATGGAACTCATGTTTTCACATTGTTACACACAGCCATGTTTTCAAATGACACACACATAGCATTCATTCAGCACACACAACTAGGCATCTGCTCCACACGACCGAGCATTCACAGCACAATGAAGTACAACGTTGAAAACACAATCATGGACACAGAACGCACATGAATGGCAATGACTCAGATAATGAGCCATTTCTCCTTTTGCAAAATGGTTCTGTGTTTTCATAGTCAAACATAAACACACAAACAAGCAGGATTCAGAGTGTAAAGAAGGAAAGTTAGAGTTTAATGCAGACAATTAAGGGAATGTGATGTAGTGCAAATTGTGTCGAGTCATTAGGTAAACAACGTGAAGATTGTGCAAATTGTGCCATATTTTTTTTAGTTTTGGGTGTTAACAATACAGTGGAAAAACAGTAAACAATTGGTATTTTTTCCGGTGATCGCTACCAATTGCGGGGGTGTGAGTATTGTTTTGTATCATTTAATTTCTGACTATCTTCGCCAACGTTAAGTGGTTGTCATTGTTTCGTGACACAATTAACTAAAGATTCCTTTGCACACGGTTCTATCTATGAGCCTATAGGCTGTGTGCCACTCCAAGACATTTCTTTTACACTCGGCAACATGGCCGCGGGAAGATATTTACAGTAGGGGGTGCTGGACGTTCACTAAGGGGTGCTGCAAGATGCGCGCACACGCAAAATGTGCGTGAATGCACATTGTGCATGCACATTTTCATGCATTTACACACGGAAAAGTGTCTCTGATACAACGATAGAGCATATGTATAAGGCCTATTAACAGGAATCTGTTTTGATTAAAATCACTAGTATTTTCCTCCTCCTGTCCAAGGGGGGCTGTGTCTGAAAAAAGGGGGTGCTCAAGCCCCCCCAGCACCCCTACTTCCCTCAGCCATGCTCGGCAAACAACCGCAGTATAATCCGGCTAGCCGGCAAGCCGCCATCGCTTAGCTTGCGGAGTGAAGCCCGGCGCACCCGCGGGGCGTTGGGTTTCGTTTGCCGTCAGGGGCCTTTTTGACCAGTCCAGTGGGCACTTTGGTGGGGAGGAGGGGCATGGTGTGTGTGTGTGTGTGTGTGTGTGAGAGAGAGAGAGAGAGAGAGAGAGAGAGAGAGAGAGAGAGAGAGAGAGAGAGAGAGAGAGAGAGAGAGAGAGAGAGAGAGAGAGAGAGAGAGAGAGAGAGAGAGAGAGAGAGAAAGGGCCGAGGGAGAGAGGGAGGGAAGAGTCAGAGAGAGAGACAGAGAGAGAGAGGTATACTCAATGAACGACGCACATTGTTATGGGGGGGTAAACTGAGGAGCAGTCTGGCAAAGCAGGCGGAATTTCCTACCGTGATGTTATCTCGCACAAGACATTTAGCTGCAGCCAAATGAAGGAGGGAGGGAGGGGGGAGGGTGGGAGAGAGCGAGAGGAAGAGAGTGAAGGAGAAAGTGGTGTGGAGAGGGACACATGGAGGAGAGGAGACCAAGAGATACTGTAGAAGAGACAATGGTTAAAGAAAGGGAGAAAGGATGGGACAAAGGGAGGGAAAGAGAGGGAGAGAAAGACAGGCAGTGGGGAAGAGAATGTTAATGGCTTTTCTTTTTGGACTTTTTTCCCTGTTTCACCATGTTAATGATTTTTCTTTTTGGACGTTTTTTTTTCTGAGAGTGTACAAATGATACCAAATGGGTCACATATAAATTTACACAATCTCAGGAAAACAGGAAATGTTACTCTTTCGTCCCTCTTTCAGGCTGCAACAGACCTCCCAAGAGCTCAGTTCTCTGACCACTCAATGTCGCAACATTTCGGCTGGTCCGAATATTGTTTGGGTGGAGGCTTCATGAATTCGAAGGGGGCAGAGGGAAATGAAGCCGTGAGAGAGATCTGGCGAGGGGAGTTGCAGAAGGTGTGTTATTGGACTGTGAAATCCCTCCATATATGAACGCGCCTCAATATTTGTCTCCATATGATGTCACCTTTTTGTCCATTTAAACTTTAGACAGGCCTGCTCCAAAGTTATTGGCGAAATCTGGACTTCTTGACAGCCACAAAACCTAAAGCCAGGCCTTATCTGGGCCCTTATCAAACCCTGTACACTCAAGACACTACCCCTGCGGCCACCCATAAATCTGTATTTATGGAGCTGACCCGTTCTGACATTCCTATGTTGATATGACCTCATCAAAACCCACACTATTTCTCTCAAGACATGCGCATGTACACTTGTACACTCAAGACAAGTCTTACTGGTATAAACATGCTGCATACGGCATGTTTTTCCCTTGAAAGCTAAACTAAATCAGGAGGTGTCCCACAAATAGAGATTTCCAATTAGGCCTGGGTAAACTAAATGGACCCTTGCGGGTCCATTTGGTTTCATTTTTACACCCTCAAGAGTTAAAATATTGATCATCTGAATTAGCACCACTTAATTAAGCGTCTACACTGTTTCGTTTGCAAAATCAAGCCAGGAATTGCAGACAAAACCAAAAGAATTCTTTAGTTTTAGGTCTTTAGGTGAAAATGTATGGGGTGTTGGGGTGTCAAATGGTGGTCCGTGGCTCAAATGCTGAATAAACGGTGGTTCCTGGTGTCAAAGAGGTTGAAAACCCCTGTTCTAGCGGTTTGGGTTTTGCCTGCAGGGTATGAGTTTGAAGCCCGTGGGCTGTTGCCCTGTTGTATGAGTGCGTATAATAAACGCATGGTGAGGAGGCACTGCTGAATGTCACTAACACATGGGCGTGCCAAGATGTAAACTGCCATAAACTGAGACTTGCGAGGAGCCCTAACTAGAGTACTGTTTTGGCTGCTCATCACCGCTAATGTGAAAGCCCTGCAGGGTTCATGACGTTAGCACATGGGAACGGGCTCTTAAATACAAAAACAATCGATAATAGTGCGATCTCCTCTGGACATTTATACATAGACGACTTCCGTGAGCAGGACTTGGGAAAGGAAACATGGACGAACGCCTCCAAGCACACTCCAAACTCTGCATAAGATAAAATTAAGACATTAAACTCCCCCATAAAACAAATACAGCGACTGTTATGGCTTAATAAAAATTCCACCCAGCTCCAGTGTGATGTCTTATCTCCTCCAAATCGAGGGGCTGATTCCCCAGAGAGCGTGTCATGTGATAAATCATGCGGCCCGTGGATTGCTGACACCAGGGGCGGATGTAACATTTGCCAGTGGGGGGGGCAGTAGAAAATGGTATGGGGGCGGCTTCATCGCCATGAAGTCGCACCCATACCATTTTCCATTACAGGACTTTTAATAAGCAAGTATAAGCATCAATAATAACATCAGTTGTTGCAACAGACACGGCATCATGCATACAGGTAAAGGTCTGACTTTGTTGTTATTTAGTAGCAGTAGTAGCAGTTAGTAGCAGTAGCAGTGTTTCAAATCATTTTAAATATAAGCACTTACATTTGAAATATCTTGAGTTTCCATGCCATCATGTTTGGTGGGGTGGTCAGCCCCCCCCCCCCCCCCCCCCCCCCCCCCCCGTGCCCATGCCTAGATCCGCCCCTGGGAAGGAAAAGAACGGGACTCGTAAATGTTTGATAAGCTTTTTTCTTTTATAACACATTATAAAGGTGTCAATCTCACAGGAAGAGTGTTGTGTGAGTGTGACGGTTTTCTATAGCAAGGTATGTCCTCACCGTCGGGTGGAAATCATGTATTTTCAGAAGTGTTACTTTTGAAGAAGACAAAAAAGTACAATGAGGTATACATTTATGGGACAAAGGCAAAATACAGCTCACTGATTTGGTTTTACATGACGGCATGTTTAACCCGTATAACCCAAACACCAGGGAAGGAGATGATGGTGAATAAATAAACCATTGCCATTTTATGATGGGGCGGTCCAAGTCAGCAACAGGCGTAATTACCTGGCTTAAAGTGTGTAAAACAGTCAATGAGCCATTTGAATGTGACAAGAGACAGATGTTCTATCTGTTACTGGGCTCCAGCAGAGTAGGATGGGATGTTTCAGATGTAATACATGTCAGAGAGCCTCTGAAACAGAGCATATGCCCTCTCAGTGATACACGCTTGCAGATCGGCTATATTTTTGACGTATTTTTGGCCCAAATAACACTCGGCCCTGAGTATAGACAGACTTAATCCTGTCGCAAACTCCTTTCACTTCATGGGAGTAATCTGCAACAGACCCCCCTGAGAGCTCAGTTTTCCGACCCCTCAATGTCGCAACATTTCGGCTGGTCAGAGTATTATTGGGTCGGGCCTTCATGTATTCTTTTTGACGACTGTTCCCCCAGAATAAGGAAGGTGTCCAAGTGGGCTAAGAGCTTTTCATTTAGAAAAGGGCATAAAGGTGACGCGGCGTCTTACAGACCTACCCTGCAAACGTTCCAGTTTCAGGTGTCGTTAGTAGAAGTCTTAATGCACAATCATATTTATTCTGTTCTGTTTTCAAATTAAAATCATGGCTGATAACTCCAGCCCGGCACATCACACTACCTCTTCAATCTCCTCCCATCAGGCAGGAGATACGGAAATATTAATTGCAAAACATATGGCTTCAGAGATAGCATTTACCCTGTAGCGATCAGACATTAGACCTTGTTATATTACAGTTGTCATGATGCTTGTATGTAGCAATATGCATTGCATATACCACTTTAAACAACCCAATGTACTTTCTATGCTGCAGGGTTTTTTTTTGCACTGTATTGTCTTCTTGTTGTATTTTTTTGTTTCTATGATGTTTATATCAACTTGTTGACATGGCAATAAGTTCTTGACTGAATCTAAATATAGGAAGCCACAACACCAACTAGGCCTTCTTTTACAGTTACTGTTACCGTTATTCTTCTCACTTATCAAGTTGTGTCCAGAAATTTTTTAATCATCAAACATCACAGGAAACAACGTCCAACATTCGGTACTTTAAATGGAAAACACGATTTGGTCTTTCTAATGGAGTCATCACTTTGGCAGGGGCGGATCTAGGCATGGGCTGGCGGGTGGGGGGGGGCTAAATACCCAGTCTGCCCCCCCAAACACGATGCCATGCAAAACAGTGCTTATAATTAAAATGACTTAAAACACTACTACTGCTACCAACAACAATTTTGGCACCACTAAACCAACAGCATTTCATCATTGAAAACAGAAAACTCTGAGTCAGACCTTTAGCTTTATGCATGCTGCGTGTCTGTTGCAACTTCAACAACTACTGATGTTATTATTGATGTTTTACTTGACTAATAAAAGTCCTGTAACCAAAAATGGTATGGGTGTGACTTCATCGCCCGTGGCACGAAGCGGCACGGGCGATGAAGCCGCCCCCATACCATTTTCGCTTGCCCCTCCAACATGTTCTCTTGCCCACCCAAATGAGACATGTTACATCCGCCCCTGGTCATCACTTTGGCCAGTTGCAATAGTCTTTGCTCATAATGTCAAGACACAGGCTCGTGTGCATGGCTCCACGCACAGGTTAAGGCACTGGAACGGAGCTTTTGGTAAAGTAAAGCAGCGTAAGGGTAAACAACATTGAAGGTGTTTGTTCTTCTTTTTGTGAGAGTGTGGTCTGAATGGGAGAGACTGGGTCTGGTCTACTTAGCACTGCGACACACGATAGGTCCAAATCCAAAGTGGAATGGCTGCAGGCTTCAACCTGCGCTAAAGAGGGTCACTGCCAAACAAAGGGGGTTCAGTCACTAGCTGAGAGGCTGCACGCACTAAAAAGAGCACAGGCCAAGGTGCTGATGCTGTGTGTGCGTGTGTGAGTGTGTGTGCATGTGTGGGTCTGAAAAGGAGAGAGAGAGAGAGAGAGAGAGAGAGAGAGAGAGAGAGAGAGAGAGAGAGAGAGAGAGAGAGAGAGAGAGATAGTGTTGCCAACTTGGCGCATTTGTCGCTATATTTTGCTTTTTTCCAGACCGCCCTACAGTATAGTGCCAAAATTAGTAAGAAACTCCTTGTGGGAAATCTAGTGCTTTTTTGCTGGTGAGTTGGGGCGAAATTGGTTGACAGGCGCCAGAGATAAAACCCTCGTTTTTCACTATTTTTCCTCCTATGATAATCCTCCCGTGAGAGTCCTCCTTCCTTCCTAGAAAGGACCATTAGTAACCAAATGGACCCTTATAGATCTGTAACTCTTGAGATCGTAAAATGAAACCAATTGGACGTTTCATGTTATGCTCTCAAGAGTTAAATTATATTTAAAATATGAATTGACTAATTCTCAAGAATCTACACATTTAGAAAATTGCTATTTGGACCACCATTTTGCCAGTTATCTCTCCTAAATCAGTCTGCGAGACCAAATTAAATAGTGGGCCCTGGTATGAAAAAGGTTGAAACCCCACTGCTCTAGTACACTAGATAGTTTATTTTGGAAGTGCCACTAGTGCATTTTGGATTTTGGCAGTTGGCAACACTGAGAGAGAGTGGTTTCGTGTGTGTGTGTGTGTGTGTGTGTGTGTGTGTGTGTGTGTGTGTGTGTGTGTGTGTGTGTGTGTGAGTGTGAGAGAGAGAGAGAGAGAGAGAGAGAGAGAGAGAGAGAGAGAGAGAGAGAGAGATAATGAAGTGATTCGTCAACACTGTTGTTTGGTTGTTCAGGTGCAATCATTAGCCGAAGGCAAGAAATGTGTCTGAGATTTGGTACTGATAACATTCCGACACGAGGATGCTGCTCCTATGCGTGTTTTCCAAACGGCCTCACACAATGTTCGAGACCATGTTTTCAATTAACCGGTATTAACTGGGGACATGAACGGACTGGAACAACTCGAAGAGTTAGAGTTGTTATACTTAAACTGTTCTGACAAGCTCATTGTGAGCTCGTCCATCAGCACCTTTTCAGCGAGAGCTTTCCAGAAAACACACTAGCATGCAGCCCTGAGGGACTCCGGTCAAGCAGGGTTTAAGAGGTCAAGCAGGGGTGTCATTTTAACTTCAAATTCTGTTCTTTTTAGGCATATATTATTTTTTTACGCACACTATACATACTATACAGTATGTATAGTGAATATCCATGCTAAATTAAAGTAACAGCTAGCTCGTGCACCAAAGCCAGCCCCCACTCGATCCTGATTGGAGGAAGGCTTTGACTCCCACCACCAAAAGTGAAACTAGGGTTTTTTTTTTCTATAGCACTGGTGTCAAACATACGGCCCGCGGGCGGATGCGGCCCGCGAAATAATCCGGCCCAGGCTTGTAGAGCAAAAATGTGTGAGTCTATCAAAAAAAAGTAAGTCTCTAGCACGTTCCTATCAAAAGTTATGGTCGTTTAAAGAAATGCTTCTGAGTTCTCTTCTCTGAGCACTAGTCCGGTAGCTTCACAGCTGAGAGTACTTAATTGATTGGAATGTTGACTCGCAGGGAGTGGAGGGGGGAGGGAAGGGGGGGGTGTACTGGTGCTGCAAAGAGAGAACTATACTACAGCAGTAACCTGACTCGGCCAGATGAGGCAGCAGAGAGAGGAGTCAGGTTACTTCACCAGTATAAGGGTCTATAACTGAGGGATCATTCAGATCACAGCTTGGCTATTTAAATATAAATACGGGTAATAATAATAATCCAAGAGTTTAAAAAATATACTGTATTTATTCATCATTTATTGTTATTCATCATTATTTTTTAATGTTCGATGATCCATCACTTCAATAAAAAGCAGGTCTGCATAATTCCATGGGTTGTGTAGCCATTTCCAAATTTCAGGCTAAGACACTATTTGAAATTTAATTTTTTGTATTTTTGAATGGTTTATTGGCGCACTGTAAATAAAAATAGCATCTCCCATAGCAAATGTCTTAATCTAGGCTACTTAAGTATAAAACCAATAATGAAAGCCATTAATAACTATTAATAGCTACTCTTAATAATAAACTTGATTGTGTGATATACTGTAGTGGAGAAATTACGGCTGTGTACGTAAACATGCGTGTGCATGCTTGCAGTCTGTGACTGGTCTGTGACTGGCACCGCGGCGCGACTGGCACCGCGGCGCGACTGGCACCGCGGCGCGACTGGCACCGCGGTGCTCCGGCCCCCATGAAGTCACATTAAGTCCAATGCGGCCCCCACCCCAAAATGAGTTTGACACCCCTGGTCTATAGTATGGAGCAGGTTTCATGAGATTAAATATTCATCATCTGAACTAGCCCAAATCTACACAACTAGAGATCTATATGTTTGCCTGTTATCCAGCCCGGAACTGTAGAAAAAAATAAGAAATCTTTGGGTTTGGGGTCTGTGGGTCTAAAATGTCATCACATGGTGGTCCGTGGCTCAAATTCTGAATAAATAGTGGGCCCTGGTATGAAAAAGGTTGAAAACCCCTGGTATGGAGGATTATCACAAAAAATAATAGAGATATTTGAATTAAGTGGAATCACTAAATAACTAGTGGATCCACGTGGCTTATAGTGAAAATTGAAATATCTCAAACACATGCCAGAATAAAAGTGGCTGAGGACACACAGATGTACGGTATAGTATACGGATGTACTTTAAAACAAACTTCAACAATCTGTTGTTGTTGCTAGGAAACCCATGTCGACATCTTGCAGCTATTTGCACCAATAATGGCTCGAGTGGAACGTTTGAGAAGCACTGCTTCACTCACAACACTTTGTACACAAAGCTGTGCATTCTGCTGAGAAAATGTTCAAAATGTTTCAAATGTTTCAAATATTTCGGGTTGCACCAAGCTTGCATTGTGACTTGTTGTTGAGCTAAACTAAACGGCTAAACAGATGTTGATCTGGTGTAGCTCATAATGACCAAAAGTGGTGCTTTTCAGGATCCAAATATATATCAAAAATATAAAATTAATGAATGAATGTTTTTTATATATATTTTTTTTCTTTATGAAGCTCAAGAGATTGTGACCATTTTAACATTTCAAACAATTAAAGACAAAATTTCACTTATGTAAGGTTAGAAGCAGCAAATCATACTGGAGAAAAGAAAAATATACAAGGAGGGGGAAAGTATCCAGATCTACAAGTATCAAAACACAGCTGGATTCGTGCTGTGTTTCAAGCTTGAGGGTTTTGATCTCCTTGGTTTTGTTACGATATTTTGAATTCCTTTCGATTTGACAGAAAAGACCTTATTCAGTATTCACCATAAGTTAATGTCAAGGTGCTAACAATTCTATTACACAACGTCAAACTCATTTGCCACAGTGCAACTGTACCCAAAGCTTCGCCTTTCTACCCCCAAAGTTTTTGTTTCTTAAAAACTCCATGCGTGACATGTTACTTTCTCTCCTTGCCAGTTCTAAGGCCTGGTTTACACTGGCAGCCAAATCCAGCCTGAATCACTTCACAACAAAAATCTGAACTCAGATCTGATTCACGCTGGATTTGGCTGCCAGTGTAAATCAATCAAGTGTCGCAGTTTGGTGAGGCTTGTTAGATATCACTCAACAGCCCATGCGCACCACTGGTTTTGAACGTGCACATAATGCAGGAGGCAGCAGGACGTTGCTTCACTGAAAACGAGTGCTTCCTCTGATGGCAACACGGCTGCTGTCAGAATACGGTCAATTCTCTCACAGGGCATTAATTGGCAACTTTTTTGGAGCGTTTCAAATGCTTCTCCTCCTGACTGTGATCCATGCCTTAGAGACCTCTTCCAGCTTTCACAAAATAAACTTTTTTTTTTTCCATGAGAGCAATACGAGACATCCCAGAGACGTCAATGTGTAGAAGCAATAACAGTTACTACAGTATATTCCGTAAGAAATAATGAATAATAATAATAATAATAAAATATGTTTCCATACAGTCAAGTCCGGTCTTTTTTATGGCAAACCTTTTCACTCCCTAAATCCAAAGCCAGCTCCTTAGTCAACCCTCCCCATGCAGTCCCCACCCATCCCTTCCCTTCCCTTCCCACACAGCAAGGACCTCTATAAGAAAGATCAGGGGGAATAATATGCCACTGCCCGCCAGCCAAACGTTGAGGGGCCAAATCACTAAATGTCCCTTTTTTCTGACACTTTTAGCTTTTCACTTGCCCCCCCCCCTCTCCCCTTCCACTCTGAAGAACATCATTCAACATCAGGCTCTTTCCCACGCTAAAAGGAGAGACTAAATAAAAGAGTGAGCCCTGTCAAGTTCTCCCACTTCATTTTTGTTCACGTTCTTGTAACTTTTTTCCTCCTGTCTCCAGCTCTCTCTCTCTCTACCTCTCTCTCCAAAATGTCATTCTTTTTGGCTTCTATACCCATTATTTGCGGACCTTTTGAACTGGCCTCGCCCCTCGCCTCGCCTCTCCTCTCCTCCTCTGCTCTCAGGGGCCTAATTATGAGGCAGTATTAAATACAAACATTTATATTACCGAGGCTCAGAGCCGCTCACTGGACAATAAAGGTTGCGATCCACTCCAGGGGTGGATGTAACATCTCCCAATTTGGGGGGGAAGGGGGGGGTACCCTATACCATTTATAGGCATTACCTCCCATGCCCATGCATAGATCCGCCCTGACCACTCTACACCCCCACTCTCTCTCTCCCTGTGTGTGTCTCTCTCTGTCTCTCTCTCTCTCTCTGTCAATGGCCAGTAGTGCTTTCTCGGGGCTCACAGGGGGGTGAGTAATTGTTTCTCATTAGTTCTTACAGTAGTGATAAAGGCGGGAGGGAGTGGGGGGTGGGGGGGCAGAGCAGAGTGGAGGAGGAGTCGGCGTGTGTGTGTGTGTGTGTGTGTGTGTGTGTGTGTGTGTGTGTGTGTGTGTGTGTGTGTGTGTGTGTGTGTGTGGCTGGGGGGGGTATGTAAGACACACAAGGCCCCACAATTAGCGAACCCAGGGCCACTGAATGGGAGCGCTAATAAGGCAACAATAGCCAGGGGCTCCCAACCCAGCAGGCCAAGAAGAAGGAAGTGTTACCATTGTCCAAATAACGGGCGAACTCACGCTCGCATGCGCAGTGCACACAATACACACACAGACATACACTGATGCACCTACAGCAGGGGTTTTCAACCTTTTTCATCCCAGGGACCACCATTTATTCAGGATTTGAGCCACGGAGGACCACCATTTGAGGATATTTTAGCCCCACAAACCTCAAACCTAACGACCTAACGATTTATTTTGCTTTTGCTCCACAATTCCAGGCTGGATTTGGGAAACAAAACAAGCAAAACATACATTCCCAAAATGGCTAATTCAAATGATGAATATTTTAACTCTTGAGAGTGTAAAAATGAAACCAAATTGACCCGCAATGGTCCATTTGGTTTCATTTTTGCACTCTCAAGAGTTACATCTGGTTAACCAACTTAGCTGGGGACCACCTGGAACCCTCTCAAGGACCACTGGTGGTCGCCGGACCACCTGTTGAAAAAAAGCGAGGCTCATTAGTTTGAATTTCAAAAAAATTACTTTTCCTCTGCGTTTTGGGTTTACATTTTGCTCATTTCGTGACCTCTGGCTGTTTGTCGACATGTTACTGTATGTATGTACGCACAAAACTGTCTTTTGAGCTTGTAGGTCTGATACTTTTGAAAATGGTGAAAATGTGGCACAAATCTTATTGAATTATTTTTCAGTTCAGAATGTTTTAAACCTCTCCACGGAAATTCAACAAATTCGAGCTTAGAATGAAAAAATATATATACCTGTATATATTTATAATATATACAAATGATATTCCACCCTGCCCGTTTAAAAAAAAAAAAAACAGACAAACGTGACAGCAAAGTGAAAAAGTTTTTTTTTTTTTGCAAAGACTCCCTTTTTTAAATGTATTTATTTATTTATTATCCTTTTCTTCTTTTGTCTTTTTTTATTATCATAATGCGAGCAGAAAGTGGGTCTCTGTTTCCTGTGGTTTATCTGCGTTTATAGCGTTCCCAGGAGGAGCGGTGTCTCCCTCCTCCTTATCTTTGTCTCACCGCCGCGTGAGTGCCGCAGTGGATTATGTAGTGGATTATGCTAATTCACTGCAATATATTCATAATAACAAAAAAGGTTGATGGTTGTGTGTGTGTGTGTGTGTGTGTGTGTGTGTGTGTGTGTGTGTGTGTGTGTGTGTGTGTGTGTGTGTGTGTGTGTGTGTGTGTGTGTGTGTGTGTGTGTGTGTGTGTAGCCCACGTGCCCGGAATTTATGAATATACTGGGGGGGTGGACTGAATTAAGTGAATGTGTTATCACTTAATGAATGTTAACTCGGTTAACAATATTAGCGCCGTTTATGTACTTTAGTTTTTTTTTTCCCACACAGAGTTGACTGTGACTGTAAGAAAATAAATAAATGGGAGTGATATCTAATTTGGTTTAAATTATAACTTTTGTCTGGGCTTTTGGTGTAGCTTATTCACTGGGTAAGGCTATAATTGTGTGCATTTTTTTTCAGTCCCATGCACTTCTATTCTGTTGTAACATGAGGACAGATTTGTCGTCTACAGGAGTGACTCAAGTCCTGGGGTTGAGCCAAAAGTGCACATTACAATGTACAACAATAATGGCATTGTCGCATTGAAAAATTCTGAAAAATTAAAATCATTTCAGTAGATTTTAACAGCACGCCGTAATTATGCGTTGTGAGCTTCTATAGGCTTCCTATTTTCATGTATGTTAGGCTACAATATTTGTACTTCAAACTCAGAGGCATTCCAAAAAGGTACAAATACTCAAGTGATACATCACTCAAATAATGTACTTAAAGGGAAATTCCACCCACTTTCAACATTTCCCTGAGATTCACTCAGAAAAAAGGGCTCTCAAAGAATAATCATTAACATGGTAAAACACAACTTGGTGATGTCATCAAGATGTATTTCACCAGATTAATGATTTGTTTTCAGATCTCCATTTCTAAAAAAAAGAGAATGGGGGGAACCTTTTTATCATGTCTACACAACATCTCTAAGGTTTATTAATGACATAGTAAAATGTTGAAAATTGGTGGAATTTCCCTTTAAGCACTTAAACCACCAGCATCTGTATGAGTAAAATACACTAATATAGAATCCTTAGGGACTCCGGTCACCCATATGGGGTTTCTATGGTAATAATACTCCAGTAAATCTACTTGATTACTGAGGGAAAACACTATCCACGGCTCGCTCAGGAAAAGACCTCGAGTTGTACATGTACAAACACCATGAGGTTGTACCAGTGACCTTGGATCTGGGCTCATCTTTTAGCCAGGGGCAATTTTGGTCTTTCTTTCCTGAAATATTCATAGTCAGGTTTTGGGGGGGAACTTTATATGGGAGCTTGTGGTGCCGCCAACCCATAGTATATTGACAGGGCTGTAGAACTATATGTATCCTCTAATAATTCATATTTCATCAGGTCATGTAGTCATTCTCAGGTAGAGAAGTCGGTGGTTCAATGATACAGTACATAATACTATATTTTTATAGCCCTATTTTTCCAGTAGCCAGCATGCCAGTCTGTTATTAACACAGAGACTGCTCCCCTTACTTATATGACGGTGTATAGAGTCACTATAAGCCATTATATAAGCTTTATACCCAACCCCCTAAAATAAATAAATAAATAATCTGGTCTCTTCCCACAATATATAAGAAGCAGTGTTGGGACATGTGCACTACGTAACTCAATATATTACATAATATATTACCAAAATGCTGTAACTTGTAATATAAATATATTACTTAACAAAAACAGTCTAATATATTATACTTTCCTTTCTGCATTACTGCATTACTTTCAATATTACTTTCTGTCAATCTGTCTCGTTGAAAATGTTCTTGTGAAATTGTCTTGACAACTGCAGAAGTTAAATAATTAATTATTTTCTATAATTTGTCATCAAATTATTTATTCAGGAGGACGTTTTTTTTTTAAGTTGATCTCATATGGATTTCCCAGATAGCCAAGTGCGCTTTCTTTATTGTAGCTATGCCACTGGCCTAGTGCCTACACAATATTTGATTAATAGTGACACTAAATATTTAATTATATATTTTGTACAACATTTTTCTTTTAAGTAATGTGTAATAGTAATACTAATATATTACACTTGCTCAGACAGTAATATTGTAATACAATATATTGCTTTAAAATGAAGGTAATAAGTAATAAGTAATACATTAACAAGGTATAGTAATATTCCCAACACTGAATAAAAGTCATATTATATAGTCATATATTAAGTCATATTATATATCAAATATATATCATATTTGATTTAAGTTATTCATATTAAATGTATGTACACTTTACCTTGTCTCAGACAAAAACATACACAGTCTTTACTTGAGAGTGAGATTTTGTAAATGAGATCCAGCCAATAGTGTAACTCAGTGAGTTGCAGACATATGCAACAGGTTTGTTGAACAATCATCATTCACCGTCTATAATCTGGTTGTAGACGGTGTGCCACAGTTGACTCGCACAATTCCTGGAGCAACGGAAGTTCTATCACGAGCAAAATATAAAGCGGAAGTGGAGCCTCCTTCCCACTTCCGCTTGGTCTGTATGTATCCTAATACAAATCAAAATAATCCACTGTAACTAGTGATTGAGAGCTTGCTGTGTAGCATAAATGAAAACAACAAAATCCGCTCTAAAGATATTTGGAAAAAAATATTTCCGTCAACGGAAATTTGCTGCTTCCTTGCACAGATCTCGGGAGTTTCAGACTGTACAAGTATAGCATTCCGAGATTATGAACAGGGGCGGATGTAACATTTCCCAATTGGGGGGGGTGGGTGGCCAGACGACACCAAGTTGTTGCACCCACACCATTTTCGGTTCCAGGACTTATTTTAGGCAAGTAGGCATCAATAATAACATCAGTTGTTGTTGAAGTCGCAACAGACACGCAGCATGCATAAAGCTAAAGGTCTGACTCAGTTTTCTGTTTTCAATGATGAAATGCTGTTGGTTTAGTGGTGCCACAATTGTAGTTAGTTAGTAGCACGTAGTAGTGTTTCAAATCATTTTAAATATAAGCACTTTAATTAGAAATATCTTTGAAATTTGGATTGTTTTGCATGCTGTCATGTTTGGTGGGGCAGTCAGGCCATTTATAGGGGGGCAATGCCCCCCATGCCCATGCCTAGATCCGCCCCTGATTATGAAATTGTTTGTCTGCCAGCTACATGAGAACCATCCTATGGCCTGCCTTATTACGTACATCCATCCTTCCCTGTACTGTACTGTTTGTCCAAATAACACGATGACCTCACGTTGGATCGTGTTACATTACTTTTTTTTACCTGCGGGGATTTTGAGCTGAATGGGCAGCAACCAGCAGAACCGGTATGACAAAGCCACCTGGAATCTGCTGCGTATTGGGACAGAATGTAATGACTTCCATTCAATCACCATAACATGGGCAGCAAAGCAGGGGCGGATGTAACATTTCCTATTTGGGGCGGCAGGAGAAAATGATATGGGGGCGGCTCCCCATACCATTTGCAGTTACAGGACTTTTATTAATAATCAACATCAGTTGTTGAAGTTGCAACAGACATGCAACATGCATAAAGCTAACGGTCTGACGGTCTGTTGGTGCCACAAATCTGACGGTCTGTTGGTGCCACAAATGTAGTTAGTTAGTAGCAGTAGTAGTGTTTCAAATCATTTTAAATATAAGCACTTTAATTTGAAATATTGTGGGTTGTTTTGCATGCCATCGTGTTTGGTAGGGCAGACTGGGCATTTAGGGGGGCATTGGCCCCCCATGCCCATGCCTAGATCCGCCCCTGCAGCAAAGGCGTGTGTGTGTGTGTGTGTGTGTGTGTGTGTGTGTGTGTGTGTGTGTGTGTGTGTGTGTGTGTGTGTGTGTGTGTGTGTGTGTGTGTGTGTGTGTGTGTGTGTGTGTGTGTGTGTGTGTGCTACAGCCAGGAGATGGACCTGGCAGGTAATTAGCGCCATTGGCTATTTTAAAACGCCCTTAATGACAACTCCACCCCCCCCCCCCCCCCCCCCCCCCCCCCCCCCCTCACACACACTTTTTTTTAGACCTATAATTGTAGGTGATAATTATTGCCCGGGGCCTAATTTACACAAATAATTAACAGATGTGTGCTGACAAATAGGGCCAGCTTGATCCTGTTGCTAAATCCCTAGGACCATTGTATTGTTAATTGGAGAGCCTTAATGCAGGCAGATACACAGTGACATGCCTTTCCTTCCAGTCTGAATACCCCCCCCCCCCCCCCCCCCCCCAGCCTCCTCCTCAACAAACAAACCCCCTAAACTTCGCCATGGCTTGTGTTCACCGGCGGCCACGCCTGAATTGGAAAGTTTGTTTTGTGTGAAAAAGGGACTCTGGTTAAGGGAAACTAGCAATCAGCCAGTTTGTTTACTAGGACAAAGCTAATTAGCCCGGACTTGATAATGTGAATGGAGTCAGGGGGAGGAGGAGGAGGAGGAGGAGGAGGGGGACCTTGACTCGACACTAAAGATGGTGTTTAAATCATTTAACATTAATAGACACTGTTAAAGGAATTGTTTTACGGCCGCTGCTGCTGCTGCTGCTCCTTCTCAGCCCAAACTAATGATGTTTGTCATCGCCATTCAACAAGATGTGGGAATGTTTGAAATGTCCTATATACCCACCAGCCTGAGATACTTTAGGACAGGGGTTTTCAACCTTTTTGATACCAGTCCCACTATTTATTCAGAATTTGAGCCACGGACCACCATTTGATGACATTTTGGCCCCACAGACCCCAAGAACTAAAGATCTATTTTGCTTTTGTCCACAATTCCAGGCTGGATTTGGGAAACAAAACAGTCAAACATACAGATAAAAAATGACCATTAATCTTCTACATTCTCTAGTTGTGTAGACTTGGGCTAATTCACATGATGAATATTTTAACTCTTGAGAGTGTAAACATGAAACCAAATGGACCCGCAAGGGTCCATTTTTTACGTTCTCAAGAGTTACATCTGGTTAGCCAACTTAGCTGGGGACTATCTAGAACCATCTCAAGGACTTATCATCAGCTTATTATTGAAACAAACAAACAAAAAAGATATGATTGCCATTTGAAATGAAGTGATTTGTTTACATTGAACTATGATTCTGATAAAGTGGAAATTCCAGGAAAACTATAGTGAAACTGGAGAAAATGAAGATGCTTGGAATCTGTCCAAACATCTTCATTTTTGGGTGATAAATGGAATCTGTCCATTTATCACCTGTCCATTTATCACCCAAACACCAATGTAGCCAATACTAGCCACTATTGTAAAGAAAGTTTAACGCTTAAGTGTGCATCACACTTCTTCAGTTCCTATATGTTGCAGCCGGACATGGAAAAAATAATCTTTATATGCAAACTCTTGAATGTGGTACCTTTCATACAAGCCACTTTGCAAAAAAATACTATGGATCTTACATAAGTTTTGTATATCATATATAATTCTTATGAATTCAAAAATTATGTCTCACTTTACAAAAACTACTATGGATCTTATATTAACTTTATTTTCTTATATGAGGATTGTATGAAATAGGTCGCATATAACGTTTTTTCGATATGGGGTTGTGCTTGAATTCTACTAAATCTCAAGTTCTATTAATAACTATTTCATTCATGCATTCATCCATTCAGCCTTATGTATTTCTCTCTGGCCTTGCTATGAACTACATTTGAAGCAAATAATGACTGTGTAGAAATGTGATTTCTTCTTTTTTCTGACAATAAATATTATCGCAACAATTCTGCATGCCATCACATGGCACAGCAAAATGTTATGAAGAAGAGAAGAAGAAGAACTAGAAACTGCCATGAATGTGTCACTATGTGTCAGACAAATCACCGCACAGATTCCCAAGTCATGATAAAGGCATGAATCATGGCCTGGTGGTGGTGACATCTATTTGTGGACTTTTTCCCACCCTGCAACACAATGGGGGCTTAGCAGAGAAGCACCATGTTCACCAGGGGCATTGTCTCCGGCCGGGGGGGCTGGGAACCCCACCTTGCCGTCCCAAAACCATCCGTCAAACAATACAACCCCCTGCTAACGCGACCCCACCCCCGTCCCACCCCAACCTATTTACCAACTACGATGGCTCCCCCAACACACGCACGCTTGCGCGCGCGCGCGCGCGCGCGCACACACACACACACACACACACACACACACACACACACACACACACACACACACACACACACACAACACACACACACACACACACACACACACACACACACACACACACACACACACACACACACACACACCACTGTTGCCGTGTCTGATTATTGTCACAGACTTTGGACTTGTTTTTCTGTACCCTATTTTCCGGACTATAAGGCGCACTTAAAAGCCTTTAATTTTCTCAAAAAACAACAGTGAGCCTTATAATCCAGTGCGCCTTATACAGTATATGGATCATTTGACTGTAGTAGCTTCTATCGTATGTTGACTGCAATAGCTTATATGCTATGCGCCTTATAATCCAGTGCGCCTTATATATGAAAACATTCTAAAATAGGCCATTCATTGAAGGTGTGCCTTATAATCCGGTGTGCCTTATAGTGCGGAAAATACGGTACTCACATGGGAGACTGATTTAGGGGGTCTTTGACATGAAAGTTCCTGCAGTGCTCAAAAACGGACCGATGGCGTGAATGTGCCTTGCACGGTTTCCGCCACCATTGGTTGTATGCAAAGCGTCTTGGATGAAAGGCACTATGCCAAATGCACCATTTACCATTTATAAGTAATCTTAGTTGGTGATCTAGAATTCTTAGAAGCGCACTACACTCGAACAATTCAGTCGTTGCACAACCCCCCCACCCTCTCTAAAAAGAACAGCAATTTGCTCACTATTATGACCTTTGACACCAGCTGCGCCGGGTGGACTCAATTTCATGTTGAGTGCGCGCTCTCATCACGAAATTAGTATTCAAAGCATAGAGAACAGAAAGGCAAAGAGAAGAGAGAGAGAGAGAGAGAGAGAGAGAGAGAGAGAGAGAGAGAGAGAGAGAGAGAGAGAGAGAGAGAGAGAGAGAGAGAGAGGAGAGAGAGAGAGAGAGAGAGAGAGAACACACAGACAGAGTGCACAGTAAAAATCCTGACTGTTAATTTAACTTTGATTTGTGTCCGTGAGTGCAAACGGCTCCATTTGGTTCCATTCGTCCTACATCAGGGGTTTTCACCAGGTGGTCCAGGTGGTCCTCAGGCTAAATGATGGAAAGTTGGTAACGTAAAAATTTGGTTTCATTTTACACTCTCAAGAATTAGCCCAAGTCTACACAACTATAGAATGTAGAATTTTGATCTATGTTTGACTGATTTTGTTTCCCAAATCCAGCCTGGTATTGTGGACAAAAGCAAAAGAAATCTTTAGTTTTGGGTCTGTGGGGGAAAAAATAAAATGTCAAGTGGTGGTCCGTGACTCAAATTATGAATAAATAGTGGGCCCTGGCATATGAAAAATCTTGAAAACCACATCCTACGTGAAACACACACTATTTCAACTGTGCAAGCAGGTTACAGCAACATGGCCTGGTCGTTTCCTATGAGGCCTAGTCTGGAGGCTTTTCTGGCCCTCCTCCCACCCTATCAGACTCGGACCGGAATTTGTAGCCTGATGCCTTGGTTCAGCCAGCTGTCCAGATGTACAATTTCCCAATTGGGGGGCAGGAGAAAATGGTATGGGTGCGGCTCCATGCCCATCCATGCCTCCATCCATGCCCTCCATGCCTCCATGCCCCCCCATGCGCTCCATGCCTAGATCCGCCCCTGGGTTCAGCCACAAGCTGCAGGAGCAGCAGGATGGAGTATGGCCTCCAGCCATGCTGGCTGCAGGCCAGGCAGAAGTCAATAAGCCCCAGGCTAGAATACCAAAGCCAAGACAAGCTATAGTAGTAGTCTGTGTTGGTCAATATTACTTAGGAAAGTAACTTCTTTACTTTACTCGTTACCCCTTAGACAAAGTAATATCATTACTTTTACTTATTGCTGGAATCGAAGAGTAATATATTACATATTACGTTATTACTTTCCCAAGTTCTCAACACCGCCTTTGAACAAATAGATGTACAACATAATCTGTTTAGCGAGCTCTTTTTAGAACTGAATCCGAATTATTGGAATAATAATAGTATCCAATCCCACAAACTGCACTTGAAAACAAAGCCAACAAAATCTGTCTCTTTGAAAACAATTGTGAAAGCTTAAAAAAGCATTTGCATTTAAAAACAAAATAAACAAAATAAAGCAGCAAGCTATTTGCTTACAATCTACTGCACCTCTGTTGTTACAGTACCTGTCGATAGCTTGTAAATCTGTTCTATTTTTGCATGCAACAAGAAGCTCATTTTTAAAAAGTAACTTGGCGTTACTTGCAAAGTAATGCGTTACTTATTACCCATTTTTGCAGAGTAATCTCGTTACTTTACTTTTTGGAGCAAAAGTAATAATATTACAGTAATATGTCATCTAAAATTAGTTACTGTCCAACACTGGTAGTAGTAGTAGCATAGGCTGGTGGTTCTCAAACCACGGCCCAGGGACCTCCAAAGAGTCCTTTGGTGGGAGTTCCAGGAGGTCCCCAATTAGACAATATACGAAGCAGGGGCGTTTTGCCATTAAGCAGACTAGGCAGCTGCCTAGGGCACCATGACCCTTACCAAATGGACCCGTAAGGGTCCATTTGGTAAGGGGGGCTCCAGGGAAAATCTTGCCTATGGCTCCAAATTGCTTAGAAACGCCACTGATACGAAGCATCGTAATCCGTTTGACCACAATCAATATGTATATTTAGGCCTAAGATTGATAATGACCACTCTGATATTCAAAGCAGTATGCTTTACATGACCTCAGACCAATTTCAAAGTTGTAGGCTATATATGGTTTTACATTTACGACGAAATATTGTGCCCACTGCTCATGGACTGGCCCAGCCCAGCTAATTCCCGCGACGCGATGTGAGCTTGTAGATCTGCGATCTAAGTAGTAGGGCATTAATTAACAATAAAAAGTTGACATTTGTTGACGTGGTTAATATCTACCTGGAAATAACATCTCGACAAGCTACTAACAGTGTGTCATGAAGCGTATGTGAGCTACATTTGGCGAAGAGGTTTGACGTGTTTCGGGGGAAAAGGGAGAAGGAACCTGCAGGTACAGACAGAGTAGTGGATCCTGGCACAGGGGCGGATCTAGGCATGGGCAAGGGGGGGCAATGCCCCCCTAAATGCCCAGTCTGCCCCACCAAACATGATGGCATGCAAAACAGCCCAACATATTTCAAATTAAAGTGCTTATATTTAAAATTATTTGAAACAGTACTACTGCTACTAACTAACTACAGTTGTGTCACCACTAAACCAACAACATTTCATCATTGAAAACATAAAACTCTCTGAGTCAGACCTTTAGCTTTATGCATGCTGCGTGTCTGTTGCAACTTCAACAACAACTGATGTTATTATTGATGCTTTACTTGCCTAATAAAAGTCTTGTAACCAAAAATGGTACTTCGCGATGAAGTCGCCCCTTAACATTTTCTCCTGCCCCCCCAATTGGGAAATGTTACATCCGCCACCGTCCTGGCAGCAGAGCAGGAATAGCCTTTCTGACAGTGGCCTAATATGTTGAGTGTCTGTGCAAGGTGGTTGTTTGTTTGCCATACTGTATACTGTATTTCTGACAGACAAGTGTCACATCTGCTTTTGGCATCCGTGTCTGTTGACTGTGAGCAGCACCAACACACTAGACAGCACCAGGAAGAGGGGCCAGAAACATCATCCATCTCCACAATGGGAATTTGTCCAGATAGCTCTGGCCTGTCCTCGCAAAGATCTGGACTTTCTGTTTTTTTTTGTTTTTTTTCTCGATGCGTGTACAATACAGGAGCAAGTACTGTATTTGACTTGACGTAGTGTCCTAGTGGTGATCATTTATGATCTAACTTGTCTATTCGACCTTTGCTCTCTCATTCCAACTAGTGTTGTTGTCAAGACCACCTAAAGCGGCACAGGGACAAGACCAATACCTGGTGGCTTGTGACCAAAACCAGACCGAGACTACCACGAATCTGTGGCGGTCGAGACAGAGACCGAGACCAACACCTACAGGTGTCAAGATCCAGGCGTCCTAGAGGGTCCGAGACCGAGATCAAGACCAAGACCACCGCGAGGCGAGAACAAATCAAGACCATATTTTTACTTCTCATGATAAAAAAGAAACCTATGCTACAGGTTTTAACTCACAGTGAAAACACTTGTGTTGGTGCTTGTGGTCTCGTCGCTGGATGACTGTACTTTATTTGTTTGCATGAAACTGATGAAAGAAATCATAGGAGAATAAGACATGAAAAGCATAGGTCTCCCAGTGCGTATACTGTACATAATGTGAGTACAATAGAACAGAATAGGATTGGTTTGCTGCACACATACACCTTTGTAATATTAAAGCCAACTACAGTAGGCCTATTATTTATCACAAAGTTTGAATAGTTCTTGCCCCTGCCTTAATTGTCTAAAGTTGGAACGATAGATATGCACATCGTCCTCAACATGTCCTTTGCATTGTCTCGTCTCGAGTGGTTGAGTGGTGGTGGAAGAGACCCGAGACATTTGCTCCGAGACGGCAACGAGAACAAGACAAATTGAGGGCGAGACCAAGACAAGACCACAAGACAAATTAAATACGAGAACAGCGAGAACAAGAGAACAACGAGACAAGACCAAGACAAATTGAGGGCAAGACAAAAACGAGAGCCAGACAACGAAAATCTGCCTCAAGACCTGTCTCGAGACGAGTCGAGTCTCGAAAACTACAACACTAATTCCAACTCTGACCACGGCCCACAGTAAAATACCCTGATATTTTACCTTCTATTGACTTAAGCAATCGGTGCACAGTGGTGCGCGGTTCGTGGTCGTCGTCCCTCGGGGCACTCCGATTGGCCAGTTAGGTGATGACGTAATGGTGATGTAAGTCATGGCCTACTAGTGCGCAATGCGCAAGTAGTGTATGCACCCTACAGAATGCTGATCTAGCACTCGCTGATATAACACTTTGTTGTTGTCTCCACCGTAAGGTGGTGACTATGCTGTCCGTTACGTCTGTCCGTCCGCTGTTACGTCACCCGCAGGGGTAAAACATAGTCGCCACCATACAGTCACCAGTGACCGGTGACTGTTAAGTCACCCTCACATGTTTATTGTTTGTCTTTGTTTTTTTTTCGCACTGTGGATGAATGGGAAACAATATTTCATCCATGACAAATAAAAAACCTTGAACCTTTCAATGCCCGACCAACCAACACACCGACAGGAAATACAGTATTACATAATTAAAGGGGGGGGGGGGGGGTGCCGTGATTTTTGTATTTTTGTATTTTTTTTTTTCAATTTTGTACATGTTTAAGAGGTGACAGTATGTAAATAGACCCCTTTGTTTGTTTTTTATGTGCAATGATGTCTTCCCTTTGTATTTAGGGTTTCTTCCTGGGGGCTGAACCTTTCCAGCCAAATGTGCCAATGAAAAAAACATCAATATAGTGACATCACCTGTTCAGCCCCTCCCCTAACTCCTCCTAAAAATGAGTTTAACAAACACTGTACACTTTTTGTGAAAAAATCTTACTTTTCATACAACATCAATATCTGGTGATCATGTTTTAGGGAAGAAAAAAATCATGGCACTCCATATTTAACCGCGACCTTCACAAGTCACAAGCACAATACATCGCCCTTTCCTATTACTACATGCAACGCGGCGCTGCAGAGATGGACTGACGGCTCTCTCTTACATGTTCATTATGTCAGGGGCAGGCGAGGTTAGCCTCTGGGAAAACACTCAAGCGTCGTTCCCCCCCCTCCGTTCCCGAAGAATTGCGCAGCGTTGGGTTACTGGACACCGTGAACTCCCTCGGAAGCCTATTTTGTCAATTGGAAAAGTTGTTCATTTACAGCAGCAGGAGAAATGTCTTGCCTGCCCCCCCCCCTCCCTCCCCCGACATCTGTTTTAAAAAGTATAACGCTCGCTCCTCCTCCTCCTCCTTTCTCCTTGACCATGTTGCTGCATGGGGGCTCCTCCCGTGAGCGGTTTATCACTGGAAAATTCATAAATTAGTAGCTGCACGCCAGAGATCCACTTCCACTACTATACCCCTCCATGTTGGGGCAAGAGAGAGAGAGAGAGAGAGAGAGAGAGAGAGTGTGTGAGTGTGTGAGTGTGTGAGTGTGTGAGTGAGTGAGTGAGTGAGTGAGTGAGTGAGTGAGTGAGTGAGTGAGAGAGAGAGAGAGAGAGAGAGAGAGAGAGAGAGAGAGAGAGGCAGAGAGTGAGAGGGAGAGGCAGAGAGAGGGAGAGAGAGAGAGAGCTATCCCCAGCTGTAGCATTATGACCGGTGTGTCAAAACCTGAGCCGCACAATTCTGGGAAACGCATTTAGCGGCACTAACTCCCAGAGTAGCAAAAAAAGACAGAAAGAGAGAGAGAGAGGGGCACATTTCAGACTATTAACGGTACATCTCCATGAGCCACCCCCTCCTGCAGCACACACAAACACACACACACACACACACACACACACACACACACACACACACACACACACACACACACACACACACACACACACACACACACACACACACACACACACACACACCCTTCTGTAATTGCATTAAGCTCCCCAGAATTCTCTGGGAATACATCAGGTCTGATGGAAGGGGGGAATGTGGAATGCACTGGGCCTGCTGTTTGTCTGGACCCGAAAACCCGGGCATACTGTTCTATACGGCTGAATACCGTGTTTGTTTTCAGCCTTCTTGAGTGTGTGTGTGTGGGTGTGGGTGTGGGTGCGTGTGTGGGTGCGTGTGTACGCAAGGTACAATGTGTGAGCTTTTCTCTCTCTATTTTGCGTAGTAGAGGATTCACAGGGACGGGTGAGGAGGCTGTAGCTATAGGCGGATCTGGGCATGGGGGGGCAATGCCCCCCAAAATGCCATGACTGCCCCACCAAACATGATGGCATGCAAACAAACCCAAATTTCAAATATATTTCAAATTAAAGTGCTTATAATTAAAATGATTTGAAACACTACTACTGCTACTAACTAACTACAGCTGTGGCACCACTAAACCAACAGCATTTCATCATTGAAAACAGAAAACTCTCTGAGTCAGACCTTTGCTTTATGCATGCTGTGTGTCTGTTGCAACTTCAACAACAACTGATGTTATTATTGATGCTTATACTTGCCTAATGAAAGTCCTGTAACTGAAAATGGTATGGGTGTGGCTACATTGATGAATTCGCCCCCATACCATTTTCGCCTGCCCCCCCAATTGGGAAATGTTACATTTGTCCCTTTGTCTCTGTGTGTGTGTGTGTGTGTGTGTGTGTGTGTGTGTGTGTGTGTGTGTGTGTGTGTGTGTGTGTGTGTGTGTGTGTGTGTGTGTGTGTGTGTGTGTGTGTGTGTGTGGATACAGATGTTTATCCCATCAGCCCAAACATAGAGGTTTTTCGCAGAAAAGGGAGAGGGAGAGAGCAGAGGACTCACATGCGATGTGCAGAGCTGCGCGGCTTCTTCAAATCTTCTCATGTCAAGGACCCCCAAATTGATCTGTATATTTATGAAGTGCTTGCAGGCCCACAGACCCCCATCTGATAAGGTTTAGTGCCAGGGACCTCCAGAAGAGAAGATTTATCTAAAGGAAACAACAACAAGAGAAAAAGAAAATCCCAGTTATTCGATTCAATTCAAAGGAGCTTTATCGGCATGGGAAAACATGTGTTTATATTGCCAAAACAAAGTGTCAAATTACAATAAAACAGCTAAACATTGGGAAAGTAATAAGTACTATATACAGTGGCTGCCTGTGCAGCATTTTGTAGAAAGAGCACATATGTCACATTGCATCGTGGTATACAGTTTTGAAACGTCACTTTGATACAAATCTCTTCATGTCGTCCTCAGGTGAGCCCTCTGTGGGCGTCTCCAGACATTTAGGTCCTCCATACATCTGGCCAGATCATTGGTGCTCTCTGCACCAGCATCTTTATTTATTACATCCACATAAAGTAGGTAGGTGTGGGACGCCCCCTTGTTCGATGCCTGTGTGTGTTGGTTCCCGCAAATGTTTTGGTTGGTTGTCTGTGGCAGGGGCCAGCTAGTCTCATCCTCCTGGTGCCATGTCATTATTCCGACCTCCCATTGTTGCGACCTCCCGTTGTTCCTAAACTACGAGACGCAAAACCCCACCCTTCTCCAACCGTAACCCCGAGCCTAAACCCCCAACGGTTGAGGGTCGGCTCTTAGGGTTACGGTTGGAGAAGGGTAGGTCTTCGCTACAAACATGCCTAAACCCTTCTCTAACCCTCATCCTCACCATAACCGCAAACCTGTCGCAACTGATTTCCAGCGCATGTTTGGACTAATAGGAGTTCTGATCTATGGGACTTCGGTACTTAGATCAGTCCTCCTTACTGCTGTGTCTTCTGATACACTTGGTAATGCCCCGTACAGACCGTTATTGGTGACATTCAGTACAACACGTAGTATTCAGTGGTACCACCCATCCAAGGATTTCTGTAGGGCTTGTGTCAGTGTCAATACTATCTGAAGGGGAAATAACATGAAATTCAACTTTCTTTTAATTTTTGTGTGTGTTTTTGGTGCTCCCATGTGTGTGTATTTTAGATCCCCACAAATAAGCAAGTTTGAATCTGGCTTTCATATCATACAGGAGCTTTAATGGCAAATTGCTCTCAGAAACCGTTTGTTTGATTTTGGCCTCATAATGATGTCATCAATGCGTCCTGCTTTGTATAATTCTTCCTTCCTTCCTTCCTTCCTTCCTTCCTTCCTTCCTTCCTTCCTTCCTTCCTTCCTTCCTTCCTTCCTTCCTTCCTTCCTTCCTTCCTTCCTTCCTTCCCTCCCTCCTTCCCAAATTTTTCAGAATGTATGTTATTGGCACTTTAAATAGTATGAGAAATAGTATGAGAAAAATATGAGATTTGAATGTCGCAGCTCTGTTTACAAGCCTGTACTGTAGGTCTGCTTGGTACAGATAGTCCTTGTTCATCATGGTCTATACTTGCGCGTTGTCCGGCTATAATTTAATATCCAGACATTATAAATGAATACATTTGATCACAACTACGTCATGCTACGTTATTCCCTTCTCCTTTTCGGGACCCAAAATTATGGAATGCACTTCCCATTGCAGTCAGCACTGAAGTTTCTGAAACACTCCTCTTCAGCCTCCATCTCAGCCCATAGCACTTGCAGTAGTTCTTTCCCTATAGGTTTGACCTCCAATGAGCAAAGCATTTTATGTAGACAGTATAGCAATTTATATCCATACTAATTGCTTTTTTATGTACAGAACAGAACCAGAACAGTGGCCTTGTGGTTAGAGTGTCCGCCCTGGAACTGGAGGCCGGGGTTCGATTCCGGTCGGGTCATACCAAAGACTGTAAAAATGGGACCCAATGCCTCCCTGCTTGGCACTCAGCATCAAAGGGATGGATTGGGGGTCAAAATCAGCTAATGATTCCCGAGCGCGGCAAGCCGCAGCTCACCGCTCCTTGGAGCTCACCACTCCAAGTGATGGGTTAAAAGCGGAGGTCCAATTTCGCTGCGGTAACGTAGTGACAAATCATGCGACTTTGACTTTGACTTTTTTTACAGTTATTTCCCTATATATACAAGTTTAATTAGCCTATATAGATTGTTACGTTCTTAACTTATGCATGATTCACATTTTGTATGTGTGTACTGGCATGTGTTTGTTTATGCTTAATGCCTACATTGCAGTGAGCTGTGAGCTTGCAAACGGGATATTTTCACTATTTTAGAACATAATCAGTGTCCATAATTACCGGTAGGTTGTTTTTTTCCCCCATTCCCTGAAAAATAACATTTTTTTGTGAAAATGTTCTCAAGAGATTCACTCAAGCAGGCCATGCGTGCACACCACGCACATGTGTGTGTGTGTGTGTGTGTGTGTGTGTGTGTGTGTGTGTGTGTGTGTGTGCGCGCGCGCGCGCATGTGTCTTGTCTGCAGGGCAATGGCTGAGACTTAATCCATATTTGCGCAGAGAACATTTCTCACGTGTCGGTCCTGTTCCTGTATAATTACACTAAGTGTTTTTTGGAGGCAGAGGAAGAGCAGAAGATTTGGGTGGTCTCTCCTCCACTTCCTCCAACTCCCTGCAGCACCGACGTCCTCCAGAAAGACTCTCTGAGATTCACTATCATTAGCATTCCAACACGCCAAAATACCAGCGTGTGTGTGTGTGTGTGTGTGTGTGTGTGTGTGTGTGTGTGTGTGTGTGTGTGTGTGTCTATGTACGTGTGCAGGTGTATGTGTGTGTGTGTGTGTGTGTGTGTGTGTGTGTGTGTGTGTGTGTGTGTGTGTGTGTGTGTGTGTGTGTGTGTGTGTGTGTGTGTGTGTGTGTGTGTGTGTGTGTGGGGCTAGGAAGTTGGAACATCCCAAATGTCTTATAATAATCTCAAGGCATCACTATATATATCTCTTCTTGTAAAGTCTGGACTGTCTGGAGGTAGAGGAAAACAAAATATTATTGCTGTCAGGGAGAAACCTCTCTCCGTATTTTTTCCTCAATTAACACAGTGGTTTTCGACCTTTTTAATCCCAGGGCCCACCATTTATTCAGCATTTGATCCACAGACCATCAATTGAGGATATTATTAGCCCCACAGACCTTTTGCTTCTGTCCATGACCATTAATCTTCTAGTTGTGTAGATTTGGACTAATTCCCATGATGGATATTTTAACTCTTGAGAGTGTAAAAGAATTCTGTTCTCAAGAGTTACATTTGGTTAAATAACTTAGCTGGGGACCACCTGAAACCCTCTCAAGGACCACTGGTGGTCCCCGGACTACCTGTTGAAAACTCCTGCTCTAATTGACCATGCTGCACAAATGGGGTGGGCAATTATTTTTTCCAAATGAGATACATAAAATATTGTGGAGGGCCAAGACTAAAGGCTCAACTAAAGTCTGTGTAGTATTAATTTAATTTCACGATAAAAGTAAGCGTGAGACCAACCATTTTGGCACCAGGGCCCTCTATTTATTCAGTATTTGAGCCACGGACCACCATTTTTGCCCCACAGACCCAAAACTAAAGATTTCTTTTGTCCACAATTCCAGGTTGGATTTCACAAACAAAACAGGCAAACATACTGTAGATCAGAAATGACCATTCTTTTACATTATCTGGCTAATTTAGATGAATATTTTAACTCTTGAGAGTGTAAACATGAAACCAAATGGACCCGCAAGGGTCCATTTGGTTTCATTTTTACGCTCTCAAAGAGTTACATCCGGTTAACCAACTTTCCATAATGCCCAGGTATGATATATAATATCTATGTAGAGCAGGGGCGGATCCACGGCTGGGCGTGGCTGGGCGGGCGCCCAGTCATTTATGAAGTCTGCCCAGGTACGAAAAGAACGAATACAATATTAATTATAATATTGTTTATGGCCAGAAGTCTTGGTATATATAGATTTTCGCCAACTTTGTTCACTTCATTGGGCCAGTCCAATGGCGGCTCCTCTATGTTGTAAACAATGTATTTTCAACTCCAGTTGTCCCTATTCAGGCTGCATGAATAGCAGTTCGAGTGTTCAGTTTCTGACCCCTCAATGGCGCAACTAGATGGCTCTGCCCCCACTGGCCAATCACACCGTGTCTTGTGGACACATGGGTGCACTGGCCAGTGTTGCCAACCTGACTCATTTGTCACTATATTTAACTTTTTCCCACACCCCAACCAGATCCCAACCAACCAGGCCCCAGCCTATTGGATGCGTAAGGGTTCATTTGGTTTCACTGTAGTGTGTTAATTTTATTCTAATGCATTCTAGTGCGTTTTTGAAGTGACACTAATGCATTTTGGATTTTGGCAGTTGGCAACACTGGCACTGGCCAGTGGCCAAACAAACACAGCTGTCTCCTTCCTTGATCATCCATGCTAGTCGTAGTAGCACACACTGACACAGTATTCTGCTAACTTACAGCTAAACTCTCGTCTAAATGTCCAAGAAGCAAGCACCATTGCACCATTGAGGAATTATTTTGGTGTTCCATCGCCGCAATCTCCAAAGAGACTGCATAGAAAAGACGGATTTGCTGTAAAGTGGCTGATGCACGATGTTGCTTAGTCCTGTTGCCGTTGCGTTTTTTTGCCGTTGCATTCCCCCTTCATCTTGAACGCAACGTGTGTGTGTGTGTGTGTGTGTGTGTGTGTGTGTGTGTGTGTGTGTGTGTGTGTGTGTGTGTGTGTGTGTGAGTGAGTGAGTGAGTGAGTGAGTGAGTGAGTGAGTGAGTGAGTGAGTGAGTGAGTGAGTGAGTGAGTGAGTGAGTGAGTGAGTGAGTGAGTGAGGAATTCCACCCAAATGGGAAATCCACACATTCCCAACATGTTAACATGTATGTCATTAACATGCACCTTAGAGATGTTGTGTTGTTCCCCAATCTATTTCCTAGAAATGGAGGTCTGAAAATAATATTAACGTGGTGAAACACCACTTGATGATCATTTCTTCAATTTGACCAACAAAACGTTGGTCCATTTCAAGGATCCTCAGTATACATAGATTAGTCTACAGAGCCCCATTTAATAGCTCTGGGACTCCCTTGTATACACTTAACTTTGAGAGAAGTGTTTCCAATTGGTTACATTTGCACATTCAAAGCTACAGATAAGGATCCATTTGGTTTATATTAACTCATCATCATTTAGCTGGGGACCCTCAAGGAGTCCTTGGGGTCTGGGATCTGAAAGTGATGTGAAAATAGAAAGTGAAATGAGAGAAAGTGAATCCACCAATTAGATAGTTATAGTGGTTTATTCAAAATTTCAAATAATCTCAGTGTGGTTGTAGACTGCCAGTGCATCATCATCCACACAGTTTTGGTGTTTTGTATTTTTTCTTTGACTAAAGAAGTCCCTACAGAGACTTGTAGAGGGACCCTGTTCCAATGCAAGGGGTGACACACCGGAGGGGGTGGCCAAGTGTCATTATAGGCTAAAGCCGCCTTCGCTGCGCGGGCGGGGGGGGGGGGGGGGGGGGGGGGGGGGGGGGGGGGGGTGTAGATCCAATCGCCCAGTCAAATAGCCCCCGCCCAGGGAAAAAATGTATCCTGCAGCCGCCACTGATGTAGAGCCTGTTCTGACATATCCATATGTTGATCCTTCCCCATCAATCCTTCCTCTTTAATGTCTCCCTTTTATCATATACTCTACATGTCCATTGAAATTCTGAACCCCACATTGTTCCTGATGTTCTGGGTGTGCCTTGTGTCGTTTCAGCCGCCATTGGTGTATGAATGAGTGTGTGTGTGAACCTTGTTTTAACCAGAGCCTTATAGTGGGAGAGTTAGGATATTGAGGGGTCAGAAACCAGATCGGAGCACGTGACTATACAGAGCCTCTCCAAGTCTGCATAACTACGTTTTTTTTTTTTTTTTTTTTTTTTTTAATAGTTGTCGCAAAACGACAACTGTTTTAAAGTATGGTTCAGTCACGACTACCGTCTCTGTAATGTTTATTATTAAGGAACAACTGGTGTTAAAGTCATTAAAGCTGGATTAAATACCTGAGTCCAACGCATTTCTGCATACTCCTACTGCTACATTGGACTCAGAGCAGCCTCGCAGGCAGTCTCGCGAGACGCCCCGTATTGCGAGATTGTCAGTTGCTAAACAGTGTGTGAATGAGGTGCTGTAGCAGCGCGAGCGGCCGAGCGCCCTGGCACACTGAGTGAACGGGAATATCCTAACTCTCCCACTATAAGGCTCTGGTTTTAACAGGAGAAAGTGCCATGCCCCTTTTTCTTCCCAGGTAAAAAAGAGAAGTAAAAAAAACGTATTCTGCTTACTTGCTCCCTCCATGAGGGCTGGGCTGGGCACTTAAAGAGACACTGTTATTGTCAGAGAAGTCACAGTGGAGGAATTCCATTCAGAATGCACTCCTGTAGTTGGGAAGGAGATACAGAGAGAGATGGGGGGGGGGGGGGGGGGCACCATGGGAAAACCTGACTCCCAAGGGAAGACAGACTATCTGCACACAAAATAAGGTATACACATACGGTATACATCAGGGGCAGAGAGAGAGAGAGAGAGAGAGAGAGAGAGAGAGAGAGAGAGAGAGAGAGAGAGAGAGAGAGAGACAGAGACAGAGACAGAGACAGAGACAGAGAGAGTGAGTGGGGAAATAGAGATTGAGACGTTGAGAGAGAGAGAGAGAGAGAGAGAGAGAGAGAGAGACAGAGACAGAGACAGAGAGAGAATCAGACAGAGCCAGAGAGCCAGAAAGAACAGTGATAGAGTTGGATTAAAGGCAGGGCCGGATTTAGACAGCCCTGCTAGGGTGGGCACGAAGAATGGCAGGGTGGGCAACTCCAAAGTTTTTCATATGTAGCAGTGGTTTTCAATCTTTTTGAAACCAGGGCCCACTATTTATTCGACATTTGAGCCACGGACCACCATTTGATGACATTTTAGCCCCACAGACCCCAAAACTAAAGATTTCTTTTGCTTTTGTCCACAATACCTGCAGACTGGATTTGAGAAACAAAACTGTCAAACATACAGGTCAAAATGAGGATTAATCTTCTACATTC
>CM076976.1:34714638-34747138 GCA_039105355.1 Benthosema pterotum
CCTTTTTGGTACCAGGGCCCACCATTTATTCAGCATTTGAGCCAAGGATCACCATTTGAAAACATTTTACACCCCACAGACCCAAACCCACAAACAAAACAGCCGATTTTTTGTCTTTTTGAGCAGTCACACTAGTACTACAAGACGAAAAGACGGCCATCAAATTGTCAAAGGGGCAAAATCGGGCTAAAAATCGTGCAGTGTGTACCAGCCTTTAATTGATGAAACGCCGCCCCTCTTCCTATTGGCTGGCCTATACACAGCACTAGCTTTTGCTCACAACATGATACAGCCTCACAATTTGGTACATGGGCTTACACCACCAATATGAGCAAGATGTAATTGCTTGCTGTAATTGCTCACCCCTCTGTCTTCCTATTGGATGGGCCCCCAAACTAAAGATTTATTTTGCTTTTGTCCACAATTCCAGGATGGAATTTCGGGAGAAAACAAAGCAGTCAAACATACATATCAAAATGACCATTATACTCTACATTCTCTAGTTGTGTAGACGTGGACTTAATCAGATGATGCATACTTTAACTCTTAAGAGTGTAAACATGAAACCAAATGAGTTACATCTGGTTAAGCAACTTTCAAGAGTTACCTCTGGTTAAGCTGCGTTCCATCATTTAGCCTGGGGACCACCTGGAAGCCTCTCAGGGACCACAGGTGGTCCCCGGACCACCTGCTGAAAACCCCTGATCTAGTGGAGCATGGAGACCAAACGTTAATCGTATACACTGAGTCTACCAACCCACACAATTGGACAAAACGGCGCTCTATTATCCAAAGAAAACAACTACTAGAGCTTTAAAAGTGATCATTTCAATTCTCACGTGTGTGTATATTAGCCCACAAATCTATCAGAGGGTAGGCTTGACGTGGGAAGCTCAGAGCTCTGTGCATATTTCTCTCAACCTATAAATCTGCCTTGGCACCTTCGCCCCGGGGCTCTTTGGTTAACCTCAGACATTACAATCCATCTCTCCACACTGGCACGTTTCACTTACTACAAATTAGCCACCGTCTGTTTAAATTAGGAGAACAAGTCAGTTTTGCCAAGTAGGAAATGGAATGCCTGTGAATTCAATGTTTTATTCTCATATGAAAGATCTTACTGAAAGAATTCACCGTTGTTGTCACTACGGATTCACAAGCTCAGCGTTTCTATTATTTCTCCAAACATATTTCTGAAAATTCCGACAATACTGTGTTAGTACCGTTGCCAGAGTTGCAAACATTCCTCCACTCTAGAATATTTATGAACTACTCTCTCCAGAGGACTGCGAATTGTTGTTGTTTATTTTATTCGTCATTATGAAAATTAAAGACATCCAGCATCAAATAATCACATGCATGCGACCACCATCCTATTATAGTCTAGATTCCTGGAATCCTCTTCCTGCCTCCTAGATTCTCTCCTCACAAGAACGCTTAAAGGGACACTTACTGTATAATAATAATAATATACAGTATGTTAAAGACATTTAGAAGATTTCTAAATGGGGTCAGGGGGTCTTTATGTGTGAAGTATGTGGTTTTAGACATTTTAGATTTTAGCATTTTAGAATTAAACTCCACGCTTCCCCCTTCCCCCACACACTAGCACCTCCTTGTCATGAGCCGACATCAATTCTTTGTTGACAACAATATGTTCTGGACCGTCTGCAGGGCAAAACAACATGTGTCTGTCTGCAGAGAAACAGCTACAGCATCAAAGTAGAAGTGAAAGTCAAAAAAATATCACTACATATACATTTTTATTTTGGGCTAAAAAGTTGGTAGCATTCTGTCCATAATAAATAGTTCCCACTTACTAATTACTCTATGACGTGACAACGTGTCATCAGCCAGACCCCAATCTGTGTCCCTCAGTCATAACAAATTTATAGTCTCATCGCTAAACTAAAGTCTTATAGAAATGTGCTGATACAGCACCAATTCTGACCTTGGTAAACAAGTTGCAGTCCAGAAAGAAAACAAGCGTGTCTAACCCTAGTCAAAAAATCCTATAGGATTCCAATAGAAAAGTCCTATCAGATTTTGGAACAATTAGATTTCCAATAGGATTCCAATAGAATCCTATAGGATTTTCCCCAAAATCTTATAGGAATCCTATAAGAAAATCCTATTTTTTTATAGGATTCCTATCCTAGATCGGATTCCTATTGGAAATCCAATAGGATTTGTTCCAAAAACTGATAGGACTTTTCTATTGGACTTTTCTAAAATCCTATAGGATTTTTTGACTGGGGAATGTAAACATGTTTTCACCGCAGTGGTTCTTCATCAGTCTGCAGATTCATTTTCTTCTCTCCGGTGTATGAATTGTTGTCCAGGCAGCAGCAGCGCACGATTGACCTTTTTGGACGTGCAAGCTTCCCTTTGGACTCTTATTTCTGTATGAGTGCACACGTGTGTGTGTGTGTGTGTGCGTGTGTGCGTGTGTGCGTGTGTGTGTGTGTGTGTGTGTGTGTGTGTGTGTGTGTGTGTGTGTGTGTGTGTGTGTGTGTGTATGTGTGTGTGTGTGTGTGTGTGTGTGTGTGTGTGTGTGTGTGTGTGTGCGTGCGTGCGTGCGTGTCTGCTGTAAATCTCACAAACCACTGGACCAATCGGAGCCAGACCTTGTGTGCTGCCAGTAGGCCACACAAGTACAGTATCTCCACCTTTTGCCACATAAATAAATATTTGTCAGCAGGGCTGTGATTGCAGAAACCTTGTTTAAAAAGCTTGACATAATAATGTATACACTGTACATCAGCGCTGCCCAAAAGGTAGATCGTGATCTACCAGTAGATCACACAGACTGTGCAGGTAGATCACGACAGTCCCCATAGATCTGTAACTCTTGAGAGCAGTAAAACGAAACCAAATGGACCCTTACGGGTCCATTTGGTTTCGTTTTACACTCTCAAGAGTTACACTCTCTCAAGAGTACGCAATTAGAAAATGGAGAATAATTGTTATTTTGACCAATGCTTTGCCAGTTCTCTTTCCCAGTTGTGGACAAGAAACTAAACTCAACATTACAAACTGTCAACTCAAACCCCCAAATTCTGTTTTCAAACGTTAGTAGTAGCATATACAGGAAAACCTTCCAATTCTCCCCCTCTATTTTTCATTATAAGTGCATTATTCTTAAAGGTAGGGTAAGTGATTTGAAATTCATGGTGTAGTACCAGCCTATTGCACTAGGGGCGTCCAACAGTAGCTACACTATGTGAACCTGCTGCTCGATCCTGATTGGAGGAGAATTCGCCACCACCTGGGGAACTTTTATTAGCTCCTCTGCTAACGTGGGGGAGGGGGAAACTCCATATATGGTTTCCACACCTTATAATAGAGCATTTTAACAGAAAAAAAAATTGTGGGTGATATCTGACAAAAGTGAAATCACTTCCCCTACCTTTAAACACTATAACATTACGTAACACCATCACCACTATTTCAAAGCTGAAACTTTCTAGGGGGCCTTGAAATGGATTTCCAGTAATGGAACAATCACATTTTTCATGTGTAGATCTTGTTGAGCCGGTCATTTTGAAAGTAGCTCTCAAGTCAAAAAAGTGTGGGCACCCCTGCTGTACATATTTGAAATTTAAGATACAAAAGATATTTTCGTAACCACTACGGTACAAATTGGTCTGTGCTTGGCCCACAAATGGGTCCCGCCCCAGTGCTTGGGAACCAGTGTTCTAAATGCCTCAATTTGTACGTTGTTGTTCATGGTTGCCATGACAGCTAAACTCATAGACCAGATGTTGTGTGTGCATGCGGGTGTGCGTGTGTTTTTGAGGCTAATCCACTGTACCGAGCAGCAGTGCCAGACTTTGTACTGTATGCTGCCAGAAGGCCTTTTTCACTTATGTCCTATGCTAATAAATATTTAACTTATATTGTTACGGACGACAGCAGGGCAGCAAAATCCTTTTTTATATTTTCTGGTTTTGTTTATGTTATGCTTTATGATGCTCATTGTCAGGATGAGACAATCGAACACACACGCACACACAACCTCATAATTTAAATGTCTCTTCATCGTTTTCTTATTAAATGTATTCGCTCCTATAACGCGAGAATTGCGTATGTGTCTATGCCACGGCTTTTCATGTTTGAAACCCTTATTTTGAAGCGCCAGATCCCTGAAACCGGAACCGGATGTATGATGATGTGATTGTGTTTCTGGTGATTTGACCGTTCTGCTCTCTAACCCTCTGTGCAAACACATCCGGGTCACGAGTCCCAGATGTACCGTTGTCTCCAGGGGCGGATCTAGGCATGGGCATGGAGGGGCAATGCCCCCCTAAATGCCCAGACTGCCCCACCAAACACGATGGCAATTTGATATTTCAAATTAAAGTGCTTATATTTAAAATGATTTGAAACACTACTACTGCTACTAACTAACTACAGTTGTGGCACCACTAAACCAACAGCATTTCATCATTGAAAACAGAAAACTCTGAGTCAGACCTTTAGCTTTATGCATGTCTGTTGCAACTTCAGCAACAACTGATGTTATTATTGATGTTTTACATATGTAGTACTTGTAGTCCTGTAACTGAATACCACATACCATTTCCTCCTGCCCCTCACCCAATTGGGAAATGTTACATCCGCCCCTGCTTCCCTCTCTCAAACACAAACCGACGTCCAAAGTAGAAAACAATCAACAAAACAGTAAAACAGAACAAAGAAAAGCCCACCCAGCGCATCACTGAACATTTTGCCGAATAAGATAAATAATCGTCTATCTAATACCACACATCTAGTAAGTAATTAGCCCTTCACTAAGCCCCTCCCCAATCCGTCCTTGTCCAATGGACACATTAGAAGAGGATAGCTTGACCAGGAAAGGTTGGCAACAGTTGCTAAACTATTTGGATTGGCACTGGACAGTGTGGCTAAACTCCGCCCCAAAGGGTGGGGTTTTGAGATGGGCTCATTGCCTTTCAGAGGCATATAAAAACACTGCCCTCATTCCAAATCATATTTTCCCAATCATCCAGTTACTTATTATTGTGACAATCACTGTATGAGCGGTGCGCTGGTCATAGACAAGCGCATAGCAAGTTCATTCAGGAAACCTCAGTGCAGTCGCTGCCGGCCCTTTAAAGGGCCGCCTCAGCATCACATTCACATGATTGACTTCATCCAATCACAGGCTCTCACAGGCTATTTAAACTGTAAGTTTGTATTGCTCTTCCTGCTTGCTTGCTGCTGCTGCTGCTGCTCACTCTGATACTGCTGTTCTGCTTATGCTTAATCATTTTGCTGCTAACCCTCCTCCACCCCAGCTACCACCTGTAGATTTGGATCTGCCCTTTGGGTACGGGGGATTCGGAGTCCTTAAGGTCAGGACTGTTGCGCTTGATCTGAGTACCCAAAAAGCAGATCCAATTAATCCGCCAAACCATGATAAATATATTGCTTATTTTATATTCAATAAATGAATATTAAACCCTTCTTGAGTTGTCCTTACTGAATCACTGTAAAACAGGCAGGTGGTGTGCCACAGGGAACGCATGCCACAGGTGCATATAGATGGTTTTCCTTTACGTAACCGAGAGACTCCGTTTTGACAGACTGTAAAAGAGCTATTTGAATCCAATCAGCTAAAAAAGAGATATGCGCCACTCAACATGACAGGGTCAAATACAATAACAGACAGCGGGGTGGAAAAGGCTTGATATCTAAACTTGATATCCTTTTTCCACTGCCAAAATGTCTAGCAGACCCAAATTCCTGACTGTTTTGGGCAGCTCCAGTGTGCGAGTTCTAAAGCAGGGCTTTCCAAACCTTTTTGGCTTGAGACCCAGAAGAGAAGTTTGACGTCTCGACGGGACGAAACTAGTTGTTCTGCAAAGCACACAAAGTGTCACATCAGGGATACAACAAATAAATAACGTTTTTTTGTTGTTATAAATAAATGTGCTGAAACGACGAATCAAACATGAGTCAATGTGATCCAAACTTGGGTCCCACTCCTGGAAAAAAAAAACTTCATTCTCAAACACATACTTTTCTATTTTTGTCTTTGTTTGTGGAGGAATGTTTTGCACTCTACTACTGTGTACAACCAGCTAATCTCCGGCACTGTTATTAACAGACCTGTTATAGCGCCACCATAAGGCAGATTTTCACATTTTACCAATACATGGACCGAGCTACATGAAATGTTGCATGCACCCTCGCTAGGACAAGGACACACACACACACACACACACACACACACACACACACACACACACACACACACACACACACACACACACACACACACACACACACACACACACACACACACACACACACACACAGATCCGACTGGCTCCATCTATGCACAGTGAATCCTAGCATATAGACCACATTAGCCTTCATTGGACATCTCCAGCTATGACCATTCCCCAGGACATTGTTTTAAACAGTATTTTTCTGGCCATCTGGCCGGCGCTAGAATTCCACCATCAGATATGCCCAGATGCTTGAGACTAAAGACATGAAGAAGTCATAGTATTTTTTCACCACTCCTGTATTAATCATCTGACTTCTCTGCATGACGCAAGTCTTGCAGCAGCGTGCTGTAAGTCAAACATATAACACTCCTCCGAGACGTTCTGAAATATTCTTCAGGCCGTTTGGGGACATTTCGGTCTAATATTTCACAGGATAATTGCCATTTCTTTCCACACGCAGAACGAACAGCTCTGTGTAAAGTCAGATAAAGATGAGCGCGTACATTGTTGGAGATCAGCTGTCAAATGTCCACATCATAGCATGTATGTCGTTGGTGGAAATTACTTTCACTCAAGTACCGTACTGTATGAGTACCATGTTGTGGAATTTCTACTTCTTTCTAGATTTTGTGCTTCTACTCTACATCTCAAGAGGCATTTCTGACTCCAACTTTGTTTACTCGTTATGGGTAAATACATCTTGATGATGACATCAAGATGTTTCACCATGTTAGTGGTTTTCTTCAGACCTCCATTTCATGGAAACACAGAATGGGGGAACGTTTTTTTTATCATGTTCACCCAGCACCTCTAGGGTATACTAATGTTGAAAACGGGTGGAGTTCCCCTTTAACCAGCACCACCAGTATGGGCTCTGCTTTCACTAAGGGTTCAGAGTAGAGATGTATTATCTTCATACTCTTAAATGGTTGTATTCCAGTATACTGAGCAGGCAGTGAGTCGCGTAGAGCCTGTGGCACCTGCATGAAAATGCATCACAATGTGAAATGCTGAGAGCTTTTGTGTGACACGTTGCGATGATGAAGTACACACATACTTCCTGACACTAGATTCTAGTCCATGACACTAAATTCTAGTTTGTGACACTAAATTCTAGTCCCTGGCGCGAGGTTCTAGTTTTTCTGGAAGAAATCTCTTTCTGTGTCAGTGATGCTTGACATATTTCATAGGAAGGGCCCCCAGAAATATCTATTATTTAGCTGCAGAACCTCATCTAAAAACATGTTGTTCTCGGGATCCCCCAGAAGCAAAGATTTGAGTTAAAAATGTTTGCTTCCGAAATAAAGTTTTCAAAAAATTTGTATACCACATTTTCACAATTTTTCAAAAATAGCAGAACTACAAGCTCATATCGCGCCACTCGGTGGCGCGATATGAGCTTGTAGATCTGCTGTTTTTCAACAGCTAAAACACCAAAACTTGTGCAGAAAAGGTTAACCTAAAATGGCTTCCCCTTCATACTGGTTGTATTCCAGTATACTGAGCAGGCAGGGAGTCACGTAGAGCCTGTGGCACCTGCATGAAATGTTGCATCATCGCTGTCCGACAGAAACCGCAGATTTCCATGCATCAACATTTCATGTTTTTCTGTAAATATTATTAAGGGCATTTCGCCCTCACCACCACCTCAGAACATTGTGGTATTGCAGCTAAACCTGCTTTCAAAGGACTGGTTATGTCAGAGTGCTGATTGATCTCAAACGTACTATAAGGCGCACTGGATTATAAGGCACACCGGATTATAAGGCGCACCTTTTAAAACTGTTTTCATATATAAGGCGCACTGGATTATAAGGCGCAGAGAATAGAAGCTACTACAGTTAACACAGAATAGAAGCACCTGCAGTCAAACAATCCATGTATAAGGCGCACTGGATTATAAGGCGCACTGTTTTTTTGAGAAAATTAAAGGCTTTTAAGTGCCCCTTATAGTCCGGGAAATACGGTAAAATCATTTTTAATATGCCTGTTGTTGCTTTAATTCAAGAAAAGTCATGCAAAGTGAAGTATGGGATGTACTTCATCATCGCAAAGTGTCACACAAAAGCTCTCAGCATTTCACATTGCAATGCATTTGGAGCTTGTAGCTCTGTGTTTGTACGATTTTGAAATTGACATCAGTGATGTTGAATGATTTAAAAAAATAATTAGATTAATCACAGCTTCAAAATGAATTTAATCATGATTAATCACCATAACTATGTCCAAAATATGCCATGTTTTTCCTGTGCAGGATTTGAACATTAAAAAAACAGAATCTTGGAAAGATATCTGTTTATCTTTTAAATATTTATCATAATAGATGATCTACAAGCCACAATGCGTGTAGATCCCTCAAGCTATACTCTGGCTGACTATGGCTCTGGTTACAGGTAGACACACAGCTATGTCTCCGTAAAACTGTGCTCTACCCATTTTTGTTTTCAATGAGAAAATGCTCAGTGGGTTGAGTCAGTGTGAGTTAATTACGTTAAAAACTTAATCGGATTAATCAACAAAATATATTTAATCCCATTAACTCGATTCAACTCGGAAGCAAAGATATCCACACTCAATCCATATACAAATCTGAAAGATAAAATCTTCTCGATCAATGAGCGAGTGATCCGAGTGAAAGGAAGCTTTACTTTCCCACAGTGATCAATACATGTGAGCTCATCTTATCTCTGCTATAGTTTGCGTGAGCGTGCCAGAAGGCGTGTATACGCCCCGCCACCCCCCCCCCCCCGCCTAGCTGCTCCCTGTAGATCCTCGTCCGTCACGTCGTCGTCCATCATGTCATCGTGAGGACTGCGACTGTCGTGGCTTTGGGCCAAATCTCTCGCTGTCATCGCCGCGGCGACGGGAGTTTCTCCCGGACAAACTGCCTTGTGGGCCCAGCTGTTCCTAACACTCAGAGCCGCAACAATGGAGGCCTTGTGGTGTGTGTGTGTGTGTGTGTGTGTGTGTGTGTGTGTGTGTGTGTGTGTGTGTGTGTGTGTGTGTGTGTGTGTGTGTGTGTGTGTGTGTGTGTGTGTGTATGGGGGAGTCCTACTCGCAATCAACTAAGCCGCCAATTCTCCCACCCACTCACCACCCATCGCAGAGAGGACGAAGCACAGCTGTGTGTGTGTGTGTGTGTGTGTGTGTGTGTGTGTGTGTGTGTGTGTGTGTGTGTGTGTGTGTGTGTGTGTGTGTGTGTGTGTGTGTGTGTGTGTGTGTGTGTGTGTGTGTGTGCGTGCGCGTGTGTGTGAAGGATGGAGATCGAGTCTCGGTGCTATGTCATAATGGAGAGTGGGATGAGTGTGTGTGTGTGTGAGTGCGATAGTTAGTATTAAAAGAGGTCATGTGTGAACATGTGTATTAAGTGCGAACATGCTTGTTAGCGCACACTTGTGTTGTCGTATGTGCGTACGTGTGTGCCTATGTGCGTGCGTACGCGTACGACATGTGTGCTGCGTGCATATAATGAGAGAGTATGACCACGTCCATATTTCTTATCCGAAGGTCAAACGGGACAGAGTTTAATAACCGGCAGCGTGGATATATCAGAAACCCACAAATTAACTCGTTTCAGAATAGGTGTAGCTCAACTTTAAACTCATCTCTGCGACTCATGCATGTCATTTTCACTTTCACGCCTTTCCCCAATCTAATAACAACGGGCGGAAATGGGATTTGTCCGCGGACACGGTGGAAAAAAAGATTAAATGTTCTGATATTCCGGAGTGGATAACATACCGCAGCCATTTTTTAATCAAATGAAGTACAAATGTAGCACAAAACCCGCCTCGTGAACCATGACACTCGAACAAATGGGTTAATTACTTCATTTTTTATTAGAAAAACCCTCCGCACTTGAACACATTTTGTTTCTTTACAAGCACGAGTCAAAAAGTTCCCACCGAGGGGTTGCGGGGGCCATAAGATTCACTCTAAATGTAAATAAGTGGCGTTTCAAAATGGCTGTTAGCCCCCCACGCACCGCGCGCCTTATTAAGACGGAGGTTGAGATAAAAAAAAACCTCGTAGCCCCGCTCACCGCGGGGTCAAGTCCCTAATTAACCTAAAATGGCTTCCCCTCGTACTTCTCGCTTCCAGTCCCCGCAGCGGCGCGGCACAGCGCGGCACGTCGACGAGATAAACGCGCGGTTGCAGCGCAGACTGCGTTGGCCTGCTTTCCACCTCTGCTGCCGGTTGCTAATGGGTCCAGCCGAGAGCTCTGAGGAGGTGGCGACAGGAACACTGTTCATTAAGTGTTCAAACTGAAAAACCAAACAAGGTAATTGGAGATAAGGTGGATGGAAGGAAGCGTCTGTCCTCCCCCTCGGAAAAAGATTTGAAACTCTCAACTTGAGTGGCAGCGGATTAATGAAATCCAAAGTAACTGTTTTAGTTCATTTTCTGTGCCTTTTTCCCATCGTAAACTGGAATGTGCAAAAGAAAAAGCAAGTAGTGGCTCCTGAACTGGTAAAATCATACATACAGCCACAAGGAACTGCTTGAGATATCTAAAATCTATAAAACTATTTAGTTTAATTTAGTTTAATTTTCTTGTCTTTTTCCATTGTAAACCTGCCTGACCTCAGTCTGAATTGTCATTTCGTTTCACTTCATTATTCAGACTGAAGTCCCTCTCTGCCACAGCAGTTTCTGGGATGGGCGCTATCAAAGTGGCAGTCTTCAGTGATTGGTTCATACCAACCCATAAGAATATTGGGAAAGAAGATGTCGTTGTTGTCATCAATGTGGCTAATGTGCTAGCCCGGTTGCTAACCAAACAAACACAGGTGACGAGTGATACTTGCATGCGAACCAAAGCAGTAAAACATCAGATGATGATGTTTAGAAAACTTGACACTTCTTTGAGGAAGCATTGGAGGAGCCGAGACTGATGAGTGACAGGGCCGCTGGCCAATCAGCTACTGTAGTTGGATTTTAAACTAATAGTTACGACACCGGAGGGAGGGACACTAGTCCTTGAATCACAGGGGGAAAAAACAAGGTAGTATTTTTAAAGGTGGCGTTTCAGGGCTGGATCCAGGCTAAACTGGAATGTGTACAATCATACAAGGCACTGCTTCAGATATCTATAGATATCTACTTTTGTAATTATATGCAGGGGTATAGTGGAGGAGGGACGCGGGGGGACGGCATCCCCCCATTTCTCACATCTAAGATATTTTTGGGCCAAAAGTAGGCCTATGTTTTTTGTCTTGTCGTTTACTTTTATGAATACAATTAAGCATAGTAAACATAGTAAACAAATCTGTTGCTATACTTGTTTTAATAGCATGTCTGTGTGTGTTGCGCAGGTGCACGCAAATGCGCATGCAAATGCAAGTGTGCATGCACGTGTCTTAAAGGGGAATTTCACTCATTTTCAATATTTTACTATGTCATTAATATACATTAGAGATGTTGTGTGGGCATGGTAAAAAGGTAATGAGTTTCCTTTTTTTCAGAGAGTTTACAAATGGAACCAAATGGACCCGCTAGGGTCCATTTGGTTCACATTTGTACACTCTCAGAAAAAAAAATGAAAATGGGTGGAATTCCACTTTAAGAGGCTTCCCCCCACTTCTAAAAAAAACACTACAACACTGATTATATGGCATGTGTCCGGGCCAACACTTGTACAACGCTTGTACAACAACACATTTCCATAGAAAGTGCTGTTTCCTGTGACACTGGTATCTTGACATCTGCCACGCGTCTGGGAGAGCAATCTTAATAGCATCAGGTGAACACAAATGACTTGGGGGGGAAATTGTGATTGGCCACTATGATAAAAAGGGACGGGTGATGTAGGGGGAAATGTTGGCAGATATGATTTCCGATCGTATCTCATCATCATCATTACCACGCTGTGCAAATGCAAGACAAAGAAGGTGTCGCAGGTTTTAAACAGTCAGTTGAGACAAGAAGAGAGAAAGGAGTCTAGCGGTAGGAAGGTTATATTATTATCACTGTCTGGCAGAAAACACTTTCTATGTCATGTTAAACTTTTTATGTTTGTTTATCAATGTCCTACTTGGTCTTACATACAACAGGGGAGTCTGGGGTACAGAGAGAGATACAGAGAGAGAAAGTGATGTTATGGATGTCCCGATGCCACTTTTTTCATTTCTGATCCGATCCTGATACCACAATTTATGTGCCAGCCGATACCGATACCAAATACCAAATACCAAATACCAATACCAGAGAATAATATATATAATGACATAAAAAGAATGTTCTTAAATTAAATCCACCAGGAATAACAGACTCCTAATTCAATTGTGCACTTTGGCATATATACCACATGCCCCAACATTTTATTTAACTGCCACAGTGTCAACCTCTTACCCCTGTGTTTGATTAGATTGGCATTATTACCCGATAATGACAAATAAGGGCCGATACTGATACTTTTCCGATACCCATACACTATTTGCCGATACAGTTATGACAAAAAAGGGCTCATCAGATACTTTTTCCGATATCGATACAGTATTGGGACATCCCTATTGTGTATATTATGTTCACAAAGATTGTTTTATATTATAGTCGACTAAGACTAGGCAAAGAAGACCAAACCATTTCAGATGACTAAATAGCACCGATCCTGGCACTGTCAAAACGAACACTGACAGACAGACAGACAGACAGACAGACAGACAGACAGACAGACAGACAGACAGACAGACAGACAGACAGACAGACAGACAGACAGACAGACAGACAGACAGACAGACAGACAGACAGATAGAAATGGGGGTACTATACACAGGCACGTGCACACACATGCGCGGACATACGCACAATACTCACACACACGGGTGGAGAGATGGAGAGACAGATCGGGACATGGAGTGTGTTGAGGATACAACAGGAGCTTCAGTGCTAGCAGAAAGCTCCCTGCTGGGATGACAAGTTCAGCGGGTCTCCCTGCACAGCAGGGAGAAGCCCCGACACACACGCACGAACGCACACACGCACACACACACGCACACGCACACACACACACACACACACACACACACACACACACACACACACACACACACACACACACACACACACACACACACACGCGTGCGCACACGCACACACACACACACACACACACACACTCGTTGGCATGCAGCACCAACAGCGGCAGTATGTGGCTAGAATTGCACCATGCCAATATGCACATACTCACACGTGCGCATGCACACACACATAGGCGGCAGGTCGGATTGACCATTGGGCATACAGGGAGGTCTCCTGGTGGGCCACGACCCGTGGGGGGGTGGTATCACGGCATGATTAAAAGCACTGGTTTTCAACCTTTTAGATCCCAGGGCCCTATTCATTCAGAATTTTGACCAATTTAGATGGATATTTTAACTCAAAGAGTTACATCTCAACCAACTATACCAGGTAGAATAGGTCCATCACGCGCTGTTTGTGGCGGGGCAGTCTAGGCCAAATCACGCTAAAAATGTCCTGGCCGTTTTTTTCACCCAGTCCAGCACTGATAGGCGCGCACGCACGCACGCGCGCGCACACACACACACACACACACACACACACACACACACACACACACACACACACACACACACACACACACACACACACACACACAAAGGGGCGCTGACAGCAGCAGGGTGATGTCTGTGTCATGGCTATTCTCTTCCCTCTACCCCTCCTCTCGTTCGCTCCTCGATCTTCCCTCGCTACGCTGGTGCTCTGCTGGTGTGACACATGCAGCCCCAGGAGACTAGCTGGGGTTTTAAGGCAACAAAAAAATAAATGAATAAATAACTGGAAGGCGAGATTGAGTTAGAGCCGAGATGTGTTTGAGACGAACGGGAGGGAGGGAGGGTGGCTGACGCAGCTCGGGGTTTAGAGAGGGAGAGATTTGAATTCATCATGTTGTTCAAACTGTGGGTGCTTTTCTTTTTTAAAAAACATTTGTTGTAGCGTTGTTTGTCTTGAGGTTTGAATGTTTACCGCAATGGATTAAAGCCCCACACTTTTAGAACACATCTGTGGCCGTATACCAACAATGCATGCCCCCAAAAATATGGGTTTGACTATTATTGAATGACGTCCAGAGCAACATTTGAAGAAAGTGACAATGTTGGATTTATCGATTTTGGTTTAGAAGTAGGCCAGACTGACAAAAGAGTACAAAAGAGTTCTTTAGTCTGTTTTTCTTAAATGTAGAAACTCTAAACTGCCTCATGGATGGCAACAGTTGCTATTCTACATTTAGAACATGTACATACTATTTGCCACCACCAAGAGCTTGCTCTTGGTGTGGGCAAATAGTATGTACATGTTCATGTTTCAAATAATTCAATTCAATTCAATTTTATTTGAGTGTCAAATCACAACAGGTTGTCTCAAGACACTTTACAAAAGAGAAAAGAAGAGAGGGGAACCGACAAAGATCCTCCCAGAGCAAGCAAAGGTTGCAACGGTGGTAACGAAAAACTCCCCTAAGGGAAGAAACGTCAGGCAGAACCTGACTCTGGGGTGGGCGGCCATCTGCCTTGACCGTGTCGGGGGAGAGAAGAAGAGGAGAAGAGAAGAAGAGGGGTGGGGAGAGGGGGTGGGGGGAGGAGAGGGGAGGAAGGGACAGAGAGAGAGATGAACACGAAAACAAGTAGTGACAGTAGACAGTGCAGTAATGTAGTATGGCGGTATGGTAGAACATTTTGGTTATATAATTCAGGATGGGTTGGTGGTATGTAGTTTAAAGTTCATAGGGGGCAGTTCATGGTCGTTATCGACGATGAGGCTTGGTCCACGGTGGTCCACAGTGGTCCACAGTGAGGATGTTGGTGGGCGTCGTGGAGGGTCCTGGTCTTGTCAGGGCACCTGGTAGTCTGATGGCGGTCCACAGTAGGGTTCTATGGATCTGCGTGGTAGAGGACAAGAGAGACTCCGGGGAATGGCTCCCCGGATGCAGTGTTAGTGACAGGACATACTGGGGCCAGGATGTGTAAATAACGGACCACTCCATCAGTAGCATGACAGACCACCCAGCCATCAGCCGGTGCGTTTGTGACAGGCACACACTAGCCATAGGCTTTTTCAAAAAGAAAGGTTTTTAGTCTGGTTTTGAAGGTACAGAGCGAGTCGGCCCCACGGACCGAAACCGGCAGAAGGTTCCACAGACGGGGTGCCTGTGACCTAAACGCTCTACCTCCTACTGTAGATTTTTGTATTTTTGGGACAGCGAGCATATCTGCATACTGTGAACGCAAGGGCGTTCTATTCGGTTTGTATGGGTCTATGAGTTCTTTCAGATATTGCGGTGCCTGACCATTTAGGGCTTTGTAGGTAAGAAGGAGGATTTTGAACTCTATTCTAAATTTAACCGGGAGCCAATGCAGAGAGGCCAGTGAAGGAGTGATATGTTCTCTTTTCTTGGTTCCTGTCAGCACGCGTGCCGCTGCATTTTGGACTAGCTGGAGGCTTTTTAGGGATTTATTTGAACAACCCGACAGTAGCGAGTTGCAATAGTCCAGCCTTGAGGTAACAAATGCATGGACAAGTTTTTCTGCATCATTTTGGGACAGGATGTGTCTGACTTTTGCGATATTACGCAAGTGGAAGAAAGCGTTTTTTGATACTTGTTTGATATGGGAATTAAATGTCAAATCTTGGTCGAAGATGACTCCCAGATTCCTCACAGTGGCCTTGGGGGCCAAAGTGAAGCCATCCAGGTTGAAGTCATCGTCGGCCAGTTTGTCTCTGAGGGGCTTAGGCCCGGTTACAATTACTTCAGTTTTGTCAGAGTTGAGAAGCAGGTAATTACGGGTCATCCAACTCTTTATGTCTTTCAGGCATGAGTGTAGTTTGGCCAGTTGGTCCGTTTCATTTGGTTTCATGGAGAGGTATAGTTGAGTATCATCTGCGTAGCAATGGAAATTTATAGAGTGTTCCCTGATGATGTTACCAAGAGGGAGCATATACAGGGAAAACAATGTTGGTCCTAGCACGGAGCCTTGGGGAACGCCATATTTGACCTTTTCACGCATTGAGGAGTTGTCATTGACACATACAAACTGAACTCGGTCTGACAGATAGGACTCAAACCATTTCAGCGCGACACCTTTTATGCCGACCAAATGCTCCAGTCTCTGTAACAGGATGCCATGGTCGATAGTGTCGAACGCAGCACTAAGGTCCAGTAGCACCAGTACAGAGGGGAGGTTGTTATCTGCTGCAGTCAGGAGGTCATTTGTGACTCTCAGCAATGCTGTCTCAGTGCTATGATTTGCTCTGAAACCTGACTGAAAGCTTTCAAATATATTGTTATCCTGTAGAAAGTCACATAATTGTTTGGCAACTGCTTTTTCAAGAATTTTAGAGAGAAATGGAAGGTTTGAGATGGGTCTATAGTTGGCGAGAATGCCTGGGTCAAGATTGGGTTTTTTCAGTAGTGGTTTTATTACCGCTACCTTAAACGTTTGTGGCACATAGCCTGTTACGAGGGACAAATTGATCATATTAAGCATGGAAGTGCCAACCGAAGGTAGGACTTCTTTTAGTAACCTGGTTGGGACTGGGTCCAGGAGGCAGGTTGTTGATTTAGAGGAGGAAACCGTTGAAATGAGATCGGAGAGCTCGATTGGGGTAAAATTATCGAGCAATATACTTGAGCGTGTAGTAATCTCTGAGACTACCGCACTTGAGAAGGGTAATTGGTTGTCGATTTGATCTCTGATGGTTTCAATTTTGCCATTGAAGAAGCTCATGAAATCGTTACTATTAAGGGTTGGTGGAATGCGTGGTTCAATAGATTCAGGACTTTTTGTTAGCCTGGCAAGCGTATCAAAGAGGAACTTAGGATTGTTTTTATGTTCCTCTATTAAAGATGAGTAGTATTTGGTTCTTGCACTGTTGAGTGCCTTTTTGTATATTTTTTGACTATTTTGCCAGGCTATACGCGTTTCCTCAGATTTAGTTGAGCGCCATGTATTCTCCAGTCGACGCGATGCTTGCTTGAGAACTTTGGTTTCAGAGCTGTACCACGGAGCCAGCCTTTGTTGTCTTACTACCTTCTTTTTGAGAGGGGCGACAGAATCAAGGGTCACTTGGAATGAATCAGTGACATTTTCGACGAGGTGATCGATTTGAGTTGGGCTATAGGTATGAGCGTCCTCTATTACATTCAGGTACACTGGATTGATGGTTGAGGATATTTTTTCCTTGAATTTGTTTACAGCGTTTTCCGATAGACTTCTACCAAGGATTTTTTTCTCCAGTGGTGAGAAGTCAGTCAGTGTGAAGTCAAAGGTTATCAGATAATGATCGGAGAGGTCACGGTTTTGTGGTAATACCGCAAGATTTTCGATCATGATACCATAGACCAGAACGAGGTCGAGGGTATGATTGAAAATATGGGTAGGTTTATCCACACACTGGGAAAAACCTATTGAGTCGATTATTGAGTTGAATGCTCTATTTAGACTATCAGTTTCGATTTCGGAATGGATATTCAGATCTCCAATGAGGATGATTTTATTAGTTTCAAGGACGAGATTTGACAGGAATTCAGAGAATTCAGTCAAAAATTGTGTGTAAGCGCCCGGAGGGCGATACACTGTGATGAATAAAAGAGGTTGTATAGATTTCCAATTTGGGTGTGAGAAGGCAAGAGTAAGACTTTCAAAGGATTGGTAGGTGGCCCTGGCCCGAGGACTAATTGTTAGGCTGGAGTTGAAGATGGCTGCGACGCCACCTCCAGATTTACCATTATCTCTGGGTATGTGGGCATTTGTGTGACTTGGTGGCGTGGCTGTGTTTAAGCTGACATAGTCTTGCTCACCCAGCCACGTTTCAGTCAGACAAAAAAGGTCAAGGGAGTTGTCTGATATGATTTCATTCACCAATGTTCCTTTTTTATGTAGGGATCTGATATTGAGTAGTCCACATTTGATTTTCGTATTTTGTGGGAGGATGGGGTTGATTTTTATTTGTATCAAGTTTCTATGAACAGCACCAATTTGTTTCGATTTTGGTTTATTTAGCCTTGGTTGAACAGTTTGTATAGTTGTAATTTGGTGGGTGGGTGGCTGCACTAGGGGAAGCACAGGGTAGAGTGTAGGACCGCAACCCTGCTTTCTGGTCTCAACTCTGGGTTGTCATGCTTTATTTATAGATTTGTCCATGTTTCTAGAGATGAGCCTCGCACCGTCCCAAGTTGGATGTATGCCGTCTCTCCCTATCAGACCAGTTTTCCCCTCAAAGCTTTGCCAATGATTTATAAAGCCCACGTTATTATCTGGACACCACCTAGACAACCAGCGGTTGAATTGACTCATACGGCTATACATGTCATTGTTGATCATGTTTGGCAGGGGGCCAGAGAAAATTACGGAGTCCGACATTGTCTTTGCGTATGTGCACACGGACTCAATATTGATCTTTGTGATCTCGGATTGCCGAAGTCGAGTGTCGTTGCCACCGCAATGAATTACGATTTTATCATAGCGTTTGTGTTTGCCTTTAGCCATAAGTTTTAAGCATGATTCGATGTCGCCCGCTCTGGCCCCGGGGATGCAAGTGATTGTGGTCCCTGGCGTCTCTAACTTCACGTTTCTTACTATAGAACTACCAATGACCAGAGTTGTAGTCTTGACTGTCTTGGCGACCCGCGGCCGTTTGTATGGCGAGTCGACAGACTCACTGTCACTAATGGGTGTAGCAGTGAGTGGGGAAAAGCTGTTTGAAACGTGGAGTGGTTGGTGTCCCGTGTGCTTATGTGTATGACTACGCTTCCTTCTAGTAACAGTCACCCAGCCGCCGTCACGATCTGATTCGTGGGGACCCCGATCAGCCGCGGTCCGCGGCTGACGGTGGCGTCCCTGTGTCTGGGTGCGAGCGGCGGGCGAGCCAGCCAAACTAGCCGCACCACCGCTAGCACTTTTAACCAGAGCCTCCAGCTCGATCAGCCTCGACGTTAGCACAGAGATCGCATTGCATTTGTTACACAGACCCATCGCTCCAAAAGCAGTGGGGTCGTAACTATGCATGCGGCACCTGATGCACACGATAGGGCTAGAGCGAGAGGGGGGCTCGGGAGGGGATGCAGTCGCTGCCATCGCAGCCCGGTACTAGCAGTAGCAGTAGCCGCTAAGCCGGTGCCACTGTTAGGTGGCTAGGCTATCAAGCCAAAACAGCCAACGGGGAGTCGGCAAGTTCGTCGGACAACCCGCCCGAGCAGTGATGAGGCAGGCGGCTACAGTAGTCTCGGAATCTACTGAACCACAACAACACAACACAACAGCGTATGTCCGGAATCACAGCAGCACAACACACAGCGTTTGTCCGTGCAGCTAGCGACAGAGCGACCGTCTGGCAGAGTGTACAGACAACACAGGAAGTGACGTAACAGGCTTACCGTCTGTGAGGAGGAGGTAGTATGTACATGTTCGTTGGTTGTTGGTTGTATAGTGTTGGTTGTATAGTGTTGGTTGTATAGTGTTGGTTGTATAGTGTTGGTTGTATAGTGTTGGTTGTATAGTGTTGGTTGTGTAGTGTTGGTTGTATAGTGGTGGTCGTATAGTGGTGGTCGTATAGTGTTGGTTGTATAGTGTTGGTTGTGTAGTGTTGGTTGTGTAGTGTTGGTTGTGTAGTGTTGGTTGTGTAGTGTTGGTTGTATAGTGTTGGTTGTGTAGTGGTGGTTGTATAGTGTTGGTTGTATAGTGTTAGTTGTATAGTGTTGGTTGTATAGTGTTGGTTGTGTAGTGGTGGTCGTATAGTGTTGGTTGTGTAGTGTTGGTTGTGTAGTGTTGGTTGTATAGTGTTGGTCGTATAGTGTTGGTTGTATAGTGTTGGTTGTATAGTGGTGGTCGTATAGTGTATAGTGTTGGTTGTATAGTGTTAGTTGTATAGTGTTGGTTGTATAGTGTTGGTTGTGTAGTGTTGGTTGTGTAGTGTTGGTTGTATAGTGCTGGTTATATAGTGGTGGTCGTATAGTGGTGGTCGTATAGTGTTGGTCGTATAGTGTTGGTTGTATAGTGTTGGTCGTATAGTGTTGGTCGTATAGTGTTGGTCGTATAGTGTTGGTTGTGTAGTGTTGGTTGTATAGTGGTGGTTGTATAGTGTTGGTTGTATAGTGGTGGTTGTATAGTGTTGGTTGTATAGTGTTAGTTGTATAGTGTTGGTTGTATAGTGTTGGTTGTATAGTGGTGGTCGTATAGTGTTGGTTGTATAGTGTTGGTTGTATAGTGTTGGTTGTATAGTGTTGGTTGTATAGTGGTGGTTGTATAGTGGTGGTCGTATAGTGTTGGTTGTATAGTGTTGGTCGTATAGTGTTGGTTGTATAGTGTTGGTTGTATAGTGGTGGTCGTATAGTGTTGGTTGTATAGTGTTGGTTGTATAGTGTTGGTCGTATAGTGTTGGTTGTATAGTGTTGGTTGTGTAGTGTTGGTTGTATAGTGTTGGTTGTATAGTGGTGGTCGTATAGTGTTGGTTGTGTAGTGTTGGTTGTATAGTGGTGGTCGTATAGTGTTGGTTGTGTAGTGTTGGTTGTATAGTGTTGGTTGTATAGTGGTGGTCGTATAGTGTTGGTCGTGTAGTGTTGGTTGTATAGTGTTGGTTGTATAGTGGTGGTCGTGTAGTGTTGGTTGTGTAGTGTTGGTTGTATAGTGGTGGTCGTATAGTGGTGGTCGTATAGTGTTGGTTGTATAGTGTTGGTTGTAGTGTTGGTTGTATAGTGTTGGTTGTATAGTGGTGGTCGTATAGTGTTGGTTGTGTAGTGTTGGTTGTATAGTGTTGGTTGTATAGTGGTGGTCGTATAGTGTTGGTCGTGTAGTGTTGGTTGTATAGTGGTGGTCGTATAGTGGTGGTCGTATAGTGTTGGTTGTATAGTGTTGGTTGTGTAGTGTTGGTTGTGTAGTGTTGGTTGTGTAGTGTTGGTTGTGTAGTGTTGGTTGTGTAGTGTTGGTTGTATAGTGTTGGTTGTGTAGTGTTGGTTGTGTAGTGTTGGTTGTGTAGTGTTGGTTGTGTAGTGTTGGTTGTGTAGTGTTGGTTGTGTAGTGTTGGTTGTGTAGTGTTGGTTGTGTAGTGTTGGTTGTGTAGTGTTGGTTGTGTAGTGTTGGTTGTATAGTGTTGGTTGTGTAGTGGTGGTCGTAGGCTATGTTGCTCATGGTTATATGAGTTTGAGTGCGAGACAAAGCAAGAGAGAGATTCACAACAAGGTACAGGTTGGAAAAAAACAGAGATGGTTAATAAAGTCCCCATGACTGTTTTTCTCTCTCTCTCCCACACACGTACACACGTACACACACACACACACACACACACGTACACACACACACACGTACACACACACACACACACACACACACACACACACACACACACACACACACACACACACACACACACACACACACACACACACACACTGCAGACAGACAGACCAGCGGTGAGGTGTGCATGGTTTTCAGATTGAATCGTCTCTCCGTTTGGGATTTCACACTCGACTGGACTGAATGGTTCTCAAGATGCTGCGGCTACAGCGGTTAGCCTCCCCCATAGCCCATAGGCACACCGTCCACTGCTTTGGTGTTAGCAAGCTAAAGAAGCTAACTTTAACCCATAGGGATCCAGCAGAACTTTAGTGTTAGCACATGCGGTTGGACAGGTCAGGTCCAGAGTGGACGCTGCCTCGTTAGCACGCAATGTGCTGAGGGATGTGGTCCACTTCCTCCCTGAGTGTGTGTGTGTGTGTGTGTGTGTGTGTGTGTGTGTGTGTGTGTGTGTGTGTGTGTGTGTGTGTGTGTGTGTGTGTGTGTGTGTGTGTGTGTGTGTGTGTGCGTGCGTGCGTGCGTGTGTGCGTGTGTGTGTGGAGAAGTGAAGAAGGCAGGGGCGGATGTAACATTTCCCAATTGGGCGGGCAAGAGAATGGTTATGGGGCGACTTCATCGGCGATGAAGTCGCACCCATACCATTTTCCACACCATTATGCTGGGTTGTTTTGCATGCCATTGTGTTTGGTGGGGCAGTCGTGGCATTTAGGGGGGCATTGCCCCCCCATACCCATGCCTAGATCCGCCCCTGGAAGAAGGGGTCTTAACCTGGACAAAATGAAAACTGGTGGTTCAGAGCAAAAGGAAGATTCTTTCTGGACTCTGTCTCTCTCTAGCTCTCTCTCTCTCTGCGTGTGTGTGTGCGTGCATGCGTGCATGTGTGTGTGTGTGCGTGCATGCATGCGTGTGTGCGAAGGACATACAGACAGTTAAGTAAACAGCAGCCCCAATGCCTCCCCAAATCCTCCCACAATCCTTCACAAGACAGGACGGGGCAAGGCTGTTTACCCTTCAGATAAAAGTGTGCACGTGCGTGCATATACGTTGTATGTATGTGTACATGTGTACCTGTGTGCGCGCATGTGCATAATGACTCACTTCCAGAGAGCTACTTTGTATGGAATGCCATTGAACAGAGATGTGAGGCTTTGACACTGACTTGTCTAGAAGAGCTGAAGCCTGGGACTTTTTCCCCCCACTAGAAGCTAGACAGGAGTGCTTATCCAAAACAACCCAATGTCCCTCTGGTAGCCCAGAAAAACAACCTTTTCTATCAATGTAACTCATAACTAGCAGAATATCTTCATATTTTAACTGTTTGTGTTTCTTTGCCCTAGTGGTTTTCAACCTTTTTGGTACCAGGGCCCACTATTTACTCAGAATTTAAGCCACAGACCACCATTTGATGACATTTTATTTTGCTTTTGTCCACAATTCCTGGCTGGATTTGGGAAACAAAACAGTCAAACATACAGATCAAAATGACCATTAATCTTCTACATTCTTCAGTTGTAGTAGATGTGGGCTAATTGATTCACATGAATAGTTTTTAATATTTTAACTCTTGAGAGTGTAAAATGAAACCAAATGGACCCGCAAGGTCCAACTTTCCATCATTCAGCCTGGGGAACACCTGGAACTCTCTCAAGGACCACTGGTGGTCCCTGGACCACTGGTTGAAAACTCCGGCACTACAGTGTCACATGAAAGTAGAAGATTAATCCTCAAGCTCGAAATGTGCTGCTTCTGAATTTGAATGCTGAAAACACATGCACGTGCGCACACACCCCCACACACTTTGTGAGCAAGAAAGCCTGTACATTAACAACCACATCACACATACAACAGCTCAGGTGTGACTGCTAAAAGTGTCCAAAGTTTACAAACATTTGATGACTGTGTGCGTGCCTGAGTGTGTGCGTGCACAGCGGTCTAATACTACATAATAGGCCAGATTACATTAGATGTGTATATTTGGTGTTAAATGATCTGTTTCGCCACAGCCTCAACTGCTGGAAGCAGACAGTTATACAGTTTATATAGGAAACTGGACCACTGTACAGGGAGCAATTAGGGGTTAAGTGTCTTGCTCAGGGACAAATTGAAAATGTCCATATGGGCGACTAAATCCATTTTTGAATCATGAACCATTTTGCTCATGAGGTTTCCACCCGACACTGATACTGTACAGTATATGGCGAGCTGAGTGAAACTCCAAATATACAGTAAATAAATCCTGTAAACAGAGTGGTCCCTGCCAGGGCTGGACTGGGACAAAAATTCGGCCCAGTCATTTTATGCGTGAATATGGCCCAGACCGGCCCAATTTTTTGCGTGAATTTGGCCCAGACTGGCCCAAAACAAAATAATCAAAATAACGATACAAACCAACAGACCTACAGTAAACAAGCCTTTGCTGCTCTCACAAGAATGATTGTGGCAAAAGGATCCAAGATAGAACAGGGTTTATTTGTCACTCACTGATACAGGTACAATACACGCCTGTATTATTACTTTTTAGCAGCCCCTTGAGGCCCCCTATGGTCGCAGCCCACCGGTAGAGCTCCCTGTACTCCCTATGGCCAGTCCGACCCTGGTCCCTGCCTTCACCCGGCACAATACAGCACAAGGCAGTGCCAGACAGAGCACACGGGGTTGTCATTTTCACACCCAGCGACCACATTGTTTAAATACCAAATGCATCTGCGCCCATCTGTGCCCCAAAAGGTTGTACTACTTTTACAACGAGGTGTGGTCTGGCAGCGTTGTTGCCGTATTCCTTCTGAGGTGGAGTGAGAACACTCTGAAATGTTGTTGTTGTGCTCGAAAACAACATATTAAACAGGGGCGGATGTAACATTTCCCAGGAGGGGGAGGGGTGGGGGCAGGAGAAAATGGTATGGGGGCGGCTTCATCGCCCGTGTCGCTTCGCGCCACGGGCGATGAAGCCGCACCTATACCATTTTCGGTTACAGGATTTTTATTAGGCAAGTAAAGCATTAATGATAACATCAGCTATTGTTGACGTTGCAACAGACAGCTGTAGTTGGTTAGTAGCAGTAGTAGTGCTTCAAATACTTTTAATTATAAGCACTTTAATTTGAAGTATCTTTGAAATGTGGGTTGTTTTGCATGCCATCATGTCAGGGCATTTAGGGGTGCATTGCCCCCCATGCCCATGCCTAGATCTGCCCCTGATATTAAAGTCCCAGTGAAATGAGAAATACATTTCTCCACACTAATATACCACATCCATGGTCATTATATGCCACCCCCAACTATGCATGCCAAAATAAATGGGAACATTTTTGTGTATTTTCCTATGAAAAATCAATAGAAATCGATTTTAATTACTTCCAGGAAATGAAAACGTGCTGCGTGATGAAACGTTTCTGAAACGTCCTCCACAAACACAGGTGGTTTTGGAAATATGTTTTTTATTAAATTCCATTCTGGCATCCAGACAGTGAATTACTCGGTTTAAACATAATCATCACGTTAGAATAAACATAATGGTAGAAATAATCTATAGGCATGGGGGGCAATGTCCCCCTAAATGCCCTGACTGCCCCACCAACCATGATGGCATGCAAAACAACCCAAGATATTTCAAGTGCTTATATTTAAAATGATTTGAAACACTACTACTGCTACTAACTACAGCTGTGTCACCACTAAACCAACAGCATTTCATCATTGAAAACAGAAAAGTCTCTGAGTCAGACCTTTAGCTTTATGCATGCTGCGTGTCTGTTGCAACTTCAACAACAACTGATGTTATTATTGATGCTTTACTTGCCTAATAAAAGTCCTGTAACTGAAGGACTGCCCCCCCAATTGGGAAATGTTACATCCGGCCCTGTTCCCATCGCCTGAAAAGATGCAGGCACTGATTAGCTCAGAAACTCAATTAGCCAGATATTACACCTTTAATCACTATTTCAAGCACTTGATTTTACAAGCACTTCACTATTTCTACAACGTATGAACTGTTCGCTCAACCGAAAATCGCTCGTATCCCCTCCACTTTCTTAATTAAATGAATGACTTACAGTAACCCAACTAAATTACTACCTGCTAAGAGCAGGCACACCTGACTATTAAAGGGACTAAGACACAATGACGTCTGATTGGTCTAATTTGTGTTGAGCCTCGAAACACATCCATGACTAATTCAATGATGATTCAGAACAACCTGAGTGAAGTTAAAATTTTCAAATTTTGGAAAAAAAAATGGGCTCATCTTTTAGTGCTCAGCGGGGTGGAATTTGTGCCGCTGAAATCAGCATTTGTGCGGCACAAATTCTAGCACAAAGAGCACTAAAAGATGAGCCCATTTTAGTCCGTTTTGGACCACCCCAAGTGCGGGGTGCAGATTGACAAAGCTCAGGACCTATAACTTCAATTATCTCCAGAATCGCAGCAGCACAACTTCTGAAATTTACAGCACAATTCAGCACAAATAGAGCACTAAAGAATGACACCATTTTTATATATTTTTTTGAAATTTGAAAAATCATGGGGAGCTAACTTCACACAGCTTTCAGAACAGCCTTGCGCCATATAGATCTAAAATGGGCCCTGAGATTTAAATAGTTTTCCTTTTTTTTCAGATTTACAGTGACTGTCATACTGTAGTTTCCGCCACCATTGGTGCATGAATGTGTCTGTGAATGTAATGCACTATGCAAAGCGTCATAGATGAAGGACCGGTGCTTTATAAATGCACCATATACAGTACAACATTTATGGTAGATGATCACTGATAGGACTCTTCAACGTTTCATAATGGTATTTGATTTTGTTGGGCCCTTTATGAACCTCCACGACCGAAATTGAGTATTCTGAACAAGCCCTAAAAATCGACCTGCAAACGACCCCTGTGAACTGAATAAACGTGGAATCAACCGTACGTACCCAATTACACCACGAGCCATAATTCGCCACCCTCTTATTCACAACCAAACAAAGACATAACTCGAACCTAATTTCAGGTCCACTTCTTTCGTCTGTTCAAAAAAACCAACACAGACATTGCCTGGAGAATGAAAGACTGATTCAGTCACTTCAAAGGACACCCAGTGCGTAGCCCTGAGCGCCACATCCACCCATTCAGCGGCAAACAAGCAGACGGGGCCGAGGAGCTCATAAAAACACGACATTTCGCTGATTGTTGCCGTTTTTTTAAGTGCAGCATTGATGAGGAGAAGCTCTGCCAGAAGACATGCATTATATTGCAGCAAAACTTCAATGTTTTCCTGTTAAGACCCGCAAATGTGTTCGCCACAAACACCCATGTGAAAAGACGTTGGGCTCTATTTTCATTCATGCTAACCACCCTTATGCCTACATTGCCTTTTTTTTTTTTTTTACTATTTTGAAGATATATTTTGAATAGAATTTACAACTAACTACCAATCTTCATCGTCACGCTGTGAGCTTGTAAATGTTTAGTATTAAGCATGCATAAAAATAGAGCCCTTGTGCCAGATACCCTGATTATTATGAAATTCAAACTGATTAAAAACTGTTATACCATATATATATATATATATATATATATATATATATATATATATATATATATATATATATATATATATATATATATATATGTAAGGAGGTGTACTGACTGGTGGTGCCACCAGAGGGCACTGTGTTATTTTCCAGTGTTTCTGTTCTGTGCAGTTGTTGACCTAACAGGTGAGGGCGGCCATTTTAGGTCACATTGTTATGGTTTCTCTGCAAGGTAGGAGTACAATCCACTCTCTCTGAACAATCCATTGAATATAAGTAATTAAGTTAGCCATCCATGTTGTTTGCTTAACAAATATAATTGTTGGGGACTATATTGTTGTGCTGCTGGGGTTATTTGTGAATGGTTGTGTGAATTTGAGTACTTTATTGCCGGAAATGTGCTCATGTGTTGACATGTTATGATTGGTTCAATTAAGTGCAGCTAATAAGCTCGTTTCTAATGCACTTTTGTATTATTATGGTCAGTGATTGTGAACACTTACTTTAGGCCATTTTGGCTATGTATAAACTACATTACATGCACATTGTGCTATTCCTACTGTTATATTAAAAAAAGGACATTGTTATGGTTTCTCTGCAAGGTGACACAAGCTGAGATAAAGACTACACTGCTCACCGCACATCTCCTATGCCTGGTCCTTCATCCTCTTCATCAACCACCAAACACAACAACATCAAATACACAACGCAGAGACTGGTTCATGTTACAGAGGGTGGAGTTTTAAATACACCAGAGCTAAGGACACTGTTCAAGGGTTACAACTGGTGCCGTGACCCGGATGTGCGGATTCTACATCGGAGCGGAGGAGAAAGGAGAACAAAGCCCATCTATTGTGTCTAAATCATTATATCCTTTCAGTTTTGGTCATTCTTATGGGAAGTGTTGTTCATTTACCAAGTGAGGACTTAACTCATTCATTGCCAAAAACGTTTGTTTCCATTTATGACTTTATACCAAAGAAGCATATAATATTGTCAGAGTTCTAAAAAAAAAAAAAAAAAAAAAAAAAAAAAAAAAGAGAGAGAGAGAAAAAAAAAAAAAAAAAGAGAGAGAGGAAAAAAAAAAAGAAAAAAAAAGAAAGAAACTGCACTACTGATTTCATGCAATTATTGTTACTGTATGTATTACATGTGTACATCATATTGAAACTCAACAGTGGGGTTTATTTTGTTTCATCTTTTACTGTTATTTTTTTTTGTGTGCACATCACCCTGTTGTAAACAATGGAGAGGTCTCAGGAAAATACTCCTCGTCGGCCACCAACTGAGGGACCCTCCACAGTACACAGGCAGGTTTTTCATCACTATGCTGAGCCAATGAGACGCAGTGAACAACATTTTCAAGCCCCATATAACCCAAACCCGGCTCCCTCACCAGCTGCTAAGCCCAAATCCACACAAGCTCCACTGTCCTATATGCCTACTCCCCCGGCTGCCATCAAGGCCACCATGTATAACCCTGGACTTACCAGTTATGATTCCCCAGTCCAAGTACAGTCTCCCTCATGTACAAAGCAAGGCCAGGTCTTCCCTGTGCAGAACCACACACCCATGGGAAACTTTGATAATGCCATGCATGACCCAACGGCCACTCCAGCACAGCAAGAGTCAAGCCGCCTCCCAATATCACAGGTACCTCTCCCCTCAAGCAGCATGTATGGGCCATCTGCTAATGTGGCAATTGTGAACACAACCCAAGCGGCCGGACAACGGGAAATTGCACCATGCCACTCAGTCGCTATATCTATCCCCACATCCCACTGTTATGATGTCCCCAACACGGCTCAAAATCCAGCAACAAAAACACAGCAACCCCCTGCCAGTGTGCAAGGTACCACAGTCATGCCACATGATTCTACAGTGGCCATCCATTCTCAAACTATCCCTACAACTACCCATCTCCCATCGCTCCAGACACAGCTTCCCCCAGTTAGTATGGCTACTGCAGGGGTCCACATGTCGACTGCGTATGATTCCCCAGGAACCAAGCCGGCCTCACAAGCTGTCTTTTCAACCAGGTCAGTCACCACACACCCTGCACCTGGTTGGCATGGTGCCGCAGGCACGCCACACACCCCTGCTGCTGAAAGGCCAGGCCCGCAAATAACTATGCAAGTCCCGACAACCATGACACATGTTTCTATGTCCACCCTACCTGCCTTGACGACCCACCCAACCCCACAGACTCAGAGACATGCCCCCCCACCCCTGGCACACACCTACCCGGACAATATGTATGCCCCACAGGCCCACATGTCGGCGATGTACACCCCCCAAGCAACCAACCATAGCCCGCCTGTTTCACTGCCTCCCACTGTATACCCTCTGACCATGGAACCACTCCGTCAAGCATCCACATATGTGCCACTGACCCCAATGGACAGTATGCAGCCCTGCTCACCACCGCCTATAGTCCCCAAGCCACCATGTATCAACCACTTCCACAGCATCTGGCTTTTCCAGCACTCCCACCAGCCATGCACTCCTACCAGAATGTGGCACCCCCTGTAGTCCCTATCATGGGACAGTCAAGCTATGGCCCTGCCCAGCCCACGTCTGTCGGTTTCACACAGACACACCAAGTTAAGAATGTGGCAGTTTTCAGTGGAAATCCTGATTGCAAAATCCTCGTTGAGGACTGGATACGTGATATGCAATATCTTATTGAGGCTGGCGGGCTGCCCACACATCTGTGTTTCTCAACGATTGTGCGACACCTAAGTGGCGAAGCAAGAAGACTCATCCTAAACCTCCCGTTGCCGGAACAGCATCCTGATCGGGCATTTGAAGAATTGAGAGCCGAGTATGGGGACATACAAAGATCTTTGGATCCTTTGGCTGATTTCTATGAGAGAACTCAGCGGCCAGATGAGACAGCTTGCTCCTATGCCATTGCACTGGAGGCCACTCTTCGTTCGGTAGAAGAGACACAGCATGGGGGGCGACCATTTTCAGACCGGGATGCCAAACTAACTCGCCAGTTCCTGAGGGGTTTGTCTGATGAAGAGGTTTACCTTAGGATTTCCCCCATGAAGCCGAGACTCCTGAGTTTTCGGGAACTGCAAGAAGAACTACGAAATCTAGCCAGGGAGACAAAGAGGTTTCACCACTCACACAAACAGAAGAAACCCTTCAGCCAAGTTCAGGTTGTCGAACGAGAGCAGAAGGGAGGTGTGAGAGAAAGAACAGAGGAAGTGAAGCCTCCTTCTGAGCTGTCTGAATTGACTGCGTTGGTTCACAAGCTAGCTCTCAGCCAAGAGGAGCAGGTCAAAAAGCTGGCAGAGCTAGAATCCAAAATGTCCCTCCCGCAAACCGCTGCACCGGTCAGAAATCCACAAGCACCAAGGGGTGAGAGTGAAAGTGGTTCTTTTGTGTGTTATCGGTGTGGGATGGCTGGACATGTGGCTAGAGTATGCAGAACAGTGATGCCAGCTCACAACGCAACCACGCGTTCACAGCCTGCCCCAACACCGCCCCAAGAAGGGAGCACCACACAGGCTGGACAGTCTTTAAACGCTTGAGGCCTGTGGTAAAAGGGGCTACCATGGGCTTACAGTTAGGTCCCCAAGAGAACAAGCAAGGAAGTGAGGATGAAACACCTCTTATTGGACCCAGGAACGAAGGTGAAATAGAGGTCAATGGGAAAATGTGCAGGGCTCTCATCGATTCTGGCTCTCAAGTAACCAGCATTACTTATGAGTTTTGGCGTAAGCACCCTGGATTGTGTCAGCAGAAGCTACAGCCGTCCAGTATCCCTGTGGAAGGTGCCGGAGGCCAGGATGTCCCTCACCACGGTGTACTACACATAAGCCTCAAGGTACTGGGTAAAGAGTATGCCAATGTGCCAGCCTTTGTGGTTCCTGAAACAGAATACAGATCCACGGTTCCATTACTTGTGGGGACTAACGTCATACGAGCGTCTAGACGACACCTGCAAGACACGTATGGCCAACAGTTTCTTCAGAGGATCAAAGACCGCTATCCAGAATGGCATGCTGCCTTACTGGACATAGACAAGACAGGACCCGGTGGTCCTCAGGGCAGAGTGAGCCCAGTGAAATATGTTGGCAAGAAGGTTTGTGTCCCAGCTGGTACTGAAATTAATGTGATGTGCAAGGTAACAAAGGGACCCAGAAAGGAGTCATACACTGCACTTATCGAAGCCCATCCTCCCCTAAAGCTTCCAGAGGGCCTTGTAGTGGGTAGAGTCCTGGCTAATGTGGAGAAGGGGTGTGTCCCTGTTCGTGTAATGAACCTGTCTCGTCGAGCCGTATCAATAAAGCCTCACACTCACCTGGCAGATGTTTTCTTGGTTCAAAAAGTATTGCAGACTGGAGAGGGGCACCAGAAGAGGAATCGTTGTACAAAGCAGAGTCAACGTACTGAAAAGGGGGCAACCGGAGCATGTCAGAGCCATGAGCAGGAAGTGAGTAGTAAAAGAGATCCCCTGGCATGCTGTGTGGATCTGAGTGAAGCAGCCATTGATGGCGAGGAACAACGTTCTATTCTCAAGGAGCTGGTGGAAAGCAATGCAGATGTTTTCTCCCAACATTCATTGGACTACGGTCACACAAAGACAGTGCAGCATGAGATTCCTCTGGTAGACCCCAGACCATTTCGGCTCCCTTACCGCAAAATACCACCTGCTCAGTGGCCAGATGTCAAAAAGGTGCTCACGGAGATGGAGGAAGCTGGTGTCATACGCCCCAGCAAGAGCCCTTATGCCTCCCAGATGGTGCTTGTGACCAAGAAGGATGGGTCCCTGAGAATATGCGTGGACTACAGGAAGCTTAATTTGTGCAGCACCAGAGATGCGTTTCCTCTGCCAAGGATAGAGGATGCCTTGGAAGCATTGGGGCAGTCCAAGTACTTCTCCACCCTCGACCTCACATCAGGATACTGGCAAGTTGAGGTAGCAGAGCAGGATAAACACAAAACGGCTTTCAGCACACCTATGGGTCTGTACGAGGCTAACAGGATGCCTTTTGGGTTGCAGAACGCACCTTCGACTTTCCAGCGCCTGATGACTTGCTGTTTTGGTGACCTAAACTACATGAGTCTGCTTATTTACCTCGATGACATCATCATATTCTCGAATACGTTTGCAGAGCATGTAGAGCGGCTTCAGGTGGTGTTCAATCGGCTCCGTGAACATGGGCTGAAACTGAAGCCATCTAAGTGCCATTTGCTGAAAAGTGAGGTTCAATACCTGGGGCATCTGGTGTCAGCGGAAGGGATCAAGACTGACCCAGAGAAGATAAGCAAGGTGAAGGACTGGAAGTGCCCCACCAGCTGTAAGGAAGTGCAACAATTCCTGGGATTCACAGGGTACTACCGGCGCTATGTGGAGGGTTATGCAAAGCTGGTCGCGCCCCTGTATCGACTCACTTCTGGGGACCCGAGGAAGAAGAAAAG
>CM076976.1:34752138-34792138 GCA_039105355.1 Benthosema pterotum
CTTTTCTTATAACATTAAAATGTTACAAGAAAACATGTTGTATACATTTCTACCGACTCAGTGGCCTTGTGGTTGTCCGCACTGAGACTGGGAGGTCGGGGTTCGATTCCCGGGCCGGGTTATACCAAAGAGTATAAAAATGGTACACAATGCCCCCTGCTTGGCACTCAGCATCAAGGGTTGGATTGGGGGGTAAGTCCCTGTGATATACCGTCATGTACTTGTTTACTTGTACAATACATCAAGCTGCCTTACACTACTGGAGAGAACAGGGGCGGATGTAATGTTTCCCAATTGTGGGGGCAGGAGAAAATGGAATGGGGGCGGCTTCATCGCCCGTGGCTTCACGCCACGGGCGATGAAGCCGCAACATATCATTTTTGGTTACAGGACTTATATATTAGGCAAGTAAAGTGTCAGTATTAACATCAGTTGTTGACACACAGCATGCATAAAGCTAAAGGTCTGACTCAGAGAGTTTTCTGTTTTCAATTATGAAATAGTCAGTAGCAGTAGTGTTTCAAATAATTTTAAATATAAGCACTTTAATTTGAAATATCTTCGGTTGCTTTGCCATTGTGTTTGGTGGGGCAGTCAGGGCATTTAGGGGTGCATTGCCCCCCCATGCCCATGCCTAGATCCGCCCCTGGCAGATAGGTTCCTGACCTCTATGGGCCTCAATGGCTCAGCCAAGCCTTATGACATCATGATGCCTAGAAACTATATACTTTTCTAGTCTATTCTGCATGCTTCTCTTCTCCTAATTGATTATATTGTATACGCTCTATTCCATGTCATTGACTTCAGCGTGTGTGTGCGCTAACATGCTACGGTACAGTAAGTGAGTGCGGTTCCAGACCAGAGGCCTTCCAGAACATCACCACCAACCATCAACTGCTACTGAAACCGCTTAATCCGTCGCCTGCTGGTGCGCCGCGGCCCTTGATGCCTCGCCAGTCACAAAACCGCCGCGTACAAACCCCAGACTGCTGCTGCTCTGCTCTGGACTGACTGCATTCCCTCTGGAATCTTCCCTCTTTATTTCTCTCCCCCCTTTTTTGTTTTTTTTTTTGGAGGGGAATTCTGAGTGCTCAATGGCCATATTATACGGCAGTGTAATTAGGAATTTGTCTCCCGTTGAGAGAGCCACATGCACGCAGGCCATTCCGCAGCGTCCTGCACTTGCAGAGACAGATGGGCGGCGGCTACATTTTTGGGAATTATACAATTGTGTTGTGTCGCGCACCAGGGAAGCTCAATCTATTATCACGATGAATTTCGACAGGGGAATTCCCAGGGAATGTATGGAGAAAGGAGGGGAGAAAATCATTTCTCATAGTGTCTGTCTTCATAGTCGGTCTTCACGGTTACATGGTTTATATAACAGTATTATTCTCAGTTATTCTGGGCGACTGTGGCTCAAGGGGTAGTAAAGCAGGTTGTCCAATGTTCAGTGGGTCGGATAGAATCCCCGCTCCACCTTGTCTATACCTTGTCCTTGAGCAAGACACTCAACAGCAAATTGCTCCCGAGAATGTCAGATGGTGGAGTGAGCTCTCACGACGTCAAAAGAGTGAGAAACTTCAGATTCGAACTGTGTGTGTGTGTGTGTGGGTGTGGTGCGGGATTTCACAGATCAAGACATTAGACAAGTTTAGGTCATAGCCAAGTCTCACAGCACAGCTCTTTGCTCCCCCAGTTCTTTTAAACTAATTGACACTGTACACCCACCGCATTTCCGCTGGATGCCAAAGTACGGGAGACTTTTTTTTAACGCATTCAACCTTTTTTTCCCTGTGAGCGTTTCAAAGCGAGACCGAAAAACGCAAGACAAACTCGGCTCAATGAGGACTTGAAAAGAATATGATAATGCAGGGGGAGCCAAACGTTGAGATATTATTTATAATGGCACCGTGGTACACGAGTGGGAAGGGCTTTTTTTTTCAGCAGTCTGGCGGCGCTGCCATGCCATGCCATGCCTGGCGGGGATCAGGGGTGGATCTAACATTTCCCAATTGGGGGGGCAGGAGAAAATGGTAGTCGCACCCATACTATTTTCAGTTACAGGACTTTTATTAGGCAATTAAGCATCGATAATAACATCAGTTGTTGTTGAAGTTGCAACAGACGCATCATGCATAAAGATAAAGGTCTGACTCAGAGAGTTTTCTGTTTTCAATGATGAAATGCTGTTGGTTTAGCAGTGTGACAACTGTAGTTAGTTAGTAGCAGTAGTAGTGTTTCAAATCATTTTAAATATAAGCAACTTCAAATATCTTCTGTTGTTTTTCATGCCATTGTGTTTGGTGGGGCAGTGAGGGCATTTAGGGGGGCATTGCCCCCCATGCCCATGCCTAGATCCGCCCCTGGTGGGGATGATGGCATTCAAGGCTGGGCTCATAGCACCGCCTGGCTGGCTCTCTCTCACTGAAAGCCACCTTCTGAAATGATGGCACTTCTGAAAAAGGAAGCCGAAGAAAGTATATAAGTCCTTTTTCCTCAATCTGACAGAGTTCATAGATACTTTACTCCTGCCACTAGATCATAATAAATACTTTTTTCCCCTCCACTGCGGAACTGTACCATGCACTGTATATTTAGCCTATGTTGTCATTTTTTTGATTACGTGTTTCTGTTTTCTGTTTTTTTCAGCTGAGACTCAAAAGATTAGTTTGTTGTCGTCACTCCACCGGAAGCCAAACTTACCAAAGATCCATTATGAATTACTCATGACAATAATTGTGAAAATCGCCGATCTAAGCACCAACAATAGGCGGATCTACAATATACTTTGTGAGCTTGTACGGTAGATCTGCTGCTATATTTTTGGCTAATGCTCCTCTGTTGCTTTTGAATTAAATGGTTAAACATGTATTATAATTTACGTTTACTTAATACAGTGTTTCCTGATGACAGTCATATCTAACAGCTAATAGCCCAAATGATTAAACCTGATGCAAATAGCACATCCACAATATGGTGCATTGCGATATGTTTTGAGCTTGTACACCCCTCCCCCCAGAATAGGGTTCATGTGGTTAGATGTACAAAGCACCCTAACTGAGACACACACACACACACACACGCACGCACGCACGCACGCACGCACGCACGCACGCACGCACGCACGCACGCACGCACACACACACACACACACACACACACACACACACACACACACACACACACACACACACACACACACACAACACACACACACACACACACACACACACACACACACACACACACACACACACACACACACACACACGGCACCTCCATCAGAACTGACAGCAGTCTTGTGGTGTGTGTCCGCTGACATGCGTGTAATGCGGGTCTGTGTGAGGGGGATCATGTTAGTTGTTTGAATATGAGGTGGAACAAATTCAAATTGAGGTTAATGGGGGTTTAGGACCGGTAGGGGTGTGTTGTGTGTGTGTTGTTGTGTGGGGGGGGGGGGGGGGGGTGTAGGGGGTAAGGGCAGTCGGCACAATCGGGTGGCGAGGGTGGGTGGGGTTGTCTTTAGAGCAGTGCTTCCCAAAACATTATACGTCACGTGTAAATGTCCCCTTTATGTGTTATGTTTCCTGTAAGAACATACACAGATTTCCAAAAATCTGGTATGGAAAACTACACATTTCACTATTTTGATACAGTGCTTAAAGTTAACTTTTTAAGCCATTAATGTGTTCTTGTTCGTTTGAGTCCTTGGAGAAACGCAATCTTTTGGGTCACAGCTGAAAAAGCTTGTGGAGCTTGGACTTTCTTTTCTTTTCTAAAGTTTAATTTGGGAAACCAGAGTAGATATTGAACAAACGTTTTCTTCATCAAGTGAATTTAATGTTGGAAATATATTTCTAGCATAACATAGTGGATGATGACGTTGTCCTTCATCAGATGAACTGTTTGCCATGACAAAATATAAGCTTAGTATAACAATCTGTGATCTCCCTGGTTCTACTTAGTTTTACAAATCCTGTAAGGTCAGAAACTAGGCTTTCTTTCTTTCCATTCAGTGGCGTTCTACCCGAAGCCAATAGCTTGTGCTAAAATGTGTTTGTTTTCCCACTGGTAGCCTTAGAATGAGCGTGCATGGTCAGTATTCTGTCTTGCAGTTTAAAAGCGCTCGTGGTCACATTATTGTTGCCCCAGTGCATACGTTTTGGGGTGGTGGTGGGGGGGGGGGGGACAGACGCCCCGGAGTTGAGCTGTCAAGGCGTGGGGGGGGGCGCAAGGGCTGAAATAATGGGCCTCTGTGACCCCGGCTAATAGGCGCATCGTTCCACAGCCAGCAGGACACCAATAAAAACATCAGTCACGGGCTGCAGACGAAGGAGCATGGTAGGTAGGTCTAGGGCACAGCCCCACTAACTACACCACTAACAGGGTTTCTCAAACGTTTCCATGGCAAGGACAGGACAAAGAAGATGGCATGCAAAACAACTCAAGATATTTCAAATTAAAGTGCTTATATTTAAAACTCTACTACTGCTACTAACCAACTACAGTCGTGGCACCACTAAACCAACAGCATTTCATCATTGAAAACAGAAAACTCTCTGAGTCAGACCTTTAAAGGATCCCTGACTAATAAGACAAACATCGCTTAAAACGTTATACTTTCCCTATATAACTAAAATAAACAAATAAGAACGTGATTGGCATCTTATTGCTTTCATAAATAGAGAATATTTCACTCAACAGGGCCTGCTCCCATGAACCAATGTGGACTCCCCCCTAGGTGTCTTGGCTTCTTGTCCTTATTAGATAGTCATTGGTGTGGTCTAGCTCTATGGAATATAGGGAATGTGACATCATCATCCTGCGACAGGAGCACTTCCTATTTAGTGAAAGATTCTCTATTTATGAAAGTATTGAAGGTGTTTTTTATCTGCATGTTTTAGTTATAGAAGGTAAGTATAGTGTTTTAAGGCATATTTGTCTTATTAGCCAGGGATCCTTTTTAGCTTTATGCATGCTGTGTGTATGTTGCAACTTCAACAACAACTGATGTTATTATTGATGCTTATACTTGCCTACTAAAAGTCCTGTAACCGAAAATGGTATGGTTGCGACTTCATACCATTTTCTCCTGCCCCCCCCAATTGGTAAATGTTACATCTGCCCCTGACATGGACATTCCCAACAAATGTTGTATAAAACAAAATGCGCGCCACTGATTCGATTCTAAGTAAAAGCAATGCCAGCACACAGCACTCCCGTAAAAATCTGCATCGCTTTTAAGATCTGCGTATAATTATAGTGCATTTGCATTGCATCTACTGCGCGTATCGCCGCAGCCACCACGCAGAAATCTTCTCATCTACATATTTTCAATTATTTTATTTTGTAAATCAATGACCAGCTCAGTCGCATTACAGTCGGTGTCACACAAAAACATCAAAACCATAGCGGGTTGTCGAGACTCTTATTTACATGATACGGTCTTGGGTTTACACATCCGCTCTCGTGTTTGTTCATTTGAAAATATTCAAATGGCTTTGACACGTGTGTTCTTCTTATTTCCAAATAACATCCTCAAGTGCCGCGAGACACATAATGAGTCGAGCAGGTTTTTCTTTTAATGTATGTTTTCCAGACTCGTTCTTCAAACAGCAACGTGGCGCTGGTTCCTTTTTACTTCCATATGCATCATGCATATGGACAACAACGTTGTGTTTGTTTGATGCGTTTTCATGTTCATCAATCCCCATTTTGTTTACCTGTGTACCTCAAAGCACGCGTCCGTCCGCCCGTCCGCCCGTCCGCCCTTCCTTCCAACCCCTGTATGCATAATCGATGTTTAGATCAATGTCTTCTGAGAAGGGGCACTGGGTGTTTGAATCATTGTTTGGTCTTGTTTAATAGCATTTCTGTTTCTTGTGAAGGGATACGTTTCATACCGAAAGAAAGACTAGAACCCCCCAGGTGGTTGAAGTGTATTGCGTGTAGGCTATAAAAAAGAAAAGAAGAAAAAAAAAACAGACACGCGATATTTTAACTGCTGAATTTGGATATTTGTGAGTTCTTTTTCCTCCCGTCTCCCCCTTTACCCAACCCTTCCAGGTCCTGTATTGCGTTCCGTGACTGAAACGTATATTGCATTTTAAACACACATCAATTACCAGTGAAAACCGTCCAGATGTCATTATAAATTGATGGTCCTCTGCCACCTCTCGTATGTTTTTTTTTTTTTTCTTCCTTCCTTTCTTTAACACATCGCTCATTTTACTTGTTAGCATTGGAGCTTGGCCAAAGTTTCCTTGTGGCGGTATTGCTTTTGGCTGTTTTGAGGGGTCTCAGGGAGCTGCTTTTTCCAGACTCCGAGCATCCCCCTGCACACACTCCCCCCTGCCTCCCGCCTCCCGGAGTCTCGGACGGGGCCGAGAATGGAGCCCTGGGGTACTCCTCGTTTCCTGTGAACAACACGCACATACACCCCCCCTCCCCCCAGCCCCCTTTCTGCAGTCCACGGCAAAGACCAGGTCATGTATACAAATGCAGGACTTCACACTGTTGTCATGCTGCGTTGCACACGCTACAGTATACTTAACTCTGTTGGGGTGGAACCACCTCGCGTGTCCAAAACTAGTACTTTACGGAATTCAAATTGAACAGCTTGTGTACTTTTGATACTTTTTTTAAGTATGGCATTGACAAAAAGTGAAAACTTGGACATAAGAGCCTGGCAGCAATAATATTCACACTGCACTGTGAATTTTCTTGGCTATTACTAATCACCATGCTGTTATGGTGCGTGCACGCACACGCACACACACACGCGCACACACGCGCACACACGCGCACACACACACACACACACACACACACACACACACACACACACACACACACACACACACACACACACACACACACACACACACACACACCATACCGGTCTACAGTATTGGTGTTGCCTCAAACTGAAAAAAAAAAAAAAGAACTGGTTACACTGATTACATTGGGATTTTAGTGTATTTGATTAATGTTATTTCAAAATGGTATCCACCATCTTTTTTATATAATGGTATACAGCCAATTTAATAAAGGCTTTTTAATTTTTAACTTGGGAGTTTGAGTGCCTTGAGGGTTTTCTGTATTTTTATAATTTTACCTGCTTACTTTCCCATATGGCGTGTCCACTGTTGACAAAGGCAAAAAACAAATGACAAGTCAAGTCAAATTTTAAGTAAATTATTGTAGTAATTATCGGAATGATATATTGGGTTATTATCCGCAGATGTTTGTTCTCAAATCATACTTCTGGGAGGTGGGATCATATTTATTTATTTATTTATTTTTTACTTTTTTTTTTACATTTACTGCACACCTTCTGCATATACCGGTACATGTACAAATCGCAGTACTTCTTCCACATAAAGTGTTCTCATAGTAAACTGCAGTGGTTCTCTCAAAGCGGGGTCCGGTTAATTCCAGGGACTCCCTGACAAATGTTGTATTCAAACCAGAACATCTTTAACCTAGACATGGCTGAATTTAGTCAGCCCTACTAGAGTGGGCTGGAAGAATGGCAGGGTGGGCAACTCCAAAGTTTTTCACATGAAGCAGAGGTTTTCAACCTTTTTGAATTCGGCATTTGTGCCACGGACCACATTTTCGCCCCACACACCTCAAAACTAAAGATTTCTGTTGCTTTTGTCCACAAGACCAGGTTGGATTTGGGGGGGAAAAACAGTCAAACATGCAGATCAAAATGACCATTGATCTTCATTCTCTAGTTGTGCAGACTTGGGCTAATTCAGATGATGAATATTTTAACTCTTGAGAGTGTTAAAATGAAACCAAAGGGACCCGCAAGGGTGCATTTGGTTTCATTTATACGCTCTCAAAGAGTTACATCTGGTTAACCAACTTTCACCACTTAACTGGGGACCACCTGGAACTCTCTCAAGGACCACTGGTGGTCCCCAGACCACTGGTTGAAAACCACTGATATTATCTTTCATTGGGTGGGCAGGATGCACGTTTGGGTGGGCTGTGCCCACCCCTGCCCCCCTCTAGATCCGGTCCTGAACCTAGATCTGCTGAAGCAGCCAATCAAGCTATTGTAGATGCTCCTCCCATTTTATTATTCAATTTCCTTCATTGGTGCTCCTGTCTTTAGTCTCATTAACAACAACGAGGCGTCGCTCACTCATGCAGTGCAGCCATGGGGAACACGCACACACCATGCAGGGAGGACGAACTACTTCGGAAGTAAAACGGGAAAGTGACATTATTTAGATGTAAACAGCGCAGATTTGGCAATGCATGCAGTGGGCTGTGCTGTAGTTGTGATCACACTGGGATTGTTGGAGTGTAACCCGAAGACAACAGCGTTCTATGACCAATCACAATCATGTATGCAAATCGCCAAGTCTCGACTTCTCCACCCCTAAACTTTATTATTTATAATTCAATATTTTAGCAAATAAATACACACATTTAACCTCTCCAAATCATCTAACTGTTCGGATGAATAGTAAGATCAAAGTTCAGACTTTTTTAATATGGATAAAAACAATTTTACCCAAAAAATGATAGACTTTAGAAGTCTATCATTTTTTAGAATAGACTTTAGATGGCTCTACAGGGAAATGGCCTTGGGAGACATGAGGACCAAAGCACCAGATTCTATATGTTTAGGGCAGTGGTGCTGACAAATTCTGTATCTGATTAACTTGCTAGGCTGCTACTGGGTTACTTTTTAGCACAACACTGAGGAAATGAGTGGCATAGAACTATAAATTGCATGAGCTTTTAATGAACAATTTTATCGCTGGGAATTACGGTAAGTAACCATGGCTGAAACTCAGGTCTGGAGATGTGTTGACACTTGAAAAGGGGAATTCCACTCATTTTTTAAGATTTATTTTCTGAGAGTGTATGCCCTCAGAAAAAATAAAAGTTCTAAAAGAAAAATCATTAACATGGTGAACACACAACTTGATGATGGCATCAAGTTGTGTTTCACCATGTTTAAAGGAAACAGAATGGTGGGGAACTTTTTTATTTTGTCCACACAACATCTCTTATGTATATTAATGGCATAGTAAAATGGGTGGAATTTCCCTCAAGATTAATAATTCTGGTGATGGAAATATTGGAAATATAATATTTCATAATTTGATTGTGAATGATTTACATATGTCATCAATGGATTGTAACTGGGCTAACATCTTGTAGATCTGTTCCATTCATTTTACCATCTTGTAGATCTGCTATTTTCAAGGTTGTTTTCAGGTTGCATTCTACATTCATTCTGAACCTTTGGCGTATTACTGACTAGGTTAAAGTGTTGTTTTCTCCTTTGTTGATATTACACAGATCCCAAGGCCCAGGGTTGTTATGGTTATTCGCTTTGTTTCCCAGACACTTTATCAGTGTTTTCAGTTAGCTATGGCCTTGCTTGTCTAGGGGAAGGATCCATCTTACTCCTGTTGCTGGGTAGAATTGGTTAGAACTACAGTATACTGATTGCATCATCTGCTTAAACTTCATCTGCATTGTATTTTAAAACTTCATTTCCCGTAAGCCTTTGCAGTAAACGTCATGCAGGAAATTGTTCACTTGTAATGCCACGTTGAGAATTTTCTGATAAGGATTTTCATATAATGCTGTGATCCGCCATGTTAAACCAGAGAGGAAACTTATTACGGACTGTGTGTGGATGATATTTCCTTACCTCTCCCATATAGAAAGGAATATAATTAAATCGTTTTTAAATATAATTGCTGCTGACGTGTGGACATCTTTTCTTCACTTGTTTTTGAGGGAAAATGTTTAATGTGGTGTGCAGTAAGTACTAATTGTGTTTTATTACAGGTTGATTCCATTTGGGTACACTAAAGGGTTTTTCTCAATGCTCTTAAAGTTCTAAGTACATATTTGGCTAAAGTACTATTTACTCTGATTACCTTTTGCTATCGAAGTAATTACATTTTGCCCTTTCTGAGATCTTTTCTAATGGTCCTCCTAAAGGTAAGATTAGAATCCCAAAATGGTCTCCTAACACTGTTGGACAAATCAGATTTTACAGTCCTTTTCCTATTATCACCCATTGATGGATAATATTATTATTAAAAAATATCTATAAATATTGGAAACAGTCTTCCTCGGTGATGCCGTGTGCCGTGTGTGCGTTTTTCTGTGTCTCCAGACTCAGAGATGCATGTTTTTTTTGTCTCGTTGAAAACCTGGTTGAATAAAGATTAAATATGGGGATAAAAAGTGTTTTCACACATAGTATAGACTCAGATGTGTGTGGGGGTGTTGTTCATCTCTGAAAGTATAAAAATGGACCAGGGGTCCACCGGTGTAGCCTAAGTGGTTTGCTGAAGGGTTTCATGTGACTCTACAACACAGTGATGCTTCATGTTGTGTTCATTGACCAGCCAGGCTTTAAAGTCAAACCTAATCAGACTCAGATCCATCTCCTTCCAGTACTCCTTTCATCTTGGCTTCTAACACAGCAAAGTACTCACAAGACCTAAGATATTTCAAATTAAAGTGCTTATATTTAAAATGATGTGAAACCCTACTACTGCTACTAACTAACTAACTACAGTTGTGTCACCACTAAACCAACAGCATTTCATCATTGAAAACAGAAAACTCTCTGAGTCAGACCTTTAGCTTTATGCATGCTGCGTGTCTGTTGCAACTTCAACAACAACTGATATTATTGATGCTTTACTTGACTAATAAAAGTCCTCTAACTGAAAATGGTATGGGTGCGACTTCAATGCCCGATTCGCCCCCATACCATTTTCCCCTGCCCCCCCTCAATTGGGAAATGTTACATCCGCCCCTGCTGAGTTCTTCCCTAGTCCTTTATCTGAACCTATCAAGTCCCCATGGGGGGAGAATACATACTGTATACTGTACCTGTACAGAAGTATTGTAGACTGTCCTAAACTAGGGGTGTCGCCATACATTTTAACAGTGATACTATACGTATGGCAATGCATGGTTGACGATAAGACACATGGACGATATTGGTTCATTAAGGCGATTCCATGCGATTCAACGATTTGAAATCGATACAGTAACTATCTAGCAAATCTATTAAATATGTGTGTAACATGTGGATAGAGCAGAAGGGAAAGATGTATTAGGATGGCAATAAATATGTACAAACTGTCACATAGATGGACATTGTATTTCTTAAAAATGCTGAATTCAATCCACGAATGCTTAGTACTGATACCGTTTTGATACCAATTCATTCCATTGCAAACCAAAATGACACAAAGTCAAACGTTATGACATTTTCTGTTTTAGGAACGATATATACTTCAATTTTTACAAATTAAAATTGATATTTTGATACAGTGACTATATTGTTACACCTCCATCCTAAACATATAACATATCCTAAATAAACATATTCCTAAACAGTCCTAAACATATTCCTTGCCTGTTACCTCCTTCACAGGGTACGGTAAACAGGCAAACAGCACACCACAAACAACACCACACACACACACACACACACACACACACACACACACACACACACACACACACACACACACACACACACACACACACACACACACACACACACACACACACACACACACACACACACACACACACACACACACACACACAAAAGCATACATATAAATCCTAGGCATCACCACTTCCCAACACAGAGGCACTCTTGCGTTGTGTACAAACAAACATGCGCACGGGCGCGTACACACGCGCACGGGCGCGTGCATGTGCACCGAGGCACATGCAACATCTGTCTGGCTCCCAAGGCAAGCTGCGGACCAGGCAGACATGGCCAATGAAATATGTATGACACTCGGCTGCATGTGATATGTCCTCCTCCTCATCCTGCACTGAGCTCAGCTGCTCATTTATTATACATGCCCTGCTCAGCACTGCACACACCTCCGCTGCATGCATGCTAGTATATATACAGTATACCAGCTATAACACCCACTCTACATGTACTTACAGTGCACACACCTCCACCGCATGCATATGTAGAGATACCACTGATTGCTATTACTACCAGCACCTACTGCTGGTAGAGCTTATACCCCCCCCCCCAGGGCAGGCAAGGAAATGGTGGTGTATGGCAGGGGTTTTCAACCTTTTTCATAATAGGGCCCCCTATTCATTCAGAATTCGAGCCACCATCTGATGCCATTTTAGCCCCACAGACCCCAAAACTAAAGATTTATTTTGCTTTTGTCCACAATTCCAGGATGGATTTCAGAGAAAACAAAACAGTCAAACCCACAGATCAAAATGACCATTAATTAATCTTCTATATGCTATAGTTGTGTAGACTTGGGCTGATTCACATGATGAATATTTTAACTCTTGAGAGTGTAAACATGAAACCAAATGGACCCGCCAGGGTCCATTTGGTTTCATTTTTACGCTCTCAAAGAGTTACATGTGGTTAACCAACTTTCCATCATTCAGCCTGGGGACCACCTGAAATCCTCTCAGGGACCATTGGTGGTCCCCGGACCACCTGTTGAAAACCCCTGGTGTATGGAGGTGTGACATGCACGGCTGCACACACTCTCTCACACGCATGAACACATGCACGAACCACTGAAGGACCGCTGAAATGTTTTTTCTTTCTTTTGTTGTTTTATACTTCAATAATACTAATAATACTTCGGCCCTGTAGCATGCATGTACCCTGATGTAACTGCTCTACCTTTCACTTTAAAATGAGGTTTTCGTCCCTCTTTATGTCTCAACATACAGTACATTGGTGGGACAAATAGAAATGTAATTAGGGGCGTGACGTTGAGAAGGTTTGGAAATCATATATATTTAATCCGTGTTGACTGATAACCCATATTGCCCGTGTCAATTATCTCACTCTGTATTAAAAATATATATACGGAAAAATATAAATACTGTATATAATAATTTTGCCGATTCAGAGAAATACATGTATCGGGGTGTCTACATTAATACAAGCATAAGCGAGTCAGTCCAGGCTGTTGCTTTGGGATTGTTTATCGGTTAAGACATGCCAATTAATCAATCGGGTTGATTGATGTCGATAACCGATGTCAATAACCAATGCTGATTAATCTAGAAACGATGTGAATCGTCCAACACCGGTGGGTTTACTGCCTAATCTCACATCACTAGTTGTAAACAGGCATGGCATGGCTCTACAGACGGTATTAAAGCTAGAAGTGAGATGCTGAGTGTAATTCGGGGTGACCAGTATTTTCAAAACTGATCTTGAACCCTCGTATTCATACAGGGCCTATAAGCAAACTCTCTACCCTTGCGAAAACAAATAACTTGCATGTTACACATTATTTGTCGCAGATTGATATTCCAAGAATTTTTTAATTTTGACATGGAACACAAAGAAGAATGAAAGACCTACATTGTCGAGAGGGTGGCCAACGAGGAATTAATCTAAACTCTCGCAACGAAAACAAACTGAACGCGGTTCATGCACTGTAACGGATCTCTGGGAAAACTTTGGTTTCCATGGCGAACCGGGACACTGAAATTAAACTGCGTTGGAGAAACAATGACAGAAAGTGTTGACACAGGCCGGTTGTATACATAAAACAGCGAGCTGCGCAAATAAACCCTCTTCCCTGCGTTTTTGTTAAGTCCAATGAGGAATCATAACAAAAACGAAAATGTCCATTATGCCAGCTAGGCCGCGTTGAGGCGGAGAACCTTCAACACTCCAGTATACTATAGAGTGCATTAGGCCACGGCTATGTGAAAACTGCCCAACCTTTCAACTTTTGACGACCCCCAGGCAACAGTCAACCTCCATTTGATATGATACGTTTGACCCTGGGACAAAAATCCAGGGCAGAGGTGCCCAAACTTTTTTGACTCGAGAGCTACTTTCAAAATGACCCGCTTGACAAGATCTCCTACACATCAAAAATGTGATTATTCCATGGGTCCTACTAATTGGACCCTAGTAGGACCCCATTCCTGAAAATCAATTTCAAGGCCCCTAGAAAGTTTGCGCTTTGCAATAGTGGTGGTGGTGTTATACTTACTGTTATAATGTTTAAGAATAATGCGCTTATAATGAAAAATGGAGGGGGAGAATTGGAAGGTTTTCCTGTATATGCTACGACTGACGTTTGAAAACAGTATTTGGGGTTTTGAGTTGACAGTTTGTGATGTTGAGTTTAGTCTCTTGCACCCAAAACTAAGAACTTTCATGCTTTTGTCCACAATTGGGAAAGAGAACTGGCAAAACATTGGTCAAAATAACAATTATTCTCCATTTTCTAATTGCGTACTCTTGAGAGAGCGTAACTCTTGAGAGTGTAAAATAAAACCAAATGGACCCGTAAGGGTCCATTTGGTTTAGTTTTAACGCTCTCAAGAGTTACAGATCTATGGTGACTGTCGTGATCTACCTGCACGGTCTGTGTGATCTACTGGTAGATCACAATCTAACTTTTGGGCAGCCCTGATCCAGGGTGTAATATCCTCTCAGTTAAATGAACAGTGAGTAGATCAGTTTACTCCTGTTTGCCATAACGGGGGCATATCTTTGGTGCAATGTCCTAATAGTTCAACATCCAAAACCCTGATCCTCTTCATTCAGATTGGGGCATAATGCTGCATAGCCAGCAAACAGACTATAGTCAAATCTGGCCCAAAATATCACCTGATTTTAAGCAACATAAATCGTGTCCACTAAAGACAGAGACGTCTCTGGATGAATCAGAGAGTCAGATTGAGGATAGACTAACTTCAATAAATCCTAAGTAGAGTCAGATTTGGCAGAGAATAGCTTAGCTATAGCTTTATTATTTCAACTGGTGAAGATGTCTGGGAAATGACATGAAGATCATCCCCGTATGGGCTGGGATCCGGCCTAGTCTCGAACGTCACTGTGGAGTCACCGGAGGACATCGTCGTAGCGGCGATTCATCCAGGGACGTCCATTTTTAGAGGACAGGATTTGTGTTGGTTGAAATCAAAGATATTCTGGGTCAGATTTGACTTGTCTTTGATTGCCTTGATCTGGCCACAATCAAGACGTCACTAATTGTTTCCGGTCCTGATCGTGTTTGCAGGGAAGGATTTTGTTAGGGGGTTAGGTAAGGATTTTGTTAGGGATAGGTTAAGGGTTTGGTTAGGGCAGGGCTGCCCAAAAGGTAGATTGTGATCTACCAGTAGATTGCACAGACCGTGCAGGTAGATCACATGACAGCCCCCCTAGTCCCCCCTTATAGATCTGTAACTCTTGAGAGCGTTAAAATGAAACCAAATGGACTCTTGCGGGTCCATTTGGTTACATTTCACACTCTCAAGAGTTAAATTATATTTAAACATCTGAATTACGTAATTTTCAAGAGTCCACACAATTAGAAAATGGAGAATAATTGTTATTTTAACAAACGTTTAGTCAGTTCTCTCTCTTTCCTAATTATGGACAAAAACGTGAAAGTTCTTAGTTCACGAACTGAAGTCTCAAACCTCACATTTTTCAAACGTCATTAATAGCATATTTAGAGCATATATAATGGCATTACTCCTAAACACTATAACAATAAGTAACACCATCCCCAACTATTTCAAAACTCAAACTTTGTAGGGGCCTTGAAATGGATTTTCACTAATGGAACAATCACATTTTTGATGGGTAGATCTTGTTGAGCCCGTCATTTTGAAAGTAGCTCTCAAGTCAAAAAAGTGTGGGCACCCCTGGGTTAAGGGTTTGGTTAGGGATGTTCCGTGGCGAGTTTGAACTAGCAGAATAATCTGACAATAAAGTCAGAGAGAGACTTTATTGCCAGATTATTCTACTCTAGTCTGCCATCTGTGCCATTCCTGTATATGTTCATGTTTTGTCAGTTGGATTCATTCATGGTAGGAACCTCATGGATTATATTTGAAAATAAGATGAAAATGAATGCAGCTTCATCGCTGAATTTGAAGGAGCATCTCTGCAAAGTTTGACAACGCCAAGACAAGTAGAATCCTCCACATGTGGTGTTTTAACAAGCAACACATGCTTCTTTTACTCGACAATTTGTTCATTTATGCGCTTGTGTGTGCTTGTGTTTGTGTGTGTGCGTGCATGCGCACGCCCGGTCCTTTGTTTCTCTTCCGAGGAGAAAGAGTCGAGGAATTCCAAGCCTGCTCCCAGTTTGTCCTTATTTGCGTTTCAGTGGACATTGTGTGTGAAAAGGTCTTTTCTTGTCTCCTCCTAAAGCAGCGCGGCCACCAGCTACACCGCGTCGCGCCGGGGTCCCACCACGCTTTGTCGCTTATCTATTTATTTAGCTGCCCCGCCGTTAAATGGCAAAAAGAGACAAATTAGAGTGTAACGATAATGACCGCCGCGGTTAACAACGCTCGCCTCTCCCCCCGAACAGAAGGAGAGGGAAGGGCTGAGGCGCTCCCAAAAGGTCTACATTTTTAACCTTTTCTCCACCGTCAATGCTTTATCCCGCATGTATTTCACAGCGACTCAATGTGAATGACAATTACTGCTCTCCGTGTGAATAGAGGAGCTCTGAACGCTTTTCCTATACTACCACCCCACCCCCCATGCGGCGTCTTTTCGGGCCAATAACGAGAAAGCGCAGCGCAGCCTCGCGACTTTAGAGCAGACGTAAACAATGAAGGAGGAGTTATTCTTTCTGAGCAAGAGGAGGCGAGGTTGGAGAAAGAGTGTGGTGGGGTGGGGGCGCCCAAAAAAGAAAAAAGGAGGTCAAGAATCAGAATGAAAATGACATTTTGCCATTGGCGGAGCACTCCTGGCTTTTCCTCCTTAGCCCAGCCATTGACAGAGCTCCGTCGTTTCCCCAAAAAGCACACACACAGAGAGAGATTGAGTGAGAGATCTGCATTGCAAATGTGCAGCGAGTGAGCGAGCTGCAGCTTTTTTTTTTTTTTTTTTTTTTTTACAACAAGTGGACAGGCGGACCCAGGCATGGTTCCCACACACACCCCATCCGTCACTCTTGTTATACCCCTCCACCCCCTGCAACGCCCACCCATCCACCCCCACCCGGATCTAGGCATGGGCATGGGGGGGCAATGCCCCCCTAAATACCCAGTCTGCCCCCCCAAACACGATGCCATGCAAAACAACCCAAGATATTTCAAATTAAAGTGCTTATATTTAAAATGATTTGAAACACTACTACTGCTACTAACTAACTACAGCTGTGTCACCACTAAACCAACAGCATTTCATCATTGAAAACAGAAAGCTCTCTGAGTCAGACCTCTAGCTTTATGCATGCTGCGTGTCTGTTGCAACTTCAACAACAACTGATGTTATTATTGATGCTTTACTTGACTAATAAAAATCCTGTAACCGAAAATGGTATAGGTGCGGCTTCATCGCCCCCATACCATTTTCTCTTGCCCCTCCAACATGTTCTCTTGCCCCCCCCCCCAAATGGGACATGTTATATCCACCCCTGCCCACCCGGCCTCGATCCTAAAGCAGGGTGGTAGGGGAGGGGGACTCTCCTCTCCTCTCCTCTCCTCTCCTCACACAGCGGGGCTATTGTTTCACCGCCACCGCCGAGGGAGTCTCCGGGGTCAAAGGGCGAGAGACGAGCAGCCTTTTGACAAGCGGGCTCCAAGTTCCTGGCCGTGGCGGGCCAATTACACGCTTGTTTGTTTGTTTGTTTTTATACCCCGGGCTTTTTAGCAAAGTGCTTCCATGTAACCGGATCACTGTATATATGTATGGGAAGGTGTGTATGTATGGTGAGTATGAACTATGAGCAGTGTATACATACAGTATATTAGTCTACTGCAGGGGTTTTCAACATACCAGGACCCACTATTTATTTTTTTCATTTTAGCCACGGAGGACCACCATTTGATGCTGAGTTTAGTCTCTGGGACCCAAAACCAAGGATTTTCAAGTTTGTGTCCACAATTTAGGAGAGATAACTGACAAAATGTTGGTCAAAATAACAATTCTTCTACATTTTCTAAATGCGTACATTCTTGAAAATTATGTCATTCAGATGAATAATTTAACTCTTGAGAGCTTAAAATGAAACCAAATGGACCCTCACGGGTACATTTGGTTTCATTTTAACGCTCATATTTTGCACAAAAACACCCCTTGGACTAATAAATGGACATAGCTATGAGACCAAATGTGCAGACATCATCATATTAGTGATGATGTCTATGTCCGTTGTCCTCCCAATTAGTGTTCTTTGTGCAAGAATAGTGCTTGAAATGGATTCAGCATCATGAACCCCCACAAGTTCTATATGTCACTTGCTACTTAAACAATGATGTTACTTTTGCCTTATGCAGGATGTTAACACATTTACGCGATTGCTGCAGATCTGCGTCAAATACTTGTATGGAGACGGACCTGAAGATCCTGTGTGCTGATCTAAAACGGAAACCTGGTACTTTGATATATGAGTTCCACATTAAAACTCTTTGGCGCCAGCTAAAAAAAAAAATCCTGACAAGAATGGTTAAGATTGTTAATGGTACGGTCACATCACATATTATGCTAATAAATCAAATTGCTCAACATGGAACTTCTACTATCCAAGCTGAATCCCACCTGCTAAGCCTATTGATGACATTTGAATCATATAAGTTTACATTAAACATCATCTCTGGGTCAAACATGGGACCTATGGAGGCTTCCAGTAGACGATACAATTAGTTATCCTTCAGGATTCTATATTTGGTCCGCTCCTGTTTGCCCCTTCTACACTCTCTCTTTAAACCATTGTGATATGAGAACTGATTCTGGCTGATTTTATATCCTGGCCATTTTGTCTGAAAAACCTCATGTTGCTATGTAGTGGTCCTCAATATTTCATGACAAGGACCCCCAAAATCATCAGCATATGTCCGCCAACCAAGGTGGGGGCTGTAGTTCCAGGGACCTCCCCAGCCAGAAGCAAAATGTTTGAGTTAAAAACGTTCACCGTGACAGAATATTCAAAATATTTGCACAACGTTTTCACGTTTTTTCAAGAATAGCAGACCCTGCAGTACAAGTACAACATAATGCTTAGAACACCACAATGCATTTCCCGCCCAAATCGGGATAATTAATGAAAACGTCCAATCTACAAGTTCACAAGTAGGTCACGTTGTGAAAACAATTAAGGCTGTGAAATTTCAGATCTGCCATTCCTAAGGAAAGTTTCGCTCTCGGAATAGGGACGCAAAAAAAGGCCATTAAGTGGACATAATCGCCACTAATCCTCAGTGATTAATAATGAAAAGTAACCGAAGTGGATTTGTTCAGCTTGTTACAGCTAATCCCCCCCCCCCCACACACACACCTTCTAATGAGAGTAAATATTTCATTAATATCCAAAGATTATCTTAACATCCAAAGATTATCTTAACTGCGTCTGCGGCAGAGCAGGGTTTCTCTCGCATTTCTCGCTCAACGCAGTAATTCATTCTGCAGATGTTGAACTTATAAATTGCTCAGAGATGGTGTCAGGAAAACAGCCAAAAACAGCAAGAACAGCCAGTGGATGCGAGGAAGAAGAAGAAGTTAAAAAAAGAAAAAAAAACCTGCATTCAAATGGCTGCGTTATAAGGACGTTTTAAAGACTGGGAGGACAGGAGAGCAAACAGCACACTTCATATATCCCATCTCTTTTCTTATTTAAACACCATTTCTCTTGCAGCTCTTCATTTGTTTAACAGGGGAGGGATTTTGCACAAAAATGCCCCATGTCCTAATTGTGGTGTGCGTGTGTGTGCGTGTGCGTGCGTGTGTGTGTGTGTGTGTGTGTGCGTGCGTGCGTGTGTGTGTGTGTGTCCATTTTGTACGATCTGGCATGTCCAGAATAGACATGGCACACTGCTCATGCGGTTGAGCACAGATCCTGGAATTATGACTTCTTACTGTACAGCTGGACTCATTTAATGTGATTGTTATCATCAATACTCCTGTACAGCCTCTGACGCCAACATGTTTCTGTGTTTAAATGAACAGAACAACCGCACTGTAACTGTGACTCTGTGCTTCTCAAAGAGGGGTCTAGGGAGGGACCAGGGCTGGACTGGGACAAAAATTCAGCCTGGCCATTTTATGTGTGAATTTGGCCCAGACCGGCCCATTTTTTTGCACGAATTTGGCCCGAGTTTGGCCCAATACACATCAAAATGACCATTAATCTTCTACATTCTCTAGTTGTGTAGACTTGGGCTAATTAATATGATGAATTTTAACTCTTGAGAGTGTAAAAATGAAACCAAATGGACCCGCAAGGGTCCATTTGGTTTCATTTTTACGTTCTCAAGAGTTACATCTGGTTAACCAACTTAGCTGGGGACCACCTGGAACCCTCTCAGGGACCACTGGTGGTCCCCAGACCACCTGTTGAAAACCCCTGGTTTAAAGCAAAGAGGGGTGCAGGGAGGGACCAGGGCTGGACTGGGACAAAAATTCAGCCCGGCCATCTTATGCGTAAATTCAGCCCACACCGGCCCATTTTTTTTTGCACGAATTTGGCCCAGACCGGCCGCAAACAGCGTGCAGATATCCATGCTCTGTCAGCACACACGCAAACAAAACAAAATAATCAAAATAATGATCCAAACCAACAAACACCTACACAACGCTTTGCTGCTCTCACAAGAACAGGGTTTATGTGTCACTCACTGATATGATACAATACAGGCCTGTATCAGGGCTTGACACTAACACTTGCCCGCTTGCCCGGGGCAAGTAAAAAAAAAATGGTGGGGCAAGTGAAGACTGCTACCTGGTTGCCCGATCGGGCAAGTGTGCAACTTAGTGCACTATAACACAACACAAGATAAATTTGTCTTGAAGAAAGTCATTGCGCTCTGCCTCTGCGTCTTTCCCTGCTTTCTAGCTATCCACAATTCCAGGCTGGATTTGGGAAACAAAAAACAGGCAAATTAACATACACATCAAAATGACCATTAATCTTCTACATTCTCTAGTTGTGTAGACTTGGGGCTAATTAATATGATGAATTTTAACTCTTGAGAGTGTAAAAATGAAACCAAATGGACCCGCAAGGGTCCATTTGGTTTCATTTTTACGCTCTCAAGAGTTACATCTGGTTAACCAACTTAACTGGGGACCACCTGGAACCCAAGCACCCAAGTAGGAAGTAAACTTAAATGCAAAATTTACAATATATTTTTGTGGGGCAAGTGACCATGACCTGAGGGCAAGTAGAACCTAACTTGCACTTGCCCGATGGGCAAGTGCCTCAGAGACCTTAGTGTCAACCCCTGCTGTATCATTGATTTAACGCCTCCTATATGGTCGCGGCCCACCAGGAGAGCTCCCGCTACTCCCTATGGCCAGTCCGACCCTGGGAGGGACCCCCAAGGGCACATCTACAAGCCCACATTGCCCATTCAACGTTGACTGATTCATTGAAACAGTACAATTCAAGCACACCTCGGTACAAGACTGATATGAGTGAACGGACAAACCCGTTTGTCTAAGACTACAGTTTGTTTACAATGGAAACCACTCTCTCTGTTCATTTCATCAAACATTTAAAGGGGAATTCCACCCATTTTCAAAGTGCTCTGAAAGAAAAATCATTAACATGGTGAAACACATCTTGATGATGTCATCAGATGTATTCCACCATGTTAATGATTTTTTCAGTCCTGAAAATGGGTGGAGTTTCTCTTTACAGTAAAGACGTACAAAAGTTCACTTCAGAAATGACAGATCATAGTGGAGGTAAAAGGGAAAAGAGAAATACACAAGTAGAGGAAGGAATATGGTGACCCTGTAGATTTGCTATGTTTCAATACAACTGTTTATTATATACAGACATTTATTATTATATGCATTTAAACACCACACATCTTTAATGCAAGTTCCCATGGAATGGAATATTTCCAAATGGGGGAGGCTGTGGCAAAATACATATTAATTTGTGTGAGCGTGACATGAAAATGTATGAGAGCCCATGCAGTCATTTCTGCATTGGACATGTGAATGAACAACAATCCCAAACGACAACGGCGATGAGAGGCCTCTTGAGAATGTCCATAAATTCCCCCTCGAAAGTCCTCTGTCCAACTTGCCCCCGTCCTCCCATCCCACCCCATTCTTTAGTTTAGCTGGCTTTTTAATATTGAGAGTTTTATTGCCGGGCCTTGACATTGTGAGTGGGGTTTGTCGAGTGTTGTGGTCTGAGGGGGTGAATAGTGTGCTGGGTGTTGTTCCTATTCTTGGGAGCCGGTAGGAGCAAGTAGTACTGGGTCGAGTTCTCAGGTTGTTCTTTAAGCGCCCTTTAAAAAAAACATAGAGGACCACTTGGTGAATGGGAGCACTGGAGGCTCGGGGCTCTTTTGTAAACGCTAACAGCCCCCCCCAACCACCACCCCTCTCTCTCTGTCTGTCCCGCTCTGACCGTCTTTGTGTGTGTGTGTGTGTGTGTGTGTGTGTGTGTGTGTGTGTGTGTGTGTGTGTGGACCGGGGTCTGGAGGCCTTTGAGACGGGACGTGAAGATATGCGCCCCGGGAGAGGACACACTCGGGGAGACTGAAAGGGAAAAAAGGGGGCTTTGAGTTTTCGGCCCGCCTGTGGCCCCCCGTTTTTTTTTTTGTTTTTTTTTTTTTCTTAAATAAAAATACACAGCTGATTTCACCCCGGCACCAGAAAAGCGTATACTGTACATGTTAATTATTAAGATGTTGAGACAATATATGCAGAGTGTTGCAGGTGTAGAATAAAAAGTGAAGAACAAACTCTGTCTGCAACAAAGTAACCGCCGAGGAAAATAAATGAAACCGTTTCTGCAATCAGAAGGAAATTAAAGTAAGTCGTAAAATCAAGTGTAACGTCGCGTTGCAAGAAAAAGGGGAAGCAATAAATATCACATGAAATTAAGCCCCACAAAATAGTTATTGCTGTGTGATGGGGGAGAAAAAACACAGCACTCGCTTTTTTCAAATTGTGTTCCATAATTCATAACAGGAAAACACACATGCCAGTGTGGAAAAAGTTTTCTCATTATAAGTTGAGACTCATCCCAACTCAACCCAATTTTTTTTTTGCTTCTGTTCACATGCCTATTGAGCGTAGGGCAAGTGAACGTTTCTTAACCTCTCAAGTAGGAAACCACAGGACTTTGCAGAGCCCTCCCAAAAAATAAAGCGCAAATGGATGTCATACGGAGAGAGAGAGAGGGGGAGGGTGATTTTTTTCTCCAAGTACAGCAGACTAGGTGGAAAAAAATATTTATTTTTTGACAAAACTAGGCTTTCGTGTCTCCCAGTTGGGGAACGTCAAGCGGCTCTCCACCAGACGAGTTGCTAACGAGCAAACTGATTTCAAAACCGTGTCTGGGGGTGAACAGAGAGCCTGTCCTCCACGTGTCAGTGCGCCCTGCGCTTTACCATTCTCTCCCGTCTCCTCAGTGTTGCCAACTGCAATAAATCCAAAATGCACTAGAATGCGCTAGACCAGTGGTTTTCAACCTTTTTGATACCAAGGCCCACCATTTATTCAGAATTTGAGCCACTGACCACCATTTGATTACATTTTCACCCCAAAGACCTAAAACTAAAGAATTATTTTGGTTTTGTTGACAATTCCAGGCTGGATTTTGCAAACAAACAGTGTAGACTTCTTAAAGATGTGGTGCCATGACTTTTTCCTACCCTTAAACATGATCATAACATGACAAAACAGTCTAAACTTCTTAATTAAGTGGTGCTAATTCAGATGATGAATATTTTACATTCTCAAGAGTTACATCTGGTTAACCAACTTTCCAACATTTATCTGGGAACCACCTGGAACCCTCTCAAGGACCACTAGTGGTCCCCGGACCACCTGTTGAAAACCCCTGCGCTAGACCAGTGGTTTTCAACCTTTTTCATACCAGGGCCTGCACTATTTATTCTGCATTTTAGCCATGGAGGAGAACCACCGTTTGATGTTGAGTTTAGTCTCTCTGACTAATTCAGGAGATATCTGGCAAAACATTTGTCAAAATAGCATTTTTTTTACATTTTCTTTTTCTGTAGATTCTTGAAAATTAGGTAACGCAGATGTTTAAATATAATTTAACTCTTCGAGAGTTAAATCTCAAGAGTTACAGATCTATAAGGGTCCATTTGGTTACCAAATGGTCCTTTCTAGGAAGGAAGGAGGATCATAGGAGTTAAAATGGTGAAAAACGAGGGTTTTATCTCTGGTGCCTGTCAACCAATTTCGCCCCAAAACTCACCAGCAAAAAAGCACTAGATTTTCCGCCAGGAGTTTTTCACAAATTTTGGCGCTAAATATAGTGACAAATGCGCCAAGACGGCAACGCTGTGTCTCCTTGCTTTGCTAGAACTCTCTACTCCTAACTCTGTCCCTCTCCACTCTGTCTCTAAAAGTCCCCAAATTCTCTCTCTCTCTCCATCTCTCTCTCTCTCTCTCTCTCTCTCCCTCTCTCTCTCTCTTTCTCTCTGCTGTGTGCTGACAGAGCTTTTTGACAGCGGTGGTAAATTCACTCGGCAGACCTGCTGCGAGGCAGGGGAGTTGAGCAGGGTCGGACTGGCTATAGAGTGTACCAGGAGCTCTCCCAGTGGGCCGCGGCCATAGGGGGCCGCTATGTGGTGCTTTAAAAAAGTGCCCCCCCCCCCTTTTGGCAGACCTGTATTGTAGCTGTACTAGTGAGTAACAAATCAACCCTCTTCTATCTTGGATCCTTGGATCATTTTGTGAGCAACAAAGGGCTGTGTAGTTGTCTATTAGGCTAGTATCTATCTATTAGGCTTCATTGCATGTTGTTAAATGTATTGTAAATCCAGATTAAATTGTAAACTTTTCACCATTGTAAGTCGCTCTGGATTAAGAGCGTCTGCTAAATGCCTAAATTGTAAATTGTAAATTGTAAATTGTAGTATCAGTGGTTTTCAACCTTTTTCATACCAGGGTCCACTATTTATTCAGCATTTGAGCCACGGACCACCATTTTGTGACATTTTAGCCCAACGGACCCCAAATTATAGATAAAACCCTTTTGTTTTATCTACAATTTCAGGATGGATTTCAGAACCATATAACAGGCAAAACCTAGATCTCTAGTTGTGTGGATTTGGGATAATTCAGATGAATATTTTGACTCTTGAGATTTAAAACGCTCTCAAAGTGTTACATCTGGTTACCAACTGTCCATCATTTACCTGGAACCCTCTCAAGGACCACTGGTTGAAAACCACTGCTTATAATATTTATGTTAGGGATTGTTTGTTTGTGTTTGTGCTGACAGAGTTAGTGCTACCCATACGCTGGTTGTGGTGGGCCAGTCTGGGCCAAATTCACGCAAAAAATAAAAAATAAAATAAAAATGACCGGGCCGAATTTTTATCCCAATCCAGCCCTGGAGCTGAGCAATGCCACGGCGGCGGCAGCGTAGTTGGCGATGGGGGAAGGCCGGCTGCTGTTTTTTTTTTCTTTCCACGATTCCTTCAAGGACCCCGGGCGGGACGCGGCCGGCCGTCCGGCCCGTCTTCAGGGCGTCCTGTCAGTAACACGGAGGCTGATAATAAATTCATTACCGAGCCCCACACACACACACACACACACACACACACACACACACACACACACACACACACACACACACACACACACACACACACACACACACACACACACACACACACACAGTGGTGGCTGTTGGAAATGAGCTCAGAGGCCAGGGGCGGATCTAGGCATGGGGGGGCAGTGCCCCCCTAAATACCCAGTCTGCCCCCCCAAACACAATGCCATGCAAAACAACCCAAGATATTTCAAATTAAAGTGCTTATATTTAAAATGATTTGAGACACTATTACTGCTACTAAGTACAATTTTAGTGCCACTAAACCAACAGCATTTCATAATTGAAAACAGAAAACTCTCTGAGTCAGACCTTTAGCTTTATGCATGCTGCGTTTCTGTTGCAACTTCAACAACAACTGATGTTATTATTGATGCTTTACTTGACTAATAAAAGCCCTGTAACTGAAAATGGTATGGGTGCGGCTTCATCGCCCGTGGCGCTTCGTGATGAAGCTGGCGGTATCATTTTCTCCTGCCCCCCAATTAGGAAATGTTACATCTGCCCTTGCACTCTGTACACATACGGTACTAATGCATGCTGGGCAGACCAATGTGATGTCCACAGAGTGTGCATTGCTGAAATTTAGCGGAAGCACCGATTAAGGAAATTATGTTGGCGCTTTACAAATCTGTGTGCATTTTCTGTGAATTAAAGGATTACTGGGTAGGTTTGGGTAGATTACTGGTGGTCACCGCCGGTATTGCAGTTATTACGTGATTTAGTAATACATTTCCCAGCTCTCCCTTGTGTGTTTCACCGGAAACCGTGTCTGCATGGTTTTTTTGTTTATTTACTTTTGGATAAAGCAGCACTGTCATAAGTCAAATACAGTATATCTTAACCCTAACGATTTTACAAAGATTTGATTTAATTTAATATTACAGAGTCTAACAAGTGTTGTGATTAGTCAAAAAGTATTGCACATCCTACGTTGTAACAAAAATACTTCTTTCTCTTTGCAGATGAGGCTAGTGCTAACATGTGGATATACTACCAGGGCCAGATTTACCTTCCCAAAGGTCCCCTGGGGCTAGCAGTGCGCAGTGCACACTGCACTAGTGCAGTTTTACAGCAAAATATTTCACAATGTGCTCTCTAAAATCACAGTAAAGAGAGAAAAGCAATAACGAAAGAGTACAGACATTATACTATACTGCACTAATACAGTCACCAGTTTTGCTGCAATATATTTTGAGCATTTTGTTTATTTTGGTGTAATCGGTGGGGTACCCCCAGCCCCCCAAAAGATAGAGATAGAGAAAGACAGAAATAAATAAATATTGCTTACAATAGCATACTGTACTTAACATAAACTGGCTTGAATTAGACTAAAAGGGAGGGGGAAAAGACGCAGCCCCTTCTTTGACTCATCAAAAAGAAAAAAATACGTGTGAATACATGTGAACAGTTGTTGTCCTGTTGGGTTCGACAACAGTTAAACATGAAGCATAACTTGACCTGATTCCCTCCAAGTGTCCACATGTGTCTTCCTGCCTGCAGTCTGGAACCTATTTTAATGAATAATCAACCTGTATGCATGTTAACAGATTAACATGTTAACACATATCTGAAGTAGCGTGGGTTCCAGCCTGATTCACTGAGTTCCGCACATTGGAAACATCACTTCGCAAATCAGTCTAGCCCAGGGCTGGATTGGGACAAAAATTCAGTCTGGTCATTTTTTTTGCGTGAATTTGACCCAGACCGGCCCACCACAACCAGCTTGCGGGTAGCAAAAACTCTGACAGCTCAAACACAAACAAACAATCCCTAACACCGCCACTTTTGCACCACAACATAAATAATATAAGCAGTGGTTTTCAACCAGTGGTCCTTGACAGGGTTCCAAGTGGTGCCCAGGTAAATGATGGACAGTTGGTAATGTCAAAAATGACTTAGTCTTAGTCTTGGTAACTTAGTTCCAAGTGGTGCCCAGGTAAATGATGGACAGTTGGTAATGTCAAAAATGACTTAGTCTTAGTCTCGGTAGTTTAGTCTTACATAGTCTTACATAGAAATACATTGTAGGTTTAGATATGTTATACAGATTTATAGTTTTTAGTATGAAACATACTATGTATACTGCAGATATGTTCACACTACTTAAAAGGAAAGAAAAAAAAAAGAAAAAAAGTTTCTTATTTCCATTAGTCTTAGGTGATTTAGGTGATATGATTTAGTCTTCGCCTTAGTCTTTTGAAAAACATTTTTGTTAGTCTAGTGTTAGTCGACTAAATATCAAAAACCTTAGTCGACTTAGTCTTTAGTGTTAGCCTTAGTCGACAAAAACAACAATGCTTCCCAGGCAGCCCAGGGGTAGAGCGGCCGGTAGAGCTGCCATATTAGTTTACCAATTAGTATAATTCAGTATAGCCGTTGCATACATTTTATTTGCTACCGTCATGAGAATTTGTAATAATTATAGGATAGAGAAATTCAAACTAGTTTTAGTAATTAGTTGTGAACTAGCCAGCTGGACATTTGGACTGAATGTTTCCTTTATCCTTGTGATGGGCTTCCGTTTTTGTTTTTATTTGTGTTGTTTATGTTGTAATAAGCGCAGGTGTAATAAGTGCAGGTCCTGTATGTCCGTCCTAAAGCCCACCATTTGGGTGCCTTGCCATGGGTGTGTGAATGTCTAAATGTAATGCACAATCTATGAAAAGCACTTTGTGGACTGCAGCACTAGGCCTAAAGCTGCACATCATTTTCCTGCTCTCCTGAAACCAGTGCTGCTGACATCTATACCACTGAGAACCTTCCTGCTGGGGAACTTTCCAGGAACTTTCCAGCTGCCCCCGAATACTACAATAATACTTATTGTATAAGTCCGTTGGATAAGTGCCTCAACTGTGGCTCCATTGCGCGTGCATATGCATATGTACATACATACATACATACTGTGGATCTATGTATACAGAGGGGTTAGTAGTGCCCCCCCTGGGAGAAGAAGCCTGCTCTTTGAAGCCATCTGTCATATGTCAGAAAAACTCCTACTACATGACCACAGAGAGAGAGAGAGAGAGAGAGAGAGAGAGAGAGAGAGAGAGAGAGAGAGAGAGAGGGAGAGAGAGAGAGAAGGGGGGAGAGAGAGAGGGGGTGGGGGCGATTGGGGGAGAATCCATAAAGCATAAAGGGGTTTTCAACCTTTTTGATACCAGGGCCCACTATTTATTCAGCATTTGAGCCATGAACCACCATTTGATGACATTTTAGTCCCACCGACCCCAAAGCTAAAGATTACTTTTGCTTTTGTCCACAATTCCAGGCTGGATTTGGGAAACAAAACAGTCAGATCAAAATGACCATTAATAGTCTACATTCTCTAGTTGTGTAGACATGGGGATAATTCACATGATGAATATTTTAACTCTTGAGAGTGTAAAAATCCAAGGGTGGGTAACGTGCATGCACGTGTCTTAAAGGGGAATTCCACTCATTTTTAATATTTTAATATGTCATTAATAATACCTTAGAGATGTTGTGTGGACATGATAAAAAAGTTCCCCCCATTCTGTGTTTCCTAGAAATGGACGTCTGAAAAAAAAAAAAATCATTAGCACGGTGAAATACATCTTGATGACATCAAGATGTGTTTCACCATGTTAATAAGTTTCCTTTTTTCTGACAGTGTACAAATGGAACCAAATGGACCCACTAGGGTTCATTTGGTTCACACTCTCAGAAAAAAAATGAAAATGGGTGGAATTCCCCTTTAAGAGGCATCCCCCCACTTCTAAAAGTCCCACTACAACACTGCTTGAAAAGCTTTCGCATGTAGTTTCACAATGACAGGCGAGAAAACAAAACAATTACCGAAGAAGACGCTTTGCCTCTGCCGCGAATTAACGCTATAGCGCTCTCACCACGGAAGCCTCGAAAAACAGGAGGGGAGCCAGCGATGGTTCAAATATCTCTTTAACATAATCTCAAACTTTTCCTTACACAAATTCCTCTGGTAGCTTTGAGGCAGGATCAGATGGCTTATATGCGGAGATAAGAGACGGCAGCCATAGGTTTGTTCAGCTGCTGACATGCTACTTCCTGGACAGGATATCTTAGTGTGTGTGTGTGTGTGTGCGTGCGTGTGTGCGTGCGTGCGTGCGTGCGTGCGTGTGTACACATTTATATTCTCCCTTTTCAAGTCTTCGCTCTGTAATACGTATCTGCATTCTGGACACGAAAGTCATTATGGAAGTCAAATCCAAAAAGATTTGAGGCTGTGTTAAAAAGTAAAGCTTATGTAGTGAGGCAAGACTTCAATAATGTTTAGATAATGCAGCTAAAATGGTAAATGGGACAGTTGTAGGGTGCACTACATTCACATACCATTTCACCCATTCACATACTCATTCACCCATTCACATACTCATTCTGACGGAAGTCCTGCAAGGTACCAACCAGCACATCAGGAGCAATTTGCTGAGTTCAGTGATCTTGCCCAAGGACACCTTGACATGTAGAAAGACAGGAGGAGAAGCCGGGATTCGAACAGACAACGACAACACAACGGCCATTGGACGATCTGCTCTACCTCCTGAGCCACAAGTTTAAAAACATACAGGATGCGTATAGCATAGCGGCACAAAGCGGTAAAAAACTCTTTCACTGCGTGGCAACTCGTGGAAAGAAAACATTGGCGTATATCAGAGTGCTGTGCGATGCGTGGACACGCGTCTGGCGGTGCCGGTGTGGGCTAGGGCCATTAGAAATAATGGAGGAGGTTGTTTTGTATACGTCGCCCATACCTGGGCATTATGCGGCCCGGGGGCCCTTTGGCTCACTCTGACCAACCCGGCCATTTGGCCTCTTGGGAAAAATAATTGCCCACCCCTGACGTAGCCTGTGGATGTAAGGCTATAGTCGCCTGCAGTTTGTTTAACGCGAGATAGAAAAGGAATAGGCTGGTTATAAGTGTATTTTTTTCCTCTCACCTGTCTCCACTCAAGCCTGATTCATACTGTCACATGGACGTGTGGTCGCATTCATTTGACATATTTCACAAAGCTAGTTCTAGTGTACCTCAAACATTTTCATGTCAAGATACCAAATTGACAGGTCTTTTATTTTGGTATTTAGAGTGATAGATCACGTTACCAAATATTTTGAGCAACAGCAATTATGATTAGAAAAGGAGGTAAATCCAGTGCCACACATGGAGCCTGGGAATGTCTGCGAGGGTCAAAGGTCGCTGAGTGAGTTGAACAGGAAATAGCCAATAGGCTGAACGCCATTACCCTGCTCTGGCCAATTACAAAATTGTTTATCATTGCTACTTGCAATATCAATCATTTGGATTGGCTTGATTAGGCCAAGTTGTGGCTCCATCTATAACAGAATAGGAGAGAATCGAAGCAAAAAACAAATATTGACTGGAAACATCAATGGTAATTATGTTCCAAAATGTCTGCCATAGATTTTCCACGTAACAAATAATAATCAGTGATGTTGATTGCAATTTAGAGGTTTTGGACGCAATGATCTCTAAACTACTGCAATCTACAGTGAAAAACAATGGTGAAAAAACTAAGGCTGTGATCATTAACATTAAATCGATTAATTTATTAAATGCGTGATTAACTCGCAGTAAAAACAAAAGCCAAGTTTCAATTTCGCTAAATGCAGGTGAATAATTGTTAAACATTTGTATTAATTAAGTTACTTTAAAATAAGTCTACACAAGAGCAGAACATTCTAGAAAATGTGCATTTTCGTTCCTAATGTTACCAACATAAACACAGCTTGGAATTGTAGACAAATTCTTTAATTTAGGTCTGGAAGACTAAATAAATGTCATCGAATGGTGGTCTGTATGCAGAATAAATAATGGAGCTTGTTGTGAAACCACTCATTTTAAGTATATTCAGAACTGATAAAAAATATGATTAAATTGCGATTAATCAAAGATTAACTATGGATTAAATCATGCAATTAATCGTGATCAAGTACTTTAATCGATTGACAGCTCTAGAAAAAACAAATGGGTGTACTAGTAACAGCAGCGGCAAAGCTGTTCAGTTTGCTAAAAATGTCTTTGCAAATAAGGTTTTCAGACGAGGAATTATGTAGATTTCCTTACAGACACGTGAATATTCAATGTTCGTGATTCAAAAAATATGAGGCTCCAGTTCACACGGGATCAGGAATTAAATATTTTCAAATTAGTTCAGACTCCTATAGCTGAAAAAAAAAAACCTTGGATCTGGTCCAAGCTGAGTTCTCTGGTAGTCTGATGTTTTAGGCTGCCCAGCCAGGAAGCAATCAACACAGTTCAATAATGAGCCCCACCACTGTTTAAACCGTGCCGGGGTGGGGGGCCCCGCACTGTTTATTTTCCTTGTATCGCCTTGCATTTGGCTTTTAATTTCATGGCCAAGTGGACCCCATCCCTCTGACATCCTGGCCCCCCACTCAACCCGGCCAGCGATCGCACGCACACGAGGCAGGACACGCATGCACGCATGCACACTTTTTTTTTCTTTCTTTTTTTTTTTTTTTACACACCCACTCTCTGAACCAGGCGTTTTCAACCTTTTTGACACCAGGGACCACCAGTTATTCAGCATTTGAGCCACGGACCACAATTTGACGACATTCTTTAGGTTTTGTTGACAATTCCAGGCTGGATTTTGCAAACAAAACAGTGTAGACTTCTTAATTAAATAGTGCTAATTCAGATGATGAATATTTTAACTCTTGAGAGTGTGAAAATGAAACCAAATGGACCCGCAAGGGTCCATTTGGTTTCATTTTTACATTCTCAAGAGTTGCATCTGGTTAACCAACTTTCCATTATTTAGCCTGGGGACCACCTAGAACCTTCTCAAGGACCACTGGTGGTCCCCGGACGACCTGTTGAAAACCCCCTGCTCTAAACTACATACAGTAATAGTCGTGCACATAGAGTTTGACATGCAATTCTACGAATGTACGGATGAGAATGAATGGACATACAGTACATGCACTGACTCCTCTAAAAACACAAGTGTTGTTTTTGTCGACTAAGACTGACACTAAAGACTAAGTCGACTAAGGTTTTTGATATTTAGTCGACTAAGACTAGACTAACAAAAATGATTTTCAAAAGACTAAGACGAAGACGAAGACTAAATCATAACCTAAGACTAATGGAAATAAGAAACATTTTTATCTTCTTTTTAAGTATGTGTGAACATACTGTATCTGCAGTATACACTCCATGATTCATACTAAAACATATAAATCTGTATAACATACTGTATATGAACCTACAATGTATTTGTATGCAATCCTAAACTACCAAGACTAAGACTAAATCCTTTTTGACATTTCGTAGACTAAGACTAGACTAAAAACATGAATTTCAGAAGACTAAATGGGACTAAAAGACTAAATATGTCTTATTGAAAAGACTAAGACTAAGACTAAAAAAAAAAAAAAATCAAAATATTCTAAAAAAATACAACAACACTGACACACACAAATAGAGCAGATTTACAAGCTATCGACAGATAAGAGCCACGCAGCAGTTTATAGATCCTAATCCACCGTAGCATTCTGCACACATGACGTTACACTACAAGTTGTCACAGTTGTCGCTAAACAGATTGTGTTGCACATCTCTTTTGTGTGTGTGTGGAGCTGGGAAAGTAATAAAGTAATATTATGTAACATATTTCCATAATAAGTAATATAATATCATTTTTTCTAAGGGGTCATACCGCTAAGTAAAGATATTACTCTCCTAAGTGATATTGCTCAACACTCTATGCATCAAAGGCTTACCTTTAAAAACAATCATGTGCATATTGGCAGAAAAATCCTTAACATTGAGCATGATTTTGAACCGTGCTCAGTGATAAATGTCCTAATACTGTATATCGTATAAATGGGTTTTATTAAATGGTCTAAAAATGAAAGTTTTTTAGTCTAAGCATAGCCTCGACACCCAGGCTTTCATTTTCGTTCGCCTTGCGCGAAAACGGAAAGCCTGGACTAACGCGCGTTGGAAAGTGGCCTTGAGGGGCGTGTCAACCTTCCGGGGTGGGCGTCGCTCTAAATGATGTGACGTAGAACAGCAGTGGACGGGCGTGGGAGGGGCCGGAGATGACGACACGTTAGTGAGATCAAATCAGAGCGCAGCACTTCCGCCGTGTGGATCCCACGACACCCCCGCCCCCCAAGGCCAAAATCATTGAGGGCTAGACCAGGCTAGTCTAAGCATAGATTAGGCACTGAAATGTTCAAACGTCGTTTGAACATCTATATTAGACGTCTGAGAATTTTTAGACCAATTATAAGTAACCCATTTTAGACAGACGACTATTTCTCAGTGAGTGAGATAAATTCTGGTCTCAGATGATGTAATTATGCCCATGTGCCCCCCCCCCCCCCCCCACACACACACACACACTTACTATGTGAGCTATGTTTACTGTGATGTGTGTGGACTGTGGGTACATGCTTGGATATCTACAATATATGGTTTGGGTGCTTCGTGTCCAAGTGAGTGCACGTGCGAGCAGTGTTGTAGTGGGACTTTTAGAAGTGGGGGGACGCCTCTTAAAGGGGAATTGTATCCATAAAAGTAAATGACAAGACACAAAACATAGGCCTACTTTTGCCCGAAAAATATTTTAGATGCGAGAAGTGGGGGGACGCTGTCCCCCCGCGTCCCCCCTCCACTACACCCCTGCGTGCGAGTGTGTATATGTGCACGCATACACGTGCATGCATCTCTTCCCACCGGGGAATTGAACTGCGGCTGTGCCTATCAGCTGATTCTCTCCACTCCATAAAGATGTCATCGGAGACAGGCGCTGTAAATCGAAAGGCATGGAAGGACTGTTTCCTCTCTCTGAACTGAGTCAAAGCCGTGGGGTTCAAACGCACTTATCGGCAGACGATCCGTCACATTTATATGACAGCCCGACATCGTTGGGTCTTTCTACGTTTGCAGTGGACTTACGGTGTGACGCGGCGCTGACAGTTATGAGTAATGCAGTCTAGCCCGTGTCACGAAAGAGATGTTACACTGTCCATTCAGTTACAAGAGACTTCAGTGCACTTGCAACACCTGACTAAACGGGGCTGCATTTGAAACCCGGCATATCATTTTACAACATCCCGAAAACTCTGACCACACTGGAATGTGGTAAGTAACGTTCTCAAACACAAGCATAAGACAGACTGAAATCCTGTTAAAACAGCTGTCTGGCTGGTATGCCTGATGGAGGGGACAGGAGCTGGTTGGAATAACGTGTTCCTTCCAAGCGTTACGTCCAACCAAGGAAACTTTTTTTTTTAAACAATATTTTTTTGAACAATATTTATATTATTATTATTGGAAGAATGATGGCTTCTGTTTCACATTGCAACTTTTTCGGGAATAGAAACCCTGCAGTTTCTATTAGCTTGCCCACAGCTCTCCTGTGAGACACAGACCGAGTAGGAAAAAAATGTGGTATTTTATGATGTACATTAGTGGACCTACAGTATTATGTAAAAAATACTTTGAAAGGTGGTGATGTGGTCCTGTAATGCTCAGGATTTCACTCAGGGTTTTACAAGTTAGTCGGCCTTAACAATAAACCACAACTCACAAACCCAAACCCAAAGTGTGTTCACCAATGATTCATTCATTCACTGTTCCTTCCAAAGCAGCATTGGTCACTCCTGCTCATTTTCTAATAATGTGTTCCCTATGTCCGTCTGTCCACTCCCTGGGTGTCCACTTGGCATGTTAGCAGAGCGGCGTGGAAAAAGGTCACGTCTGTGGAACAAGACCAGTCCGGAGCCAAGCCAAGCACACCAAGACTTTTCCTATGAGGGCATCAGAGCAAAATAGGCGCTATATACGGGTCTGCAGGCACATGTCTGCACATTTAGCACAAGTGCATAGCCAAAAAGAACCTGTCTGTGGCGCTTGATTTTTTCCACTCCAGCTCTGGGCAAACTGGGGGAAAACCCCGCCCCTGATGCTCGGAAGCCAATGAAAACACTGCAAACCAGCAGGGGGTTTGGGAAAGAGCGCTTGTTTAACCCTACCGGCTAATACTAGTAGGGCAGGGCGAAGGAGGTTCTGAGGTTATGGTTAGGGTTAGGGTTAGGTTAGGTTTAAGCATACAGTAGATTCAATTCAATTGGCTTCATAGCCTAGTAGCCTAGTTTTACTGAGGTTATGTTTAGGGTTAGGTTAGGCGTTAGGCGGTGCTTTATGCTGTTAGTAACCCTAAACATGACCTCAGTAAAACTATGCTTCGCCCCGCCCTACTAGTAGTAGCCGGCAGGGTAAAACAAGCGCTCCTTCACAAACCTCCTGCTGGTTTGCATTTCATTGGCTCCGAGCATCGGGGGCGGGGCTTTCCTCCAGTTTGCCCAGAGCTGGAGTGGGAAAAAGTCAAGCATCTGTGGCAGTTCAGCCTTGTGCTTTGGGGTAGCATTTTGGCGGAAAAAGAAATAGGTTGAGCTTGCGACAGGATGGTTTCCTGTGCAAACTTGACTGTCTGTTCTTTGGGCTGAAAAAAAGCGGTGGGGTGTCTAGGTTGTGTGACACTCTATTGGAAAACAGAAGATGCTGTTTAGGCAGCACAGGTGGTGGTCAAGGATATAATGGGCTGGTTTAAGGCTGAATGGACCAAAGAAGATGGAAAATGTTACTTGGCGTTCCCTTAACAGTTGCCAAGTGCCAGGGTTGGACATACTCGCCAGTGCTTCCAACTGACAGCGACAATAGGCTACAGTACTGTAGTGTAGGCTTAATGAGGTGCACAAAAGGTAGATCGTGATCTACCAGTAGATCACACAGGCCGTGCAGGTAGATCACATGACAGTCCCCTCAGCACTTGGACCCTTATAGATCTGTAACTCTTGAGAGCGGTAAAGTGAAACCAAATGGACCCTTATGGATCCATTTGGTTTCATTTTACCGCTCTCAAGAGTTAAATTATATTTAAACATCTGAATTACGTAATTTTCAAGGGAGAAATTTTGCAAAAAACTAAACTCAACATCGCACACTGTCAACTCAAACCTCAAATGCTGTTTTCAAATGTCAGTAATAGCATACACAGGAAAACCTTCCAATTCCCCCCCTCTATTTTTCATTATAAGTGCATTATTCTTAAACACTATAACAGTAAGCTCAAACTTTCTATAGGCCTTGAAATGGATTTTCAGTCATGGAACAATCACATTTTTGATGTGTAGATCTTGTTGAGCCGCTCATTTTGAAAGTAGCTCTCAAGTCCAAAAAGTGTGGACACCCCTGGACAGAAACGGATCTGCTCGTCTCTAGATAAGCCTCTATATCAGCCAACACAGGGAAGCTGATGGTTGCCCCCCCAACCCTAAAAACGCCCAGCCAATGCTACACTCGTCCAAATCTCTTCTCCCTCCTGGTCCCAAAACTATGGAATGAACTGCAATCAGAACCGCAGACTCACTCCCTAACTTGCACCGCAGTCTGAAAACACAGCTCTTCAGATTCCATCTCAGCCCATAGCACTTGCAGTAGATCAACCCATTGCAGTACCAACCCTAGGTGTTTTAGATAGCATGCTAAGTAGAGTTAGATAGTAGTTACCTACTACAGGATGTGAATAGTATTAGCATGTTTTTACTGCTTCAACTGTAAATTGTGAAGTAAAAATTATTTGCAGTAAAATCTGCAAATTCAACTAATCTGTATGTATGTAATATATTGCAAGTATTGTAAATCGCTCTGGATTAAGAGCGTCTGCTAAATGTCTAAATTGTAAACTCTACCTTTTTGAGGAAGATGAGGTAAACAGAAATGCTGTCAATTTGTTTTGCATGTGCACTTCATTCACAAGGAGTCGGGGGGGGGGGGGGTGCACTGATAATGCCAATTCTCCACATATAAGTATACTCCACGTATAAGTATACTGTATGTATAAGAATAACTAATAAGTATACTTTTAAAAGTTGTTGTTGTTTTTAATTCACGCTCAATGAAGTTTACATTCACCCAAACCCCCACATTTAATAGTTAAATATGTATTCTGGCATGGTTATTATATTATATCTATCTTGACACAAGATCTATCTTCTATTTTTTATATTTTTCTTTAGTTCTGTGACCTACAAGATTTATATGTTGTACAGGACCTATATTAGGCAAGTATATATCAGTTGTTGTTGAAGTTGCAACAGGCACGAAGCATGCATAAATAAATCAGTCTGACTAGATTTTTATTTTCTGGATGACGAAATGCTGTTGGTTTAGTGGTGCGACAATTGTAGTTAGTTAGTAGCAGCAGTAGTGTTTCAAGTCATTTTAAATACTGTATACTGCAAGCACTTTGATTTGAAATATCTTTGAAATCCTACCCCACCATCATGTTTGGTGGGGCAGTTAGGGCATTTAGGGGGGCATTGCCCCCCCAACATGCCCATGCCTAGATCCAGCCCTGAGTCTCAGTGGGCGTCACAACCTTTGTCTCAAACTCCCTCACTAGTTGTGAACTGCCTGCCCTGTTGAAAAAGAAAAAAAGCCGCTCAGAGTTACTTGTGGCAAACAGTTACAAGACCGAGGTTGCACTGGGCAGCTCCCCAGGTGTTCATTTGAGTTGTACAACATGTACATGAATTACTTGGAACTTCGAAGGAAAAGTTTTTTTTTTTTTTCAAATTCAAAGTTACAAGAGAACAGAACAAACTTTTATCAAAATATACAAATTAACTTATCGGTCTATCTTCAATTTTAGTCCATTTTAGTTCCTGCAGCCTTTCAGACCCAAACTGGCAGAGCAAATACAATCCATTTGTTTTGCTTTTTTCTATCCTAGAGCTGTCAAAGATTAAATATACAGTACTGCTCCTCGCCCTCACCGTAGCCTTATGGCTCTACTGTGCTCAAACTGACCTGCATGCAAATCTGCTTAGTTTTTTCCACATCTCTCAAAAATCTTAGGAGCAGGATCCATTTCATGTTGCTGACCTGCCTGTGAGTCTCCCAGAAGAAGCCTGGGAGTTGGAGTCTTGACAGATCTTTACTGCGCCGTAGCCTCTGATTGAGTGATGTCAGACTTGCAGCCAGGCCCCATGGGTAACGTAGTTTCAACCTAAGACCCTATCAAGCGGCCAAAGCGATGGGATGGGGGAGGAATGGCCGGGGCCAAGTCTGAAACTTGGCAGGAGTGTACCGGTTTGACATTCTCTTTTTCGGCTCACAGTGACACCGCTAGAGGCAGATCAGGGTTGGATTATAATATGCATTTTGTTTCGTGGTACTGGCAATAAAAGTTGCACAGCATTTTGAAAGTTTTGATTTAAAGGAATAGCTCGGATTTTTTGACGTTAAGCCCCCCACGACGACTGCGACTTTGGCGGTCCGGAAGTTAATGTCTTTTTAGAGCACATTTAATTATATACATATAATGTAAAATATGAACGTTTCTAAACCCTCTGATGATGAGGATGATCTGATCCGTGCGATCAGTAGCAGCAATGCTGGTTTAGAGCAGAGACAACGGTCTTCTTCTATTACCTACAACAGAATGGTAGTGAATTGGGCTGAGCCAAATTCACAGCATATACAGTACAAATCACATTACCTATACATTTGTATAGTGGTTGCAATACGTTGCAATGATAATGTGTTGTTGTCACTCAATTCCAAGGCACATCTGGACTTGTCTGGAGGCGCATCAGTGTGCATCAGCATACCGTTTGGGAATCACTGCTGTAGACAATTAACATGACTTGGAAGCCTGCAGTACTAATAAGAGATTCATGAGAACTGGCATGAGATGTAGTGGAAGTGCTGTACAAATGGGCTATACCTAATAATAATAATAATAATATATTATTAATAATAACAACATAATTGCAACTTAGTATACAAACTGCGAGGAATATAATCACACTATAACACTATGCTGTAAAGATACGTTGTGTCGTTTCTTGCACACTTACTACTACGGTGTTGTTGTGTGTCACACACACACACACACACACACACACACACACACACACACACACACACACACACACACACACACACACACACACACGAAAGTGACTTCAAACTTTAACTGCCCATTCCAGTAAATAATAATAATAGCGACTTGCAGTCGCTTCTCACCCATAAGGCATTTTACTTATAATAATAATGACAACAATAACAGAGTTAAGTGAAAGTACCCAAAATTGTACTAGCACTGAGAAAATGTATTTGGTTACTTTCCATTGCTGCGTGTGTGAGCATGCGCATTGTACATGCGTGCATAGTAGATTGTACATGCGTGCATAGTAGATTGTACATGTGTGCATATATAGCCTGACCCTGACATTTGCTGTTGTGCTGCACTTTGCACATTGTGCACTTGGAAATGAAATGGTCTCACATCTTGCATCCCACATATGCCGTGTGTGTGTGTGTGTGTGTGTGTGTGTGTGTGTGTGTGTGTGTGTGTGTGTGTGTGTGTGTG
>CM076976.1:34797138-34934638 GCA_039105355.1 Benthosema pterotum
CTCCTCTATAGATTATCAGAAGTTTCACCTGATCCATGTTGCTCATCAGAAAATGATGAGAAACAGGAGCCATATCTGAGGCCTCCTTTTGGGATCACATTTATCTCATTTATGCCTTGAGAAATAGACGAGCACTCAATCATGGATTCTGCTTTCCTCTGGGTATGGTAGCCCCCACCATCATTAAGGACACCCACCAACTGAATCACAAGCCAGGGCCCTCATCTCACCCCTCACAGCCTGGCTGTCCAGCTGCTCCCCTCCCTACTTTTGTCTGTAAATAAACTCAAATCTGTTGCAAATTAACTGAGTGAGGCATTTAGGTGAAATGTATGTCAGCTTTGTTTTATGTGTTGCTAGTACAGTCTTTAGGAACATGTGCATGAATGATATCTGTATATTTTATTTTAAGTGCATTGCAATTAAGCAGATGTTTTATCCTGCAGGAATGCACAATAAGGAAATTTAAGTGAATCTTTGAAATAGCAGATCCAGAAGCTCACAACTTTTTAACATTTCATAATTCCCTGAATTAATTAAAACATAAATTCTGCCAAAAAAGTACCTGAGATGAGGATGGATAGTTTCACAATACAGAAGGTCTTTTTTATATAGTTATACACAATTATTAGCTGTTCTCTAGATCTACATTTTGCAATTATTGAGCTTCTTTAGTTTAGTGTGGATCTGTATTATGTAGCTATGCAACAGAAAGCTCAGAAACTGTAGAGTACAGCCGCCCATTCCCCTCTCAACGATCGTCAATTAAGAGAACAAAAGGCCAGTGCTCCCTAGAGACACCCCCCCCCCCCCTCTCCTCTCAGTCACTCTTGGCTCTCTCACTGTCTTCACTTTTCCCAGTACACTACAGAATTCATAGGAATACATTGTGTGCACAACTTAGTTGTAGATCATCAGTGACCTCACTAGCATTCAGATAGGACAGTGATGGAACTGATAGACACGTTGGAGCATTCCCTGTGGGAAATCACCAAATAAAGTGTCTCTTTCGGCCTGAATAAAACATAGCCTACTACCACGGTTGGTTATTTAGTAAGCCCATAGGGCAGGGGTCTATCTCCTGTTTACTGGAACACTGGCATGTCATCAGATAACTATAAAGCACGTTCGCAGTGTATTCAACACTTGGGTCTGGATTTAATAGTTGTGGCAGAAATGCATTTGACTGGAACTCATGTTGCACATATGGATGGATATACTTGGGTCGGGCAGAACAGAACTAGACTCCACCACCGAGCTTGCTCTGGTTCAGGCGGCGTGGGGTTATTTATCAGTGACAGATTGACTGTGTACTAAATCCCATGTGAGATCAAGTCAAACTTTTTCTGTGCCAGTGTGTTATTTGCCACCTGCTAATTCCACCAGGCAGGTGGATGCTGCAGACTTCTATGAGAATCTCTTGCAAATGTCTACAGATATCAGAAACTAGGTCCCTTTACCATTATGGGGGATCTAGATAGTCGTTCCGGGGATTATCTGGATTATATAGAGGGTCTGGATATAGTGGCAGAACGTAATGTAGTAGATTTTCTTCATCCAACTCATATGGGGAGCTGCTAATCCAATTCCTTATTAGTGCAGATTGCTATATGCTTAATGGGAGAAATTATTGTAAAATGACTTCACATGTGTGTCAACAAAAGGGCTGTCAGTTGTTGATTAATTGTCCCCCATGAAAGCATGCACTGGTTTAGTAATTTTTCTGTAACTAGGAGTAAGGATTTATTTACACAGGCTGGTTGTGTCTCATTTATGGATACGTCAAGAATAATTCCAGATCATTCATGTCTCACCTGCGTTATGGCTCTCCCCATAGGATCCCCCTCTCTCAGTCATTAGCCCAGAGTAATGAGGACAAGGTCTCTTTTACAACTTTTGATCTGTCCACTATCCCTGACCACTTCCTGGCTAGTGACTCTTGTTAAATCGCATTGAGGAGCTGTATAGATCAGTTAGAGGCTTCTGCAGCTAATCAGCTGACGGTGGACTCTGTGTATAAGCAATTCTGTGACATTGTGAAACACGAGATTTATATACAGCTGCCCCATAGGAACATTGTTATCAAAAAGGGTTGCTCAAACAAGAAGAGAACAAAAAAGGCCTGGTGGACAGAGGAGCATACTCTACTATGGAACTCTTTGTGTGCTGGGGAGAAACACTGGGCATCCTGCCCCCCAGGCCCTGCCAAGGTCAAGGCTAGGGCTATATTGAAGGACCCATATGCCATCTCCTTATTCACTTTCTCCCCTATGTTTAGCCGCCCACCCTGTCATCATGTTAGTTCCCTGTTCAGACTCTCGGCCCAAATACTGTATGATTTCTGATTTATGCAGTCTGAACAAAGCTAATGTTGAGGCATTAATGTCTTTTTGTTTGTTTTAATCATTTACACAGACAAATGTGAAAATAGCAGATCTACAAGCTCACAACACCTCTGAGGAGTTGTGAGCTTACCACTGGACTATGCAGATATGGATTGTCAAGTGCTGAGGCCCATATAGCTGCATCAAATACACAAACTGCTATGGCCTACTGCAGTGGTTCCCAAACTTTTTAGCCAGTGACCCAAAAGAGTCATTTGACCACGACCCAAACTAATGAAAACAGCAGATATACAAGCTCACAACGCGCCGCTTCGCGCCGCGTTTTGAGCTTGTAGATCGGCTGTTTCCACTACTTTCTAAACATTTGTTTTCTAAATGTATCTAATTTTAGATTTTCATTTCATTTATTCAAGAAATTACTATAATAAAAAATAATAATAATAATTTTAACCTGATAATAATTGATGAAAATGTTAGCTTTTTCTTGGAATGTTTTTTGAAAATCTTTTGAAATTATCACTTATTACAATCAAAAAATGTAGGAAAATAAATAGGGGAAAAATATCTCTGTGGCCCACAAATGGGTCCTGACCCAGTGTTTGGGAAACACTGGCCTACTGTACATTCTCAATGATTCCCAGCAATGCAATAACAGTACAAGTGGAATTAAGGGAAATACACTTGACTTCATTTCACTCCACAATCCTGTCTGTAGCCTGTTCTGGCTTCACTCCTTCGCTCCTGCCTGTAATTAGGGTGATTCACATCACCTGTGCTGCCCCATCCCCCACAGCACTCCACGCACAGTCAAGGGATACAGTACAGCACAGCAAGAAGCAGGGAGAGAAAACTGTCTCACGTCGTCAAAAGTAAGTATTTTAATTGCAATAACATGCTTTCCTGCCGAAATGCAATTACTTTGTTGATAACACATGCATGAAAGTCTATATTATGCTTGCATTCGTTCGATTTAGTGCTAGATCTAGTTGACTGATGATTGGTGACATGTGTGGACTAGGCCCAATGTTTGTAGGCTATGTGAATAAACAATGTGGCATTTTTGCCTGCTGATCTAGATTTATTCCCGAAATGTGGTCACTTTAACCATCAATCCGCTTCTATATGAGTGTGTTTTGTTAAAAAATAACGTGCTTGTCAACGAGTTACAGTTCTGTATGTTTCATTTATACTTCCATAGTACGGTGGTGTCATTCGCCAAAAAGAGCAGATCTACAAGCTAAAAACATGTCGCGGATCGACACGTCGTTACCTTGTAGATTTGTTCTTCCCCTCCCCGTCAGCACGTTGTGTTGAGAATACAGCAAGCACAACGCCCAAGCAGACAGGCGGAGGGGAGAGCTGAGGGGTCCCTGTCTGTATGGGACTGTTGAAATTAGATTGAGTTCACCCTCGTTGTCAAAATGTCGATCAATGCTTCATTACTAGAAGTTGAGAACTTGCATGCCTGCTTTTCACTATTTGGCCCCTTATTTTAGCAAATGTTGGTTATTTTTTGTCATTGTTTGACAACTGCTTGATATGATTTTTTTGCTTTGATGACAGCAAAGTGGTACAGTGGGCTGGGGCATTATTTCAGAACACTGGCATTGGCATTTTCTTAGCATGGTATCATGTTAAATGTTGCTGAATCAACCACAAAGTTGCGACATCAAACACAGAGCTACGACATCTCCGTTCACTTCCATGGAAAGATCTAATGGCGCCTTCTCTACATATACTTTTATGGGGCATGGGGACAGCATATATGTGACCTCAGGCAACAGCCCAGCTTTAATGATCTTAAACCGCTTTACTTTAAATCGTTAATTTGTAGTGGGCCTCATAGTATCTGTGTTACAGGAGCACGACCGCTGTAAATCACTCTTTAGATTAAATCGTTTCCATAGGACTATAGTTTGCCGCTGTTTTCTGCCCCCTCAATGTCGTCTCCTCTCCTCTCCTCTATTCTCCTCTCCTCTATTCTCCTCTATTCTCCTCTCCTCTCCTCTCCTCTCCTCTCCTCTCCTCTCCTCTCCTCTCCTCTCCTCTATTCTCCTCTATTCTCCTCTCCTCTCCCATTGTCGCCTGTTCTGTTCTGTTATACGCGAGATTTATTTTCCTACGATGGCTACGGAGTAGTCCTGCTCCCGTGCATCGCGCGGCGATGTGCCACGGATTTATTGCCGAGCGGCGAAAGTTTGTTTTTGGTGTAAGCGTGTGGTTTGGAAAACGACGTGTTTGCATGTATCCATGCAGCAAGTGGACGGTGGGCCCCGCACTGACGTGTGATTAATAACGTTTGCCCATATATAAGTCGATAGATTGATTAGGTCGACAATACTATGACGTTTGTTGTGGACGAATGAACAGAGGAGGGCAGACCAGTACAACTTAATAGCAGCCAAAACAGGGCTTTTCAACGTCCGGTGGTCCGGGGGACCACCAGTGCCCCGTGAGAGGATTCCTGGTGGTCCACAGGCTAAAGGATGGAAAGTTGTTTAACCAGATGTAACTCTTTGAGGGCGTAAACATGAAACCAAATGGACCCGCGGGTCCATAATAATGTTTGACTGATTTCTTTCTGAAATCCAGTCTGGAATTGTGGACAAAAGCAAAATAAATCTTTTTAGTTTTGCAGTCTGTGGGGCTAAAATGGCATCAAATGGTGGTCCATAGCTCCAATTCTGAATAAATAGTGGGCCCTGGTAGGAAAAGGTTGAAAACCACTGGCCTAAAGGAATTAAATAGTTGTGGAGGGCCAGGCTTGAAGGCTGAACTACATTCTGCGTGACATTAAAGATGGGGTGCCAAGATTTTTTCTACCCTAAAACATGATCATCAGGTATTAATGTTATAAGGTTGTTACAGTGAGGGCGTAAGGGTTCACTTGGTTTCAAAGTATCATTTCATTGGGGACCCGCTGGAAACTTGGATTTTATATTTTGCACAGAACAATACTCCTACAGCCTGTCAGTTGAACAGCCTCAGTGTTTTCGCTGCGGTCATGTGCGACGTCTTAGAGAGAGAGAGAGAGAGACACACTAGAAACTACTGGAAAAATGTGTTTACATAGGCATATACTGTGTCCTGCTATGGCGTGACATTAAAGATGGGGTGCCAAGATTTTTTCTACCCTAAAACATGATAGTCAGGTATTAATGTTATAAGGTTGTTACAGTGAGGGCGTAAGGGTTCACTTGGTTTCAAAGTATCATTTCATTGGGGACCCCCTGGAAACTTGGATTTTATATTTTGCACAGAACAATACTCCTACAGCCTGTCAGTTGAACAGCCTCAGTGTTTTCGCTGCGGTCATGTGCGACGTCTTAGAGAGAGAGAGAGAGAGAGAGAGACTAGAAACTACTGGAAAAATGTGTTTACATAGGCATATACTGTGTCCTGCTATGGCGTGACATTAAAGATGGGGTGCCAAGATTTTTTCTACCCTAAAACATGATAGTCAGGTATTAATGTTATAAGGTTGTTACAGTGAGGGCGTAAGGGTTCACTTGGTTTCAAAGTATCATTTCATTGGGGACCCCCTGGAAACTTGGATTTTATATTTTGCACAGAACAATACTCCTACAGCCTGTCAGTTGAACAGTCTCAGTGTTTCCGCTGCGGTCATGTGCGACGTCTTAGAGAGAGAGAGAGAGAGAGAGAGAGAGAGAGACACTAGAAACTACTGGAAAAATGTGTTTACATAGGCATATACTGTGTCCTGCTATGGCAACTGTTGAGAAAAAAAACTCCAGGGCACCCTAAACCACCCGGGCCAGCCTCAACCCATAGTCATCATGCAGATTAAATGACATTCACAAGCTCGCTGGGTACTTTACTTGCAGTTGTGTTGACTTAATTATTAGTAGTAGCCTACTATTGGTTGTATTGTACAGGGTTGTATTTATGCATTCTATTGGTTTTATTTGGTAGAATAACATTAGGACGAAATGGAAAAGTATGGTAGAAGTGTTTGTGTTGTACAGCCTCAGTGTGGTAGTTTGTATATGTGAATAATTATGCTGTTTTCTCTTGCCTCCTCATTTGCGTAAGAAAAGGTTAAAGACAGGGTATCATGCTTGGGACATAGCGGTACCTAGTGGGATCGATTCACTTCAAAATGAACGGTGCCTCGTTTCGATACTTCATACCGTCATTCTGTGCCGCTGCACTTCAAAGAGCGAGCAGAAGGACTGACACTGACAAGATATAACAGCTGTCCTGGTTGACTAATTACAAAGACCGCATGGTTTTTGTTGAATAAACTAGCCAAACATTTAGTGCTTTGCAAAAACTTCCACTCTGCATGGAAATGTTCTGCTGATCAGAAATGCATGAATGCATCATCCCCTCCGTATGTGTGTGCGCGCGCCCAACTCCGTTCGCCGCGCGCAGAGAGAGGGGGGGAGAGAGAGAGAGAGACACACATACTCACACTAGCTCTGTCCACGCCTCCTACCTGATGTCGTAATGCCTAGTCCTCTCTTGTCCAATCGTGGCTTTTAAAAGTAATTTCCTCAAAGTGACAAATCCTAAGCATGTTCTCCATGGATGTAGGCAGGAAGTCCAATTAAATCCTCACGCAACGATTAAATGCTATCATTTGTGAACTAAACTTTTTCTTTCCCCTTTTCACCGTGCGCAGTCTACGGCCCCTCCCCCCTCTATCTTCCCTGCTGCGTGCCATAGCCAGTGTTGCCAACTTCCAAAATCCAAAATGCACTAGTGGCACTTGCAGAAAGCACTAGAATGCACTAGAGCAGTGGCTTTCAATCATTTTCATAGCGGGGCCCACTGTTTATTCTGCAGTTTAGCCACAGAGGATCACCGGAGGTCTGGGAAAAAATGTAAATATAGAGACAAATGCGCCAAGTTGGCAACAGTGGCCATAGCATAAGGTAACTAATTTTTCCTTGTAAAAACAATTTACCAACCATCAGTATTATCTAATATTTTTATTGCTAATAAGTGATTAAAAGGCTAGTTAGATATTCATTATTCATAATAAATAAAAATGTTCAAACTGAGATAGGCCTACTGTATTTTAAGATAATATCAGTCACCATAAAGATACAGTCATCATACATTATATAATTTAAGATATGATTCAAGCAAACCATTGCTATGATGTGTAAAATATATAATACATAATTTAAAAAGTATCGAAATAGGTACCGTTTCTGGTATCGTATCGATTCCCAGGTATCGTATCGTATCGATTCAAAGGTGAAAGGTACCCATCCCTATATCAACTTTTTCTCATTTTAACTATGACAAAGTTGTGATAACATTCGAAAATGCAAACATGGCTATATAAAGCCGTTTCAATGCTGTGTCAGGTCGGAGGACACTCTTCTGAAAAACCCCTCCCACCAGCTCGGAAAAGCCCGAGCCAAAACAGCGCGTCACCAGTAGAACACGCTGACGTCACACCCTAGGAACACATGTTAAAAACTCCTCGGAATTCCATTATTTTAGCGTCATGTTAATGAAGTAAATAAAAATCTTTTTTGGTTAGCATGACCAGGGACCGCTATACTATGCACTCGAGATTTTTTGAAGTGCTGCCAAGCACTTCCCTTAGACGATGTACAAGATGTGCGTGTGTGTGTGTCTGTGTGTGTGTCTGTCTGTCTGTCTGTCTGTCCCTGCCTGCATGCGTGGAGTCATGTTGTTGCCATGTTCAGAGAAACAAGCACAATGGGACGAAGTGTGTATTGTTGATGTTGCCATGTTCAGAGAAACAAGCACAATGGGACGAAGTGTGTTTTAGTATACTGTAGCCACACACGCAGCACTTCATTTCACACGGGTGTGATTTTTTGTAAATAATCCGCCAGCCGATTTTGCATTATCTACTGGGAAACACGGCTCGCATTTCTACACAGGCTTGGGGGGCCTGTCTTTCTTAAGTCACTGTATCCTCCAGGCTGGTTCCAGCGGGCCACGCTCGCTAGCCTGCCCATGAAGAGATTACGTCTCTTGGGCAGGCTAGTGAGTTTACTCTGTGACGGTATGGGGGGAAATAGACAGAGTTGCGATATTGAGGGGGCAGAAAATAGTCTGGTTACGTGGTTCATGTACTTGCGCGAGCCCATAGACCTCTAACGTATGTAGTTACTTCTTCTTGGCTGTTTGGCTTGATAGCCTAGCCACCTAGCAGTGGCACCGGCTTAGCGGCTACTGCTACTGCTAGTACCGGGCTGTGATGGCGGCGGCTGCATCCTCTCCCGAGCCCCCCTCTCGCTCTAGCCCTATCGTGTGCATCGAGTGCCGCATGCATAGTTACGACCCCACTGCTTTTGGAACGATGGGTCTGTGTAACAAATGCAATGCGATCTCTGTGCTAACGGAGAGGCTGATCGAGCTGGAGGCTCTGGTTAAAAGTGCTAGTGGTGCGGCTAGCTCGCCCACCGCTCGCACCCGGACACAGGGACGCCACCGTCAGCCGCGGACTGCGGCTGATCGGGGTCCCCACGAATCAGATCGTGACGGCGGCTGGGTGACTGTTACTGGAAGGAAGCATAGTCATACACAGAAGCACACGGGACACCAACCACTCCACGTTTCAAACAGCTTTTCCCCACTCACTGCTACACCCATTAGTGACAGTGAGTCTGTCGACTCGCCATACAAACGGCCGCGGGTCGACAAGACAGTCAAGACTACAACTCTGGTTATTGGTAGTTCTATAGTAAGAAACGCGAAGTTAGAGACGCCAGGGTCCACAATCACTTGCATCCCGGGGCCAGAGCGGGCGACATCGAATCATGCTTAAAACTTATGGCTAAAGGCAAACACAAACGCTATGATAAAATTGTAATTCACTGCGGTGGCAACGACACTCGACTTCGGCAATCCAAGATCACAAAGATCAATGTTGAGTCCGTGTGCACATACGCAAAGACAATGTCGGACTCGTAATTTTCTCTGGCCCCCTGCCAAACATGATCAACAATGACATGTATAGCCGTATGAGTCAATTCAACCGCTGGTTGTCTAGGTGGTGTCCAGATAATAACGTGGGCTTTATAAATCTGGCAAAGCTTTGAGGGGAAAACTGGTCTGATAGGGAGAGACGGCATACATCCAACTTGGGACGGTGCGAGGCTCATCTCTAGAAACATGGACAAATCTATAAACAAAGACAAATCTATAAATAAAGCATGACAACCCAGAGTTGAGACCAGAAAGCAGGGTTGCGGTCCTACACTCTACCCTGTGCTTCCTCTAGTGCAGCTCCCATCTCGGAGCGGACTCGGAGGGACGGAGCAGAGAGTGGGGTTCCGACGGAACTAGAAGAACATTAGTTAGTCTCTATAAAAGTATTATTGTCGCACCTCGATCGCAACGCGTGTGTGCGTATGCACCAACGCACATGTGATCTTGAAGATCATGACAACTAAGCAGCTGATCGCTGCCAAATATAATTTAATTGTATTGTATTTGGGTAGGCTATCCTACTACTATGCTATGCTACTGTGGATAACTTTAGCCGGAAGCTGAGCTGCACGACCTTGCTCGCCGAAGTTGGCCGAGCGTACCACTGCACACGTCACGCGAAGGCGCGTTCGGCTATTTTCCCGAATGCAACCTTTTCAGGGAAGCAGGGGGGGGGGGGGGGGGGGGGGGGGGGGGCGCTCAACTTCTTTCTTCAACTCTGCCTATATATTGTATTTTTTCTGAAACGACTTTTTTTCTGGACATCTTTAGGGGGTCATTGATAGATATGCGTCATTAGTTTTTAAAGGAAATATCCGTGATACCTACTCTTTAAAAATGGACCCCTTGGGACATTTTCTTTTCTCGGTACCTGGCAGAATCTCAAAGTAGACCCTTCAAGGATTAAGAAAAAACAGGTTTCAAAAAAAAAAAAAAAAAAACACTATGCGCGCGGACCCCCCTTTCCATCTAGACTATAATGGATGTCTTAAAGCCCCCTCACCCAAAATCATCAAGAGCCGCCACAATTTGAAATTGCACATACATTGAAATATAGCTCATGGAAAGCAAAGATCCTTAGAATATTGCATCAAGGTTCATTTTCTTCTATAATATAACTTGTATTATAGAAGAAAATGAACCTTGATGCAATATTCTGTTCTGTTTACCACCTCAATTTTCTTGAAATTCACTGACATTGTGATCGACTCCCTTCCAGATACATGACAGCAAGGGTTCCCAGATGTTTTAGGCTGTGACCCCAAAAATGAACACATTTGAGCTGGGGACCCAACCCTGACAAACACTTGGAATTGTAGGAATTACATTTATTTCGACTCGGTTCCACAGATACATATTGTGAAAATAGCTGATCTACCAGCTCACAACGCATCACACTGCAAGGTGTTGTGAGTGAGATTGGCTATTTTCACCTTGTTCGCCTATGTCTTACTATTTGACAGTTTTATTAAAAAGTTTTAAGTCCTTAAATGTGGGGACCCACGTTTGGGAACCACTGCTATACACTGTGGCTGAAGAAGCTGCAAGCCCAACAAATTTCAATTTCGGAAGGACATCAATCTACATAGTCTTTATTTAACCAATCCTCATTCTTTATTTAACCAAGAGATTGTACAAATGAAAGCAAATGATCTAAGTGTCCCTGGGTTCTAATTTTTGCAATGATAGATCCAATATAAGTTGTAAAATTGTCAGATATTTTAACTTTGATTTTAAAATGATAAATTCCCATTGTTTTCATTGCACCAAGTGACCCTTTTTAAATATATATTTTTTATATTCACAGAGTTCAACAGAAGAGGGGCCAACGCACAGCAGAGAAAGATGGAAGCTGGTTCGGGTTGTACTGAGATGTCTGAAGAGGTGAGTCTTCAGACTATGGCAGAAGCTAGGGAGTGAGTCTGCTCAGTGGCTTGGTCTAGATTTTATCAGATGGCATACTATGATTATTCTCACATGTACGGCACGTGCATGCACGCTCACACGCATATGCTGAGGTATAATTATTCTAATGGTAGGCCTAATCACCCTGTGACAAATCTACTTTGGAGCTGCTTTTAACCTTTGTGTAGTTGATCCCATAGACTAGGGCAGGGCTATTCAATTAAATTGTTCAGGGGGCCGCATTGCCAAAAACCCAAGGGGCTGGGGGCCGGACTGCCACAGCGTCTCTCCTGTGCAATGAATATGTGTACACACACAACCACATTTTAATTTATTTAACTACCAGTACTAGCCTACATGGCAGAATAATACGCTTTTCAAAATGCTTAATTTATATGAAACGTCCATGATGCACATCTGGTCTTTCTAACATGCATCATACTTGAATCAAGTCAAAATACACATATCAGTGCAACTTATGAAAAAGCTCTTCATATCTGTGCAACAGCAGCAAATGACACCATCTCAACTTCTCAAGGCACACTTATTGGGCTCTCTCTTTAATTCTCAAAAGGGGAAAGGACTAGCCTACATACAGGCAACTAATGACAGAGATGGCACTTCTTTGACTGGGCCCTACCTACAATATTCACTTCAGTAAAGCCAGTAGCAGCAAATCATAGTGGAGGTACAAGGGAAAAGAAATATATACCTGATGCAGCTAGCATGCATTCTTTTATCATCTCAGCATCTCTGAACTGTTTGCAAGTTGGGTAACCCCAAGAGCTCACCATACGCAGTTGCACCACTGAATTCACTTCACACAGGTGTGATTTTTTTTTTTTTACCTTCTTGCCAATGATCCATGCAACACTCAAGATACTGCAGCTGCTCTCTCCAGTTCTGTGTAAGCCTGGGCGGCGTGTTTTACGATAGTTTCCAGTGAGCTCTTTTATTCTTTCCTTCCAGCAGGTTGTTGGGCCGGCGTAGGCTATGACGCGCCGTTGTTACTCCTTATTATTTTGCCACCGCATTGACTTGGTTACAGAGCAAACGCATCGGAATCTGCACTCCCTCGGGAGTTTAAATTTAAGCATATTCGTCTGTCCACTTATTAAACTGGTGACTTTCTGAATCAACCTGTCTTTTTTTCAGTTTCATTGGCGACATGGTTAAACACACCACAATAGTGGGAGCGATCCGGGCGAGCCGCGATGTTTGTTGTCATTTGATTTCACGAAATTCACGTGCAGGAAGGAGAGCTCTGTTTCCTCTACTTTTTTCTTCTGTCGGTGTGGCGCATGCAGAGCTATATAGTAGAAGAGTTGCGATATTGAGGGCTCAGAAAACAAAAGGAATCCTCGCGCTGCTATTTATGCAGACTGGAACTGTGACAAACTGGAGTTGGAAATGCATTGTTTTCGGCGAGGGCTACACAAATAAGAGCTGTTCTAAGCACGTGTGTAACATGTAAACTATTTTAAAGTAGACCTAACGTCTCTGTAATGTTTATGTTGTGCTATTACTACAAAATGGATTTGAGATCGTTGAAGCTGAGGCTGTTGCCTGAGTGTATTTCTGCCTTCTTCTAGTTCACGACTTGTCATAGTTGGCTGTCCCCATGCTCAATAGAAGTCTATGTAGAGCAGCTGCCATCAGACCTTTCCATGGAAGTGAACGGAGATGTGCTGAACATGTCGGATATTGGGTTATATTGAGTGATGGTGATGCGAAAGTCTGGGTCCGTTTTTCCCCCTTTCTTTTCTTTTTTTTCGGCAATCTTCCGCTGGCCCGGAATCTGGCCCGCGGGCCGCCAATTGAATAGCCCTGGACTAGGGGTTCTCAACCTTTTCAGGTCTGTGACCTCCAAAATAGTCGTATTTGAAAAAGTAGTTTTTTTTTTTTTTAATGCTTCTGGAGGTCACACACACTACAGAGCCTCATTTTCAACTGAAATATTTCATTCATCGAGGTCTACGGTGTGTTGCTTAGGTGTTCCCTTTATTTTTTGAGCAGTGTAGATTAAAGTTATGCATGAGTTTTTGTTAAAATGTATTAAATACTTTTTATATTTCTTTCAGGAATCGGACGCGTCCTCTGAGTTCTCGGAGTACTCTGATCCGGGTGACAAAAACTACAAACCCAGTTGTGAGAGCGATAGCTCAGAATCAGATGACGACATAGGAACCACCCGTGCCCCGTCTGACAGTGACACAGATCTGAGCCCTGGCCCAGCTCAGGCTAAAACAGTATCTAGGAAAAGACCCTTGCAGATTAAGGACATATCAACTTCAAGAGGCGATTCACACAGTAGAGAATCAGATGACACCACCCGTGCCCCGCCTGATAGTGACACCAAACTGAGCCATGTCCCAGCTCAGGCTTCTGACAGTGACACCGAACTGAGCCATGTCCCAGCTCAGGCTTCTGACAGTGACACCAAACTGAGCCATGTCCCAGCTCAGGCTTCTGACAGTGACACCAAACTGAGCCATGTCCCAGCTCAGGCTTCCGACAGTGACACAGAACTGAGCCATGTCCCAGCTCAGGCTTCCGACAGTGACACCAAACTGAGCCATGTCCCAGCTCAGGCTTCTGACAGTGACACCGAACTGAGCCATGTCCCAGCTCAGGCTTCTGACAGTGACACCGAACTGAGCCATGTCCCAGCTCAGGCTTCTGACAGTGACACCGAACTGAGCCCTGACTCAGCTCAAGCTAAAACAGTATCCAGGAAAAGACCCTTGCAGATTAAGGACGTATCAACTTCAAGTCACAAGAAAAGACCCTCGAAGATGCAGGACATGTCAACTTCAAGTCTCAACTATTGCCATGTTTGCGGAAAGCCACAATCAAAATTTGCGAGACATTTGAAAGTACATGAAAATACAGACGCAGAAGTAGCTCAAGCCTTGGCCATGCCACCAAAATCTAAAAAAAGGAAGATACTGCTTGAACAATTAAGGAACAAAGGAAATGAGCAACACAATGCAACCGTGTTATCAGAAGGAACTGGATTACTTAAAGTAAAACGTAGAGCAAGGAAAGAATACGACAAAAAAGATTATATTGGTTGCTTACATTGTAAAGGGATGTATCTTAGGCGCGATCTGTGGCGACACAATAAGATATGTCGTTTTAAACCTGTGGATGGCAGTCCTGGGAAACGAAGAAAACGAGTCTTGGCTTACACCAAACTTTCCCATTCAGTGAAGTTCCCATACATATCTACAGGTTTGTGGGAAGTTTTCGATGAGATGAGAAATGATGCTGTATCTGCTGCTGTGCGCAGCGACTATTCCATCATTCAGCTGGGCCAGTCGATGTATAATAAAAATGGAGAGGATTCCACCAAACATGGGGATATACGCCAGAGGCTCCGTCAACTTGGGAGACTGCTCCTCACACTGCGTAAAGCATCTATTCCATGCCTAGAAGAAGCACTAAAACCATCAAAGTTTAACACCCTTGTCCATGCTGTCAAGACAGTGTCAGGTTTTAATGAGAAAACCTTACGGTACAAAAAGCCATCTCTTGCTCTAAAATTGGGCAACTCGATAAACATGGTATCTGACATCATTCACTGCAGAGCCCTGATGAGTGAAGATAATGAGCTGGCCAAATCGATCGACGGTTTCAAGAAACTGCATGCCGCAAAGTGGCATGAATGTGTTTCAAAAAAAGCTTTGCAGACCCTGCGTGAGAAAAAGTTCAACAAGCCATCGACACTGCCCTTCACAGAAGACGTGAAACGCCTCAATGTGCATCTTGAAAAGGAATTATCCAAGGCATCAGAAAACCTGAAAAAGATGGCAGCGGAAAACTCAAACAAGGGGAAAACATCACAAGTCTACACACACACCTACACAGAACTTTGTAAGGCAACTCTCGCAAGAATTATTCTTTTTAACAGAAGACGTGTTGGAGAGGCCTCAAACTTGCGTCTGAAAAGATTCATGGAAAGGGACAAAACTCCCCTGCATCCGGACATTGCAGTTGGTCTAAGTGAATTTGAACAGAAACTGTGTGGTCATTATAGTCGAATCGAACTCGAAGGGGAGAGAGGGCGGAAAGTATTAGTTCTGTTGGCACCAGACATTGTTGACTCCTTAGATCTTTTAATAAGCAAAAGAGAAGCCTGTGTAGTTCCATCAGACAATATATTCCTGTTTGCAAGACCCCACTGTGCTACGTCTTACAGAGGAGTGGACTGTATTAGGGAATTTTCTGGAGCCTGTGGTGCAGAAGAGCCTGACCGTCTCAGGGGAACATACTTGTGCAAACACGTTGCAACCATGTTGCAGATATTGAATCTAAAAGATAACGAACTGGACCAAGTAGCCGACTTCATGGGGCACAATATCAGAGTGCATAGGGAATATTACCGCCTTCCAGAGGCTACAATACAGATCGCTAAAATATCAAAACTACTAATTGCCATGGAGAAGGGGTCCCTCCGGAATCTTAAGGGCAAGGGCCTTGAAGAGATTGAAGTTGAAGGTATTGTTAATTGGACTTGCAGTACATTATATATAAAACTGATGCAGAATACATTCATTTAGGGGTATTTGACAAGATGTTTTAGAACTGCTGCTGTACACAATAGTGTGACTAAATGTCAATGTATATTTCATTAAGTTTACTGAAAAAAAAATCTAATTCTGAACTGTAATGCTCTTCTTTTTAAGATCATCTAGAATTGTCCTCTGGGGAAAGTGCAGACGAAGATGAAGAAATACGTTACTTCTCAGATGATGACGCTGACCTAGCTGGTACATCTCAAGGTAAAAAAGCAGTTACTTTTTTTGTCCATGCCAATGATGCTGCTTTGAATTGAAATGAACTGGCTTGGCCATGCCTTTTCTGATTGTGTTTCTTTTTGCAGAGATGACTGCTCGGAGTGCTTGCAGACAGGACCAAACACCAGCCATTGATGGAGAGAGAAAGAGGTCAAGGCTTGAGTATAATACAGGTAAATCAGATGGTAACACCACCTACCACAGACATTGACAATGATTACACACACCCAAAGTGAGTTTGAAAACCATTGAGTGTCCCTCACTATCTGTGCTGGCTAGACCTACTTAAAATTCAAGAGAGCTACTTTTTAACACATTCTTAAATCTGAGGCTCTTTTGGATTACTATTTAAATGCTTTTGAGAAAATAATGGTGCCATTTGTCCCAAAACAACTTCAAAAGATGGCTGCTATTTGTTTCAAAAGGTTTGCTATGTGTATCTATACTGTTATGATCTTGAGAGACAATGCTGTTGCAGTAATCCACTGGTAAGCAGTGGGCCCTATAGAACAAGCTACAACAGGTGCTATTATGTGACAGGTTCAGAGTTTTATTACACAGACAGGAATATATATAGTATAGGCAAGGACACATGACACGAACATTAGACACAGACAGATGACATGTAGGATATGCCCCAATACATGGTGACATAAATCTGTTTACACAATGGTGTTCTTGGAGCTGCCTTTACTGATAGTGTTTCTTATTTCAGTGATGAAGACTGCTCGCAGACAGGACCAAACACCAGCCAGTGATGGAGAGAATGGAGGGAAAAGGGCCCATAAAAGTCCAGCCAGTTCTGACGGTAAAACCATCTACCACAGACACTGATTTCTCATGCCAGTGACAGTCCTTTGAATTGAAATGAACTGGCTTGGCAGTTCATTTCAACTGCCAAGACAGTTCTAGAGCTGCCTTTACTGATAGTGTTTCTTATTTCAGTGATGAAGACTGCTCGCAGACAGCACCAAACACCAGCCATTGATGGAGAGAATGGAGGGAAAAGAGCCCATAAAAGTCAAGCCAAATCTGACGGTAAGACCATCTTCCACAGACCCTGATTCCTCACCCCGTTAGCACTCCCTCAGCACTTGCCCTAAGGCTACACTTAATATACTAGGTATGTTGGATAGCAATGTGTTTGTCGTTGGCATGTTAGGTAGTGATGTTAGTCTCTAGAGTTACCTATGCTTTAGCCTATGCATCTCTTGTTTGTTGCTTTGTATGCTTATTGTAAATCGCTCTGGATTAAGTGTGCTAAATGCTTAAATTGTAAATTTTCTCACGCCTATGAATATGCGTGAATTGAAATGAAATGGCTTGGCCATGGACAGTTCAACAGAGCTACCTTTACTGATAGTGTTTCTTATTTCAGTGATGAAGACTGCTCGCAGACAGGACCAAACACCAGCCAGTGATGGAGAGAATGGAGGGCAAAGGGCCCATAAAAGTCCAGCCAGTTCTGACGGTAAAACCATCTACCACAGACACTGATTTCTCATGCCAGTGACAGTCCTTTGAATTGAAATGAACTGGCTTGGCAGTTCATTTCAACTGCCAAGACAGTTCTAGAGCTGCCTTTACTGATAGTGTTTCTTATTTCAGTGATGAAGACTGCTCGCAGACAGCACCAAACACCAGCCATTGATGGAGAGAATGGAGGGAAAAGAGCCCATAAAAGTCAAGCCAAATCTGACGGTAAGACCATCTTCCACAGACCCTGATTCCTCACCCCGTTAGCACTCCCTCAGCACTTGCCCTAAGGCTACACTTAGATAATATACTAGGTATGTTAGGGAAGCAGTGAGCTTGTGTTCTCGGCTACGCCCATTTTGTCAGTACTGTGGTGTGGATGGATGTGGCATAGTAGTATACGTCATTGTGTACTTTTTGGATTTTTTCATATAGATTCTTGTAAACCATGTTTTTTCTGTTCTATAGACACAGTAGGAAAAAAAAAGAAAAAAAAAAAAAGGTTTACATTTGTTTCCTCCACTCTGGCCATGTTTATCCATTAACACAATCCAAAGCACCCTTGGGCTAAAAATGGCCATAGTCCTCATCCCAAATGTGATGACTCATCACAAAAACGATGCAGGCTATGGCCATTTTGGGCCCAAGGAGTGATTTTTGTGCAAAACAGACACTTGCAATGCATTTAGAATCATGAAAAACCTCTAGTTTGACCCCTCACATGCTACTTAAAGCAGAATGATTTTTTGACGATTTTAACTACTATAGGGTGTTAATGGCTAAACATGGCCAGAGTATGCCAACATGTACCCCTATTTGACACAGCCGTTTATTTTTAGAGATAAACGGCTGTGTTTCAGAGGCTACGTGATCAGTAACATTACAAAGTACATCTCAGTGACATCACAAAGATGTACAGCAGAGGTTATCTTATAGATCTGTGTACATTTTACTACTACACCAGGTGAAAAAACTAGAGGTTATCTCATAAAACTCTGTACATTTTTCTACTACACCAGGTGAAAACATGGACAGAGAACTGCATCAAAGGATCCTCCAGATGTTTGAGGACAGCGATGAAGAAGACTTCCTGGGATTCCCTGACACAGGTATGGAGAAGGATAATTGTATATAATTATGTAACACCCATCCATGAGGTTTCTTGTGTAGTAGTACTCTGGGTGTGGCCTGACTTTATTTTAAAGAAATGGCGTGACTATCTGTAGTACTCCAACTTATTAACTATTTTAACTTTTACTTTTGTAATTTTAATTCGACTGACGATGCCTCTAAAAAGGTCAGAATATAATGAATTCCTTTAAAGTATATTTTAACTCCTTTCTGCTTTCAACTCATTTTTTAAGGAGGGATACTTCACACCCAGTCAAGCTCAGTAGCAGGGGCGCTGGTTAAGCCACAAACCGCTGACTTGTCCGGTTCAAGAGTTTATTTAGGTACGTTTTGGTCAACAGACTGATGAAATTGCATTTGTATCGGTCTTAAAAGGTATTCAAAAATCTTAAATTTGACTTTCAGAATGGTGAAAGAACCCTGTTGTATGCTTATTGTAAGTCGCTCTGGATTAAGAGTGCTAAATGCTTAAATTGTAAATTGTCTCAAGCCAATGAATATACTTTGAATTGAAATGAACTGGCTTGGCCATGGACAGTTCACCAGAGCTACCTTTACTGATGTGTTTTTGTTATTGCAGAGATGAAGACTGCTTGCAGACAGGACCAAACACCAGCCAGTGATGAAGAGAATGGAGGGCAAAGGCCCCATAAAAGTCCAGCCAGTTCTGACGGTAAAACCATCTACCACAGACACTGATTTCTCATGCCAGTGACAGTCCTTTGAATTGAAATGAACTGGCTTGGCAGTTCATTTCAACTGCCAAGAAAGTTCTAGAGCTGCCTTTTCTGACAGTGTTTCTTATTGCAGAGATGACTGCTCGCAGACAGAACCAAACACCAGCTACTGATGCAGAGAACTTTTATGGGAAAAGGGTCCAGAAAAGTCAAGCCAAATCTGACGGTAAGACCATCTTCCACAGACCCTGATTCCTCACCCCGTTAGCACTCCCTCAGCACTTGCCCTAAGGCTACACTTAGATAATATACTAGCAGTGATGGGCAGTAGCTTGTTACAAGTAGCTAAGCTACATAGCTTAACTACATTTTCCCGTAACTTGTAGTGTAGCTTACTACATTTTTTCTGGGAATAGCTTGTAGTGAAGCTACACTACATTTTCGAGTAGCTTGTAGTAAAGCTACACTACTTATTTTGAGTAACAAGGATTGTAGCTCACTACATTTTCGCACACACATTTTCAAATTCCGCCCATTTTAATGGGTAGAAAACCTAAAATATACATCCCTCTAATATGCATAATACACATTTATTGATATTATTTTATTATTGTGATTATTATTTAGAAAGTTGTACATTAAGTTGAGATATATATTTTTATATATGTAGTGTTGATGTAGCAAGCTACATCAAGCTACTTTTGTCATGTAGCTTGTAGTGTATCTTGCTACAATTTACTAGGGATAGCTTGTTGTGTAGCTTAGCTACATTTTTTCGAGAGTAACAAGTAGTGTAGGTTACTACATTTTCCCAGTAACTTGCCCATCACTGTATACTATATATGTTGGATAGCAATGTGTTTGTCGTAGTGGTGTTAGTCTCTAGAGTTACAGTTGTGTTCAAAATAATAGCAGTCTGTTTAAAAAATGAATAAAGTCCAAAATCCTTATAGTGGTTTTTATTTCCATGCATTGGGAACACTGCACATTATATTCTAGATCAAAACATGGAGAAAAAAGCAGAAATTATGTAATTGCTTTACAGAAAATGAAGAAAAATGAACATTATGCTGTTAAAAAAAAATAGCAGTGTCTGCATTTTACTTTACAAACTCAAATATTTACTGTATTAACTGAAAAATATCCAAGATTCAGCATTCCTGTGAATCACTAAACTAATATTTAGTTGTATAGCCACTGTTTTTGAGAACCGCTTCACATCTGTGTTGCATGGAGTCGACCAACTTCTGGCATCTGTGAACAGGTATTCCAGCCCAGGATGATTTGACAACGTTCCATAATTCCTCTGCATTTCTTGGTTTTGCCTCAGAAACAGCATTTTTAATGTCACCCCACAAGTTTTCTATCGGATTAAGGTCCAGGGATTGGTCTGGCCACTCCATGACTTTAATTTTGTTGGTCTGGAACCAAGAAGCTGCTCGCTTACTGGTGTGTTTAGAGTCGTTGTCTTGCTGAAACACCCATTTCAAGGGCATTTCCTCTTCAGCATAAGGCAACATGACCTCTTCAAGTATTTTGATGTATCCAAACTGATCCATGATCCCTGGTATGCGATAAATAGTCCCGGCATCATAGTAAGAGTATCAGGATGCTTGCACCACCATGCTTTACTATGGGGATGTTTCTCTTACTATGGTGTCGGGCCTATTTATCGCATACCAGGGATCATGGATCAGTTTGGATTCATCAAAATACTTGAAGAGGTCATGTTGCCTTATGCTGAAGAGGAAATGCCCTTGAAATGGGTGTTTGAACAAGACAACGACCAGTTCATCAGAGCTGCCTTTACTGATGTGTTTTTCTTATCGCAGAGATGAAGACTGCTTGCAGACAGGACCAAACACCAGCCACTGATGCAGAGAGAAAGAGGTTAAGGCTTGAGCATAATACAGGTGAATCAGATGGTAACACCACCTACCACAGACATTGACAATGATTACATACACCCAAAGTGAGTTTGAAAACCATTGAGTGTCCCTCACTATCTGTGCTGGCTAGACCTACTTAAAATTCAAGAGAGCTACTTTTTAACACATTCTTAAATCTGAGGCTCTTTTGGATTACTATTTAAATGCTTTTGAGAAAATAATGGTGCCATTTGTCCCAAAACAACTTCAAAAGATGGCTGCTATTTGTTTCAAAAGGTTTGCTATGTGTATCTATACTGTTATGATCTTGAGAGACAATGCTGTTGCAGTAATCCACTGGTAAGCAGTGGGCCCTATAGAACAAGCTACAACAGGTGCTATTATGTGACAGGTTCAGAGTTTTATTACACAGACAGGAATATATATAGTATAGGCAAGGACACATGACACGAACATTAGACACAGACAGATGACATGTAGGATATGCCCCAATACATGGTGACATAAATCTGTTTACACAATGGTGTTCTTGGAGCTGCCTTTACTGATAGTGTTTCTTATTTCAGTGATGAAGACTGCTCGCAGACAGGACCAAACACCAGCCAGTGATGGAGAGAATGGAGGGAAAAGGGCCCATAAAAGTCCAGCCAGTTCTGACGGTAAAACCATCTACCACAGACACTGATTTCTCATGCCAGTGACAGTCCTTTGAATTGAAATGAACTGGCTTGGCAGTTCATTTCAACTGCCAAGACAGTTCTAGAGCTGCCTTTACTGATAGTGTTTCTTATTTCAGTGATGAAGACTGCTCGCAGACAGCACCAAACACCAGCCATTGATGCAGAGAATGGAGGGCAAAGGGCCCATAAAAGTCGAGCCAAATCTGACGGTAAGACAATCTTCCACAGACCCTGATTCCTCACCCCGTTAGCACTCCCTCAGCACTTGCCCTAAGGCTACACTTAGATAATATACTAGGTATGTTGGATAGCAATGTGTTTGTCGTTGGCATGTTAGGTAGCGATGTTAGTCTCTAGAGTTACCTATGCTTTAGCCTCTGCATCTCCTGTTTGTTGCTTTGTGTGCTTATTGTAAGTCGCTCTGGATTAAGTGTCTGCTAAATGCTTAAATTGTAAATTGTCTCACACCAATGAATATGCTTCGAATTGAAATGAATAGGCTTGGCCATGGACAGTTCAACAGAGCTACCTTTACTGATAGTGTTTCTTATTTCAGTGATGAAGACTGCTCGCAGACAGGACCAAACACCAGCCAGTGATGGAGAGAATGGAGGGCAAAGGGCCCATAAAAGTCCATCCAGTTCTGACGGTAAAACCATCTACCACAGACTGATTTCTCATGCCAGTGACAGTCCTTTGAATTGAAATGAACTGGCTTGGCAGTTCATTTCAACTGCCAAGACAGTTCTAGAGCTGCCTTTACTGATAGTGTTTCTTATTTCAGTGATGAAGACTGCTCGCAGACAGCACCAAACACCAGCCATTGATGGAGAGAATGGAGGGAAAAGAGCCCATAAAAGTCAAGCCAAATCTGACGGTAAGACAATCTTCCACAGACCCTGATTCCTCACCCCGTTAGCACTCCCTCAGCACTTGCCCTAAGGCTACACTTAATATACTAGGTATGTTGGATAGCAATGTGTTTGTCGTTGGCATGTTAGGTAGCGATGTTAGTCTCTAGAGTTGCCTATGCTTTAGCCTATGCATCTCCTGTTTGTTGCTTTGTATGCTTATTGTAAATCGCTCTGGATTAAGTGTCTGCTAAACGCTTAAATTGTAAATTGTCTCACACCAACTAATATGCTTCGAATTGAAATGAATAGGCTTGGCCATGGATAGTTCGAAAGAGCTGCCTTTACCCTTTACTGATAGTGTTTCTTATTTCAGTGATGAAGCCTGCTCGCAGACAGGACCAAACACCAGCCACTGATTCAGAGAAGGGGGGAGCTCTGACAACTACAGGCAGCTCAGACGGTAAGACCATTTACCACACACACTGATTTGCAAGGACAGTCTGGTCATTGGTGTATCAAGGATGCTCTTTTTGAAATTAGAGACACAGATGTCTTTTTCTCTGTTCATAAATTCCCTGCCAGGAAATTCACACCGGATGTGTGATTTGTCCTGTCTCTTTGCTACTGTCCTGTCATGTCTCAGTAGCTTAGAGACATGACAGTAACTAAGAGACATGTCAGTAGCACAGTCATTTCCTGATATTGTCGCTTCTTGTCGCTTATTTTGTATAACTCATTAAGAGTGTTCATATATTTTTTAGGGTTACTGGAAAGTGACAAAATGGAGCCCCGAAGAAATCAGAAACATCCCTGGTCTGCAAAAGAAGAAAAGGCAATCATGAAGCACTTCAGGGGCCACATCACCAGTGACAGGCTTGCCAGTATTATAGAATGCCAGCAGTGCAAAAATGCTGAGCAGCCTGTTCTTGATAGCCGCACAATTCAGAACATTAGAGACTTCGTCCGAAACAGAGGCGTTGCTCACAAACGCAAGCAATGAGTAGGTGGTGTTAACAAGAAAACAAACAAGAAAAAATAAAGTGGTGTTAAATGCAGAAAGTTTTTTGTTTTTTTTTTGTAAAACAAAGCCGTCATACATTGCAACCAGTCATACAAAACGTAATTTGTTGCAGATTTGACTATATGATAATATGGTATATTATCTTTTTATACATAACATCTTATACGTCACTACACGTCACTGGCCTGTGGAATGCACTTTGTATTAACCCCTTAGGAGGCATAGGGTTGATGATGGAGGTGGCTACCATGTAATGTAACTTAAAGTTATCTGGAACAGATTCAGTAAGCTTAACCATAGACTTACTGAGAACATACATGAGGTACTGTAAGTAGTGTTAGTGTTCAATTGAAGCATCAATTTCTAAAGTGGTTTTGTAAAATAAGTAAATGTAAAGTAGACGTTTGCTTAATTACTCTAGGTCTGGTAGCTTTATATACAGGGGTGCACATAACTATTTTGGTCCAGTACTCAGAGGAGCACCTGGGGATGTTACTTGGTGCTCCCAAAATGTGGTTTCCCTCCTCGCCGGGCCCTGGGACCCCTTTTTTCCAGTACAGGGTGATAGTTTGGGCGTTGCAATAGTGGCTAGCCTAGTAGTAGTAGTACTACTACCTGCATTCTACATCTATTAAAAAATACTAGTAGCATTTTAGACTTTAGTTAGAATTATTTCATTTTCAAGGTTTTTTTTTCCATTATGAGCCCCAGCTGTGTGGTGCTCAAAGGAGCTTTCCACCCCTGGATTGACAGCTCATTGTAGGATTTTTGGTGCTCCTGAGCACTGGAGCACCACTTATGTGCACCCCTGTTTATATAATGTGGTATATTTTTGTGTAATACACAAACCAAAAATCGGAGCACGGAGATAAGGAGTTCTAGGCAGCAGTGTTGTTCCTCAGATGGCTTTATTCAGAGCATCGGCAGCATTACAGCAGGCAGTGTGCTCTGGGCCAAGGCCCAGGAGCACACACGTGTGTCGTGGTGGTGACACACAGGACTGATTCTTACTGACAACATTTGACATGATTTATACATCTTTACAACAAGAATACGCATTTACCCAGACGCCAAAAGGCGCCATATGTTCTTTGAACTGATGCAAAGTACTATCACACAATTCAATTCAAAGGAGCTTTATTGGCATGATAAAACAGACATTTTACATTGCCAAAGCAAGAGTCACAAAACAATACAATAAAAACAGTTGAAAATGGGGACAAATATATACAGTTGGAGTACAAATTTTTGTAGACAGTTATGCTACAATGCATTGTATAAAAGGTTATAGCACATTATAACAACATTTTATTGCTACTTCAAGACAGATCATGCAGAATAAGAAGAAAACTAACAGATTCCCTATCTGTTTAAATGTAGCAGCTCTGTTTACATGGAAGAGTCTGGATAGTACAGTCACAAATTCAAATGAAATCCCTTGATCATGTCCTTTTGTTATGTCAACACCTTATTGTCTCACAAATGTAGCCCTGGCTCCAGGTTGGAGCGTCTTAGAACAATAGGAATTCTAATCAGAGGTCACACCTTAGTTACAGATGGGAGCCAAGATCTTCAACCCCCAGACAGCTGAATGAAATAGCCCTAACATAAGGATATGCTTGAATATACCTACTTTTAAATATACGTGTAGTTTTATGAATATTGATTATTAACTAGACTTCAATAACATTAAAACCTTCCCTACATAGCTTGTAGTTATTTTATGTATATTGTCCTTACAAACCACCACAGTACCTATTATACATGGGCGGTCCCTATTCTACATGGGCGGAGCTCATTAGCAGTGTCCTCATAATGTAGGATTCTATATCTTCTATTCTGTTGTGATTATCCAACATCTGAAGTGAGATGTATGTTCTGTGGCCCTAGCTGGATTTTTTGGTACCACCCACTTGGCTGTAGAGCCAAGGGAAAGTGGTGTCCCTACAATGTAGTGAAAAACCCAGTGTCCTCACAAACCAGGAGAAACGGGTATGTGTGTGTGTGTGTGTGTGTGTGTGTGTGTGTGTGTGTGTGTGTGTGTGTGTGTGTGTGTGTAGATGCTGACATGGTGTGTATTTCCCTGTAGAACCTGACTTTAACAAACACAATGTGCTGATGTCACCGCGGAGCCACGACCCCAGTCTTGTAAAAAACGCTGATGTAATGCTGCTGTGTGAGTAATTATGTGTGAGCGTGATGAAGAGGGACAGATGGAGCAGTGTTGCAAACTACCAACATCCAAAATGCACTAGTGGCACTTCCAAAATGCATTTTTTAAATGTGTAGATTCTTGAATATTAGGTAATTCAGATGTAATTTAACTCTTGAGGGGCTTAAAATGAAACCAAATGGACCCGTAAGGATCCATTTGGTTTCATTTTACGCCCTCAAGAGTTACAGATCTATAGGGTCCATTTGGTTACCAATGGTCCTTTCTAGGAAGGAAGGAGGACTCTATATCATAGGAGGAAAAATGGTGAAAAATGAGGGTTTTATCTCTGGTGCCTGTCAAACAATTTCGCCCCAACTCACCAGCAAAAAAGCACTAGATTTTCCGCCAGGAGTTTTTCCCCTAATTTTGGCGCTAGGGAGATCTGGAAAAGAGCTCAATATAGCGACAAATGGCAACACTGATCTGCGTGTGTGTGTGTGCGTGTGTGTGTGTGTGTGTGTTTCAGGCAGTTGTGTATGTCATTGTTGTCAAGCAGAAACCTCATATCTCCATATTCTTTTTTTCCCTACCACAGCAATACTTTTTGTAAAATGGTATACCAAAAATATTGTTGCTGACTGTGTGGTGTGTGAGTTTTTATAAATATTCAACCGATGATAGTAATAAGACGAACTAAATAATGCTTGCAATGGTTCGATGGCCATTTAAATCAATAGTTTTATCGCCGATCACACACTCGTCGTGTTCTTCTCCGTGGGGCAACGCTCGCCCTGTCATGTACTGTGAGCTTTTATTGTGTAGTTCCCAGGGTTTCCTGTCTTTGCTATGCTTGCTACTTACATTGTCCTGTATTTGTTAGTCTCTGCATTTCACCTGTGTCCTGTTTAGTGTTAGCCTATTAGGGCTGGGAATCGATCCGAATTCCCTAGATCGATTCGATTTCGATTCACAAGGTCACGATCCGATTCGATCCACGATTCGATCCGATTCGATTCGATATCGATCTATTTACAGACATAATGGAAATAAATACTGTCCAATAGACAAGACGGCCCCATGTGTTGTAACTAAAGATTTCCTTTGCTTCTGTGACCACGACCATTAATCTTCTAGTTGTGTAGATTTGGACTAATTCGCATGATGGATATTTTAACTCTTGAGTGTAAAAATGAAACCAAATGGACCCGCATGGGTCCATTTGGTTTCATTTTTACGTTCTCAATTTTCAACAACTTAGCTGGGGACCACCTGGAACCCTCTCAGGGCCCTGGACCACCTGTTGAAAACCCCTGATTAATGAATACACAGTGAGACAGAATTAGTAATAGAGGGAGAGGAATGATGCTGTAACATTTTACCTGGGTCAAACACAAGCATTAATACTGCAACATACAGTATATTAGTGCAGTGGTTTTCAACCTTTTTGACACCAGGGACCACCATTTATTCAGCATTTGAGCCACGGACCACCATTTGATTTTCAGCCCCAAAGACCTAAAACTAAAGAATTCTTTTGGTTTTGTTCACAATTCCAGGCTGGATTTTGCAAACTAAACAGTGTAAACTTCTTAATTAAATAGTGCTAATTCAGATGATGATTATTTTTTTAGAATGTAAAAATGAAACCAAATGGACCCTTGCAGGTCCATCTGGTTTCATTTTCACACTCAAGAGTTACATCTGGTTAACAAATTTCCATCATTTAGCCTGGGGACCACCTGGAACCCTCTCAAGGACCACTGGTGGTCCCCGGACCACCTGTTGAAAACCCCTGATTTAGATGTCTACGTTGTAAAATAAATATTATACTGCAGTATTCGCGCGGCATAATTCACGTAGTTTTAGAACTAGGTGCTGCAGCTCACTTATAGGCTAATGCTCTGTGAGCTTGTAGATTGTATATTTATCGCGCAGCGCACAGCTCTTAACATTGCATCATACAGTAGCCTATACGCAGCATGCCGAGTGTAGGAATACACACGTTGTTGCTGTGGCTTAGCCTTAGCTCCGTGTGAGAGAACATTAGAAACATGGCTAAAAAGGCACAAATACTCCTGTCCAGATGGGAGATGACAATGGATTTGTTCCGCAGCAAGACGGCCCGCGTCTGTGTTATATGTTTGGAGAACGTCGTGTGTCGGATGAAAACTCATTCGGTGAGAGACCGTGTCCGTGTGCGCACGGCTGCGTGTGCGTAAATCTTGCACTGAGACTGACCGTTCCAATGTGAAAGTAATGGGAAAGTAAAAGTCTTTGGAGCGGAGCGTGCGTTCAAACTTTTTTTTTGCCCGGATCTAACATGTCACAATTGGGGGGGCTTTATGAGGCAGCGTCATTATAGCGTCAATATATTAAGGGCGTTTGGGGGGGCATTCCCCCCTGGCCCCAGCTTTATAGCCGGCTCTGCAAACACGAGCCTCAAAAAAGAAAAGAAAGCAAGATAGAAGGCGATCACGCACTCTTTCCTCTCTCTCGACCATCGCTGCGCGTGATGGATATAATTGATAAAATACTGCAAAAGGTACACAGTAACAGCCTAATTTAACATCATTCTCACATGCACAGGGCACTTGCTGCGTTACAAGTGATCTCGTCGAGCAGCGAACACAACGTGTTTGTGCTGTAACGCACGCACGTAAAAGAAAATAGTGCCAGCCGCCTGGAGAAGATCGATCCACACATTTTTGAATCGATGTCGTGTTTTTGAGCGTGGATCGATATCGGATCGCTGGATCGATTTTTTGAACCCAGCCCTACAGGCTATCATGTGTTGATTGTAGTTTTGTTGCACCTGTGTCTTGTCTATTTAAACCTTGTTGTGTTCAGTGTTCCCTTGCCAGTTTATAGTCTGTTGTCACAGTGTCCTGTCCTGCCTTGTGTGTCCTGAATAGTTATTAAATCTTCATTTGAACATTATCTGCCTGCCTGCCTGCTTGTGGTTCTGCATTTGGTCCAACACCATGTCTCACCGTGACAGTATAACCTGGCCAAATATGGACCTAACAGAACTCCAAGACATCGACGACGACCTCCTAGCCATCACCAGCTATGTGAGTGTTATTGAGAACATCACCTGTGTCAGGCAGCAAGAAATGGCTCTCAGATTGGCATTGAAAGAGACCTTTTGTTTGATGAAGAGGAGACCAGTACTAGCCACACTGGTGGATGGTACAGCCAGGAAATTAACTGCTATGTTGGCATCCCTGATTTCCAACAACCACCAGCCGCCAGAACCAGTAGTACCTCCAGTTTGTCCTGTTACCCAGCCTGCCTTCCAGTCAGCCAGCCCCAGCCCTTCTAGCCTTCAGATGGTGAGCGACCAGCCTGCTCCTTCAGTTCGGCTTGGTTTCATGAGCCTGGAACCCACCTGTTCAGATCCTGTTCCTCCTCAACCTATCTGTCGTAAATCCACTAGGAGGAGGCGTGGTCGCTCTCACCCGTGTGTCCAGGAGCCCTCACTGCCTCCCACTGCACCAGAGCCCACGCTTCAGCCCAGCACCAGAGAGGCTTCACCACCACCAGCAAGCAGCGCCAGAGCAGCTCAGCTGCTGCACAGTGACGCAGAGACGCCACCGCTGCAGCTGTCCTCTGAGGCTCCGCCGCTGCAGCTCTGCGCCTCTGAGGCTTCGCCGCTGCAGCTCTCCGCCTCTGAGGCTCCGCCGCTGCAGCTCTCCGCCTCTGAGGCTCCGCCGCTGCAGCTCTGCTCTGAGGCTCCGCCGCTGCAGCTCTGCTCTGATGCTCCGCCGCTGCAGCTCTGCTCTGAGGCTCCGCCGCTGCAGCTCTGCTCTGATGCTCCGCCGCTGCAGCTCTGCTCTGATGCTCCGCCGCTGCAGCTCTCCGCCTCTGAGGCTCCGCCGCTGCAGCTCTGCTCTGAGGCTCCGCCGCTGCAGCTCTGCTCTGAGGCTCCGCCGCTGCAGCTCTGCTCTGAGGCTCCGCCGCTGCAGCTCTGCTCTGAGGCTCCGCCGCTGCAGCTCTGCTCTGAGGCTCCGCCGCTGCAGCTCTGCTCTGAGGCTCCGCCGCTGCAGCTCTGCTCTGAGGCTCCGCCGCTGCAGCTCTCCGCCTCTGAGGCTTCGCCGCTGCAGCTCTCCGCCTCTGAGGCTCTGCCGCTGCAGCTCTCTCCCTCTGAGGCTTCCCCGTCGCTGCAGCCTGCCTCCACTGAGGTCCCGCCGCTGCAGCCTGCCTCCACTGAGGTCCCGCCGCTGCAGCCTGCCTCCACTGAGGTCCCGCCGCTGCAGCTCGCCTCCCCTAATGTTCCGCCTCCACCTGTTTCGATCGAACACTTGTCACCGCCCCCTCATAACGTTTTTACAGGGGTTTCGACAGCATTGGGTTCAGAGCCCCTCGACCACATTCTGAACAGTGTTCCCCCTCTACGAGTGGTGGTCCACCAACAAGGCCATTGAACTTGAACAGTCTCCCAGTCTGTCTGTCCGCCTGTCTCCCACTTTGTCTGTCTGCTTGTCTGTCTGCCAGTATGCTTGTGCGTCTGTCTGCTCCTCAGTCCTTTAGTTCCCCTACTCTGTTTACCCGCCTGTTATGTGAGACTGCCTGTTTGTCTGCCTGTTTTACTGTGTGTCAGTTGGTTTGTTTGTCTCTTGGATTGTCTGTCTGTGTGCCTGTCTGTTTGTCTGTGTGCTTGCCTGTGTGTCTTCCTCTCTGTTTTTCTGTGTGATTACTGTTTTGCCCTGCCACATGTTTTACCCTGACTTGTATTAGTTTATAGTTCTGTAAGATTTGTAGTGTTGGTTCTACCAGTCCTCTGTATTGTGTTGTGCTAGTTTCCCTCCTTTCCTACCCCCTTCCGCCCGCCCGGCTTGGGGTTCTGTCTGGTTTTGGGATGTTTGGGACCCATCCCTTGGGGGGAGGTACTGTCATGTACTGTGAGCTTTTATTGTGTAGTTCCCAGTGTTTCCTGTCTGTGCTATGTTTGCTACCTATATTGTCCTGTATTTGTTAGTCTCTGCATTTCACCTGTGTCCTGTTTAGTGTCAGCCTATCATGTGTTGATTGTAGTTTTGTTGCACCTGTGTCTTGTCTATTTAAACCTTGTTGTGTTCAGTGTTCCCTTGCCAGTTTATAGTCTGTTGTCACAGTGTCCTGTCCTGCCTTGTGTGTCCTGAATAGTTATTAAATCTTCATTTGAACATTATCTGCCTGCCTGCCTGCTTGTGGTTCTGCATTTGGTCCAACACCATGTCTCACCGTGACTCGCCCAACACGACGAAGGCACAGAACAAGACAAAATGTAGATTTCATTCTTTAAGCCAACTATTAGTCCGAGCGCATCGTCTGATAAAGACCCCGTGGCTGACTTTCATTTGGGACAGAATGGGTGAATGGGACAATTTTTTCCCCCCATTCGCACAAATTCAATCCAATGCATTCAAAAGCCTTTCCTGGAATCTGCCCCTGAATGTCGTGGAGTGCACAGGTACATCCCATTTTCAAGACACTTTTGTGGTAAAGGAACATTGAATGTAGTATAGCCCCCGTATAAAATACGACTGTGTTTCTTATGATATTTCCTTTGGGGAAAAAACATCTTTGGGTTTATTTATATATATATATATATATATATATATATATATATATATATATATATATATATATATATATTGCGGTCTCATAACGAGCTAATAGAGTGGAGGTGAGGTGGAGTTTGATTCAATTCGAATCCATCTACAAACCCAGATTTTGTACATGCTAAAGTTGCCTATAAAATACCTTTAAAACAAACCATTTTGGACATGCATCGTTTCCACCTGACTGCATTGACGATATTTGCCAACAAGGCGAGAAAGTCAACGCAGAGATTGAACTATTAATTCCCATAATGTAGTCGTTGTGGATGCTGCACATGTACATGTTCAGGCCTGTTTTCATCCCATATGTATGCACACATGGACGCATGCACACTTGTGGCCCCTAACTTGCAGGCTTCCACCGAGGCCCTCCTTTTACAGTACCACTGTGTGTACAAGCCAGAGCTGATGGCTGGCATGTGTCTGCAGGGCCGGATCTAGATGGGGGGCAGGGGTGGGCCGGGCCCACCCAAACGTGCATCCTGCCCACCCAATGAAAGGTAACAGCAGTGGTTTTCAACCAGTGGTCCAGGGACCACCAGTGGTCCTTGAGAGAGTTTTGGAAAGTTGGTTAACCAGGTGTATCTCTTTGAGAGCGTAAAGATGTTTACACTCTCAAGAGTTAAAATATTCATTATATATTCATTCGTTAAAATATTCATCATGTGAATTAGCCCAAGTCTACACAACTAGAGAATCTGGAAGATAAATGGTCATTTTGATCTGTATGTTTTGTGTTTTGTTTCCCAAATCCAGACTGGAATTGTGGACAAAAGCAAAAATAAAATCTTTGGGGTTTTGGGGTCTGTGGGGATAAAATCTCCTCATATGGTGGTCCATGGCTCAAATGCCGGATAAACAGTGGGCCCTGGTGTCAAAAAGGTGGAAAACCACAACCACTGCTTCATATGAAAAACTTTGGAGGTGCCCACCCTGCCAACCTTCCAGCCCACCCTAGTAGGGCTGGCTAAATCCGGCCCTGTGTGTGTGAAATACCCCCCACCCCCCGCCAACCCACCCCCCCTTCCACCGAGCTTCTCCTGGGCTCTGCCATCGACAGCTGTGCTTTTAACAAGAGCTCCGAGATTCAATTACTGGCCCCGTTTTCACTCTGAAACCTCATCAGCTGAGGCACACAGGAAATTGCCTCTCGTTGTGTCAAAAAAAGGTGGTAACTGGATTTCTGGCACTGCATACAGTACATGCATGGCGCTACGGGTGGAAAAAAAAAGAAAATCCCCAACCCGAGTTGTTGCACGGCAAGCAATAATAACCGCAACCATGAGCGACATGCTGACCAGTATAACCACCAAGTGTGCATTTGGGACAGACATAGAATCACATGACTGATAAGGTTACAAATATCCCCTGCATATATTGTGGTCAGTTTGTGCTGCTGATCAGTCCAATATTCCATAATCTGGGGGTAAATATTAGCCAAAACAATCAAGACAAGTACGGAGCCACTATGTGGAGTCTGCATATTCTCTCCTGGCCAGCCGGCGTGCCCAAATCCACAGATAGCGCCTCCAGGCTTGAAGCAGACGGGCCCTGGTGGTCAAGTTTGGTACTGCAGACGGGTGGAATTTCAAGTTTGGTACTGCAGACGAGCGTCCCAAGAGAACGCACGCTGGTTTGCTTTGTGCACGCGGACAGGGCAGTTTGTGTTTAAGTTGTTGAACCACCGGCCCTCACGTCATATACTACCTCTCAAAACATAACAGATGTATTATATGACAGATAATAAGCTCACAGCAAATCCACAAGCTTGTTTTTTTCATGCTGTTTAGTTTTTTTTTCCTTTGCTCGTTCTCGACGGCGCTCGTTCATGAATCCTTTCCTTCCCATAATCCCTTGCTTCGGGCACGTTCATGGAGGATTTGGACACCAAATTTTGGTGTCCAAATGTGGACAACCGGCACACTTCCGCCGGTCTTCCGGGTGCTTCAAAGCGCCACTGAGCAACTTGTATTGAAATGAACGGCAAGGGGGCGGGGCTATCGCTCCCGTCCGCTCTCTATATTTTATTACTCTATGGGCGTGCCTGATAGAGGGCACAGGAACTGGTTGGAATATCCGCCTTCCTTCCACACACTACGTCCAAAAGAAGGCAGCTTGCTTGGACTCCTCGTGCATTGAAGGAATCCACGAGGGCTGTTCACTGCCTCTCCCCAGGTTGGTGGAGGGTGATGTGTAGAGCCCATGAATCATATTAGTTTTTTTTTTTTTTTAAAAGGGTTACAAAAAGAGACGGAGAGACAGAGAGGAGGTAGAGTGGAGGAGAGTATAGGGTAGTAATTTAGATGCAGATGTTTAGGTGAGTCAGTGCAGTGGGAAGGAAGGCTTCAGTCGCAGAGGCAGTGAGATGTTTTTGGCCGTCACCAGTGTGAAGGAGTGAACACAGGAGAGGATAAATCACACGCCTGTGGTTGCAGCGGGCTGATCTCTCACTGACTCCGTCTCTGTTTTTCTTTCTCTCCCTCTCTCTCTCTCTCTCTCTCTCTCTCTCTCTCTCTCTCTCTCTCTCTCTCTCTCTCTCTATTCTGAATTTACAATCCGCCGTAGTGTGGCCGGTGACGTTCCTTGCAAATCTGCACAGAAGGAGCCTGCAGTGCATGGTCTGGTAGTGAATCAGTCTGTAGCGGTCGTCATCAGGTCCACAGTCCTGACAGTAGCACAACCATAACATAACAACCGTCTGACAGGCTGAACGTTCAGGCGGTGCCCCCGCCGCCGCGCTAAATATCGTGGACGGGGGAAATTATATTATGCCAACAACATCACTGGAAATTAAGACGTTATATGCTCTCGGTGAACCGTGACGGTAGGTGACTGTAAAAACAGAAAATAAATTAAACTATTTTCTTTTCTCTCTCTCTTTTTTTTGGCCTCCCTGGCTCCGGTTTCTTTGGCCATGAAGCGTTCTCCAAGATGATATAACTCTGTACAATAAATACAGCGCAGGCGAAAGCACATGAGATCGTTGTCAGATGTGATTTTTTGAGCCCCTGCAGAAACCTTTCCTGTTTGTCGCTGGTAATTTTTTACAGATCCATCATCCTCTCTGCGTTCCTCTCGTTCCTCCACATGACCACTCTCTGCCCGTTGCTGATTGATAATGATAAACCTTCATGCACTTTGCAGTGGTGGGCTAGGCAAAAAAAATCGGCCCTGACATTTTTAGCGTGATTTGGCTAAAACAACCAGTGCGTGATGGACCTATTCTGGTATAGTTAGTTAACCAGATGTAACTCTTTGAGAGCGTAAACATGAAACCAAATGGACCCGCATGGTCCCAATGGACCCAATGGTTTCATGTTTACGCTCTCAAGAGTTAAAATATTCATCTAAATTGGCCCAGGTCTAGTTAGAAAATGTACAAGATTAATGCTCATTTTGATCTGTTTGACTGTTTTGTTTCCCAAATCCAGCCTGGAATTGTTGACAAAAGCAAAATAAATCTTTAGTTTTGGGGTCTGTTGGGGCTAAAATGTCATCAAATGGTGGTCTGGGGCTTAAAATTCTGAATGAATAGTGGGCCCTGGGATCAAAAAGGTTGAAAACCTGTGCTCTTAATCATGATACCACCGGCCCCCTGCGGGTCGTGGCCCTGCACCGGGAGACCTCCCTGTATGCCCAATGGTCAATCCGACCCTGGCACTTCGTAAGTCACTCTGGATAAGAGCGTCTGCGTAGCTAGAAATACATTTCAAGGGAGCGCGGGGGAATAGTGGTGGGGCAGCGGTGGCTCAGGGGTAGAGTCTCCGGATGGTAACCGCAAGGTTGCCGGTTCGAACCCAGGCTCCAAAGTCACCCCAGAGTCACTGTCAAAGCATCCTTAAGAATGGGTGAAGCCCACAGCTAGAAGGTCCTGGGTTTCGATTCCCGCTAGGACACTGTGAGTGCTAGCAGTGTGTCTCCTCCGTGTCATCAGTGGCCATACCGGAGGCAGGGTTGGCCTTTCTGTTTGCACGCACCTTAGGGTAGGTACCCTGACAAATACATACAGTAATCCTGGTCTCTAGACTGCCTGATGGAGGTGACAGGAACTGGTTGGAATAACGTCTTTTTTCCATGCACTATGTTCAAGCCTTTTTCACCCCTGTCAGGTGAAAAGAAGGCATCTTGGACTCCCCATGCATTAAAGGAAGCATTTCAAAAGGAAATGCATTGAAGGAAGCATATTTCATGATATCACTATACAAGGTGAAAAGTTTTTTTTTTTTCACATTCCAGCAACATAAAAGTGCACTATAGTACTTCATAATCATTTCAGCAGCACTCTCCTAATACTACTGTCACTTGGACTGTACCTTTCATAATTGAAGGGTTGATTGATGACAATAAAACATCTTGCAATGGGTCTGATCCACAAGATTCGGTACACAACCAAAATACCCATGTTCGTGTCCAAATACTTCCTTAATGCCAACTCCACTCCCACAATGCCAGAGAAATTGCAACAAACCATGTAGAACCCAGATTTGGCATAAACATAGGACTTAATTCTTTTCACTCCCACGCCACCAAAACAATGGTACGAATGGTCATTAAGACTTGCAAATCCATTGATTCCTTCAAAACCCACTCTCAAAGGGCACCTACAGACGGCTGCAATTCGAAACTGGCTGCAAAAATATGACCCCCCCCCCCCCCCCTTCCCTATTATATTTATTTTCGATTTTACTTCCACTATAATTTGCTGCTCCTGGCTTTATTGTGAATATCTGTATATTTCTAAATGTCTTGGTGAAATGTACATGGCGGCCGGTCACTATTGGCCACAAGTGTAACTCTTAACTAGTGCTGTCCACTCACAATTATCCGTTTTGTCGAAGTTGTACTTGAATTGAACTGTAATTCTCCAAGCTATTAATTAAAAACAAATCATTAATTCATTCACTCAGTCATTCTGCCTGGCTCCAGCCCTCAATCACCACCTTAAATTATTTTCCCTGGAGATTCATGATCCCCAAACGAGTGTCAGGCATTCATTCATTCACGGCTAGAAATGTCCAAAAAGTGACTGTGTCTCCGGTATGAGCAGTGGTCTGTATATTTTGAAAATCCCTGTGGTTAATGGGGGAGGGGGTCCCATCTCTGCTACAACCACCCCCAGCGAATCCAACCCTGCGGTAAGGAGGGATTAGGTGGAGTTGTTCTAATCGGTTCTAATGCAAATATCCGCTCATTTTCCATGCTTTTGAGGGTTTTTTTTTGCTGGCAGACGTGCCGATGATTGAGGTCTGCTTGGCTGCAGGCTCCGCTTTTTTTCCTGAGGAAAGGAAGTGCATCAAGCTATTGGCTTCCCTCTTCCACTTTTACCTCACACACTGTTTGGCCCCAGCAGCGTTTTTGCCATCAGGCAGACTAGGCAGTTGCCTAGGGCACCATGGGGGGAGGGGAGCAAAAGGAGGCGGCAACCACCAGACATGCTTTAAAAGGATATCAGGCTAATAAGACTAATATGGATAAATACATTATACCTGTCCTCTATAACTAGAATTGAACATTTAAAACACACATAATATGTTCTTTAGTTTAGAAATAGTTCATTTTATCCCTTGGGGGTGCCATTTTACAGGAGATTTTCCCTGGAGCCTACCCTTCCCAAACTGACACTTAAGTGTCCATTTGGTAAGGGGGGGCTCCAGGGAAAATCTTGCCTAGGGCTCCAAATTGCTTAGAAACGCCACTGTTTGGCCCCATTCAAATGCTATGGATTCAACCATTTAAATAAATGCCTCTGTAACGAGGCTGGGTGATAGGACTAGAAACCAATATGACAATGAATTAAAAGTTTTGCCTCGATTACGATTAATGAGCGATTGTTACTTACTGTATTACACACACACACACACACACACACACACACACACACACACACACACACACACACACACACACACACACACACACACACACACACACACACACACACACACACACACACACACACACACACACACACACACACACACACACACACACACGCACACACACCTCCAGTCCTCGCCCCTCCAAGCCAAGCAGAGACACATGCTGTGTGTGTGTGCATAACTGGTCCCCTAAACTCGTCCAGTGAGAAGGTTCCATAGTGAAATAAATTATTCAAATTAATGTGATCAAATTAATGTATTACTTAACATGTTAAAGTCCCGTTAAAGATGTCTAGTCTAGCCTAGAACGTATCCACAATTCATGTTTTTTCAGCTCCTCAGTAGAGTCAGTAGAGGTGCAGAGTAAATGGGAGGTACAGTACTAGAGTAATTAAATTATTCTTTTGGGGCAAAAGGAGATGACGCCAGGTTGTCTAAAGGTTGTCCAAACTAAAGCAGCCTAAATGGACTCAGAATGTACTGCAGGACAAACAAAAAGGACCTGTTTCCAAAAAGGCTAAATTACTGTTTTCGAAAGTAAAGAAGAAGAAGAAAAAAAAAAAAAAACAGCATGGAACATGAACATTTTCTGCAGACAGGAGTCTCTGGAATAGTCATCAGCGGAGAGAGACTGGCTGGCCAGAAAGCAGCAATGTGCACAGCGCTGACAGTGGCTGTGGAGAGAGCGTTTCCTAGTGCACATATCATGGTGTCAACACACACACACACACACACACACACACACACACACACACACACACACACACACACACACACACACACACACACACACACACACACACACACACACACACACACACACACACACACACACACAGAAAAAAAAAGAAAAAAAAAGAAAAACACACACGTTCCATACCGTGTCCAGGAAAACAAAATATCTCTCTCTCTCTATTTTGCGCGTATACGGACGCAACTCTCTGTTTCTTTCATTCCAACACTTTCTCACCATCGCTTCTCTGGGAACGGTGGAATCCACTAACGACTATAGACCACGTCGCAGACAGGTCGCAAATCCACTAGTGACCAGGTTGGTGAACACGCACTCAGTGTGGTAGTGGGACTTTTAGAAGTGGGGGGACGCCTCTTAAAGGGGAATTCCACCCATTTTCAATTTTTCTCTGAGAGTGTACAAATGTGAACCAAATGGACCCTAGCGGGTCCAATTGGTTCCATTTGTACACTTACACTCAGAAAAAAGGAAACTCATTAACATGGTGTAACACATGTTGATGATGTCATCAAGATGTATTTCACCATGCTAATAATTTTCTTCAGACACAGAATGGGGGAACTTTTTTACCATGTCCACACAGCATCTCTAAAGGTATATGCCATAGTAAAATATTGAAAATGAGTGGAATTCCCTTTAAGACACATGCATGCACACTTGCATTTGCATGTGCATTTGCGCGCACAACACACACACACAGATACACGATTAAAACAAGTATAGCATATTGAGAAAGATTGTTTTTACTACACATAACTGTATGCAAATAAATGACAAGACAAAAACATACGGTAGGTATACCTTTGCCCCAAAAATATTTTAGATGTGAGAAGTGGTGGGACGCCGTCCCCCGCATCCCCCCTCCACTACACCCCTGCACGCACTGCTCCGCGCTTGCGGTTATGTTTAGGACTTAGTGTTAGAGATAGGGTTATGCTTAGGCTTTTTGCGACAATGCGACCGCATAATAATGCAGTCACTTCTTTCCTATAAGGCGTTTCACTTGTAGGGTCTCCCATGACCCTAGAAACTAGTCATGATGCATAAGCAAGTCTGACCAGGTTGAAACTACAGCTGCTCACTAGTCGCGACCACAACCAGTAAAGTAGGACGCAAGCAGTAAGAAAATGGTTGCCGACCAGGTAGTCGTCGGTGGATTTCACTGTCTCTCCACTTCTCCCCCAAAATAAATAACCCGTTGAGGATTCCTCCTAGCCCAAGCACATTCCTCTCTGCTGAAAAAGTGCCTGCTTCATTTTCTCCTGGATCTTTGGGCACATTCTGCTGTGTCTCTTACACCATGGCGTATGTGTGTGTGTGTGTGTGTGTCTCTGCCATTTGGGAGCTATTGAGCAGTCAGTAATTGAATGTGGACGGGGCTAATCTGGGCTACTTAGGTCGGGGCTTCCTCCTGGGAGAACGCGCCGCTTCCCACCAATCAATCATCGCTCGTCAACAAGCCGCGCTCGCTGGATTGGCCGCTTCCTCTTGACCTCTTCACTTCCTGGTGCGCCGCCCGCCTGCCCTCCCCCTGGCTGCTGCCGCCAGTGGAAATCTGCTCTATGCAGTATGCAGAATGCTGCTGTTGCTGCAGCCGCCGGGCAAAAGACTCACATCTATGTTTAGGAGATCATCTCTGCCGGTGTAAAACTGTTACTTTTCAGCTCTTGGATTCAAATTATAAAATAGCATGAAGTATGATCAAGTAGTATTATTTTTTCTTAGGAAAAGTTTAACTATAGACATAATCCCCGACAGCTATTCTACTCGTACAAGAGTGTTGCACAGAATTGTCATTGTGATGTTTTTTTAAGGCCAGTTCCACATCGTTATGCTATTTTATATAAAATTGTGAAACTGTTGAAACTGAACTGTACACATGGGACATTCACAAATGTCATAGGCCAGGAGCCTATCCCCACAGGTAGGCGGGGCATATGAAGGTGGAAATGCAGCCGACAATTCTTTGATTCCTCAATTTTTTGAGGAAAAAACTCTTTTGAACGCCATCCAATCAGAAACAATGTGTCTACGTTACAGGTGATGTAAAGGAAATGCAAGTCAAGCAGTGCTCTGGCCAGACTGATTAGCGAAGTGACATTTCAGATGGAACGCAGCGGATCAGGCAGGAATGCAGGCCCAATCTTTGAATACATTCTTTCGGAGCAAACATTTTTAACTTCAATATTTCCGGAGAATCTCTAGAACAATCTCATGTTCAGATTGGAAGGTCCGCAGCCAAATAACAGATAATTCTGGGGTCCATGGCATGAAATATTTTGAGCATCACTCACAGGAACACATTTTTACGAAAAATACTTTTTTGTAGAATCTAGTGCCAGGTTAAATGCAGACGATTTAAAAAGGTGCATAACATTTTTTTTATCCATGAAGACCAATCTAATATTATGGCCAAAGTCAACGGGTCTACAGGGTGTTATTAGCCAAATATGGAAGATCAATAAACGGTGCAGAGCTTTGAGCTATTATGTCAATCACACACAGCCAGAAGCCATAATTGAAGTGTTTTGACTCTTTAAGTTGTCGGACACATCCGATCCGTCCGGGGCATCGCCCAGGGACGCAGGGCGTGCCTGTCTTTATATGTGAATGCAGCATTTATAGAAAACGGAGAGCCTCTCTTTTTGCATTGTATAGGACCCCTTGTATTCCGGCCGTTTTGTATGTAACCATAAACCTATCCTTATCCTGCCTGCAGGCCCTGCAAAGGTATACAATGCTGAGATTCAATTTGAACTTTGGGAGTGTTAAAAATGGACCTCTTAAGAATTGACACCAGGGGCGGATGTAACATTTCCCAATTGGGGGGCAAGAGAAAATGTTATGGGTGCGACTTCATCGCCCGTGTTGCTTCACGCCACGGGAGTGATGAAGCCGGACCCATAACATTTTTGGTTGAAAGACTTTTATTAAGCAAGTAAAACATCAATAATAACATCAGTTGTATTTGAAGTTGCAACAGACACACAGCATGCATAAAGCTAAAGTTCTGACTAAGAGGGTTTTCTGTTTTCAATGATAACGCTGCCGTTATCATTGGGATCGTATCAAACCGGCGACGGTGAGCAACGTAGCGTGACGTAGATCAACCTAAATGGCACCGGTCATAACTATTATTTGATAATGATAAGCGTGACATAACTCTACTGCAAGGCACAGAGACTGTTAATCAGTAGTAGTAGTATTTCAAATCATTTTAAATATAAGCACTTTAATTTGAAATATCTTGGGTTGTTTTGCATGCCATCGTGTTTGGTGGGGCAGTCTGGGCATTTAGGGGGGAATTGCCCCCCATGCCCATGCCTAGATCTGCCCCTGAAGAATTGACACCCAGGATTTGACAGTGTTGTGTGGGGTGAGGAAGGTGATATTCCTCGCCCAGCTTGCCTCGGCGGCAGCAGCAGCAGAGCAACAACAAGGGGAGAAGAGAAATCTTTAAATCTCTGAGCGTCAAAGCAGTAAATCTAGTTTCCTTTTCTTTTTTTCTTCTTCCTTTGCAGACCTCGCTCACTGGGAGAGCGAGAATGAAAACACACACTGGTATAGGGCTGATTCGTCTAACCCCCATTATTAAACCTGTGAGCTGACACAGGAGAGGGGAGAAACGCTCCTAAACTCTCCTGTGTCACATTAAAGGCTGCCACCAAAAAAAGGCTACAGAACAATTCCAGTGTGCCGAGAAAGAAAGAGAGAAAGAAAGAAAGACTGGGGCATTTATTGTATTTTGTCGCTTATTATTCAGTTTGGTACACTGTATAGTAGGCTAATCATTGAGGAACGCTGGATAACAGCATTAGCCAAAAAAGTATGACTGCCAAAGACACTGTACGCATGAACACATTCTGAACCCCAAAAAAAAACTATGCAAGCCACCATGAGAACTTAATGAATTAATCCCTGTGCGTGCCGTCGAACATGCCCAACGTTACTAAATTGAGGATTGGTAAACATACCGCGTGTGCGTGCGTGTGTGTGCGTGCATGTGCGCACGCGCACACGAGTGTGTATGTGCGCAGCACGGCAGCCACCGCGGAGACAGCGAGACACAAGTAGGCGCTTGTACAACATGTCAATTAGCGGACGCTAAACTGCACGCACAGCACGGAGGTTGTTCCAAGGTCGAGGGAGGGGAAGGAGGGGGAAGCAAATTCAATATATTGGCTCCTTCCTCCCTTTTCCAATAAATGTCAGGACGGCCGACGCTGTGCGCTGGGAGGGGGGGGGGGTATAGAGGGGAACAGTTGCAGCCTGTTAAATTAAAAGCAGCACGGCTAATTTACTGAGTGCAGTATCTGTGTATACCTTACACTTCCAAAGTAAACAGGGCCTGTGTATTTCTTTCTTTATTTTTTTATTGCTGCATTACCTCAGGCTTTTTAGCACTGTGGGCTGTGTGGCGGTTGTTTAAGATGGAGGGGGGCAAAATAGTCTTTTCCATTAAAAAAAAACTACAACAGTTTCCCCATTATTGCCTTGAAATGAATTGGGCACTATTGGCCTTTTTGGAATGAATGGGGCTTTGATTGAGGGGTTTAAGTGAATACATGAGTTCCCGGTCAAGTCAACGATGGACCACTTGGAACGAGACCAAGAATGAAGTTATGGCCCCCAGTGTGAGAAACGGGAGGAAAAGAGAGACGGGGGGAATGTTGCAAACGGAGGCAACGGGAAGGAAAATTGAGACAAGCAGGGGAAAAAAGAAAGACAGACAGGAGACAGATAGACATCCAGGAGGAAACAAGAGATGGAACTGAAACTATTTACTGTATACTCTGGAACACTACGTTTACTGCTCTGTAAATGGCATTACAATGCTCCTAACCATCTAATACAGGGAGGTCAAACTCAAATAGACAGTGGGCCAAAACAGAAAAACTGGTACAAGCCGAGGGCCGGACTGGCTCGATGAGGACGTCCCAGGCAAACGGCAAAAAATAAAATTCCCCTCAAAAGTCAATGTCCCTTCATAGCAGGATAAATGTAAACATGAAACTGGAAACTGGAAATACATCATTACAGCTCAATTTCCTGTTCTATGAACCAAACCAAGCACCTGGTTTCATAGTAAAGGAGAAAGTAAATCTAATAATTTGCATTAGTTTCTTATAATGGGCTAATGCTTAACTTGTGCTGTCAACTCACAGTGATCGGTCTTGTATTGAGTTATGCTTGAATTGTACTGTAAATCTCCAAAACGGTTGATATAAATGCCATTCATTCATTCACAAGCCATTGCTGTTAGGGCTGCCTCTTGGTCCCATCCATTCTGTTTGAATTAGCAAGTTAGACCGAGTTGTTTCCCACAACGAGCGACTACATACATACGCAATAAAAGGATCCCGAGAGGACGACTCTGTATACAAAAGGACTTTGACTCTGGGCAGAAACAATGAGGACTTTTGCGACAGATGGTGTGAGATATTAAAGTGTTCTTTCTATCTCATGGCCTTAATAATCCAGGAGGGAACAGAACGAACAGAACGGAGGCCATTAACTCCCAGACTGTCGATCCCGCGGTCGTCGTTTTCCTACCGTGAAATTACACACGCCGGTCACGACGACGGCGCGTAATATGACAAAATGTAGATTTCAATCTTTAATCCATGCCGTTGCTGACTCTCATTTGGGAAAGACTTGCCGCGACAACTTTTTTTTGTCCCATTGGCACCCATTCAATCCAATGCATTCAAAAGCCTCTCCTGAGAATCTGCCCCTGAATGTCGTCGGCGCGCGGGTAGATCCACTGGGGCTAGACGTCACTTTCTGACTTTTGACCCGGAACTTTTTGCTCGGATCGTCAGAGGACAGGTTAGTCAAGACACCAGAAACAGTATGACGTCATCGCACATCCTGTTTAGGAGATCTGGCGCTTCAAAATAAGGGTTTTTTTTAAGACTGGCTTGAGCCGTGGCATAGGGCAGAAAACCATGGACGTGGCCAATGTGTTAAGTATTTTCTGGACAAAAGGCCTACTGGCAGCCTCCCTAAAACAGAGTGCATCACAGATTTGACAGCCCTGATACTAAATTACAAGTTTTTTTGTTTAAAGACACGTATTGCCTGCAGAGAGTGGGATGGGAATCTTCAAAAACACCTATATATTGAATCAAGTGAAGTTTTACAAACGCTTTTTTCATTTTTAATATTCTCAGGAGGTAGAGAGAACCTAGCCGGCTTCCACGACTATCTGAACAGCTGCATGCAATGACCACCTCGGCTTTACTGTGACGACCGATGAGAATGAATCTAACTTCTTGGACATCAAGGTAGCTAAAATGGCAATGCTATGACAACCAATCTATATTGCAAGCCCACTGAGACCGTAATACACTTCTTTGTTGTGATTCCTACCACCCCAGAGCCCTGAAAAGGAGCCTACCCATCAACCAATTCAACAGGATACGGAGAATCTGCAGCACGCAGGAGGTGTTCGAAGAGCAGATTCAACTGATGAGTGCCAAGTTCGCTCAGAGGGGATACCCAGCTGAATGGATACGGGAGGCCAGAGAAAAGGTAAATAATATGTCACAGACGGAATGTCTAAACCAGGGGTGCCCAAAGGGTAGATCGCAATCTACCAGCAGATCACACAGGCAATGCAGGTAGATCACATGACAGTCCCCTAAAATGTATAGATCTGTAACTCTTGAGAGCGTTACAATGAAACCAAATGGACCCTTACGGGTCCATTTGGTTTCATTTTACCGCTATCAAGAGTTAAATAATATTTAAACATCTGAATTACGTAATTTTCAAGAGTCCACACAATTAGAAAATGGAGAATAATTGATATTTTGACGAATGTTTTGCCAGTTCTCTTTCCCAATTGTGGACAAAAACGTGACAGTTATTCGCTTTGGGTGCAAGAAACTAAATTCAACATCATGAACCGTCAACTCAAATCCCAAATACTGTTTTCAAACGTCAGTTGTAGCATATACAGTACAAGAAAACCTTCCAATTCTCCCCCTCCATTTTTCATTATAAGTGCATTATTCTTAAACACTATAACAGTAAGTAACACCATCACCACCAGGGCTTGACACTAACACTTGCCCGCTTGCCCGGGGCAAGTAAAAAACATGGTCGGGCAAGTGAAGACTGCTACCAGGTTGCCCGATCGGGCAAGTATGCAACTTAGTTTGCAACACAACATATAATTGTCTTGAATGTGGTCATTGCGCTCTGCCTCTGTGTTCTTTCCCTGCTTTCTACAGTTGTATCTATCTCTCTACCAGGTTAATTTGGTTCCAAACTATCATTTTGCTGTTGTCACAGATCCCTGAGTCCATGACTCTGTAGTAACCACTGATTTAAAAGTTGAATATTTACTGATTGTGACTTAAACAAAACAGTCTTCGACTTCGAAAGGAAATGTTTAAAGCACCAAAGTAGAATGCAAACTCAAATGCAAAATTTACAATATATTTTGGGGGCAAGTGACCATGACCTGAGGGCAAGTAGAACCCGACTTGCACTTGCCCGATGGGCAAGTGCCTCAGAGACCTTAGTGTCAAGCTCTGACCACTATTTCAAAGTCAAACTGGATTTTTGATGTGTAGATCTTGTTGAGCCGGTCATTTTGAAAGTAGCTCTCAAGTCAATAAAGTGTGGGCACCCCTGGTCTCAACTCAAGAACTAAGAACAGACCACAAACGAGGAGGCTGCAGTGTTTTCTGACATTCAACACAAGGGAAAGAAATTGACAACGTTCTAAGAAAGCATTGGCATATCATCCAACCTCATCCAGCCTTCAAATCTGTGTATCAGGGACCACCACAGATTATGTACAAGAGTGCACCCAAATTGAGATCCTTACTGGTACGATCTGATCACTACCGTCCGGCATCCCACACCTGTCTTGACAACAGTATCCCCTCCTGCAACTTTAATTGTGGATCATGCGCACAGTGAAATTTCACCAAAAAATGTTACATGACAAAAAGATCGGTAACAACTTCGAACAGAGCTAATACTGCAGATTACTCACATATACTATAGTTGTGCCGACCGTCTGTGGGTGGCTGTGATGAATGGGACAGCTTCAGGATTTCAAGAATTTATTAAATAGTCTCTTCATGTTTCAATCAACTGGTAACGTTAATGTTGGCATACATATGTCCATCTTTTTACTGTTGTCTTATTCCTTTCACCAACATGCGACTTCACTCTCCTCCACTTCCCATGTGGATGGAGGTGTTGTGTTTGCTGTGGTTCAATTGCCAATTCCACCTTTACTCCGTCCATATTGTCCTCTCTTTTCTAAATGTCTGTGCCAAGTGCTAATCTTGTTTTGACTGTTCAAAGAATCAAAACCACAAGCCATTGGTGTTAGGGCTGCTTCTTCATCCCATCTGCTCTGTAAGTTAGACAGAGTTGTTTCGCACGAGTGACTACATACGCAATTAAAGGATCCTGAGAGGACGACTCTGTATACAAAGGGCCTTGACAGAAACAATGAGGACTTTTGCGACAGATGGTGTGAGATATTAAATAAGTGTTCTTTCAATCTCATGGCCTTAATAATCCAGGAGGGAACAGAACGACTAGAACGCACACAGTGGGGGAAGTCAAAACAGTAGCACAAGAGTTTTTACGCAGCGGTCCCGGATAAACATCGACTGGACGAGATACACACCGCTCTGAAGGAGCATAAAGCAAAGGTAGAGGAAAAAAGCCGAAGTGGGTAAAATGAAACCAAATGGACCCGTAAGGGTCCATTTGGTTTCATTTTAACGCTCTCAAGAGTTACAGATCTGTAAGGGTGCAAGTGCTGGGGGGATTGTCATGTGATCTACCTGCACGGCCTGTGTGATCTACTGGTAGATCACCATCTACCTTTTGGGCAGCCCTGCACCCCCAGCCTGCACCATTCCGAACTCGCAGTACATCATCAACATGCCATTCTCCCATAAATTGGGAGAGGTTTTGGCCACATGAACACCGTTCCCTCTCACCTCCAGTGTTAAACTATTTTTGCATCTAAGCTCAGTCAGAAGCATCTCGTAATTACTTGGAACAGATGAGACACGTTACATCATACAGTAAGTGACTGTGCTGCCGCTACTGCAACATGCCGGTTCTTTTTGCCGTCTAAGCCACGCTCTTCCTCATTAGATTTAAAGATGGAGTGCCGTGATTTTTTTCTACCCTAAAACATGATCATCAGGTATTATTGTTATATGAAGAGTAAGATTTTTTGTGTACAGTGTTTGTTAAACTGTCATTTTTATGATTCCACCCTACCAGTTCATTAAGTATGCCTGGTTTGCCTGGTGGGTGGTGATGGGTGGAGATCCAGCTGAACTGAAGCCACGCCCACAGCTGTAGTTGCATGATAAAGGGGGAGGAGTTAGGGGAGGGGCTGAACAGGTGATGTCACTATACTGCCGTTTTTTCATTGGCACGTTTGACTGGAAAGGTTCAGCCCCCAGGAAGAAACCCTAAATCCAAAGGGAAGACATCAATGCACATAAAAAACACACCAAGGGATCTATTTACATACTGTCACCACCTGTCATGTACAGAATTGGAAAAAATACAAAAAATCACGGCACCCTCTCTTTAACTCCTAGTGGTAAGGTCTGGGGTGTGAGAAACGGTGCTGTTTTCCTCCAGGTTGATGCGTCGGGGGGAGGAGGAGGAGTGGTGATGATGTTGTGTTTTGCGGAGCTGACAGCTCTCCTGTAGAGCTTCATGGCACCCTTGTGGGTCCATTTGGTTTCATTTTTACGCTCTCAAAGAGTTAGATCTTGTTAACCAGCTGTCCATCATTTAGCAGGGGAACCACTATCATAGGAGGAAAAATGGCGAAAAATGAGGGTTTTATCTCTGGCGCCTGTCAATCAATTTCGCCCCAACTCACCAGTAAAAAAGCACTAGATTTTCCACCAGTAGTTTTTCACTAATTTTGGCGCTAGGGGGGGTCTGAAAAAAGGCTAAATATAGTGACAAATACGCCAAGTTGGCAACACTGGGTGGGGCTCACGGGGCCTTGTTACCGACCTTATCCACCGAATATATTAGGACTCACTAAATCAGGGCAACACCTGCTCTCCGCCCTCTGCTAACTCAGCACCGAGTGAGCGTGCATGTCATGATGCGGGATCTGAAAAATGAGTTAACTGGATACCGTGTGCGTTTCCCGTTTTGTGTGCAAACTGTGTATGTGTGTGTGTGTGTGTGTGTGTGTGTGTGGGGGGGGGGGGGGGGGGGTTGATGTGTGTGTTAATTATGGAAGTAGGGCACAGGAAAGCGCTTGCCACTTGCCCCTAGATGTATATTTCTCTGTACAGTGTGCTGCTGTGTCAGTGTTTAATCATGCAAGTGGGGCAAAATAAAGCAACCCGTTGCTGTGTGTGTGAATTACGAGACTCATTCAGTGGTGGCGGAAAGTAATCGGCCGTACATGATGTACCTCCGGGATCTGCTGTACTTGAGGAAGATTTCCTACGATTTCTAGGTAAATTTACTTCACTTGAGTGTTTCGGTTTTTAAATGCCTCATTGTTCGTATTGTGGCAAAGGCTTTAGCAGAAAACAGAAACTACACTATACAGCCCTGAGGGATTTTATGGTCAACCATAATGTGGTTTAAGTAACCTTTTTTTCTACTACACCTCACAGCCCAGTATAAAGCAGGTGTTGTTGCTATTAGTGACTGAAGGACCTGTAAGGAACAATCATGGTTCCCACTTCCCATCTTGAAACTCCTGGTCTGTCATTATATACAGGAACACCTGTTGGGTAAGTTACTTTTTAAAAGGAATCCCCTACAGTTACAAGTTACTTTCTAAAAATTGTAATCAGTAACGTAATCCGGGTTACCCAATTTCAAAAGTAACGTAACGGATTACTTTCAGTTACTTTTGGATTACTTTAAGCAACTCTATTTATCAGTAATTACAGTAGATACAGTATACTGTAGTTTTACTACTGTCCCTTAACAGGTCCCAACATATTTTTTCCATTTTTCTCACATACTTTATACTTGTATTATATAAGCACAAAATAAACAAATAACCAAAAACCCACTTGATTGGCAGAAATAAAATAAATAATTGTACTTTGTAGTTATGAGGTTGGCATGCAGTCACTATAGGCATTGGTGTATTTTTCCCTCTTGTTTGTCTCACAGACACATTATCCTCAAACAATAATAATCTAACTAGTGTAGGCCTACTAGTAATAATTCTTGCTGCAATTTGCTACAATTTGTGTCAAACACAGCATGCTCTTATTTGGGTCAATGGGTAAGCAGAGTCAACATTCAAACAAGTCAAAACAGTCAACATTGTGCCTTCTAAACAAAAAGGCAAAAAAAAAATACCACATGCCATTCTCAGAAACATTAGAGTATTAACAGATATGCGACATCTCCTTTCACTTTCATGGAAAGGTCTAATGGCGGCTGCTCTACATAGCCTAGACTTCTATTGAGCATCGGGACAGTTTGTCCCTATTCAGGCTGCATGAACAGCGTCCCAGCGTCCAGTTTCTGACCCCTCAATGTCGCAACTCCGACATTAGCTGGCTATTGTGTGTGTGTGTGTGTGTGTGTTTTTTTACTCCGTGTCGGCTCCGTGTTGTTGGAGCCTATTTAGAGAGAAGTTATTTTTATCTAAAGTTATGCTTTATCGTTTGATTGGACCTGCTTCCATGGAATACTGTAACTCTTGACTATCGAGGATTTACTGGAGCCCACTTTTTTAACGTGACAACGTGACAAACATGGAGTTTATAAGGAGGGCATCGGAGACCACAGTTAATGGATTATTGGACATCGTTTCCACTATCTAGTAAGAACACTTTTACATTTTGGTAGAAGAGATTAAAGCAGGTGACGTTGTATCAAGTTTAGAAGCGCTCCACACACACACACGCACACGCACACGCACACACACACACACACACACACACACACACACACACACACACACACACACTACACACACACACAGCTGCTCCGTCGCTGCTGCTGCTTCTGCTCTGAGATCAGCGCATGCATGCGCTCACATCGGATCACATTTTGATTGATGGGACTTGTTAAGGGATCCGTTCATAAAAAAAAAATGATTGAACCGGGTGTGGAGTCTGTGGACCCGGTTCCAGAAATGTAATCAGCATGTAACCCCCGTTACAATCTTGCCGTTACTGTAATCGAGATTACACGTTTTAAAATGTACCGTGAGGCGTTACCGTTACTGTTTTTTTGTAATCTGATTACGTAACGCCGTTCCTTGTAATCCGTTACTACCCAACCCTGATTATATACTGGAACACCTGCTGATCTATCGTTTTTCATTCTATATTGCTTCTTAAAGGTAATATAGGCAACTTTACTGTGTAAAAAATCTTTGTAAACAGTTTTGAATCTAACTCCACCTCACCTGCTGGAGACTGCTGCTGCGCTGTGATTGGCTAAAATGCCACCTCACCCCACACAACTGGCTAAAACGCCACCTCAACCTCACAGAACCCACACATACTAGCACCGCTTTTTCATGAGCCTGACAAAAAGGATTTGCGCAGATAAGAAAACGGCAAACAAAATACAGCTACTGTATCTTTGTTGGGGATTTTTGGCAAAAAGAAAAGTTCCCTATATAACCTTTACAGTCATCAGTCAAAGTCATTCTTGTACATGCGCCTTGTAGTTTCCACAATATTCAAGCAGCCTAATACTCACTTCTCATTAAGTATTCAAAACTACACCATTCCACACACTTTTGCCATGTCATTATTGAAGTGCGTCACTAGTAGATAGATACTGCCGACCGCCACAGCAGAACAAAAAAACACGTCCGATAAGCTGTGCGACGGCGCTCCTTTTCCAGCCATCAAAAAAAAAATCTCTCTGACAGAGTAGCGGTGGAACCAAGCAGATGGCGAGTAGCACCGTGAATAAAAGGCCATGAAACTGAATCCGAGGGGGCACCTGCGTCGCAGTGGCACAGGGCCTCGGCTGAAACCCAACCCCCCCGCCACCACCCCCCTTACACACCCCCTCAGAAGTGACCAGGAAATCAGAGGCCTAATAGTAGCTCCTGACAATAGCGGGAGAGACCTGAGAGAGAAAGAGAGAGGTCCAACTCCCTCTTTCCTTGGGAGCAGAATGAATGAGCGAGTGAATGAATGAGGTCCTTATGGATATAGGGCTATTGTTGAGAGAATAACATCTGTATGGACATGTAGCTATATGATCATTGGTGGTGGTGGTGGGGGGGGGGGGGGGTTAGGGGGGGGGGAGTCGCGACGGCTGTAACGGACAATGTAGTCGTGTGTATTGTCAACCGTGTATTCAAAGTTGTTCTGGGGCTCAATACCAGGGGCTATAGTGTTGTGCACGATATACCGAAAGTGTTCCACGGTTATACAGCTAACAATGACAACCGATAGGGGTGTAACGATACGATTTTAACAGCGATATACGATACATATCACGATAAATTCACTGAAAAAAAGAATCGCTGAGATTACGTGATTCAAACATGGACATTGGTTCCACCTGAATGATTTGCTTTGGCAGCACTAGATCCAATCACGTTCAACTTGCCCCAACATGATTGGATCTAGTGCTGCAAAAGCAAATCATTCAGGTGAAACCAATGTCCATGTTTGAATTACATAATCTCACTTTTTTTTTTCCAGTGTTGTTGATGATACACAGACGTTATTGGTTCATTTCGGTGATAGGATATGATAGGATACAGTAACTATTTAGCGTAGTGTAGGGGTTTTTTTTTTAGGGAAAATGTATTATAAATAGGTAAAAACAGTGATCTTGCAAATAGATGAAACACTGTATTTGAACATGTGTTTTTCTTCTTAAAATTGCTAAATACAATGTGATTCGATACGATTCTTTACATTGCAAGTCGATGCAATACAAAGTCGAACAATATGATGAAATACGTTGTGTTTACAAAACGATATACGATAGTTTAATACAGTTATTATATGCCATTGCACCCCTAAGAACTAGCCAGCATTCTGCACACAGGGAAATCCTGGTTCTAAACATGGCCTTCCTTGAAAGGGACGTCCCAACAAAATAACTGACCAAATGTACGGCTGGTAGGTACGTTTCCATTCGTAGAATGTTTTGAGGGGTTTTACTCAGTAGATATAGGGATCCTATAGGGAAAGAAATCATGTCAAACCAGGGGTCTGTGTCCTAATCTAATGCATCTCAAACCGAGGGTCCTTGAAATGAAAAAGGTTGAAAACCTGGCGTCTCCATTTGGGCAAATGGGCAAGTATCCGCAGGCAACAACAGTTAATAATGTGTTGATACAAACCAGCTGGCGATATGTAATCTCGGGGCCCACAATCTCCGCCGCCATTTGCATATAATTATTTTGATGATCAGAAATAACAAGCAACGCGGGATCCGTCCTCATTCAGCCCGGGACTCGCTCTATATGCCGATGATTAATTCATTCATGTTTTTACATTGTAAAAAAGGGCCATAGCGAGCCAATTACAAAGCCGGCTCTCCTGACTGCCGCTCGCCATTCAACTTTAACCTTTTGAGAAGAGGGGAAAAAAACGAGGCCCCCTTCTACCTTTTTCTAGTCCACACATTTTTTCCTAAAGACACACAGTCCCATATGCCTCATTGTGAACAGGATTAAGCCCCCTCTCCACCTCCCCACCTCCCCTTCCCCATTCAATCGGACCATGAGAGTAGCCCCCGCGGTCGGGCCGCTCGCTCTTCAGCATCGAGGATGGGGGGGGCAGCCCCAATTAGAATCAATTGGGGCTTATGCAGTCGTATTCTCTGGGGCCATTAGCATACATGCTCAACTCATTGGGGGCTTTGACGTTTAGTGGTGGTGGTGGTGGTGGGGTGGGGGGTCCGGTTCGAGTGGCTGTCTACTTCGCTGTTCTGTCGCCTCTGGTTAGCGAGGATACGAAGGAGGAGCCACGGAGGGCAGTAATGAGGCTGGGGTTGTTGGGGAGGCTGTGGATTAATTGGAGGAGTGCAGGAGAATAGGCAGCAAAACTACATCCACAGTTGTTATGTGGGGTTTTATGGTACAGCCGTGTCCGCCCTCTTTAAGCACTTAAACCCTCTAGACTAAATAAATACAGTAAGTCCAAGGTCAGAGGCAACTCAGGTGGGTTTTACTAAGTTATTTCAGTGCTACTACAATTCTCCTCGACCAAAAAATAACCAACCTACATTTTTTGGCTAATGCTCCGGCCCTAGAAAATGGAGGCTGGGTAAAGTCAATTATTCACCAAAAGGGAAATGCTGAATACAGTTAACAGTTTTCCTATCATTGCTGTCATGGTTGTACCTTAAACGTTACGCAATTATGGCAAAAGACTTGATTATGGCAAAACGTAACGTAAAAATGAGAATTGACGCATTGTCAATTAATTGGCAGCTGCTGTTATTTCTGCGGAATTGTTATCCGACTTGCCCTGGGATGGTTTTTGTACCGGCTATCTGGTTGGCTACCGTATCTGGTCTCTCACAACTTCTGTTTGGCTGTCTCGTCTCTCTCAAACCCTTCCATCTCCAATCTCCCTCTGACTGTTTATTAAGCAGCAAGCAGCTGCCAAAAAATAATAATCACAATATGGGTCCATAAAACATTCATTCTGCACTTTTGAGGGTATGAATTGCACACACTATTCGGCAGTATATTTTTGGGCCAAAAGCGAATAAGCTGAAAATCATTTTTTCGCCATTTTCTGCCGAATATTTTCTGCGGCCGAATATTCGGTGCATCACTATACAGTAGCTCAGGGGATCCTAAAACCAGAGTTTTTTTAACAGGTGGTCCGGGGACCACCAGCGGTCCTTGAGAGGGTTCCAGGTGGTCCCCAGTTAAGTTTGTTAACCGCATGTAACTCTTGAGAATGTAAAAATGAAACCAAATGGACCCTTGCGGGTCCATTTGGTTTCATGTTTACACTCTCAAGAGAATATTCATCATGTGAATTGGCCTGGAATTGTGAATAAAAGCAAAATAAATCTTTAGTTTTGGGGTCTGTGGGGCTAAAATGTCCTCAAATGGTAGTCCGTGGCTCAAATTCTGAATAAATGGTGGGCCCTGGTATGAAAAAGGTTGAAAACCCCTGCTAAAACAATCATTGAAATCAGAAAGGTTATTTTACGTTGAACTGTTGAATTAGAGGCAGCCTCCTGTGTCCAAGAATTGGACACAACAATACACTTAATGGAATGAAAGCCGTTCACTCTCCATCCGGCGACAGATACATTTCACACAGACCGGATCCTCGGCACGTAGCCACTGTTTCATGGTAAACCAAAAACGACAACAATGAGTGCATAATTATACGAGACAATGTTGCGTCCCTCGAATAATTTGGCTAATCAGCCGAATGATAAGGACCACATGGCTTCGATGTTTGATGGGTAGGAGGACTGTCTTCGAAATGTGTGTGAGTGTGTGTGTGTGTGTGTGCGCACGCGCAGAGATTTGGGTATATCTGCAACAGCTGATAATGTAGGGGGATCCGTGGAGGGCCCTCTGGCGTAATAAATTCATGTGTAATGAAGTGCGTGCGTGCGTTGTGTGCTTGCGTGCGCGCCGCCTTCCTCTGCCTCCAGAGGATTGCTTCGCTCCGATGGATGTTTTTCCAGCCCATCGCCCGTCATTAGGCAGAGCCATCCAGCTTGCACATCTGTCCCCGCCAGCGTCTGGCTGCCAGCCCACACCTCACGGCCAATTAATGAATTGCTCGCAACAGGTCCTGGTTGTGAGATAAACAGAGCGACTGTGTGTGTCTGTATATACTTGCATAGATATCACACAAGATACAACCATGCATACAGTACAACATTGTGTCATAGGTGATTTGACGCTCTCCCTGCGGGGGGGGAGGGGTGGTGTAGATCTGTAACTCTTGAGAGCGTGAAATGAAACCACATTTGTCTTTATAGATTGTTTGATAGCCAACTAACTGAATCAAGTATTTACTTCAATGCAGATTGCTATATTACAGGGGTTTTCAACAGATTGTCTGGAGACCACCAATGGTCCCCAGCTAAATGATGGAAACCAGATGCAACTCTTTGAGAGTGTAGACATGAAACCAAATGGACCCGAAAATTTCGTTATGTGAATTAGCCCAAGTCTACACAACTAGAGAATGTAGAATATTAATGGTCATCGTCTGTGGGGCTAAAACGTCATCGAATGGTGGTCCGTGGCTCCAATTCTGAATAAATAGTGGGCCCTGGCCCTGCCTTGAAAACCACTGCTATATTATACAGTATATTTCTTTATAAGGACTGCTGGAGTCCCCTTGGACCCCACATTGAGAAGCAGCAGTACTTTGGTAGGTGGTGGTGGTGGATGTCTTAAAGCAGGGATTTTCAAACCGGGGGTCCGGGGACCACCAGTGGTCCCTGAGAGGGTTCCAGGTGGTCCCCAGCTAAGTTGTTTAACCAAGTGTAACTCTTGAGAACGTAAAAATGAAACCAAATGGACCCTTGCGGATCCATTTGGTTTCATTTTTACGTTCTCAAGAGTTTCATCAAGAGTTTCGTTTTTACACTCTCAAGAGTTAAAATATTCATCATTTTACGTAGCCCATTTCTACACAACTAGAAGATTAATGATCATTGTGATCTGTATGTTAATTTCACCGTTTTGTTTCCCAAATTCACTCTGGAATTGTGGACAAAGGCTAAATAAATCTTTAGTTTTGTGGTAGCTGTGGGGCTAAAATGTCCTCAAATGGTGGTCCGTGGCTGAAATTCTGAATAAATAGTGGGCCCTGGTATGAAAAAGGTTGAAAACCCCTGTTTTAAAGGGGGGGTTTCCCCGTCATCCGAGTACAGAGGCTCAGAGAGCAGCAGCAGCAGCAGCAGTGCAAGCCTTTTGTTGATTGTCCTCTGTGTTCCACTGAGGTGAAGTGAAGTGCTGGAGAGAGAGAGAGAGAGAGAGAGAGAGAGAGAGAGAGAGAGATCCACATCGCTCTTTCTTTTGCCTCCCTCTCTCTCCCTCCCCTCATCCACTCCCTTGCACAATGAAGCAACAGAGCGAGACGAGAGGGGCAGCTTAAGAGCCACTCGTGCGCACACCCACGCACGCACATGCACACACCTACATCCACACACACAGTCTCTGGCTGTAACGTACAAAAGGTACACAAACATTCTCTCTCCCTCCCTCTCTCTCTCTCTCTCTCTCTCTCTAAGTCTTGTTAATAGCTCAAGGTGGAGTGCCACATACCTGGGCTGGAAATCAAATGGATGGTGGGATGAAGCAGTGTAAACTCTCTGGGAGAGAGAGAGAGGGGAGGGGAGGGGCCCAGGGAGGCCGAGGCCTCTCTCTCCCACTAATGGAGGTCATTGTCTGGCTGGAACTGTGTTAGTTTAGAGGGTGAAGAAGGTGAAGAGAGGGTGTGTGTGTGTGTGTGTGTGTGTGTGTGTGTGTGTGTGTGTGTGTGTGTGTGTGTGTGTGTGTGTGTGTGTGTGTGTGTGTGTGCATGCATCAACCTGAAAGTGTGTTTATTGTAATGTATAGGGATGTGATGTTTGTGAACAAATCGCGTCGTATGAGCAGCAACGATTGGATCCAGTTCACAGTATGGAAGGGTTCCTTTTTGTCAGGACGAACATAGCGCATCACAAATTTGCAGACATTTTATGAATGGACATTTTATGAATGGTCTACCAACTAACTGTTGTAAAATCTTGCTGTTAGAGCAACGTGGAATGTGGTGCCTCCATGCAATTGAGGACGTCTTACAACAAATACTATCTAGAAATGTATAAATAAATATACTGTACGCTACAAATGAGAGTTTTTGAAAGGAACGGCTCAAAGGGATCTGGCTCCACGAAAATCCCATCATATTACAAAATCCATATTACATTTGGGAGAATTCCATGCCCAAATTGCAAGTGTATTAGTGCCCATAGAGTGCACAACTCGCGCACCGTGACCATATGTACAGGTGGTCGTTACGCCTCTGCTTTGTGGCTGTGATATACATCACTGACTTCCAACCAATCACAGCGGGGCATTCCGACAACTGTGGCGAGCACGGAACACTCGCTTTCCCTGTAGTTTATCCTTCCGCCTATAGTTTAATCGCGGACAAAAAGACAGTCAGCAGCAGCCAATAAAAGCTCACAATACAGTAAAAACTGTATTGTGAGCAGTCTTAGGCAATATTACTTTCAGAGTAATACCTATACTATATAATAGTCCTGTGTGCAGAATGCTGCGGTGGATTAGGATCTACAAACTACTATGCATGTTGCATGTTGTTATCTGTTGATAGCTTGTAAATCTGTTCTATTTTCAAGCGCGACAAGCTCAAAAGTAAAAAGTAATGAGGCATGTTTTGGCAGAGTAACATATTACTTATTACACATTTTGGCAGAGTAATATGGAATTTGTTAGAGCAATATGTAATATTTAATTAGTCACTGCCCAACACAGATTCCATTCCCTGGGACCTCACAAAATAAATGTTTGTTTTATGGTTGAAAAATGACTTTCAGTCAAGGGTTTTAGAATCAGATCCTAAGCTGTGTGCTTGCTTCTTGCGCCAAAATAAGAGTTCAAAGTTCATAAAATTGGCAACCTAAAATGTCCTTACAAGCATGTGCATGCTCACGTGTGTGACTGTGTGTGTCTATGTGCGTGTGTGTGTGTGTGTGTGGTGTGTGTGTGTGTGTGTGTGTGTGTGTGTGTGTTCACGCGTATGTCAACTGTTCACCACAATGAGCACAATGAACAAGCTCACCAGGCGGTGTAGAGTACTAGACCACCATGGTAGTAAAAGTTATGTTCTCATCGTGGCCTGTCATTTTAAAAGTCATTAAATGTCTTTGTCTATTCACAGCTCTGGCGATTATATTGAACCGTAAACCACATTTCCCCCCGGTTAATGGCTTCATTGCGTTTGTCTCCATGCTCATTAAAAAATTAACAAACTAAGCGGTAACTTAATTAAGTAATTGTGCGGTTAATTAGGCAATGATGTTGAAAAAAATGTAAATCAATCTTCTTCCCCCGGAGGCTATTTCCAACTAGACTTGTTATCAATCTGTGCAGGTGTGAACCTAAATAAACACTGTAGTGCTGTGCTGTCGCATACAAAACAACAACAAAGCAGACCTACAAGCTCACAGTGTGTTACAGTTTATGCGACACACAGTGAGCTTGTAGATCAGCTGTCTTGGGCAAAGAAATTTGGTGTGTAAGTAGACAGTTGAAACTCAAGTCCAGTTCTCTAACACGGGGGTTTTCAACTAGTTGTCCGAGGACCGCCAGTAGTCCTTGAGAGGGTTCCAGGTGGTCCCCAGGCTAAATGATGGACAGTTTTGACAGTTCTCTTTCCCAATTGTGGACAAAAACGTGAAAGTTCTGAGTTTGGGGTTCAAGAGACTAAACTCAACATCACAAACGGTCAACTCAAACCCCAAATAAAAATATTGTTTTCAAACATCAGTAGTAGCTATTTTGCATTATAAGTGCATTGTTCTTAAATCTCCATATGAGGACAATTGTTAACGCAATGCCACTGTCGGAGCGCTGCTGCTCGCTTGTTGCTGTCCGGATGAGGCTACAGTCGTAAGTCCATTTTCATTTTCAGGAAGAAATTAAAAATGGATTTTTGTGTTTTGTGTTTTGATGTAAAAATACACACAAAAGTGAAAACTTTCCCCTTTTTTAGCATGCATTGTTGGGTAAGGCCATATAAAACATATTTTTCATTTCATTCATTCATTTCACTGGGACTTTAAAAACAAATCACTGTGACATTCATAGTATTCCCCTGGTGCCACTACATATTTCCACACTCACTCCAGAGGCCACATATCGTATCAAAAATAAGTGAGCTAGAATAATCTACAACTGCAGATCACCTATGTTTGCTACATTTGAATTGAAATCCTGAATTACCTTTTTTTAGAATATTGCCATCAAGATGTTTAAAATTTGCTAACCACATTTCGTCCCGTTTCCCCACTTGACTTCTCCCACACATGTCAACACTTCTGTCCTTCAAATGAATATTATTGGATCTGGTCACAACCTAGTGTGTGCAGTGTGTGTGTGTGTGTGTCAGGACTGTGCGTGTCAGCTTGTGCGTATCGGAGGAGGAGGGGGTGGAGGCCATAGCGTGTCAGTCAGTCATACATGCAGCGCTGATGCATGAGGGCACTGCGGGCGTGGACAAGTTTGCGGTTATGTGCCACATTTCAGCCTGTGTTGTTGAGTCAGTTTGCTCTGCCACGCCATGGCCCCTGTGTGTGTGTGTGTGTGTGTGTGTGTGTGTGTGTGTGTGTGTGTGTGTGTGTGTGTGTGTGCGTGCACGCGCGCGCTTGCGCGCGTGCGTGCGTGTGTGTGTGTGTGTGCCATTGCATAGCAACCATGTTTTTCAGTTTGCACCAAGATGTGAGGTGGGAAAAACACTGCATATGTTAGTCAGTAAGTCGTGAGTAAGTCAAATCTCAGGTTATATACATCAAGGTCTCAGGCAGACACAAAACAACTAAAAGATAGGAAATAAACACGTGGTTGTTGCCTGCCACTTCATTTCCGCTGACATTCTAGGCAGCACACCTGGGAAGTGAGGATACGCACACCCCCCCCCCCCCCCCCCCCAATAAAACACACACACACACACACACACACACACACACACACACACACACACACACACACACACACACACACACACACACACACACACACACACACACTTATGCAACCAATTTGTCTCAAGTTTTGACCACTTCCAATTTCTATTCAATATTGTTCAAACATTATCAGAAACCTTATGTTTGATTGCATTTAAATACAAACAATTCTCTTTAAAATCATGCCAAATAGCCTAATCAGACCCTGGACTCCCACTGGCCAGGGAAGGACAGCTTGGACTGCTCATGCATTGAAGGAAGCATGAGGACAGTTCGCTGCCTCTCCACAGCACCACGTTAGGTAATTGGCACTGGGTGGAAAAAATGGCTTCCAAAATCGAGGGTTAAAAAGAATTCCTGCTATTGCTGTAGTGTAGATCTATGCTTTTTTTTTTTTTTTTTTTTTTTTCTAATATTTTTTTATCCCACGATTTTGCAACCCATTTTTTCACCCAGTGCCAATTCCTAATGTGATCCTGGGCTCTACACACCCTCCACCAACCTGGGGAGGCAGCGGACTGGCCTCATGCTTCCTTCAATGCATGAGGAGTCCAAGCTGCCTTCTTTTCACCTGACAGGGGGGAGTTTCCCTGGTTGGACGTAGCGCGTGGAAGGAACACGTTATTCCAACCAGTTCCTGTCCCCTCCATCAGGCGCCCCGGCTGGCCAGGGGGAGGCAGTCCAGAGTCCAGGATTACAGCATGTTTTTGTGAGGGTATCTACCCTAGGGGACACGGGGAGAACATGCAAACTCCACACAGAGTTTGCATAGAGTTTGCATAGAGTTATGACCGCTGACATTGCCAAAGATCCACGGTAATCTTTCGTATAGTGCTACCGTTTGATAGGGTCCTAATGCTAGTGGCCGCAGGCAGCACTAGCCACCTCTTGATAGGGTCCTAATGCTAGTGGCCGCAGGCAGCAATAGCCACCTCTTGATAGGGTCCTAATGCTAGTGGCCGCAGGCAGCACTAGCCACCTCTTGATAGGGTCCTAATGCTAGTGGCCGCAGGCAGCACTAGCCACCTCTTGATAGGGTCCTAATGCTAGTGGCCGCAGGCAGCACTAGCCACCTCTTGATAGGGTCCTAATGCTAGTGGCCGCAGGCAGCACTAGCCACCTCTTGATAGGGTCCTAATGCTAGTGGCCGCAGGCAGCACTAGCCACCTCTTGATAGGGTCCTAATGCTAGTGGCCGCAGGCAGCACTAGCCACCTCTTGATAGGGTCCTAATGCTAGTGGCCGCAGGCAGCACTAGCCACCTCTTGATAGGGTCCTAATGCTAGTGGCCGCAGGCAGCACTAGCCACCTCTTGATAGGGTCCTAATGCTAGTGGCCGCAGGCAGCACTAGCCACCTCTTGATAGGGTCCTAATGCTAGTGGCCGCAGGCAGCACTAGCCACCTCTTGATAGGGTCCTAATGCTAGTGGCCGCAGGCAGCACTAGCCACCTCTTGATAGGGTCCTAATGCTAGTGGCCGCAGGCAGCACTAGCCACCTCTTGATAGGGCCCTAATGCTAGTGGCCGCAGGCAGCACTAGCCACCTCTTGATAGGGTCCTAATGCTAGTGGCCGCAGGCAGCACTAGCCACCTCTTGATAGGGTCCTAATGCTAGTGGCCGCAGGCAGCACTAGCCACCTCTTGATAGGGTCCTAATGCTAGTGGCCGCAGGCAGCACTAGCCACCTCTTGATAGGGTCCTAATGCTAGTGGCCGCAGGCAGCACTAGCCACCTCTTGATAGGGTCCTAATGCTAGTGGCCGCAGGCAGCACTAGCCACCTCTTGATAGGGCCCTAATGCTAGTGGCCGCAGGCAGCACTAGCCACCTCTTGATAGGGCCCTAATGCTAGTGGCCGCAGGCAGCACTAGCCACCTCTTGATAGGGTCCTAATGCTAGTGGCCGCAGGCAGCACTAGCCACCTCTTGATAGGGTCCTAATGCTAGTGGCCGCAGGCAGCACTAGCCACCTCTTGATAGGGTCCTAATGCTAGTGGCCGCAGGCAGCACTAGCCACCTCTTGATAGGGTCCTAATGCTAGTGGCCGCAGGCAGCACTAGCCACCTCTTGATAGGGTCCTAATGCTAGTGGCCGCAGGCAGCACTAGCCACCTCTTGATAGGGTCCTAATGCTAGTGGCCGCAGGCAGCACTAGCCACCTCTTGATAGGGTCCTAATGCTAGTGGCCGCAGGCAGCACTAGCCACCTCTTGATAGGGTCCTAATGCTAGTGGCCGCAGGCAGCACTAGCCACCTCTTGATAGGGTCCTAATGCTAGTGGCCGCAGGCAGCACTAGCCACCTCTTGATAGGGTCCTAATGCTAGTGGTCCTAATGCTAGTGGTCCTAATGCTAGTGGTCCTAATGCTAGTGGTCCTAATGCTAGTGGCCCTAATGCTAGTGGTCCTAATGCTAGTGGTCCTAATGCTAGTGGCCCTAATGCTAGTGGTCCTAATGCTAGTGGTCCTAATGCTAGTGGCCGCAGGCAGCACTAGCCACCTCTTGATAGGGTCCTAATGCTAGTGGTCCTAATGCTAGTGGTCCTAATGCTAGTGGTCCTAATGCTAGTGGTCCTAATGCTAGTGGCCCTAATGCTAGTGGTCCTAATGCTAGTGGTCCTAATGCTAGTGGTCCTAATGCTAGTGGTCCTAATGCTAGTGGCAGGCAGCACTAGCCACCTCTTGCCAGCTGAGGGATCCAAATAAGACACGGACCGGAAGTAACATCCTGTAAAATGTCCGACGGGAAACATAGACCGAAATATGACATTTTTACATATAAATCACTGGCAGTAGCTATCTAAAAAAATATGCTGGCATAGTAAACGTTAAAGCATGGGTTTTCAACCAGTGGTCCGGGGACCACCGGTGGTCCTTCAGAGGGTGGTCCCCAGGCTAAAGGATGGAAAGTTGGTTTCATTTTTACACTCTCAGGAGTTATATCCATCATCGGAAATAGCACCACTTAATGAAGAAGTCTACACAATTAGAGCATGTATAAGAATGGCAATTTTGATCGTTTGCAAAATCCAGCCTGAAATTGTTGACAAAACCAAAAGAAATCTTGAGTCTTGTCGTGGGTTGTGGGGTGAAAATGTCATCAAATGGTGGGTCAAATGCTGAAAAAATAGTGAGCCCTGGTATGAAAATGGGTGAAAACCACTGCGTTAAAACGTCTATACTGCTCCAAAAATCGGGATCGACAACGGACTCAAAAATCCTTGGCCGGGACCGGTGCTAGCACCACTGGAGACGTGAGTGAGACGTTGCCTTGCACATGGGAACACTTGAGCCAGAGGCCCTGAGCTGCTCCTAATGTGTTTGTCACATCAACAGCTTCTGGTGCAGCCAAATGTGTGGCAGGCTCATTATCCACAACCCCTAAATCCAGCCTCCTAGAAATAACAGTGTGGTTGATCCAACGTCACACCACTTGATATATAGTAAAGCTGCTCTCAAGTTGTTATTCATCCCGTGTCGCTGCGTACTTTCTACTGCTGAAGCCTGCACTGGTAGGCTTGCTTTTAGGTATTAAGATTGTGCTTTGGGATGGCGGCATACTGTGACCTTTTGTGTGCACACTATTGTAAGAGACACTAAACTGCATTAACTAATAGTAAAATTGGTTGTTTTTGTGATGGTATTTCTCCCAACTGCTTGTTCTCTTTGCTGTACTTTAACAGTGTTTTTTCTCGCTCGGTATTAAAGCTTAGATCAGTGGTTTTCAACCTTTTTGATACCAGGACCCACTATTTATTCAGAATTTAAACCACCATTTGATGACATTTATCCCCACAGACCTCAAAACTAAAGATTTATTTTTGCTTTTGTCCACACCTCCAGGCTGCATTTGGGAAACCAAACAGTCAAACATACAGATCAAAATGACCATTAATTTTATACATCCTCTAGTTGTGTAGGCTTGGGCTAATTCAGATGAATATTTTAACTCTTGAGAGTGTAAATATGAAACTAAATGGACCTGCAAGGGTCCATTTGCTTTCATTTTACACTCTCAAAGAGTTACATCTGGTTAACCAACTGTCCATCATTGAGCCTGGGGACCACCTGGAACTCTCTCAAGGACCACTGGTGGTCCCCAGACCACTGGTCAAAAAGCACTGCCTTAGAGATGTTTTGTGGACATAATAAAAAAAGTTCCCCCATTATGTGTTTCTAGAAATGGAGGTCTGAAAAACAAGTTGATGATGTACAAATGAAAACATACAAATGGAACCAAATGGACTCTAACAGATCTATTTGTGCGCTCTCAGAAAAGAAAATCTTGAAAATAGGTGGAATTCCCCTTTAAGTGCTGTGCGGCTTCTGCGGAATGAATCTCCCCATACGGAATTAATATAAACAAAGCAAGTATACAAAATGTTTGTTCCGATCAATGCTGAAATATTAGCAACTCCTCCAGAGACTACCATGTACAACAATGGGTCTGTTCATTTTCTTAGCCTAAAGTAAGGTGAAGAGGAAATGTGTTGTCAGTACTGTGGTTCTTTATGCCTACTGGCAGAAACAATAATAAGACAGCCACACTCTGCTGCCTCTGTGCTTTTGGTCTCCACAAGGGCAGGATCTAGAGGTGGGCAGGGGTGGGCAGGGCCCACCAAAACGTGCATCCTGCCCACCCAATGAAAGGTGGTTCGGGGACCACCAGTGGCCCTTGAGAGAGTTCCAAGCGGTCCCCAGCTAAATGGTGGAAAGTTGGTTAACCAGATGTAACTCTTTGAGAGCGTAAACATGAAACCAAATGGACCCTTGCGGGTCCATTTGGTGCCGGATAAACAGTGGGACCTGGTGTCAAAAAGGTGGAAAACCACTGCTTTGTATAAAAACTTTGGAGGTGCCCACCCTGCCAACCTTCCAGCCCACCCTAGTAGGGCTGGCTAAATCCGGCCCTGGTCTCCACCAAGCCTCATATAAATACATTATACTTGTCCTCTATAACTAGAATTGAAATTAAAACACACATAATGTTCACACATAATAATGTTCTTTAATTTAAAAATAGTTAATATTTGTATCCCTTGGGGGCAGAGTTGGGCAGTAACTAATTTTAGATTACATATTACTGTAATATTATTACTTTTGCTCCAAAAAGTAAAGTAACGAGATTACTCTGCAAAAATGGGTAATAAGTAACGCTTTACTTTGCAAGTAACGCCAAGTTACTTTTTTAAAATGAGCTTGTTGTTGCATGCAAAAATAGAACAGAATTACAAGCTATCGACAGGTACTGTAACAACTGAGATGTGCAATAGATTGTAGATCCAGTCCACATGCTGCATCCTGCGCACACTACAAATCGCTTGCTGCTTTATTTTGTATTTTATTTCTAAATACAAGACCTCAACTGTCTTTGAAAACAATTGTGAAAAAGTTTAAAAAGTCAAAGAGACAGATTTTGTTGGCTTTATTTTTAGGTGCAGTTTGTGGCATTGTAGCCTATTATTATTCCAATAAATTGGATTCAGTTCTAAAAAGAGCTCGCTAAACAGATTATTGTTTATCTCTATTTTTTCAAAGGCGGTGTTGAGAACTTGGGAAAGTAATAACGTAATATGTAATATATTACTCTTCGATTCCAGTAATAAGTAAAGTAATGATATTACTTTGTCTAAGGGGTAATGAGTAAAGTAAAGAAGTTACTTTCCTAAGTAATATTGACCAACACTGCTTGGGGGCGCCATTTTACTGTTCTAACTTCCTGTCAGGTATGAAGTCACAGGAGATTTTCCCTGGAGGGGGGGGGGGGGGGGGGGGGGGGGGGGGGGGGGGGGGGGGTCCAGGTAAACTCTTGCCTGGGGCTCCAAAATGCTTAGAAACGCCACTGCTGCTCAGGACTGATCAGATCGATATGTCATATTCCTAATTATCTTATCTTGAACAGAAACCCTCAAATCATTAACGCAGCATGCAATTTACATGAAACACTCTCCTACTAGGTAGAGCAGGGGTTTTCAACATGTGGTCCGGGGACCACCAGTGGTCCTTGAGAGGTTTCCAGGTGGTCCCCAGCTAAGTTGTTTAACCAGATGCAACTCTTGAGAGTGTAAAAATGAAACCAAATGGACGCGAGGGTCCATTTGGTTTCAATTTTACACTCTCAAGAGTTAAAACATTCATCATGTGAATTAGTGCTATGGTCATGGACAGAATCAAAGGAAAATCTTTAGTTTGGGGGGTCTGTGGGGCTAAAATGTCCTCAAATGGTGGTCCGTGGCTCAAATGCTGAATAAATGGAGGCCCTGGGATGAAAACGGTTGAAAACCCTGACCCACTGCCCCCCTAAATGCCCAGTCTGCCCCACCAAACACGATGGCATGCAAAACAACCCGAGATATTTCAAATTAAAGTGCTTACATTTAAAATGATATGAACCACTACTACTGCTACTAACTAACTACAGCTGTGTCAGCATTCCATCATTGAAAACAGAACCTTTGCTTTATGCATGCTGCGTGTCTGTTGCAACTTCAACAACAAATGATGTTATTATTGATGCTTTAATTGTCTAATAAAAGTCCTGTAACCGAAAATGGTATGGGTTAGGCGTAGTCGACTGAATGCGTCGGGGTGTAAATCAGAGCGATGTGCTGAGTGGGTCTATTACCCTCTGATGCCTGGGAGACAGGTGGCAGAAAGTTATCCACAGCAACGGTTGATAATAATACTCCCTAGTACCTCTTATTGGCTGCATAAATAATCTGACAGGTCCTACATGGCTGACCCAACACGTGGATCGACTACTACTGTGGTCTCAAACTTTTTCATGTTAAGGAAGACCATTCCAAATCATGCAGTATGCATGTATTTGGCCGTGCCCCTTTGTAACCAGGGGAGGATCTAGGCATGGACATGGGGAGCCTGCCCCAGCAACATGATGGCATGCAAAACAACCCAAGATATTTCAAATTAAAGTGCTTATATTTAAAATGATTTGAACCACTACTACTGCTATATACTAACCAACTACCATTTTCTCCTGCCCCCCCCCATTGGGAAATTTACAGTTACATCCGCCCCTGTGTGTAACCCACCCCGAACTAAAAATATTTTGTGCCAGGGACATCCAGAAGATAAAATGAGTTTAAAATGTTCACTAGCTCGAATACTGCCATTTTTTCATAGCCACACCAAGTGTGGTCCCTCTCTAGTTACTACTGGGTGCTGTGGTGACGCACATGTGGATTTATGTGGACTCCCCACAGTATCGTTTGAACATGAGGCAGTAGTTGTGAAAAGACCGTCTTCGGTTTCGTTTGACTTTCCAGACCCTTGATATCAGCGTGACCATCAAATTATTGGAGACCACCGTCAACTAGGCTGGGTTACAGCCTGATTCGCTGCGTTCCGCGCATTTGAAATGTCACTTCATAAATCAGTCTGGCCAGAGCCTGCTCACCGCAAATTTCCCTGACGTCACCCGTTATGCAGCAACATTATTGTTTGTGATTGAATGCTGTTCCAACAAAACTAATACAAGTGTTTGTTTGTTTTTTCAAACAAACCAGATACGAATCAAAAGCAGAACCACTGCACCACTTTTCAACTTATCGTCATTATAATAGGTCCTCACTACAGTAATTTACATGATGAAATACCACTTTTTTTGTGCTCAGTCCGTTTCACAGGAGGGCTGTGGCAGTTCAGACGCCGTCTTCTAATGACATCATCATTCGGCATATATATATTTCTTTAACAAATATGTTTTTGAAAAAGATATTTATATTTTCAGGAGAATGATGCCCGGCCAGACTGATTTGCCAAGTGACATTTCAGATGTGCAGAAAGTACAAATTGGGCTGGAACCCAGGCTGAGTTATGATAAAAAGTTACAATAACGTAGAAGTGTTCTAATTTGGCCCGACAGCGGGCATCGGGACCGTTACTCTAGTTAGTGATCATTCCGCGCCTTCCGTCCATGAAAACATTCCAGCGGTGACACTGAAACCTCTGGGGACCACCTGCTACTGGCCCTACTGACCTCTGCACCTCAGTTCCTCTTCCGCCTGCCCCTCCGTACACACCATCATCTGTCTGCACAGACCACTGCCTCATTTGTTTCAAGCAGCGGAAGTCACATGCCTTCGCGTAATAGAGAGGAGAGGAGAGGGGCCCGTCGTTTACAGCACCAGTCAAATGTCGTACGCTAGCTAATCCATCCCAAACGCTAATCGCTGCTGTCAGGGGGAGAAACCTTGTATCTCTAACAAAAATATATGCTTTTCGCCTCCTGAATGAATGGCCTACAAGTCCTACAAGAGCGTCACACGAAAGTAGTGAAAATAGCTGATCTATGAGCCAATGTTGTGACTTGTGATGCCTGTAGATCGTCTATTTTCACAATTTAAAAAGGTTTAAAGTTTTAAAAAAAGAATAAAAATAAAACGACAATAGTGGAACATTATTTTCACATACGAGGTTTCTTCTCAACACCGACGCAAAATTACTAAGAAATTCCACCAACAGGGGCAGCCGGTCATCACAGCTGTTTCGCTGCTAAACAAAGACGAAGATTGTTAATTGTTTCTTTAAAAGATTAATCCGGTACTTGTGCAGTTATGAGGAAGGGGGGGGGGGGGGGGTCGAGGGAAAGCATAAACAGCTGCAAAAACATTCCAAGCACAGCCAACTCGCTGCTATAGCTTTGCTTGTCGTTGTGCGGAGGAGCTGGAGGCGTTTGAATTAGCGTCCATTCCAAGAGGACGAACGCTTCGTGGACCAATACGGTCTTTTTCCAGGGAGTCCGTAGTTAATGCATTTAGACATCGCCTCTGTCGGACGGAAAACCTTGCTGTACGTCCAAAACTGTTGCTTTTCGCAGGATTCAAATTGCAAAAAACAGCAAAAGTAGCAGTAGTACTGTGGTACTTCTGATTCTTTTGGTATGATCAAATTGGGGCCTTCATTTGCAAACTGTAAAATATGGAGATAGGCCCTACAGCTTTCGTATAGAGATTTTTCTGGGACCGTTGCAGTGATGTCATCTATTTTTTGAGCTGTTGGTTTGGAAAATCCTCTCCTGTACTCTCTCTGTCCTTCTGTCTGTTTGTAGCATGACCTGCAGCTGACCTGCAGCCTGATTAAGATCACAGGAGGAGTCCAGGGCTTACGTAAAATTTCATTCATTCATTCATACGTCCACACACACGCACAGGCACACACACATTGCAAAAATATAATCGTCTGGGTAAGAATCACCCATGTTTAGTGTTCTAGGGTTGAATAGCATGACATAGCTTTGTGACTTCTTCATAGTAATAGTAATATAATAATATCTTTCTTTTGGAGGTAGCTTTTTGGTGATCTCACCGATGACTTTTGACCAAAATGTACTCCATCATCCTAGACCGTTATAAACGAAAATAACAGTTCTGAACTTCCCAGAGGACCTCTGCCAGTCTCAGGTCACAGACCATCTTTGTGAATTCACCGTTCAGCAGGTCTCAAGTCAATGGCACTGCGGTATGTAGTCTCAACTGTTAGCATTTGGCTGTCATTTTGGATCAAAGAGGGTCTGCGCACACAAGACGACTCCATTGTCTTGCGGACTGTGACGCTGCATGCATGTCGAAGCACACACCGGACTGCAAGGCTTAATGGAACCAAGACAAAACATTTCCAATGGCCGATAGCGTCTGTTTGCACAAGACGCCGGGGCTAAATGGGTGTCAAGAGAGGGAGGGTAGTAGGAGAGCGAGAGAGAGAGAAGCAGGACGTGCGAGAGACAGTGTAAATGCTGACAAGTAGTGCAGGTGTTTTAAGTTAAAAGCTGTCCGCCCTAAAAGCATCTAATGCAAACTATATGAAGAGGATGATAAAAGGCAAAAATGCACGGCAAGGGGAAAGTTAAGCTGGCTGGAGGCAAACGCCTAGTATAGGCCTAGCGGCTGCCAGATATGGGCACGCTCAGTATGTGCCCAACACACCAAACATGGATTATTTGGATTAGCTGTAAGAGATGGTAAAAAGGTCAGGGAGAGAGAAGGAAGACACATCAGAGAGAAGGTGTCATACAGTATAGTGTGCCTGGAATCCAGTCTGATTTGCTGCGATCTGTGCATCTGAAATGTGTGTCACTTTGTAAATCAGTCTGGCCATGCAGGAGCCTATCCCGACAGGTTAAAATCCAGACGAGGATTCTGATTGGTCTGTGGTTTGTTTGAGGAACACCACCCAATCAGAAATGACGTGGCTAGTGATAGTCACGTCAGAAAAATGCAAGTCAAGCAGGCTCTGGCCAGACTGATTTGTGAAGTGACACAAAAGGGGACTGATATTTTCAGATGGGGTTCTGAAGACATATACATATTATATTGGGGGTGCTTGATGCGATAATGATCAATTACCACTGATTTAAACAATATTTAGAAGCAAGTTCATGTATTGTAAGCATTAAGCAACTACACCCTAAAAACATCCCAAAAACAGCAACCGCACTACCCATACAGTATCCAAAAGGATACTTTACTGAACTTTACGGATCACTTCAGAATAAACAGAATTGGTAACACTGCCCACAAAGTTTAGATGCCCACTACTCAACCTGTATTCCTTTGACAATTATGGTTAAGTCAAAGTGAGATCTTTGTAACAACTACTACCAGCATGTTGAAAATGAAGGGAAGATCATCATGTTGACAGAAACCTGCCTCCATTTGCCGGAAACATTATCACGGGCAATTGAAAAGGTACTCAGTCAATAAGCAGGTAGCTTCATGTCGAATGGAGATGTTATCAGCTCCGTTTGGAAACTTGTCAACCCACGCCGTTCACTGCCAAGACCGGGTCAGAATCTTCCTTAAAATTTTCAAGGCAAAACGTTCCCACAGCATGGTGGAGTAGTAGCTTCCTCCTTCAAACATACTGTACAATGTAACAGCAGAATGAACTGGCTCTTTCTGACAAGACACATACAGTAATCACGATTTGACCTTTTTTTTTTTTTACCTTTTCACACATACAATACAGCACATGATATGAAAACAATACACTGTATAAGACGGCAGAACTTCCAGCCTGCTGGTACCTTAACACCTACATGATACGCCTGAATTATGACAGGCCCAGTGTTGCCAGCTGCCCAAATACAAAATGCACTAGTGGCACTTCCAAAATGCACTAGAATGCGCTAGAGCAGTGGTTTTCAACCATTTTCATACCAGGGCCCACTATTTATTCTGCATTTTAGCCATGGACCACCATTTGTTGTTGAGTTTAGTCTCTCGGACTAGCAAAATGTTGGTCAAAATAGCAATTCTTACATACATCTTCCAAATGTATAGATTCTTGAAAATTAGGTAATTCACGTGTCTGCTCCTCCGCGTCATCAGTGCCCATACCCGAGGCGGGGTTGACGAAAGGGCCTTTCTGTGTGGAGTTTGCATGTTCTCCCCGTGTCCCCTAGGGTAGATACCCTCACAAAAACATGCAGTAATCCTGGGCTCTAAACTGCCTCCCCCTGGCCAGCCGGGGCGCCTGATGGAGGGGACTGGAACTGGTTGGAATAACGTGTTCCTTCCACGCACTACGTCCAACCAGGGAAGCTCCCCCCTGTCAGGTGAAAAGAAGGCGGTGCGACTCCTCATGCCTTGAAGGAAGCATGAGCCCAGTCTGCTGCCTCCCCAGGTTGGCGGAGGGTGTGTAGAGCCCAGGATCACATTAGGAATTGGCACTGGGTGAAAAAATGGGTTACAAAATCGTGGGATAAAAACTTTAGAAGAAAAAAAAAATAGGTAATTCAGAATTAATTAAATATAATTTAACTCTTGAGAGCGTAAAATGATAGCAAATGGACCCGTAAGGGTCCATTTGGTATCATTTTACGCTCTCAAGAGTTACAGATCTCTAAGGGTCCCTTTGGTTACCAATGGTCCTTTCTAGGAAGGAAGTAAAATGGTGAAAACGAGGGTTTTACCTCTGGCGCCTGTCAACCAATTTTGCTCCAACTCACCAGCAAAAGAGCACTAGATTTTCTGCCAGGAGCTTTTCACTAATTTTGGCACTAGGGGGTCTGAAAAAGAGCTAAATATAGCGCCAAATGCGCAAAGTTGGCAACACTAGACAGGCCACGAGAGAAACTCTTGTTTTTGTACAGCAAGTTAGCAAGTGAATGTATCTGTGCCTCTGTCTGTGTGTGCGACTGTGCGTGTGTGTACTGTATGAATATATGCATGTACCATTCAAGCTGAAACATGGCAACGTACAACGTATAAATATGTGTGCATTCACAGTGACCCCCCCCCACACACACACACACAAACACACACACACACTTGCATGGTGTTCAGGTTAACAATGGCTAGGAGGCCACCACCGGCGCTAACCAGCTACCCTGTAGCTGCCCTCCTGACCCCCGTGGACCCTTATTTGTCATGTCACACACCATCTGGGCCAGTAGCACCCCACCGGAGAGGGGGTCTCCACTCCATCACTGTCAGGAGACTGTGTAGAATAAGGGGGGGGGGGGGGGGGGGGGGGGGGGGCTGAACGCGGTGCAACGCCGGTGCATCCCCTCCCTTAGGGTGTGTGTGTGTGTGTGTTTCCCCGCCAAGATATAATACTGGTGGGGACTAGAACCAAAGCACACACACTCCTGCCTCCCTTCGCACAGTGTTGCCATGTCTGCTTATTATAAGCAACCGTTGACTTGTTTTTTTTTTTAATGTAGGAAGTCACTTACAAATAAATCATTGGTAGTTGCTGGTTGATGTTTCTTTGGGCACGTTTGTATGGTAGTTACTTATTTGAGCTTGTGTCCTAATGTTTAAACCAGTATCTTCCCATGCACTGTCAGTTCTTCGGGTCAAGAAACCACAGATGTAATTGTCCACAGACAATTACATAATCTTTTTAAAGGGGAAATATGACATGGATTCCTAAAACGAGCCGTTCCTGAGAGCAATTACCATTAATGCTCCTACACTGTATATGATATGAAAGACTGATTTGTGGGGATAGAAAACACACAGCACCAAAAACACAAAAGAAATGAAAGTTTGAATTTCATGTTATGTCCCCCTTTAAATTTATGAATTTATGAACCGATTTATGCGTTTATGCGTCTTTCTTAGATAAAAAAAATAAAAAATAAAGGAGCAGAGAGAAGCAATGGGAACATTTTAACCTTGAATCACAAAACAGACTTGCTGCAACTAACAAAACCAGATCTCTAAATTTGTCTCTTTGACTATTTTATACTTTTTCACAATTGTTTTCAAAGACAGTTGAGGTTTTGTATTTAAAAATAAAATACAAATTAAAGCAGCAAGCGATTTGTAGTGTACATAACTGTGCGCAGGATGCAGCGTGTGGACTGGATCTACAATGCAGTGCACATCTCTGTTGTTACAGTACCTGTCGATAGCTTGTAAATCTGTTCCATTTTTGCATGCAACAACAAGCTCATTTTAAACAATTAAGTAACTTGGCATTACTTGCAAAGTAATGCATTACGTATTACCCATTTTTGCAGAGTAATCTCATTACTTTACTTTTTGGAGCAAAAGTAATAATATTACAGTAATGTGTAATCTAAAATCCGTTACTGCCCAACACTGCTTATGGGCTATAAGAAAGTGGTGGATATGTCTGATGGTTCAGTTTGAGCCTGGTCCTATGAGATATCACAGGTTGCCTTTAAGCGGACCAATGCTGTCAGCAGGGACGTCCAGTAATTACATGTCTTTATCCAGGGCGGGCCCAGAGAGACGGACCCTGTGGTCAAGCCTGCCATTTCTCACCGCCTGCCAGGAGAGGCAGGGCTGAATTCAGACCTAACACCACATGGCACCTACCACCCAAGAAGTTGGATGGATCCCGAGGTGGGGCTTAAAGATAGAGTGCCGTGAATTTTTTTCTACCCTAAAACATGATCATCAGGTATTAATGTTATATGAAAAGTAAGATTTTTTCCCAAAAAGTATACAGTGTTTGTTAAACTGTCATTTTTATGATTCCACCCTACCAGTTCATTACGTATGTCTGGTTTGCCTGGTGGGTGGTGATGGGTAAAGATCCACCTGAACACCCACAGCTTTAGTTGCATGATAAAGGGGGAGGAGGTAGGGGAGGGGCTGAGCATGTGATGTCACTATATTGAACAACACTGGATATAACAGCCTTGTAAAAGCAAGCCAGTGAGCTTATATACGGTTAGTGAAAATCGAAGGTGAGTAAGGCCCCAAAAAATAAACTCAGCTGCCAACCTCAACAAATAAAATGTATATCCAATACATTACATGATATTGTGGTCTTGTGTCATATTGGCTCAGTATCTGTCCTCAACTCTGTCCCTGTGTCACATTTCTATTCAACAAATGCTCAACAATGTGCATCACAATAAGATGACATATACACTCATTTACAGTGTTGTTTTTGTCGACTAAGACTAAGACTAAAGACTAAGTCGACTAAGGTTTTTGATATTTAGTCGACTAAGACTAGACTAACAAAAATGAATTTCAGAAGACTAATTGGGACTAAAAGATGTGTGTTTTCAAAAGACTGAGACTAAGACGAAGACTAAATCATAACCTAAGACTAATGGAAATAGGAAACATTTTTAACTTTTTTTTTTCTTTTTCGTTCTTTTTAAGTATGTGAACATACCTGCAGTATAGATTGCATACGTTTTCAGGAAAGGGACTTATTACTAATGCAGTAATTTTATACAAAGAAATAAAACGAGACATCTTTCATACTAAAAACTATAAATCTGTATAACATATAATTACCTACAATGCATTTGTATTTAAGACTAAACTACTAAGACTTTAAGACTAAGTCAAAATATTCTCAAACAAACAACACAATTAGATGACATATACACTCATTTACAGCTGTGATGATGATGATGATGATGATGGACGGCATCAGATTTCACCAAAAAGGGAAATTCTTGGCCGAAGCACAATACCAAATATACAGTAGGAAACAGTTGGCCGAAAATAGCCGGAATAGCCAAATAGGGTTAATATATGTTATGTATTAATATAATATTTCCTACCATTGCTGCCATGGTTGCACCTTAATTGAGGAAGGTAGAAAGGCATTCATAAAAGCGCTGGTTAAAATTACTATCTTCACAATAAAATGTCGTGTGTGTGTGTGTGTGTGTGTGTGTGTGTGTGTGTGTGTGTGGTGGGGTTTGTGTGTGTGTGTGTGTGTGTGTGTGTGTGTGTGTGTGTGTGTGTGTGTGTGTGTGTGTGTGTGTGTGTGTGTGTGTGTGTGTAGTAGCAGATCTAGTACAACTTCAAGAATAATGTGTGTGCAAGCCTGTATACTACTTTTGATGATTTTGTGTGAGACTGTAATTTACAATACATACACTATTTTGAAAATGGAGATAAGATTGTTTTTTATTTGCGGTGAACACCAGGAAGGAAACTGGACCAGATTCAGCCATTTGTCTTTATCAGCATTGTGCATGCGTGTGTGCGTGCACGGACCACCACGCCAGCATGGTGAATTTGAGAGAAATGTTTGGGGGGGGTATATAGGTTTACAATTAGGAAAAATGTTCAGGTTTAGAGGATGAGGTTCATTTAGTGGTTAGGTTTGAGGTTAGTTTCATGCCAGAGTCACACACCGAAACACAGCATAGTGGTTACATTATTGTCAGCACGGTCCTACCATTTTTATTCCCCATCTTATTCCCTTAGTGTTAGTAATACGTGTGTGTGTGTGTGTGTGTGTGTGTGTGTGTGTGTGTGTGTGTGTGTGTGTGTGTGTGTGTGTGTGTGTGTGTGTGTGTGTGTGTGTGTGTGTGTGTGTGTGTGTGTGTGTGTGTGTGTCTAGGTATTTTGGGCTTAATGTTTCCTGTATGTGTGCTACATGATTCCACTGCATGTTGCTGTGCAGCTTCATTGAGATTACGCTGTGTTTGTATGAATGTTTCCTCTTCATGTTTGTTTATGGTCCTGTACACATTTTGTGTGCTTGAGTGTTTCCTTTACATTTGTGTGTGTGTGTGTGTGTGTGTGTGTGTGTGTGGTGTGTGTGTGTGTGTGTGTGTGTGTGTGTGTGTGTGTGTGTGTGTGTGTGTGTGTGTGTGTGTGTGTCTCTGTCTGTCTGTCTGTCTGTCTGTCTGTCTGTCTGTCTGTCTGTGTGTGTGTGTGTGTGTGCGCGTGCAAGCACGGGTCTTAACCCATAATTCCCCCTGGCTGATCCCCTCAGCTTCCTGATCCAAACACCCCACTGAATTCCACACATAAATCTGCCGGAGATGTTTAAGTGAATCTAAAATAGAGAGAGTGTCAGAGGGGTGGGGGTGGGGGGGGGGGGGAAAGAGGGGAGGTTGCGGGTCACAGAGGAAAGGGAGACGTTGGTGAGAGAGATTTGAAGGTAGAAAATCATTCATTCATTCATTCATTCATTCCAGACTGTCAGGAATTAATGGCACTGAGGAGAATTTAACCAAGAAAACACAAAGCAATTGAAAAACCGGATTTTACTCTAAATTGTTGCCCTGTCCTTGGTTGAGCTGACTGTTATTCCGCGTATCGTCGGTCATACTATGTTTTAGGATTGAAGATCTTCTACCTTTTGATGCTTCAACAAAGGCAGTAACATTTAATCTATCATTTTTGTTAATTTACTTTTTTACTTTTTTGTCATGTTTTGTCAAAATCATGTTTTGTTTTTTTTATAAAACCACAATACAGTGCCAGTTATCTCTTTTGGGAGGTAAGGGAAGTGTTTTTATTTGTGTTCAACAAAAATGCTTTTATGCCATTCCTAGTTCCTGTTAAGTCATTATTTAGTCCAGTATAATAACCCTGATCACAGACCGATATGTAATCTGCTGTATATTGTGACAGAAAACATCTAACAGGCGACATGAGAGCGACCACTATCGTCATCAACATACTACACGTGTCATTGTGTCGACAGATAATCTGATGGTGGGCCCCCTCCTCAGACGGATAGCAGAGCACAATGCACAATATAGATGACACACAACTACAGATATGAGAGGAGCCAACAGTAGCCTGGCTTGTCTTTTTTTTCCTGCCGTGTTTACATGCCAGCTTCCTGCGTCCTCTCCCTCCCCGTAATCACCAGAATCTGGTTGTCTGCCTAGACGTGGTGCAGGCGACGGGGCAATAGACTAAACTCCTATCGTAGTAGTACTCTTCCGTGTTATTCATAATCACAGCCTGTGCAATAACAAACTGAACGGCCTGAATTATACAAGAAAAGAGCCTCGTTTTTTTCCCTGTCTACTGTGAGAGAGTACGTTGGCACATGCTGGATTTTTCTTTGTTCTTTTGTGCTTATGTTAAAATTATGAAGCGATTTGAAAAGCTGACAACATTGACATTAGACAATGTAGAGTCCACACAGAGTACTGTATATATTATTGCAGCCCTTTACATTGGTCTTTATGTGCTAACATTTTACATTACAGTGTTATGCTGACGAACAAGGGTCCTCCCTTGTTCGTCAGCATAACACTAATGTTATGGGCAAGTTGGGGCACAGCCCCAGGGGCCCCCGAGCTAGGGGGGCCCCTGAGCTTGAGTGTCTGTGTGATCGCTAAGATGCTCAAATTCAGGGCCCAAACACAAAAGGCTCGCACAGTCCTTGTCACTGATGATGACAATGGCCTTATTTTTTGTCAATAAAATAACCTTGAAAGTCCTAGCATCATGATATGGCACATTACTGCAAGTGTTTAAACATGCATTTATTTGGCTTAGTTATTTTGGCTGTTTATTTTGAAGCAATCCCTGTAAATCCTACTGAAATGCTGATTATCACAGGCCGATATGTCATAATTGATATGGGCGTATGCAGACATTGGGCTCCATTTTCGTCACCACTAAACCTCTTATCCCTTAACTTTGTTGCCTTTTTAAACTATTAAAAAAGAACATTTTTCAATAGTTTAAATGGTCAGTCCACAAGCTGACAATGTGTCAATAGATTGGCACGTTGAACTATTCCAAATAGTTTTTCAAAATAGTAAAAAAATGATAAGGGGTTTAGATGGTAACGAAAACGGAGGCCTTTATGTGCTGTGATGGGGAAAAAATGCTCCAGTGTAGTTGGTAGTGGCCCAGGGGCCCCTAATTTCTGGATCTGTCTTTACTGGATAGTGCTTTTTTTGTAAAGACGTTGAGAAATGTATAAAAACTCACTCTTGCCAATCTGAGTTTTTATGACGAGTCAGATTGCGGTCGTAACCAAAAGTCTATCAAACACTTTACTTCATGGATCATTATTACAGCAAGATAATACATTATGTGGCTACTTTACAAAGTGGCACTAAAATCCAGATACAAGTCATCCTGTTGTAGCGTCCTACTTTCATGAAATGCATTCACTCATCTCTCATTCGTGCCCCTACCAAAAAGCCTGTACGTAAAGAGAATGAAGAGTGAACAAAGTTCATACACACCCCCCCCCCCCCCCCCATCCCCGTTTGACTTTTCAAAACACATTAACAGGGTTCAAAATGTCAGCGACTGCCATAGGGATACAACATCCACCTGTTCTCGCCCTGCCACCACAGTGGAACGCCGAACGCTCCCATGATAATCTACTTAATCTCCACCATGCCTCCCTGGTCATCCACTATCTTAATTTGTTTTTCACCGCTTGTCCAGCAGTTTCTACCCCCCTGAGTGTCTTCCATCGCTGATTTATCAGATGGAAATAAATCAAATAAAAAAGTAAAACCAATAGACTATGACAGGTCCCGGTTCTCTGTTGTGAAGCTGAGATTTGTATTGCAGATTTCTGTGGGTTTGATTGTTTTTTTGCTATTTCCATTCTCCTTTTTCGCAGGGAAACGGTGGTTGGAAGGAGCTATAGGGCGTGTGCCGGCTTGTCTCCCTCTTTTTTTGCTAAACTGTGTGGCATTTCTTTTTGTTTGCGTTTGTGTCTTCCTTTTGCACGACGGTGCCTCGCCTCGATAAGAATCTTCCGTCATTCCCCACTTTGTTTATTTGCGACGTGACTTCCTGTGTGTGTGTGTGTGTGTGTGTGTGTGTGTGTGTGTGTGTGTGTGTGTGTGTGTGTGTGTGTGTGTGTGTGTGTGTGTGTGAGGCATCAGGGTCACTCGCTACTGAAAAATAAATGTTTCCCCAAAGCAGTTGATTTCCACAAATCCATTGTCCGGGTGACCTACTGTATATTACAGTCCTGTCAAGCTTGTTTCCAACATAAAAATAAAACTATGCGTAATAATAATGTTTGGAGCTTAACCCCAGTGGAGGGGGGGTCAATTAGGGGTTGAGTGTCTCACTCGGGGACACATGACACCATATCGCGGTGGGAATCGAACCTGTGACATTGCTGCTTCCTATAAGGCTCTAGTCTAGGAGATACAGTATGTCATGGTATGGTTCGCTCACATGTGTAGTAGCGATGCACTGAATCGAATTTGGCTGCAGAACATATTCAGCAGAAAATGGCTAAAAGTGCAGTTTCGGTTTCATGGGTTTCATGGACCCACAATACTGATTATTATTTAAACCATTTCACCATTTTGAGAAAATAAAAGTTAATGACAGATAGCAGATTTTCCTGGGGCTCTTTATGTGTGTAATATGTGGTTTTAGATATTTTAGATTTTAGCAGTGAGGCCAGTGCTTCTGGTGTTCATCGACGCTACTTCCTGAACTTCATGTTGTCTCAGTACGACTTGATTCATTTTATTTTAACCGTATAGCCCTACAAAATACATTACAGACAGATTCACTCAAACCATCACGCTCACAGTAAACCGTCAAACAGACATGCATGCGTGGCTTCTTGCACGGACGCTCACACACACTAACCAGGGCGGATCTAGGCATGGGCATGAGGGGGGGCAATGCCCCCCTAAATGCCCTGACTGCCCCACCAAACATGATCGCATGGAAACATCCCAAATTTCAAATTAAAGTGCTTATAATTAAAATGATTTGAAACACTATGCTACTAACTACAATTGTTGTCACTAAACCAACAGCATTTATCATTGAAACCATCACATCACGTGCCTGTTGCAACTTAAACAACAACTGATGTTGTTATTAATGCCCTTCTTGCCTAATAAAATGGTATGGGTGCGACTTCATGAAGTCGCCCCCATACCATCCCCCCCCCCCCCCTCCCCAATTGGGAAATGTTACATCCGCCCTGACACTAACACACACACACACACACACACACACACACACACACACACACACACACACACACACACACACACACACAGCAAACACATGCCAAGGAGGAGGAGGGGGTGAAGAGATTAGTTTATCTTCCAGGGCGCTGACAGCGCCTGCTGATGCACGACCGCAAAGCAAACAAGCATCAATCTGCATGCAGCACAGGAAGGCCAGGCGGGCACAGAGGAGACCACTGCTCACATTCTGGACCCCGCTCAGATACCACAGGGTAGGAGGAGACTTACAGTACTTACCACCACCAAGAAGCAGCACAGTCAGGGGCGGATCTAGGCATAGGCATGGGGGGGGGGCAATTCCCCCCTAAATGCCCAGCCTGGCCCACCAAACATGATGGCATGCAAAACAACCCAAGATATTTCAGTGCTTATATTTAAAAGTATTTGAAACAATACTGAAAATGGTATGGGTGCGGCTTCAGCTTCATCGCCCGTGGCGCGAAGCGACACGGGCCCCCTTACCATTTTCTTCTGCACCCCCCCCCCCCCCCCAATTGGGAAATGTAACATCCGCCCCTGAGCACAGTACGCCTAAAGTAGCAGCTGGATCGTATTATGTCAAATAATACGTTATTGGAACATAATTGTTGATCATTAAAAGGGGAAGTCCACCCATTTTCAACATTTTACTATATCATTGATGTACCTTCGGGGTGTTGGGTCATCATGGACATGATAAAAAAGTTCCCCCATTCTGTGTTCCCAAGAAATGGAGGTCTGAAGAAAACCACTAACATGGTGTAACATCTTGATGACATCATCAAGATGTATTTTCTCCATGTTAATGGATTTCTTCTTTGGACGCTTCTTTTTTCTGAGAGCGTACAAATGGAACCAAATGAACTCAGAAAAAATGTTGAAAATGGGTGGAATTCCCCTTTAACCACTTAAGGAGAATTCCACCGAAGAAGGCTATTTTTTAACCTTTATTTGCAGTTGATTTATTTCCAAAAAAGTGGTTCTGTTGTTTTGTGGGGGGGAAAAAACGCCTGATTGGCTGTTTTCCCTAGCCTGCTGGTACCAGACACCGTTTTTATGTTGAAGTTCAAATTCAACGTCAAATTCGCAACTCTGACAAGGAGCCTATCTCCATGAGTGGGCGTGGCTTATAAAGGTTGAAATACTGTCGTGGCTTCTAATTTGTTTGGGGATAAAACAACAGTCTATGAAAAATAAAGAAAGAAGTCCGCACACAGCGTCTGCTGCACAGTGTTTTATTGTGCTAAAACACAGACATGTTCAAGGACGTTTCGGCCATTTGCTTCATCTTCACCTGATGATGGCCAGCAAATGGCCGAAACGTTGTTGAACATGTCCCTGAGAGGATTCCAAGTGGTCCTCAGGCTAAATGATGGAAAGTTGGTTAACCAGATGTGACTCTTTGAGGGCGTAAACATGAAACCAAATGGACCCTTGCGGGTCCATTTGGTTCCAGGTATACACTCTCAAAAGATAAAATATTCATAATCTGAATTAGCCCAAGTCTACACAACTATAGAATAGAGTTTAATGGATTAATGGTCATTTTGATCTGCATGTTTGACTATTTGGTTTCCCAAATCCAGCATGAAACCGCAGGCAACAGCAAAATAAATCTTTGGTTTTGGGGTCTGTGGGAATTGATACAATATCATCAAATGGTGGTCCGTGGCTCAAATTCTGACTAAATAGTGGGCCCTGGTACAGCATGTTCCACTTTCCTGTCTATCTTCACAAAGTCAAAGTCTCATGATTTGTCACTACGTTACCGCAGCGAAATTGGTTCTCCGCATTTGACCCATCACTTGGAGCGGTGAGCTCCAAGGAGCGGTGAGCTGCGTCTTGCCGCGCTCGGGAATCATTAGCTGATTAGCTGATTTGACCCCCAATCCATCCCTTTGATGCTGAGTGCCAAGCAGGGAGGCAATGGGTCCCATTTTTAGAGTCTTTGGTATGACCCGACCGGGAATCGAACCCCGGCCTCCCAGTTCCAGGGCAAACACTCTAACCACAAGGCCACTGTTCACTGTAACTATCAATAAAGGAAAACAAAGGCCAAAAACAAATATTAAAAGAAAAGAAAAAAAAAAATCTCTAGAAGCTCACAACTAGCCATCGCTTTGAGAGCTTGTTGACCGGCTGATTTAACGACTTAAATCCTGCAGGCAAGGCAATCTAATGCATTATCATTTCCAAATACATCCAGTGGCATTAAAGCAGCGAACATCTGTAAATACGTAAAGTAAATCAAAATGTATCGCAGAATATATTTAGACTCCGGTACTTGAGTAAAGTGCTTCCCCCCACTGACCACAAGAGCTGTTTAGCGCGCGCACGCACGCACGCACGCACGCACGCACGCACGCACGCACGCACGCACGCGCGCGCGCACGCACACACACACACACACACACACACACACACACACACACACACACACACACACACACACACACACACAACACACACACACACACACACACACACGAAAAGGCTACAGTAGAGTGGGGCGATTTGTCACACAGGGCCAGGTGTGGACTGCAATTAGATGGTGGAAAAATAAGTGCCTACAGGAAATGTGACGCGATCCGTGATGGACAAAGTCCTCAACGTGTATCCGAGGCACTCTAGCCTCCATGTCGATGCCAAGTGGTTACTATTTTCAGGTCATGTTTACTTCAATGACTGATCGACAGATGGATACACCACCATTTGTACGCCCTCAGAAAAAAGAAGCGTCTAAAGAAATCCATTAACATGGTGGAAATACATCTTGATGATGTCATCAAGATGTTTCACCATGTTAGTGGTTTTCTTCAGACCTCCATTTCTTGGGAACACAGAATGGGGGAACTTTTTTGTCATGTCCACCCAGCACCTCTAGGGTATACTAATGACATATTAGAATGTTGAAAATGGGTGGAGTTCCCCTTTAATCATACCATGATACCACCAGCCCTCTACGGCTCGCGGCCCTGCACCGGGAGACCTCCCTGTACGCCCAATGGTCAATCTGACCCTGACTCCACATCTTCCCACACAATTAGCGTATCGTCTCTGTCGGTCTGGTGGAAACTCTGGTCTGGTGGAAACTCAATGAATATGTAGAAACGTACAGGCATGAGGGTCTCCTCGTAATGCACACGGCCATGGAGGTGTCGCTGCGAATGAACGAGCAGGACGACGAGCGATGCGCTCTCTCCATATTGTTTCAACTTAAACGGTAATTCCACCCAATTTCAACATTTTACCATTTTACCACATCAGGTTGTCTTTCACCATGTTCATGATTTTTCTTTTAGGACCTTTTTAGCAGGTCCAACTGTTTCCATTTGGACGCTTTCAGGAAAATATTGAAAATGGGTGGAATTCCCCTTTAAGCTTGGCAATGTTGTTTCGCTCTCTTTCTCTTGAGCAGGCTAGATTGAGATTTGAGCAGGCTATAAAGCCCTTCGTCGCTTTATTGTGTGAAGACACATTTCAAAGTACAAGCTTTTCAAGCTTATCATCATCAGTGGATGTCCCGCGTGATATCACAATTGTCACTTTCACTGCGCAGGCGACACATTGTTCAATACGTCGCTCCAAGCATACATTAGCCTTAACACAGAACATTTGTAATAATGTGTAGTGTGTGTGCGCAACTGTATTGCAGTATGCGCATGCCTACGCATATCCAGAACATGTGTGTCCAGGCATAGAAACAACTGGCTTTATATTACCAGAATGCTAGGCATACACAGAGAGAGAGAGAGAGATACACAGAGACAGAGAGAGAGAGAGAGAGAGAGAGAGAGAGAGAGAGAGAGAGAGAGAGATACACAGAGACAGGGGCGGATCTAGACATGGGCATGGGGGGGCAATGCCCCCCTAAATACCCAGTCTGCCCACCCAATCATGATGCCATGAAAAACAACCCAAGATATTTCAAATGAAAGTGCTTATATTTAAAATGATTTGAAAACACTACTACTGCTAATAACTACATTTTTGGCACCACCAAACCAACTGCATTTCATCATTGAAAACAGAAAACTCTCTGAGTCAGACCTTAAGCTTTATGCATGCTGCGTGTCTGTTACAACTTCAACAACAACTGATGTTATTTTTGATGCTTTACTTGACTAATAAAAGTCCTGTAACTGAAAATGGTATGGGAGCTGTCAGGTATATCCAAATAGAGATGCGCAGTGACGTCACTGCCCCGGTTCGGAAGTCTTTTCCCCATTCATTTTTCTCATAGACTTTTCGAAAATAATTTATATCAAGACGATTACGCCGCGGCCAAAGCCAACTTGGGTCGTGACAAATCATGACAACAAACACAATATCGTCATATAATATATAATTAGGAAGAAGTAGAAAACGGCATGATACAAGACTTTTTGTTTTGTTTTTCATCTTAGAAATTATTTTATTGTCCCAAAAGTTTGTGTGTGTCATCATGATTCGTCACGACTCGAGTTGGCTTTGTCCGCGGCGTAATCGTCTTGATATAAATTATTTTCGAAAAGAAAAATGAATTGGGAAAAGACTTCCGGAACCGGGGGCAGTGACGTCACTGCGCATCTCTATGGAGCGGTTTGTCAGGTATATTCAAATCTGGAGCCGTTTAAATGAAAATGGTATGGGTGCGATGGGATTCATCGGCTTCATCGCCCGTGTTGCCTCGCGCCACGGGCGATGAAGCCGCCCCCATACCATTTTCTCTTGCCCCTCCCAAATGGGACATGTTATATCCGCCCCTGCACAGAGAGAGAGAGGACGGAGCCTGCAGAAGCTCTTTACATAGCTGCGTGGTGAAAGGGCCGTTCAGCAGCGCGGCAGCTGTTCACATTTCCTGCGTATTGGATGTCAAGCGGTGCACATCACTCATTTGCTGAGTGCATTATTAACAGATGGACACCCCCGCGCTGCTCACTCCCCTGCTAATGCTGTGTCCCCTGGAATGAAGGGGGTACAGAAGGGGGGGGGTGGGGGGATCTGCCGGAGGAGAGTCCATATACCCAGGCACTGGAGATGTACATATACTAGTGGTGGTGGGGAGTGAGGAGGGGGAGGGGGGGAGCAAGCAGGCAGCATGACTTAACCCAGCTGCTGTCGCTGATCCATACATACCAGTGTGTGTGTGCGCGCACGCGTGTGCATGCATGCGTGTGCCTGTGTTCATGTGCACAGATCATGTTTATCTTTTGTTTGTTTTTTTCTAATACATTTGTAACTGTGTGTAATGCGTGTATGTGTTTCCACATATCAGTGTCCCTGTGTGTGTGTGTGTGTGGTGTGTGTGTGTGTGTGCGCGCGCGTGCGCACATGCGCATGCGTACACGCATGTGCCTGCAGGCATGTACGGATCATGCATTGATCCGTCCATAAACATCCATTGATGTTTATTTTTGTTTGCTTACATTTGCAATTGTGTGTAATGCATGTACATGTATATGTGTTTTCACATAAACAGTGTCCCTCTGTGTATGTGTGTGCACACACGTGTGTGTGTGCTGTGCACCGTGTGCACTTGCATGCATGCATTCGTGTGTGTGCGCGCATTGTGCACACACACGTGCGTGCCGATATGGACTACCCACTTGTGTGGGCCGGCTGTTGGCTGAAGGATTCCCCTTTGACCCTGACCCCTCATTTCTTTAATTCACATGTGGAGTGATTTGATTAGCAGTTAAATGCATGTGGAGCAGCAGCACATCCGTTAATGTCACTGGATCTGCACATCTCCATCTGTCTGTCCCAGGGGTTGACACTAAGGTCTCCGAGGCACTTGCCCCCCAAAAATATATTGTAAATTTTGCATTTAAGTTTACTTCCTACTTGGGTGCTTTCCCTGAGAGTGTTCCAGGTGGTCCCCATAAGTTGGTTAACCAGATGTAACTCTTGAGAACGTAAAAATGAAACCAAATGGACCCTTGCGGGTCCATTTGGTTTCATTTTTACACTCTCAAGAGTTAAAATTCATCATCTTAATTAGCCCATAGTGGTCACAGACCCAGTGGTCCCTGACCCCAGCAAAATGATAGTTTGGAACCAAATGAACCTGGGAGAGAGATAGGTAGAGATAGCTAGAAAGCAGGGAAAGACACAGAGGCAGAGTGCAATGACTGCCTTCAGGACAAATTTATCTTGTGTTGTGTTTCAGTGCACTAAGTTGCACACTTGCCCGATCGGGCAACCAGGTAACAGTCTTCACTTGCCCCACCATTTTTTTTACTAGCCCCGGGCAAGCGGGCAAGTGTTAGTGTCAAGCCCTGTGTCCCACTGCACCGTGGTCCACTGGAGCTCATCAGTCTCTACCTCCACTTAGCAAGGTCTGGAAAAATACTTTAGTGTCCTAAATAAATATTAAACAGGAAAAACAGAAAACGCCAACACGCCGTCTCTTCAAAAACAATTTGAATACTTCAATGGCAAATGCAACAACGATTTGTTCCAAGGCAGCGCATCAAAACAAGAGCATCCTCTCATATTATGTGAAGTGATTTTTTAAGGCTGAACACAACAACGCACAATGAGGAGAGAGAGAGAGAGAGAGAGAGAGTGCTGCTGTGCATTTTTTTTTATGAGTGTGTCCGAATCTGACCTTTTTTAATAAGATAGCTTTGGTACCGGTATTCTTTGGCGATGGGAACTAATGTGACTTTCACAAACCTCGCAATGCACTTCCACTTTTTAACCTTCTCTTTACCTTTAACCTTACATAGTGTACATATATACCGATTTTATTTTGCTGTTATACAGATACTACTAACAGTTATCTTGTCTTTTTAAGCAGTTCTTCAGTTTTTTTTCTCCTTGCTTTGCCTGTCTCTCTGCCCCTCCGCTCTCTGCCCAGCCTTTCCCTTCTGAAACCAGCAAAATGATGCATGGACGGCTTACACAAAAACAACTTTCACTCACTTCTGTACACCTCTAAAGCTGTGATTATGATTGTGGAGTGCTTATCAACTTGCATTAATTTTCAACAACATTTTCAACAGTAATACAGTATCTGCAGTACACAACAAAAAAGTGATGCTGTTTTTGCTTAAAGCACAAAAGATGATTTTGATAGGATGACACCCTGACACAACTGTTTGAATAGCCTATAAGCAGCTGATGTGCAAACATATCGGACAACATAGTCAATTAGAAAAAAATAGTCTCTACTACCATGTTGTAATGTATCACATCATGATATCATCATGACATTTTATGCAGATACAGTATATGTACAGTAAAATTGCCTGGTGGAGACAATACATTCAATTTTGTGCATTTAAATTCTCTATATATGCGCAACAATGGGGGGTGCATAAACAGCCTATAGGTCATGGCCACAGAAGACTGGTTGTTAAAGTTTCTTTCAACAACGTGAGTAGAAGTTGGGATGCTCAAAATGGAGGCTGGCAAAGTAGTGTGCTGTCTCTGCTATAATTGGCAGCTGCCATACAGTATACGACAGAGGCACTGCTACTTATTATACCCATAGAGTACTGAGTGACATACATAAGTGTGGCATATATATTGTATCATAACATGCCATGTGTAAGGGGATGTCACCATAACTGTAGCGTATTCGTGTCCTTATGTACTTTCCTTTATGTGGACAAATGCATTGTTAACGTGTGTGTGTGTGTGTGTGCGCGCGCGCGCGCGTGCGTGCGCACATGTGAGCACTAGGTCGTGAAGTCAACTTATTCTCATGTATTGTTTCATTTCACATGGGGAGCCATGCCCATACAGTGTGTGCCTTCAAATCATTCCAAGCAAAAAAGGTGTGCGGAATAAAAGTTTTCCAATTTAAAAATAAACTAACCATCACCCATGTTCCTGTTTATTATTGAAGCCTGATCATGTCCTGCATCGCTCTTTTAGCCTTCAAACAACCGGCAGGCTGGCATTGAGGACTCACTGGCACTGAATGACTCATTTCTCTGTTGTTAATCTCGCTAACGTAACCAGGTACATTCTCTCACCCATTTGTCACTGAGGTATGTAAATACAAATCAACACACTTCCTCCCTTGTTGTCATTGCTGTGTAAGAGGCTCATTGAGAAGGATATAAACCAGGCTATACTTCCTGTGTACTTCCTGCAAATAGCCGGCGGTCTCAGGAGCCCACGTGGTGGTTCCAGGTCTATCTGGAACGTCTCCTGCCGTCTCTGAACACATTACTTAGCTCAGTCAACCATCAAGAGCCTCACAGTGGACAGAACGCCAAAACAGACGTGACAAGTACAAGTAGCACGGATTATTCTGTCTGCCTAAAAGAGCACAGATCATTTGTATTGGAAAATACATTTGCAAAAAATGAATGAAGAGATTCTGAATTCTGAAAGACTAAAATAGATCTTACCACTTAAAGCTCCTACAGTATATGTAATTTTATTGTCATTTTTTTATTGTTCATGTTTTTCATGAAGTCTTCCTCTAATTAGTCTTTTTGACGCCTCAAGGGGCTGCAGGAGGCCTCCAAAGAAATCCCTATAAGCTTTGTCATTGGCCAACAAATAGTCCCGGCGGGACTATTTGTTAACCAATCAGGAAGAGCCTCGCTGAGCTGCCACTGATTAAGGAAAAAAACGATGACTGGTGAAGTCAAATGTGGAGGTGGTGGAGATTAAGGGTCACTGCGGCTCCTATTGTTGTCATAGATACTAGATATTTTCTATGGTCTAAGATAAATAAGAAAAAAAGAAATGCCATTCAAATTCTGAGATTTATTGCTTATACAGTATATCCACCGGTACTTTAAACCAATTCATAGTAAAGTGGATGTGGATTGCTACTGTAGGCCTACTTATACTTTGTGTGAGCTTGTAGATCGAATATGTTTGTCTAAATCTTCTTCTCCCCAGAATATGCCTGCGGAAATTCCAGTGCTTAATCCGATTCCAATGTGTTGACAAGTCGACTGTCATAAATTAAGGAGAGCAAAATACGTTGGATACCTACTCCGCATATACACAGTTTTAAACCCTTTAAAGCCTGAACCATGAAGGACAAGTCAGAAAATTCCAATTTTTTGAAATTGAACTCTTTTTAGGTCATAAAGAAAATTTAAAAAAGTTTTTTCAAAAAACATGTATATATATGTTATTTTTACTGTATCATAAATGATACATTGGGTCTTAACAACTTAGTACTCAGTACTAGAGTACACTGTACTCACTGTACTCAGTGTAGTCTCCACAGAGTACACTGTACTCACTGTGTTCAGTGTAGTGTCCATAGAGTACACAGTAGTCACTGTACTCAGTGTAGAGTCCATAGAGTACACTGCACTCACAGTACTCACTGTACTCAGTGTAGTGTCCATAGAGTACACTGTACTTACTGTACTCACTGTACTCTGTGTAATGTACATGGATTACACTGTACTCACTGTAGTCACTGTATTGTCTATAGAGTACTCTGTACTCACTGTACTCACTGTAGTATCCATAGAGTATACTGTACTCACTGTACGTAGTACTTATGTAGTACTCTATTCAGGTCAGTGAGGTCAGGCATTTGGGGTTTGGGGTTCAACATTTAGAATTTGAGTAAAGATGTTACACATGCATAACAACATTGAATGCCCAGCATGTTTGATTGATAGAAAAATAATTATAAGAATGAAAGTTGTGTAGAGCATAATAGATATTCCCATAGGCAGTGTGCAATGACTAAAGCCTGTTGTATCATATAATGATACATCATTATATGGTACTAAAAACCTGTAGTATCATATATGATACATACTTTTCAGACGTGGTAAACAACAAACTAAAATTATATTTTTTGAGAATGACTAAGTTCAATCACATTATGCAACCCTTATTTCAAAATCAGTAAAGATATACAAGGAAACCCAAAATGTCCTCAAAACCAAAATGTTTGGACAGTGGCTTCTACTGTTGCAAATTAGATGGCGGCAGCCATTTTGGGTCATACCATCTGAGGCTCTGCATCTACTTGCAGTGCAAATGGTATGGTCCAGGTGGGCAGGGGACGTATCAGATGTGATACAACAGGTTTTTGAACAAAGTAGTGGTTACACTGAAACATGAGCCAGCTGAAGAATTGGTGTATCATATATGATACCAACGGCGTTATAGGGTTAAACAACACTCTCCAGCCCTCCACAATGCATCTCGCGGGGCCAGTTGGCATATCAATGCCCGGGGCCTGGCATCTGGACAGCGATGGGCGAGCTAGCGACTAACTGACAGAACCGTACGTACACAGCAGCGACGGCGGGCACGGCGCTGGCAGGGCTCTGCGGCTTTAGTGAAACCCGGAGGCTCGGTGCCAGCAGTCGAAGCCTTGTTGTTCTGACAGGCTGCCAAGTCATAACACTCTCCACCGACAAATGGAGCATGACAGAGAAGGGGGGGATTCATCGCAGAGGAGGGGAGGGGAGGTGCATGGCGCCACTAACCCTCGACTCTCGGCAGGGCCTGGCCTGGACTGTCTCGCTCCCCACCCTGTCATGTACCGCGGGCTCAACACGGAGCAGGGGCGGATCTAGGCATGGGCATGGGGGGGCAATGCCCCCCTAAATGTCCAGGCTGCCCCACCAAACATGATGGCATGCAAAACAAGCTAAGATATTTCAAATTACAAAGTGCTTATATTTAAAATGATGTGAAACACTACTACTACTACTAACTAACTACAGCAGTGGCACCACTAAACCAACAGCATTTCATCATCGAAAACAGAAAACTCTGAGTCAGATCTTTAGCTTTATGCATGCTATATTATTGATGCTTTACTTGACTAATAAAAGTCCTGTAACTGAAAATGGTATGGGTGCGGCTTCATCGCCCGTGGCACGAAGCAACACGGGTGATGAAGCTGCCCCGCTACCATTTTCTCCTGCCCCCCCAATGGTGAAACGTTACATCCGCCCCTGACACGGAGCTGTCAACTCTGGACACTCAGCACTCGGTGTGTGTGTGTGCCAGCCAGGGCCAAATACAGCAACAGATGTAGAGAGGGGGGGGGGCTCTATTTTGTCCGTCGATGATGTTGTACGTGGCTGCCGGTGCCATGGTTAGGAGTAGAGCCAGAACGATGCCATATTTTTGGGGCTGATACGATACAGATTTTTGGAGAAAAAAATACACCAATGTTACTGATGTTTTGGACCGATATTTAATTAATTAAATGAATTAATGAATGAATTAAAATAATAAAAAATACATTTGAAAAACTTCTAAACTCCAAATTTATTTTCTCTTTCAAGTAAACAATAGAATAAGATATTGACATCATTTACTTTTGTGAAATAATTCCATTTTCTGTCTTTCTTTTTCTGTTCCAAGCATATATCGGCCAATATATCAGCCGATGTTACCGATATGATATTCGTACCGTTATATCGGCTGATACATCGGCTAGTTAGGAGGGAGGGGAGGAGAGACGAGAGTGTACAGGAGAAGGTGCACAGCACAGGGAGAACAACGCACTGAATTTGTTTCACCTTGTGTGGTGAAACTACTCTGATTTCCAACTTAATTGCAACGCCAGCAGATGTTAAGATGTGTCTTTTTTATTCTCTCCATTGTTTGTGAGATACTCATATGTGCATTTGACTTCTATAGGTTTGACTATTTAAACACTACCCTTGTGTAGTGCACTTGACATATCAAGTGCACTTGACATATTGTAGCCTAATCTCTCTGTTTTTCTTTTTCTGTCTCAACTGTTTTTATTGCTCTTAATGCTAAGTTGAGCTTGTAAGTTATTTGTTCTGTTTGCTGAAATGACAAACCACATCTCTCCAAGGTTTTATTCATTCATTCTTGATCATCTCTCAGTTTACAGCATCTAAGTCTGCGACTAATTAGTACAATATGGTAGAAAACATGATTACATAATCCTTTTGCTGTTGTTCCTATAGTCACCTCCATCTTTGCCCTTGTTCTATAATTCCTCCACCCATAAGTCTTATTTTGGTCTCCAGCCACAGCACACCCATTGCCTTGTGTTGCCATATTGCAAGATTGAAGGCTGGCTAGTGGCTTCGCGAGGCTAGCACACCCATCTGTAATCTGCTGAGTCAACCCAGGCACATTGTGCGGCATGGGCACACACAGTATGTCATATTTGAGTTCAGCACATACTGTAACTATACAGTATACCGGTAGTGGTTACAAAAAAAATAAATTCTTTTCACACAGTAAATCAGAGTTCATTTGACCCTGAATGAAAGAATGGCCCTGTAACCATAACGCTCCAGTTGTAGACTCTCACTGTCAACTAGCACAGAGGAGTTCACTCACTGTGCATGAGTTCACTGTGCATTGTACTAATGTAGTAATCCTGGCAACCACCCAGATAATACGAACTTTAAGCACACAATGGCTATGGCGAGCGTCAGGAAGTCGATCCATGCTCGATAGATTAACCTGCTTGCCGTCCTAGCCGTTCCTACTACAGCAGAAACCTACCACTTTAACGTAGAGTCCACAATGTCTGTCTGACACACGCTGCATAGACCTGGCTGTTTGCTTAACGATTTTGGCAGCTACGGTGATTGCATCACAGCCCGCCTACTTCCACCAAGACGAGCCAGTGTGAAAATACAGTTGCTTAAACCCCTAATGTAAGAAAATTGGACCCCTCGTTCCCTTTCTCTCTCTTCCCTGCCTCCTTACATTTCATTACAGTGGAAACAGGTCGAGCCAGCGAAACCATGATGAGGCTCATTCAAGGCCTGTTTTTCAGTGTTCTGCATCTATTTTCTAAATCTCTTATGTGCCTTGTGGTATATCGTCTGTATGGTCCAAACCTCAAGTGTCCAAAAGTTACTTTTCAGTATTCAAATTCAAGAGCAGTGCAATGGTAGATCTACAAGCTGAAATGTATCATGTTTCGATCTCGCATTCGGCAAATCTGCTACTTTTAATGCCTTCATGTGACGCTGTATGATCAATGCGCATAGAGTATATTAACACACAAGTTTCTATGAGCACAGGCAACAATATCCTGCTTCCATTCGTCATTTATTTTATCCAGTCTGTTCAACTCTCGAGTCACAAACAACCAGTGGTGGACAAAGAACTATAGATACTAGATAGACAGAAACCTTGCCCAAACGTGGGGACATTTAATAGATCTACGCCATACGAGTAACATCACAGGCTGGCCACATGAAGTCAGAGGATCACATGGCGTCCATGCTATTATCAGACCAAGTCTGGTTAATCTCTACCTGCACCTTCTCCACTCTCTCTCCTTCTCTCTCGCTACTGTCAGTTTGTTGTCTGTCCACTCCCCACGTTTACTTTCTTTTCTTATGTTTCTGTGAGTCAATCTGACATCTCTCTCTCTCCCCCCCCCCCCCCTGTGGTGGGGGTGGGTTGCTGAGGTTGTGGGAGAAGAGACCATCAAACAAAGTGAATTAGCTCGTTGAAGCCCCTATAATGCTCCAGAGAGAGAGACGTCTTTCTATTTGGCCAGCCGGTATGAGGTACAGCGGACACATAAGGAAGGAGCGGGGAGATTCTCTGCGGTGGAAAACCTCAAGAGCCGACTCCGCGAGGGAGAAACCAATCAGCCAAAATCGGCGGGTGATTTTCCGCCGAATGAAGGCAGCCCCCCCCACCGGAGCAGCGGGAGAGTCCGCTGCATGCTGCGTCTTCCAACCCCCAACCTTTAGGGTAGAAGGTGGAGATTGGTTTAAGGTGGAACTGATCTAATGGGAGTCGATCAGTGTGGCGGCTGCTACGTGTATTGAATCCACATGGTCGTATTCTGACCTTGGAGGACCAGCTACTGTACACTTGCAATGGTCGCCGGTCAGTGGCTGTCGGAAGAACTCTCTCAAAACATGCACTGCATAAAGTGTTACTGCATAAAGCATGTTAATTTGGGGTTTTGTAAAGCCCTTTCTTTTAAATGTCTAAATAATTATAGCGCCAGGTTGCATTGCCACTAGATAAACAATATTCACAATATCGACTACACTGGCGATCTATTTACTCCTTCCGTTTTAAGTTTAGACATTAAACACTTACATTAACATTCACACAGACGAATTCAAGGTTGCCTTTAATGTTTCCATCCCTAAATTACAGTAAATCCATAATGCTCTTCCAGCCAACAAAACAAAAACAAGTTTGGTGTACTCATTCTCCAGTTCAGCATTTTTTGTTTACCAGCAAAACTTTACTTACCGATAAGACCGTATAATAAGATAATAATCTTATACTGTATAGTGTATACCATATAGCAGGGGTTTTCAACAGGTGCTCCGGGGACCAACCTTGAGAAGGTTCCAGGTGGTCCCCAGGCTAAATGATGGAAAGTTGGTTAACCAGATGTAACTCTTGAGAATGTAAAAATGAAACCAAATGGACCCTTGCGGGTCCATTTGGTTTCATTTTTACGCTCTCAAGAGTTAAATTATATTCATCATCTGAATTAGCACCACTTAATTAAGAAGTTTAGCCTGTTTTGTTTGCAAAATCCAGCCTGGAATTGTGAACAAAACCAAAAGAATTCTTTAGTTTTAGGTCTTTGGGGCTAAAATGTAATCAAATGGTGGTCCGTGGCTCAAAACCTGAATAAATGGTGGTCCCTGGGATGAAAAAGGTTGAAAACCCCTGCCATATAGTATTAGTAAGTATATGACATTCAGGACATCTATTTGGAGGATCTCTTTGAGGGTGTTTGCTATCACTGACCAGAGGGAGTTCACTTCAGGACATTCCTGCAGACCATATGTACTTTATTAAAATAAGTACCCTGCCCCTGACAGGGTACTTATTTTAATACAGTACATATGCCAGAATTTATCTGAGACCATTTGCACCTTGTTCATTTAAAATGTAAGTATGGAGTAACTATTTTTTGTAAGGCAGGAAGGATGTTATCAATTAGTTTAGGAATACGAAATTAAACTATTTTCCCCAGCATTGATGATAGGCTGTATTCCCCTGACACTTGACGCTATAACACTGCCACCTGGCAATGACTATGGACTGTCTCCCGATAAGAATAAATAATTATGCCAAGGAGAACAAGAAGGAAGTAAATTCTCAGCCTTCTGAATGTGGACTAATTAGTAATTCTACAGCAGGATTTGGATAAAACCCACTAAGACGTCAAAGAAACTTTGTTGTCAAGATTAGCAATAATTTGTACATCCAAGCAGCAAGTCCTATTCCCAACTGTCCCAAATTACAGTAAATGGTACCATACAGCATAACCACCATGCAATAGGATATCTGACATTATGAGCTGAATACAATTGGTAATGCCCAGTCTAATGTCTAGGTATTAAATGTTTATATAGTCTTGGTTTCTTATTACTTCTCAAGGAAAAAGAAAAGGAGGGGACTTTCAACTCCTTGAACAAGCTTGGAAGCTTGATCCTGAAAAATGTTCACGCTTTTAGAACGCCATGGTCATTGTATGGCCATACCCCTGTTTTTCTATCAAACATCCATAAAGATCCAATTTTAATTATGTGCAAAAAACAAAAACATGCTGTGTGATGATGTCTCACAATCACATCAATAAAAGCCTCACCATTGGGTTTGATTTTGATTGATTCTGTTTATTTTTAACCCCCTTCAATATGACATCCAGACGGTGTATTACTTGGTTTAAACTTAATCATCACGCTAAAATATGTATGTGTGTAGGTTAGAACATAATCCCCTGGGGTTGCTCCACACCACTCTGTCACTTTTGTTCACAAATGAAAATAACAAGGTGGCTTTCAGAGGCGGAAGTCACAGATCAAAAAAACCCACAGCCTGGAGCGATGCAACACTCCCACAAGGAACCTCACAAAGTCAGCGCTTCAGCGGGATTCCGAATGAAAATGCCCACTGTTTCCGTTTCACTGGGACTTTAAGGTGGCACTTCCAGCCCTGGTGTAATATATGTACATAAAACAACAAAGACAAGCATACCACCCTAGTGTTCCATGTACTGTTTCTTATTAGATGCCAGCGAGGGAAGCAAAAGCAATGAGAGACGATATAGTCAGCGGCTTCAGAAGACCCGAAAAAACGGATCACTACTGTATGTGGAGCCAAACAGGTGGACATACAGGAGTAGGGTGACCAGATTTGAGCCTGTCTGACAAACATTGTGACCCGCATTGTGACTGACAGAGTTCAGTGTTCAAATACCCTAATATTTGGCTTTTGTTGTCTCTGTTTTCCTGCTATACAGTAGATGTGTTTTTAAGTCTTTTAAAATAACCACAGCCATACCCTGGTGCCACTACATTTCCACGCTCACTCCAGAGGGGCCACATTGCATATACCGGTACTGTCCAATCAAAAACATGCACATGCGCTACTTCTGTCCCTCAAATGAACGGAACAGTTAGATCTGGTCACCCTAGGTTGACAAACAACAGCCTGTGTCCACCACGTTCCTGGCAGGTTCCTCCTCCTCCCTGCCTACCGCAGGTGCAACTACGGTAACAGCTGGAGATCAGGTGAACAACCATCCGTCAACCTCTCATCTCATAAAAAAGACGATTGTTTGCTAATTGCCATGTTCCTGAAGCAATCAATTACCCTGTTTGGTCTGGTTGGTAAGGTTACACCTCCCGGCGTCAATAAAACCCTGCAATTAACGTGGACTCACCTGTCCAGTTTCTCTGGATGCCACGGCGGGCATTAATCTGCCAGAGTACAGTGGGAGGGCGATAAGCGAAACGGGAGCGAGATAAGCTGCGCTTTAGGTGAGATTTATTACACAAACAACTGGGTAAATTACGTTTGTCATTTTGAATGCGCCTCTGTCTTGCTGTGTGCAATGCAATGGCAAAACAATTAGGGCAGAACCAGGGACATTACTAGCCAGAGAATACTATCACAACTCAATCGCAGCAGCATATTGTGTAGATTCACACCAGGTTTCAAATCAGAAAAGCTCACTGAACATGTTTCAGTGCCACTCAATCACTGTGCCCCAACATAACTGCAAGCACCAGCAATGAATACATCTTAAACATGGTTCTTACTTTGAGTCGTGGTCTTCTGGACTTCACCAGTTGTGTAAAGCAGGTGATGGACAGGTCAAACTTTGAGAGATAAAAGAGAGGCAACAGGGTTAATTACAGGGATGGGCATTATGTTATAAATACCACAATATCTGGTCTATTAATCATTTCTGATTGGCTGGGCAGCACTTTTAGAGATAGGCCTGTTTAAACCCGCCCACCTGAACACAGTTTGCCATCATCAGCTCAGGGCTTGACACTAACACTTGCCCGCTTGCCCGGGGCAAGTAAAAAAAAATGGTGGGGCAAGTGAAGACTGCTACCTGGTTGCCCGATCGGGCAAGTGTGCAACTTGAAAAACTGGATTTGGGAAACAAAACAGCCAAATTAACATACACATCAAAATGACCTAATCTTCTACATTCTCTAATTATGTGGGCTAATTAAGATGATGAATTTTAACTCTTGAGAGTGTAAAAATGAAACCCAATGGACCTGCAAGGGTCCATTTGGATTCATTTTTACGTTCTCAAGAGTTACACCTGGTTAACAAACTTAACTGGGGACCACCTGGAACCCTCTCAGGGACCACAGTTGGTCCCCGGACCAACTGTTGAAAACCCCTGGTTTAAAGCACCCAAGGAAGTAAACTTAAATGCAAAATTTACAATACATTTTTGGGGGGCAAGTGACCATGACCTGAGGGCAAGTAGAACCTGACTTACACTTGCCTGATGGGCAAGTGCCTCAGAGACCTTAGTGTCAACCCCTGATCAGCTGTTAACAGTACTGACCATAAGTGATGGAAATTGTGCTACTGTTGGCAGGGCTGGTTCTAGGCATAAGCAATTCATAGCTTTCAGTCACATGGTTTCTCCGACCCCCTGGCGGGCAGAAAGGACGTCACTGTACACATAACACATGCAATTTCCTAGCTGTTTTAAGTAGCAAGGACTATTTAGATCATCTCAGCCATGAAGAACAACGCAGATATACGGAGAAACTATAGGGTTACATCGGGTTACATCGCTGCCCGAACTTGAGTCTGGTGGCCCCCACCCCGACAACGAAGAAGCTCCTCACCCCCCACACGACAGCACCCCAACCCTTTTTTCAAAATGGTAAAAAAAAGTAAAGAAGTTTAGGCATAAGGTTTTTCTCTGCCATGGCAGTGCGTGTTACATAGAGTAATCTTGCATAGGTCCACCTAGGACCGGCACTGACTCCTGAATACAAAAAAAAAAAAAAAAAACAGCAGAACTTGTAGCATACTAGGCTACATAGCTCTGGTCCATAGCTCACCAAAACAAACACGGCTTGAGTGATTAGAAACCTTACTTTCCTTGGTGGAATCACTCTGAGCCAGGGCCGGATCTCGAGGGGGCCAGGTGCCCACCCAAATGTGCATCCTGCACCCCCCAATGAAATATCACTGGTTTTCATCAGTGGTTGAGAAAAGTCCAGGTGGTCTCCAGGCTAAATGGTGGAAAGTTGTTTTTTCTTTTTTTCTTTCTTTTTTTTTTATCCCACAATTTTGCAACCCCATTTTTTCACCCAGTGCCAATTCCTAATGTGATCATGGGCTCTGCACACCCTCCACCTACCTTGGGAGGCAGCAGACTGGCCTTATGCTTCCTTCAATGCATGAGGAGTCCAAGCTGCTTTCTTCCCCCCCCCCCCCCCCCCCCCCCCCCCCCTGACAGGGGGGAGTTTCCCTGGTTGGACGTAGCGCATGGAAGGAACACATTATTCCAACCAGTTCCTGTCCCCTCTATCAGGCGCCCTGGCTGGCCAGGGGGAGGCAGTTTAGAGTCCATGGTTACTGCATGTTTTTGTGAGGGTATCTACCCTAGGGGACACAGGGAGAACATGCAAACTCCACACAGAAAAAGGCCCTTTCGCCAACCCCGCCTCGGGTACGGGCACTGATGACGCAGAGGAGCAGACACGCCGGGGGGGGGTCTGTGGGAGCTAAAATGTCCTCAAATGGTGGTCCATGGCTCAAATGCCAAATAAATAGTGGGCCCTGGTGTCAAAAAGTTTGAAAACCATTGCTTCATATGAAAGTCGTCCACCCTGCCATTCTACCAGCCCACCCTGGCTAAATCCGACCCTGCTCTGAGCCCACCATCACGCAGATAAAATGGACTTTTTTGGCCTCTAGCAATATTGCCAACTTTGCCAAGGGAAAACCTTCATAGAGGCTTTTCCTCCAGTGAAAAACAATAATGCTAGACTTAGCCCAGAAGCTACCTGTAAGTAGCCTTTTGGTGGGCCTACTGGCTAACCTAGCCCCGTTCGTGCTGACTACAGCTCTCATCTCGCTGGCGATGCTGACTACAGCTACGAGCTCGTAGCTGTAGTCAGCATTGCCAGCGAGATGAGAGTGTCACGAACGGGGCTATGGCTCCATGATTAAATTAAAAGTTTAAAACCTATGCACTCACCTTGTTGTAGTGGAAATAAGGCCCAACAAGCTGTTGTTGTTGTCGTCTTGCAGCAAGAGTCAGATTTTCAGCTTTCTTTCCAGCTCCATATTTCCATATCGTGCAAGTCGCAACCTCACGTTTCATTTAAAGTTAGTTTTTAACTAACATTTTATTATTACTTTAAGTTAGTATTACTGTTTTACTGTAGAAGGCTGCTTCCAAATCTAATAAGGGAGTTTGTAAACACCTGTGAAGATGTGGGGATGTTTGAAGGGACCGCCTGTACCTTCAATTCAAAGAGCTTTATTGGCATGAGAAAACGTAGCCTACGTTTACATTGCCAAAGCAAAACACGGAGACACCGCGACTACTGCTATGGTTACACACACACACACACACACACACACACACACACACACATTCTGCTGTCGCATAGCACCCTCTAATGGCAAAAATACATAGCAGTCCTAGGCAGACCTACCCCATTTAGTCTCTCAACACCTTTACCAGAGATGTAGTAGCCTATTAATAATAGTTAGGGCTGTTGAATGATAAAAAAAAAAGATCAAATTAACCACAGCTTCAAAACTAATTTAATCATTATTAATCACCATTCAAACTATGTCCAAAATATGCCTGTTTTCCTTTACACGATTTGAATATTTTAAAAAGAAATTTGGGTGAAAAAATATTTATCTTAAATATTTATTAAAATAGGTGATCTACAAGCCCCCAATGCTTGTAGATCTCTCCAGCTATACACACAGCTATACAGTATGTCTACATAAAACCGTGCTTTACCCATTTTTTTTTTTTCAATGAGAAAATGCTCAGTGGGTTGAGTCAGTGTGAACATGAGTTCATTGAGTTAAAAAATTTAATCAGATTAATTTAACAGATTAACTGGTTATTTTCAACAGCTTTAATAGTAGTAGTAGTAGTAGTAGTAGTAGTAGTAGTAGTAGTAGTAGTAGTAGTAGTAGTAGTAGTAGTAGTAGTAGTAGTAGTAGTAGTAACGGTTCCATAGGCCTATACACTGAAGGTTCATCCAACTGTACATGTGCGTGCGAGTTAATGAAAGACACGACACTCTGGCTAAGACATTAAGCATGGAAGGAGAAATTATGGTAGCTGTACTATCTTGGGTATTCCTTTCTTTCTGTCTCAGAAGGTAAGAAAAACTTTATGATGATTCCTTTAACAGGCCGGGACCTGTCCGCTCCATTATCACCTTCCTGGACCGTGCTGTGACCCACTGACAGGCTCTGATTGAGACGTGGCTAAATCTGGAACAGCTCGGGAAAACCACTGATTTATGAGGGAGAGAGAGCAGGGGCGGATCTAGGCATGGGCATGGGGGGACAATGCCCCCCTAAATGCTCTGATTGCCCCAACAAACACAATGGCATGCAAAACAACCCAAGATATTTCTTAAGATATAAGATATTGCTTATATTTAAAATGATTTGAACCACTACTAACTAACTACAGTTGTGGCACCACTAAACCATTCATCATTGAAAACAGAAAACTCTCTGAGTCAGACCTTTAGCTTTATGCATGCTGCGTGTCTGTTGCAACTTCAACGACAACTGATGTTGTTATTGATGCTTTACTTTCCTAATAAAAGTCCTGTAACTGAAAATAGTATGGGTGCGGCTTCATCGCCCGTGGCGCGAAGCGACACGGGCGATGAAGCCGCCCCCATACCATTTTCTCCTGCCCTCCTAATTGGAAAATGTTAGATCCACCCCTGAGAGAGAGAGAGAGAGAGAGAGAGAGAGAGAGAGAGAGAGAGAGAGAGAGAGAGAGAGAGAGAGAGAGAGAGAGAGAGAGACAGGCACGGAGTGGGGAGAAGCAGTGTGTTGTACAGCAACCTTACTGGTGTCTTAATTTTGTGCTGTCAAACCAATGAGTAACCTACTGCTAGTGGACCAGCAGTGCAATACAGGAACTCAGGAAGGAAAGATGAAGGGTCGGGGGAAACAGGTTAAACTGTAGAGGACTTGAATACTTCCTCTCCTGCAGGGCCCCTGGATGGATTATGGACACGGCCAATGGAGCCAAGGGCCCATGATGGCCCTTGACAGCCACTATAGGCTACTAGGCACTTAGTCAAATGTATACACGTATACATAGGTTAAAGGTTCATACATGTATTCCTGGCACTTCACATTCATTTAAGCCGCTGTTTGGTGTGAGGACTTCCACACAGAATTTGACAGGGCCGGATTTAGCCAGCCCTATACTTGGGTGGGCTGGAAGAACCTTTTCAACCTTTTTGACACCAGGGCCATGGCCGCGGCACTATTTATTTGGTATTTGGGCCACGGTCCACCATTTGATGACATTTTTAGCCCCACAGGCCCCAAAACCAACGATTTCTTTTGCTTTTGTCCACAATACCAGGCTGGATTTGGGGGAAAAAACCGTCCAACATACAGATCAAAATGACCATTAATCTTCTTTCTTCTTCTTCACCGAGATTATTCAGACATATTATACATAATTTCCAGTGTCATCACACTGACATCAAAATAAAAATAAATAAACAAAGTACATATACAAGGTGCATATATTGTTATGCATTGCATATGTACAAGGTACATATACAAAAGTATGCAAAAGTATGGTGTTGAAATAGATGTTTTACTAAAGCACTGTCCAGTTGTAGACCTGCATTAACTTTTTCAAAAAGTATTTTTCTTAAGTCATGATAAAGGCAACAGTACAATAGAAAGTGGATTTCATCTTCTACTTCACCAAGTTCACAATGGCTACCTAGTCTTTGATGTGATTCTATTCCAGAATACCTTCCAGTTTCAAGATGTAGTGGTAGTATTCCTGAATGGAACTGAGCACAAAGCCAAAAAGGTGTGAACATTTTTACTTTTGTGTATCAAAACTTCATAAAAATTGATTTATAATTACGTGCATGGACACTCACACTGTGTGCACGAGTGCTGTAAACGAAAATGTGCTGCGTGATGGCGTATCTACTCAATGAATGCCAATAGAATTTAAGCTGACATGTTTTACCCCACTTCTGAATTGTCCTCCACAAACACAGGTCAAACACACTTTAATCTCATTCTGGCATCCAGACAATATTACTTGGTTTAAACTCAATCATCACATTAAAATATATTATCTGGACATTATATAGCAATAATTGTAGCAATAAGCCACATAGCAGCAAAGTGGCAGAGCTGAGCGACTATTGTAAACAAACAGCCCATGTGTAGCGTGTATGCCATTCAATAGCCTGAAGGGATGCATGCCCCGGTTGGTTCAGAAATCCTCTCTGGTGGGATCCATGATCATGGATCTGGTGGGATCCATGATAAAAGAAACACTGGGCCAAAGAGGTTCTATATAAAGAGGCAACACTTCCATTAAGTCCAATGGAAACAACCAGCCCCCAGTGCCTCCGCCATATTGGAGTGATGACGTACTTCCTGTTGCTCTTAAAAGACTATTGTTCTGACTCATCTGACCACAGTTCTTGGAAAGCCGCAAGATGGCGGGAGCGGCACATGCCGCCATCTTGGAGTGATGACGTCAGCGGCGTCAGAGAGCGGTGTTACTGCTGCGCTATCTGGTAGTGAGTCCAATAATTGCCTGGTGTCGCCTCTTTATATAAACCCTCTTTGACCGAGCTTTGAAAGAAAAGCCTTCATCCAATCAGGAGGAGAAGACCCTTCCTCCAATCAGGATCAAGTGAGGGTGGGCCTTGGTGTACATGCTGTTGGCCTATTGCACTAAACATAATGAGTTTTCAATTGAATTGAAATATAAATGTAAAATGAACCCTGGGTGACCCTGATGCTCCAACCATAAGATAACCATCGCGGGCAAGGAAAGGCCTTCCTGGTCAGGACAAAGGTCACCTCTACACTCTGTCATTATTCTGAACATAATTACATGGAGGGTCTTTTCCACATATATACACCCGAAAAGAAAAAAAGATAGACGAAAAACAGGAATAAAATTGCATTTTGGATTTATAGAGTCTGATACTCGTAAACAAATGAGTCTGAACGTCTCGAGTGGGTTCAAGAGGAGGCTGTGGTTTTGTGATTGAAGAGGAAAAAGAACATGCCACTAATTAGACTGCCAGAGTGCAGATGGAAAGAAGTGCATGGACACCAGGGGCGGATGTAACATTTCCCAACTGGGGGGGGGGGGGGGGGGGGGGGGGGGGGTAGGAGATAATGGTATGGGGGCGGCTTCATCGCCTGTGTCGCTTTGCGCCACGGGTGATGAAGTCACACCCATACCATTTTTGGTTACAGGACTTTTATTAGGCAAGTAAAGCATCAATAATAACATCAGTTGTTGTTGAAGTTGCAACAGACACGCAGCATGCATAAAGCTAAAGGCCTGACTCAGAGGGTTTTCTATTTTCAATGATGAAATGCTGTTGGTTTAGGTAACACAATTGTAGTTAGCAGTAGTAGTGATTCAAATCATTTTAAATATGAGCACTTTAATTTGAAATATCTTTATTTTATAATTTTAAAAATGTGGGTTGTTTTGCATGCCATCATGTTTGGTGGGGCAGTCAGGGCATTTAGGGGGGCATTGCCCCCCCCAGCCTATGCCTAGATCCGCTCCTGATGGGCACTCGCACTCGTGCACACGCACGCACGCACGCATGCCCGCGCGCGCGCGCACACACACACACACACACACACACACACACACACACACACACACACACACACACACACACACACACACACACACACACACACACACACACAGACACACACACACACACACACACACACACTTCAATTTCTTTATTCGATTCCACATTTATAAAATGCATGATCAAGGCGCACATTTTTTTTTTCGCTTGCTTTTGATGCCCCACACACTTGAAATGACATGTCTCATTGCCTGAGTCCCAAACAAGCCCTAAATTTCACAGTCAACATTGGTCATATACACTTCAATCACCAGACAAAGATCGCGGGTAAGAACAGAAAGCACCTTCTCCTCCAAATAGATTGACTGACTGCCTATAATGGAGGAGATTGAACAGTACTTCGCAAGCTGTTTGCCTTACATTTGGACAACCCCATAATCCTCAAGACCATACCTGGGCATTATGCGGCCCCTTTGGCTGACTCTGACCGGCCCGGGGACCACCAGTGGTCCTTGGGAGAGTTCCAAGTTAAATATGGAAAGTTGGTTAACCAGATGTAACTCTTGGAGAGCGTAAAAATGAAACCAAATGGAAAACTTGCGGGTCCATTTGGTTTCATTTTTACACTCTCAAGAGTTAAAGTATTCATCTGAATTAGTTCAAAGTCTACACATTCAATCAGAGAATGTAAGCGAATGGTCATTTTTGTTATCTTGTTTTGTTTTCCAAATCCAGCCTGAAATTGTGGACAAAAGCAAAAGAATTCTTGAAAAAAGTTTGGGGATCTGTGGGGCTAAAATGTCATCAAATGGTGGTCCGTGGCTCAAATACTGAATAAATAGTGGGCCCTGGTGTCAAAATGGTTGGTCTTACCCTTACTTTTATCTTGAAATTAAATTAATATTACGCAGACTTTCAGCCTTTAGTTTTGGCCCTGCACAATATTTTATGTATCTCATTTGGCCCCTTGGGAAAAATAATTGCCCACCCCTGCTCAAATCTATGACCACCAGCCTGTGGACATGGCCCAAGCTGCCAAATACAGTACAAAAACATTGAGCTGACACGTATGTACTGTATATAATGTATCCACCCTGTATAATGGCTCGTGCTTTTTTACTTGCATTTGCCGTTATATTAAAAAATACATGTATGATGTGGGTTATTGCGTGTGTGGTCATTAGTTTGCAGGTGGTTCAGGCATCTGGTTAGGATGCCACTCGAGCGTCTAGGGACATCCTCGATGCATTTCCCACTGGGAGGAGACCCCGAGCCAGACCAAGAACCAGCACCAGAACTTCCTGCAGGCCTTGACCTGTCTCGGGATCCCCCAGGAGGAATTCGCCAATGATTTCTCTCAACGGGAGAGAGAAATCTGGATCACTCTGGTGGAGCTGTTACCCCTACGCCCCAACTACGGATAAGTTGAAGAAGGATGGATGGAGACTGTGGCAGTGTGGGGGTGGTCTGGAGATGTCTATGATTTAATTAAGTGCTTAAAGGCCATTGTCTGTGATGGAGTCAACCACCTCCAATGTAGTTGGCAGTGTTTTGGACACTGTGTTTTGGACGCTGGGTCTCATGTTCTGGTGTAGCATGTCCTGGAGTTCCCTATAGGGCAGTCTGCATTTTGTACAGGACTGTGTGTGGTGTGTCTTCTGTGGCTAAGGCTGTTGGTGGAAAGTGTTCTACTGTCAGTGTTCTGGTCAACCCTGGTTATTTTGAGGGCCTTCTTCTGAATATTGTCCAGAAGGCCAAAATGTGTTGGAACTTGGAGGGGAACTCATCCAAGTTAGTGAGGTGTATATCCATTACTGTGGACCTGCATCTCACTGTGGTTAGTTTACTGGTCACTCTCCTTAGTCCTGCAAACCTCTGACCAACAGGAAGGATATTTTGGTTTAGTGTTTCACCGGGACAGCTTGGGGTCTATTTTGACGTTCAGGACATTTTTTGGAGGTCAGCTGGTGCTCATTGAGGTGCAGGTCCAGCTGTGATGATGGAATCCTCTTTCGTGAGATTATCATGAACTTGCACTTTGATGGTTTGGAAGGTGGTCTTCTATCCATCTCCCCAGAGGGATACATTTATTTGTTTTAGATCCCGGTTCAGGCTATCCTCCACTTCAACAATGTGTGCTGTAAAAGGTTGAGTTGTCGGCTTCAACCAGGTTATTGAAGAAGATGGGAAATAGGAGGGGAACAAAGATTGAACCCTGTGGTACTGTGCCATTGATGGAACAAAGTCTGTGTGTGTATGTCGGCGTGCATGTGTGCCTGTCTGCACCCAGTGTCTTTCTGCTTGGCGGCTGTTTCGATGCATTTTGTTGCACATGTGGTGATAGCTAGAGGCCACATGTAGATGTGAAAATGGTGTCACCTGGGCCTAAAGGCCCTGATGCACTAGCAATATTTTGATCTATATCAACTAACATGTCAACATCAATGGGCAACATGATGTTGATGTGTTCCATTTGTACACTCTCAGGAAAAAGGTCATAAAAGAAAAATCATTAGCATGGTGAAACACAACTTGGTATGGAATGATGGCATCAAGTTGTGTTTTTAGTTCGTACTGAATCATTTTCAAACAAATGTTCACTAAAAAGGTTATATCATTTTCTGTCCACTGATGCAGCAGCCATGTTGTTTTCAATAAAGTTTATCTGTGGGAGTCTGGGAGAAAGGATCAGGTGACACCAAGGAGGACTGTGATTGAAGGGATTTCGAAATGTTGACCAGTAAAGGGCGCTAATGATCTGACTTTTCTGATCATTTTTTATAGAAAAGTGAAAAGTCAATAATTGATGTTGCTTATTGATGTTGATCAAAATATTGTTAGGCGTATCAGGGCGTTCAGGTTATCCCTGGTATACAGGGTATGCAACCATGCTCATGTCAAGTGACAGTAACACAGATTAACATCCTGATGAAAACCTGTCTCCTTGGCAGCAGAGACATGTTAACCGCTGTTAGACATACAGTGAAAACAAACACCACCACACTGGAGACATTTTCTGTCCCACAAGCAAAACAAGACGGGCCTTTAATACGCCTGTGCGACGGGGCCTTGTAATTGTACGTACAGTACGCTAATTATAAGCATTTGCAGGCACGCTCTCCTTCCTGTTGCCATGCCCTGGCCTTGCATCGCTGGCAAGGAAACCACAAACGATGCTGAACATTTGAGGGCTGCAAGAAAGTCCCTGAGCTTTGTGGAAACGTGTTTCATTCAGGCTCGGTTAGCATGCAGAATAAACATTGTGTGAAGTGTGCTGGGTGTATGTGGATGTTAAAGTCCAATCAAGAAAGGCAAGACTCCGTTGACAGGGCTCTAACTCAAGTCTGGTCAATATCATACTTTTTTCCTCCAACTCTGTCTTTCTAGCACAACAGCATTCTTTGACTTTAACATTCATATATCGGTAGGTTGCTAGTGGTCTAGATAATGATTCCGTCTGTTGACCACTTTGTGTCCGAACAAACACATGTTGAAAACTACTTGGCAGGAGGAACCTTTCATGCTTGTGGCACTGGCTATAGGATGAACCTTTTTTTGGATTTTGGACGACAACCTAAAGGGTAGATTGATTGCCAATGAAACATACTAATTACAAAACTATTTCAGACACGTTTGAGACACTATTATAGACAGACTTGTTTCTATTGGAAAACTGGGCAACAATTCCCCTGCATTTGTTCCCTGGAGACCCCTCTTGCTCCATGCCTCACTTAGGTCTTCCTTAGCTGTCTGTCTCCATGTCTTCTCTTCCTCTTTCCACCTTCTGCCATTGCCACACAGTCAATTGCCACACTTATCAGTTGGACCTGTATTTACAACTTGCCTATTCCAAGTAGGCCAGTGCCAAACGGACAGCACTATAGAAGCCCCACGCTAACCTCTCTAGTCAGTGAAAAATTGAATAAAAAGCGTTATATGGGTGAGTGTCTTCTGAGCCGCAACCTTAAATTATACCATAATTATACCATATTGTTTAGTTCAATTACTGTAGGTTCATGGCATGGTGCACCCATGAACCTGTGAAGACCCTGACCTTATATGCAGGAGGGTGTTCTGGATGGCTTATATGTTAATTTGGTGAACGGTGACATGAAAATGTTTGGAAGTTTTTTTTCCTTTTTTAATCTGTTGTATATAGTTTTATATTATGTTTATCTGTGAATGCTTCTATTGTGTATTTAAAACACACTGCGCAAAATAAGTTTCCAAACTGGACAAGAGCACCAAGATAGTGTTGTCCTTTACGTCAGTCACGTTGTTCTGTTTTGCCTTCATCATTCTCATGTCATTATCTCATGTCAGTCAATGCCTTGGTTGTATGCAGGTTAACTGAGACTGCAGCCACAGTACAGCCAGGTTGCTCATGATTCCTCCTGCTTGGCCACTAGGTGGTGGTGTAATATTGCCTAATGGCCTAATGTTCTGTATGCACTCAGCCAGCTTCTTCATTTAGGATTCAACTAGTGTTACATTTGTTTTGTTTGATTTGTTTAAAGAGATTTTCTGATTGTATATTGTATGCGTGATAGATTGTAGGCCAATCTGATGATGCATAGTGAAAACGAAATATAGTGATAAATGTCTTGAAAAGCAGTCTTATTATTGCTTAAACATGATTAGCCTACCTTATTTATTACATATTACTCTAAAAAGTAATGAAGTTACACTATATCTATTCCTTAAGTTCCTTCCAAAAGTAACCATTACTCATTACTTTACATATTACTGAAATGTGTGTGTGTGTGTGTGTGTGTGTGTGTGTGTGTGTGTGTGTGTGTGTGTGTGTGTGTGTGTGTGTGTGTGTGTGTGTGTGTGTGTGTGTGTGTGTGTGTGTGTGTGTGTGTGTGTGTGTGTGTGTGTGTGTGTGTGTGTGTGCTAAAACCCCTTTCCCCAACTTCTTAGCATTTTGTTATATTTTGAAAAACACATGCAACACTGCAGACTGGCAATTTTAACTTTTGAAAAATGTATATTTTTTAAAAATAGTTTTAGTGGTGATCTAGGCCATAGGCTCCTTCTGACTTTTTATACATCTTCATCAACTGTAGTGCTCTTACTTGACATAGACCCATAGGCCTATTGCTGTTTGCATCGACACATTGAAATTCAAATCAAATAACTGGTCCCCAGTTTTAAATCTATTTTCAAAACAGTGTAGAAGATGTGACTACTCATTAATAATCTACAGCTGCAAATTAACTACGCTGTCACGAAAGAGCTGTCAAATAAGTATAAACAGCAATAGTACTGTATATGTATAAAGTATCATGTAGCCTATGTATAACACCACTGTGTGGTATTTGTGGATTCTGTATGAATCAACCATATTATGACACAAGAAAGAGCTTTGCTAGTGAATGGCCGGTAGAGGGCAGTAGACTCCAAGACTGAGCATATCTCTATTCTAAAATACAGCAGCACCCTGCTTATGAAAAACAATAAAAGTACATTATAAACCACGTTTTCATGCAAAAGATAGTAATGTTCAACATACAATGAAGGTTAAAACTAAAACGATTATATTGGCACAAAGAAGAAAAATAAATAGGCTACATAAATTATAGTTAGGCAGCAGCAACACATGTGCAGGCCTATGGTTTTTGATCCTTGAGCCCGTTCAATACATTATTGTGGTGGGAGGCTTTTAGGGGCTGTCTTTGTGATAAGGAGCATGAGTTCACTGGGTGCAGAGACAGTGTTAAAATTCCCTTACGTCCACAAGTCAATAATTGGCTCCACATAGTGGAATCCTAAGATGTGTTATCCAGCTGCAAACTATTATGAATATTATGCACCAAGTTTAACCATAACCATGCAGCAAGCCATAATAAAAATAAATAAATAAATAAATAAATAAATTCCATTTTGTAGGCTACTGCAGCTTGAATGAATGCTACTTGAAAACTATGAAAAATGGTGCAATAAAGCAGGGCTCTACCAGCTAGGCCAACATTTTTTATAGTGCTTGTTGAGGGGCTAGACGCAGGCATTCAGACTGATGAAATATATTGACAGGGAAAGCACTTAACACAAAGGCCCTCGCAGCCACTTTAGTCCAAGTATGTGATCTGGAGCCCCTCCAGCTAATGGAATCACTACAGTTGCCTGAATGATGTCTGGTGTGATTCCCCTAGCTTGCAGGGCTCTACTGACATTTTACTTTGCAGTCCTCCTCTCTACCGTAAGGCATGTACTGTGAGCCTTCTGTATGTGTGTGTGTGTGTGTGTGTGTGTGTGTGTGTGGTGTGTGTGTGTGTGTGTGTGTGTGTGTGTGTGTGTGTGTGTGTGTGTGTGTGTGTGTGTGTGTGTGTGTGTGTGTGTGTGTGTGTGTGTGTGTGTGTGTGTGTGTGTGTGTGTGTGTGTGTCAGGGACGGATCTAGTCATGGGCATGTCTGCCCCACCAAACATGATGGCAACCCAAGATATTTCCAATTAAAGTGCTTATATTTAAAATGATTTGAAACACTACTACTGCTACTAACTACAACTGTGTCACCACTAAACCAACAGCATTTCATCATTGAAAACAGAAAACTCTCTGAGTCAGACCTTAAGCTTTATGCATGCTGCGTGTCTGTTGCAACTGCAACAACAACTGATGTTATTTTTGATGCTTTACTTGACTAATAAAAGTCCTGTAACTGAAAATGGTATAGGTGCGACTTCATCGCCCGTGGCACGAAGCGACACGGGCGATGAAGGTGTGTGTGTGTGTGTGTGTGTGTGTGTGTGTGTGTGTGTGTGTGTGTGTGTGTGTGTGTGTGTGTGTGTGTGTGTGTGTGTGTGTGTATGTGTGTATGTGTGTATGTGTGTGTGTGTGTGTGTGTGTGTGTGTGTGTGTGGGTGTGTGCGTGTGTGTGTGTGTGTGTGTGCGTGTGTGTGTGTGTGTGTGTGTGTGTAAATCACACACCATGAAACTTCAGGTCTCTCCACATTAACAGAAATTCTCAGTGCAGAGGAAGCAGCGTCTAACTAAACCACAGGATCAAGATCAGTAGTGCCAGGAAAACATTAGTGACATGGTGATGGTGAAAGATGTGCCACAAGTAGCCAAACAAAATTGCATTAAATCGAGTTTTCAAATCATCAAATCATCACATTACCAAATGTTGAAGAATGCAACTTTGCAAACAAGTTTCAGGATCACTAACAGCCGTGCGAGCTGTGAGAATTTCAGCAGGTTTTATCACAGCGTCCTGAGTTCAGATTATCATCTGTACTTTCATAATCTGTGGAGGAAAAAATAAGTTTTTATTTTTTTCCTGTCAGAGCCCTGTTAGCAAATCATCATCAAAGAGAGGTATAGTACACACATTATGATATAGCTTCCAAAACCTTTTTTGGAAGCTTTATTATCTTTAACAGCTGATGTGTTAGCTGCTCAGAAAGATGTACCCACTTTCTGTATATCCTCATCATGGCCCATCAGTCCAGTATAGGCCCTGGCAAACAAGTTGAAAATCACTGGTTCATGTTTAAAATAAAACAGTATTGTTGTATAGACAACTGACCTCTGTATGTGTACAGTACATGTATCATGGTTAACGATGCGATAAATGGATGATATTGGTTCAAAAGGGCGATATGAATCACTGATTTAAAGTCACTGATTCGTATCGCCATATTGAACTAATATCATCCCTGAGGCATTAAGGCAGGGGTTTTCAACAGGTGGTCCGGGGACCACCAGTGGTCCTTGAGAGGGTTCCAGGTGGTCCCCAGGCTAGATGATGGAAAGTTGGTTAACCAGATGTAACTCTTGAGAATGTAAAAATGAAACCAAATGGACCCTTGCGGGTCCATTTGGTTTCATTTTCACACTCTCAAGAGTTAAAATATTCATCTGAATTAGCACTTAATTTAATTAAGAAGTCTACACTGTTTTGTTCAAAATCCAACCTGGAATTGTGAACAAAACCAAAAGAATTCTTCAGTTTTAGGTCTTTAGGGCTAAAATGTCATCAAATGGTGGTACGTGGCTCAAATGCTGAATAAATGGTGGTCCTTGGTGTCAAAAAGGTTGAAAACCCCTGCATTAAGGCATGAACTCACTGTATCAATTTAAAATCGTTACAGCGTGATACATCGTATACAAAGTCATTGTTGCTATTTACATTTTGATACTTTGTAATTCTTGAGCTGGTGAGGCCAGATAGTATTGTTTTGCTACTCACTAGGCCTTCCCACATAAGCACCGGTTCTGATGTTAATGTCAGAGGCATACCCTCAAATGCAAACAGTAGAATGTCAAAGGTGAAAGTTGAGTGCCGTTGAAAAAAAAAAAAAAAAGAACAGCACAAGACGGAAAAGGGCAAATACGGTCCTTTGCGAGTTGGGCCAACTTGTCAGAACGCAGTTCTAGTTAATTCATTGGTTCAATGATTCAGGGCCAGATATGGCCCCTGCTTAGTCAATCATTGGTCCAATGATTGGGGACTGGACTTGGGCTCTGCTTGTTCAGTCATTGGTTCAATGGTGGAGGGCTGGACTTGGCCCCTACTTGGTCAGTCATTGGTTCAATGGTTGGGGGCCGGACTTGGCCCCTACTTGGTCAGTCATTGGTTCAATGGTTGGGGGCCGGACTTGGCTACTGCTTGGTCAGCCTTCATAAGAAGCCCAAGTCCACTTACGGAGAGGAGAGCAAACTATGGAGCACATCATCGAAGCTTGTCCTCCTCACAGACTGAAAGGAGGATTAGTCGGAATAGTCGCTGTTCAGTATTGACTAAAAACCCACTGACCGAAATACCTTCACTTTGTTTTTGGGCTGCACTAGCCCCTCCTACATTCAGCTACAGTATAGTGTAGATTTTCATTTTACACAAGCATTAAATTTCCATTGACAATGGGCCATTGCGCCGTGCTTGCGGTTGCGGTTATGGTTAAGGGTTTGGTTAGGGTTAGGTTTCTAGTTTAGTGCCTTACTGTAAGTGTTCTGTGCCATACAATTGTGTGTACATTGTACAAGCACAGAACGAAGCATGTTCAATGTTTGCTTTCGCCATCTTCGTTGAAGAAGAGCCTGGGGAATTATATTGCAGTCTAATAGCCTAGCTATTACGAAAGGTTTCTAAATCTTAATGTAAGTGTTCTGCGCCATACAATTGTGTGTACATTGTATACTGTAAGCACAGAACAAAGCATGTTCAATGTTTGCTTTTGCCATCTTCGTTGAAGAAGAGCCCTGGGGAATTATTTTGTAGTCTAATATCCTAGCTAGAATTACGAAAAGTTTCTAAACTTAATATTGAGATTTAGTCTGGCTTCATCCAGTTACCCCTGAGGGTACTTGCAGTCAAATGCTCAAAGCGTGATTCCCTTTGAGGTGATTAAAGCCCATTAGTGTCATTCTGTCTCAAACCATCAGCAGTGGTGGTCTGGTCTGCTCTGGTCTGGTCTGGTTTTGAATCTGAATGGCTCTGTGTATCTCAGGGCCGGATTTAGCCAGCCCTACTAGGGTGGGCACTGGGCACGACGAAGAATGGCAGGGTGTATGGGCAACTCCAAAGTTTTTCATATGTAGCAGTGGTTTTCAATCTTTTTGACACCGGGGCCCACTATTTATTCGGCATTTGAGCCACGGACCACCATTTGAGGACATTTCAGCCCCACAGACCCCCACAATTCCAGGCAGGATTTTGGAAACAAAACACAAAACAAACATACAGATCAAAATGACTATTAATCTTCTACATTCTCTAGTTCTGTAGACTTGGACTAATTCAGATGATGAATATTTTAACCCTTGAGAGTGTAAACATGAAACCAAATGGACCCGCAAGGGTCCATTTGGTTTCATGTTTACGCTCTCAAAGAGTTACATCTGGTTAACAAACTTTCCACCATTTAGCTGAGGACCACCTGGAACTCTCTCAAGGACCACTGGTGGTCCCTGGACCACTGGTTGAAAACCACTGCCCACCCCTGCCCTCCTCTAGATCCGGCCCTGGTGTATCTGTAATCGTCCTGTAATATCTTCTTGTAATTGAAAGCAATATGGTTGAAATTTGATTCTCGTTTGTCTTGTTCACACCACATGGAAATGTTGGACCATATATGGGCCGACCGGAAATTGGGACGGGAAATGAAGATTTTCATAGTAAACTGTGACCTACGGTCACTGTGACCGTAGGTTTTTCTGACCTACGGTCACAAAAACAGCAATGTTCTACCTGCGTGAGACACATGGACCCTGAATAGAGTTCTCAAACTCTGCCTGAACCCGACCAGGCCCGACCAGGTTACCTCTTATGAAGATGCTATTTTCACTTTTACTCTGTGTAGATTGCTCAAATTCTATACCAAACCCAGCCAGGCCCAACCTGACCCCGACATTGTAGGGCCGGGTCGGGCCTAAAACCTATGCTAATTGGTCGGCTCAGGCTTTGGGCCTGATCAGTTAGGGCCCAGTTAGGGCCGGGCCTCAATTTTCAGACCCGTTGAGAACTCTACTGGGACCTTGTGTTTGTGAAGTTCACTGGCTATAGAACCCTTTAATGAAATGAGACTAATATGGTATGTTATGAACAGTAACTAAATAAACAACATTAGCTCAAGGATCCCGTGCTGGGCAGGGTTCTCACACACGGTTCCTGAACCCTCTGGCTGTCAATCACTGCATGGACACCATCTAGACAAACATTCTCTGGCTGTTCACAGATCAGATTAACTCACTTGATCCACTTAGTGGTCAGTCAGTCAGTCGGACTAAACCCTGCATGACCCAAAACCTGCACTCTGTGAACCAGGTCAAAGGTGACCAGGAAGGGTGTCTTTGTGTGTAGCACTGTATATCTTGTGTAACATCAGTTCCTTCACCCTGGCTATGTTCCCACAGCTCTTTATTAAAGACATGTAGTGGTCCATTACGGAGCGTCGCTGCCGGCCACAGTGTGACGCAGACAACGCAATTGCGTTTGGGGCCCATGAGGCATTTGATGTCCAGGGTGCTCTAAGCACACTCAGTGCACCACGGACCGATGTTCAAATGAAAGTGCACGGAATAAACAAACAACAGAGCACACCAGTGTGTTCCGAACAAGCCCTGTAAGGAACCTGCCTCAAGAAACCCTGAGGACCCTGAGGTCCCTTGACCCCACTTTGAGAAGCAGCTATCTCAGCACCAGGGGCGAACCTGCCTCAAGAACCCCCCCCCCCTCCCCCAATTGGGAAATGTTATATCCGCCCCTGCTCAGCACTATCTCGGTATTCCCTCGGTTTGTTTTGTGATTAGAACTGGAATAGGTTTTTATGCTATGGGGCAACTTTGAGGGAACACCAGGGTGAGCTATAGGGAAACAACCCTACTCCCTGTTTTAACCCCTAACGCTCTATTTTAGGCCTATACTCCATTGACATTGACATGTCATGGCATGCCCAAAATGGGGGACGGCAGGTTGAAAGTCATTACTATAGCCCAGGGGTGCCCACACTTTTTTGACTTGAGAGCTACTTTCAAAATCACCGGCTCAACAAGATCTACACATCAAAAATGTGATTGTTCCATTACTGAAAATCCATTTCAAGACCGCCAAGAAAGTTTGAGCTTTGAAATAGTGCTGATGGTGTTACTTATAGTGTTTAAGAATAATGTGCTTAAAATGAAAAATGGAGGGGGAGAATTGGGAGGCTTTCCTGTATATGCTATTAAGCACGTTATATATAATATTTGAGGTTTGAGTTGACAGTTTGTGAACTAAGAACTTTCACGTTTTTGTCCACAATTGGGAAAGAGAACTGGCAAAACGTTGGTCAAATTAACAATTATTCTCCATTTTCTAATTGTGTGGACTCTTGAAAATTACGTAATTCAGATGTTTAAATATAATTTAACTCTTGGGAGTGTAAAACAAAACTCTCAAGAGTTACAGATCTATAAGGGTCCAAGTGCTGGGGGGACTGTCATCTCTACTGGTAGATCATGATCTACCTTTTTGGCAGCCCTGCTATAGTCGCATACACATGTGAAGTCCTGCATGTTTTAAACATCAATGCACAGACCTGTAGTGATTAGTAAGACACCAAGAAAGATGGCTTATGTCACATTTCTGAAGAAAAATAAATAAAAACTAAATGGAAAAAGGCTCTAGTCTAGTGCGTACCGAGGGCCAAGTTAAATGAAACATAAAATTGACTGTGCAGGACACACCCATGACCAGCTGTGGTCCAACTAAGCCAGAAAGGATGCAGGGAATCTCTGTTGCAAAATTAAGTTTGGCCAATTAAGGGGTTGTGAACCTCGCCCTCTCTCTCAAGGAATCTGTTATGATTCAAACTGGCCTCACCAGTTAGCCTGGGGTCTTGTCCATCATCACCAAAAAATACCACAGACTAAGGACTGTTTCTCAATCGTCCCGCGCCTGTGAACCGAGTAATAACCTGCTACCCTCAATGTGTTAGAGCAGTGGTTTTCTACCAGTGGTCCAGGCACCACCAGTGGTCCTTGAGAGGGTTCCAGGTGGTCCCCAGCACCTCTACTACCTCCTAAAGAGTGCTGGATTTAAGCCTCAATGGTTCTGTCTCCAAGACGGTTTTCATAGGTGAACAGTACTATAGTGTGACTCCACACGGACTCTAACATGTTGGTTATAACCGGGTGGAAAGTTATGGTTAACCAGATGCAACTGGTAACAATGAAACCAAATGGACCCTTGTGGGTCCATATGGTTTCATGTCTACTAAAATATTCATCATGTCTACACAACTAGAGAATGTAGAAGATTAATGGTCATTTTGATCTGTATGTTTGACTGTCTGGTTTCTCAAATCCAGCCTGGAATTGTGGACAAAAGCAAAAAAAATCTTTACTTTCGGGTCTGTGTGGTGAAAATGTCTTCAAATCGCGGTCTGTGGCTCAAATGCTGAATAAATAGTGGTCCCTGGTATGAAAAAGGTTGGAAACCACTGTGTTAGAAAGAGAGAGGGAGGGGGTTAGGTGGTGGAGAGATGTAGCCTGGTACCAGCCTCGGTTGCTACGTTGGAGTTTGAATTCAACTTTGCAACTGCGTCTGGCAAGGAGACTATCTCCACGAGTGGGCGTGGCTGATGAAGGTCGAAATACTGTCGAGGCTTCTGATTGGTCTCTGAAAAAAACAACAACAACATACAGTAGTTTACGCTCGTTGTAGCAACATCCAATCAGAAACAACAGCGCTACGCAACAGGTGACATCAGGGGAATTCCAGTCAAGCGGGCATTAGCCAGACTCAGTTGATCAGTGACATTAAGGAATTGAATGTTGCTACGGCAATGGAGGCTGGATTCCAGGCTAGGAGAGATGTGGATACTAAGTCAGTTGGGTAGGATATCTGTGGATATAACGTAAAAATACCTCAAACAAAGGCCTATTTTTCAAATCTTCCTTCACCTGTGAGCCGATAAACATCTGCAGAGAAGCTAAGTGGGGAACAGAGAGAGAGAGAGAGAGAGAGATAGAGAGAGAGAGAGAGAGAGAGAGAGAGAGAGAGAGAGAGAGAGAGAGAGAGAGAGAGAGAGAGAGAGAGAGAGAGAGAGAGAGAGAGAGAGAGAGAGAGAGAAATGACACGGATAAAGAATTGTATTGTAGAATGGGAATGGGGGATTTGGGTGTGCGCCAATACATTTCAGAAGAGCCTAGCGGCCAGTTCTATTCTCGCGCTGCCAGCTCAGACGTCAGTTTGACATCAGCATCGTCGTCTAACAGGAAACTGCAGCCCTTTTGTCATTTGGTTGGCTTTAATGTTCATAACTGACCCTGGCCTTGCCATTTACTGTACCTATTTGGAATGTCTCTGCGCAGTAGACCAGCACATATAGTGTACTTAAAAGGCGCTCTGTGTGGTTTTACATCCACTAAAGCCGAACGGTCCTGCCCCTTTCATGGCGTTGCTTGCGCGGCCCAGAAGCAATTTCCCCCGTTCGTATTCCTTCCTTGTAGACTTCAAAAAGGATTTATATAAAGACGTTCACGCCGTTTACAAAGACAACTTGGATCGTGAGAAATAAATATCTCCTTAGTAAGAAGAAAAAAAGATGCCTGGATACAACACCTTTGGTTTCATGTTTCTTCCTAGAAATTATCTCATTGTCTTGGAACATTGTGTGTGCTGTCACGATTTGTCACGGCCCAAGTTGTCCATGCCATAATCGTCTTAATATATGATTCATTTTGGAAAAGTCTAGAAAAAATGAACTAACATGGTGAAACATCTTGATCATCAAGATGTATTTTCACCATGTTAATGGATTTCTTTAGACACTTTTTTTTTCTGAGAGCGTACAAATGGAACCAAATGAACCCGCAAATGAACCCGTCAGGTTTCATTTGGTTGCATTTGTACGCTCTGTTGAAAATGGGGTGGAATTCCCCTTTAACTAAATATTCACTATTCGATTATTCAACTATTCGTTATCAAATCTGCCGCAGCAGATTTACAGTATACCTGCCACGACGGCTGCCACAGTCGGGAATCGATTTCGCTCTCTCTTTAAAAAAATGAAAAGGCCTACATTTCTCAGTCAGATCTTATCCTCTCCATGTGGGGTCTGTCTGGGTTACGGTAACCAGATGCTAGGGGTGGCGTGGTTTTTAACCACAATTAAAAATAATAAGACCCGTTATATAATTACAAGTGCTCACACAGATATTATGTTCTGCTCTGATGAAAGGTGCAATCACCTGGTGTGCTAAATTAACCCCCCCATCCCATCGTGTGTGTGTGTGTGGGTGTGTGTGTGTGTGTGTGTGTGTGTGTGTGTGTGTGTGTGTGTGTGTGTGTGCGTGTGCGTGTGCGTGTGTGTGTGCGTGCGTGTGTGCGTATACCTGCCTGGATGCATGTGCCTGCATGTACGTAGTGCATGTTTAATGCATGTACCTGTGTATCATTTCTCAGCATGTTATGTGTGCATCATGCTTGTGTCGGTGGATTTCTTTTTTCCCCCAAAGCATCTTCACAGTTCATTATCAGTAATTCCTTATGCTTCTGCATCTGACCTACACTCACCTCTGGATCACAGCTGTACACTGAGGGGGTGTCCATGGCCATGGCAACACACTGTCAGGGTTTATTATTATCCCACCGGGGGAGGGCAACTTGTCGCCCGCGGCATATGGTCGCGACCATTGGCACAGCAGTCGCGAGTGTTGGCATTATCTCTATTAAAGGCAATAGAGGCTGTTTGTAAACAGATTTGTTTCGAAACGGAATCTAACTCCACCTCACCTCCACTATGTTGGCTTATGTTATGAATGAGCCTGCATGCTGGAGACTGCTGTACTGTGATTGGCTAAAACGCTGCCTCACCCCACAACGACCCCCCTCCTCTCACAAATTAGCACCGCCTTTCCTGGGCCCACGAATGTTTTGTTTCCATGATTTGTTGACAACAACAAAGTTCTGGACCGTCTGCAGGACGAAGTGTCTTCAGGGAAACAGCTGCACAACAAAGTATAAAGCAACGTAGAGGGGGAAAAAGGCAAAAAAATATATAGCTATATACCGTAGTCTCCCGAATATAAGACGACTCGTTTATAAGACGACCCTCATTTTTCAAGACCCTTTTACAGAAAAAAGAACATTGAATGTCAAATAGTATAGCCCCTGAATATAAGACTATAAGACATTTTTTGGGATATTTCCATCGGGAAAAAAACATAGTCTTATATTCAGGCCAATAGGGTATCTATTTTGTTTTTTGTCCAAAAAGTTGCCCCTATTACCTTTAAGGTTAGGTTTAGGTATAGATTTTACTGAGGTTATGTTGATGGTTAGGGGTTATGGTTAGGTTTAGTAGCGACTGATGAGAAATCACGACCGTTTGTCCAGCAGCTACCAATTTTGGCCAAATCTTAACAGGCGACATTTTCCTGAAAATAGTCGATCTGTAAGCTCACAATGTGGCACACTGAGATGCTTTGTGAGCATGTCGCCCGGGTATTTCTGATGAAGAAATTTGTTGTGGCCAGAAAAAAGGATGGGACAAATTAAAGACCTTGTGAGACATTCCATGAATGAGGGTATGTGTTTTTAAGGGTTTCGCGCTAAAGAACACTAAAAGAAAGCGCCTGCGGTTTCCGAGACGTCGAAACCACTAAAGCGGTTATTTTAAGAATCCGCCTGAAAGGTTCTTCTTTCTTGCTTTTCACCCAACATGGGACCACGGGCGGTGTGTTTTGGGATGTGGACACTTAGTGAATGAAAGGTAGTGTGTCCCTGTGCGTGTTGTAAGTGAGCGCATGTGAGAGCGCATGCAGCAGACAGACACACCACCGTCAGATGATACTGCTGCGAAAGCATAAGATAAGATGTAACACAACACAAGACAACACCAGAAACATCCGGGAGGATCAGGGACCATTCCTCGCCAACAAGGATTCTGTCCAGCTGCTTATCTAAAGCCTCCATCTTTTCCCAAGACTCAAGTACCGTCGGCATGCTCTACTACAGGGTTTTTCACCATTTTTCATAGCAGGGCCCATTTATTCAGCATTTGAGCCATGGACCACAATTTAATGACATTTTAGCCCCACAGACCCCAACTAAAAGATTTATTTTTGCTTTTGTCCACAATACCAGGCTGGATTTCAGAAACCAAACAGTCAAACATTGGCCTACAGATCAAAATTACCATTACATTCTCTAGTTGTGTACTTGGTCTTGGGCTAATTCAGATGATGAATATTTTAACTCTTGAGAGTGTAAACATGAAATGTTTTACGCTTTCAAAGAGTTACAGTGTATATCTGACAAACCAACATTCCATTTTTACTGAGGACCACCTGGAATCCTCTCAGGGACCACTGGTGGTCCCCGGACCACCTGTTGAATAACCCTGCTCTACTACAATGGATCCAGAAGGCCCAGGACACCGTTCAAATGCCAAATGCCAAATTCCGAAACTGTCACATATGCTGCAGCTGCACTCCGTTTGACTTGCTGCAGCATAGCTAATTCAATGTACTGGTATAACTGAGTCAATCGAGGACATAGCATGTACCCGCTTACCTTCGGAACATGATCCATCCCTACAGTACATCCCTTCCCACACTCTAGATCAGCTGACACTCGGTCTCTGCCACTGTCACTCCCGACAACACCCTACTAGCGAAACGCTTCAATCGGCCATGATGCAGATGCACCTGCTTTGACCACTATCAAGCGATAATTCCCAGGAGGCTGCTCATTAGCCAATCTTATCAAGGAGGCACATTGTCTGGGAGCCGATTGACACGATTGCACTGATAAGCTCATGAGTGTGATCTTATCCACTGATAAGATGACAACTGCGATCTTGTACACTGATAACGGTCACATCTGCTTGCGGTTAGGTTTAGGGTTCGGGTTAGAGAAGTAAAGGGTTTAGCTATGTTTGCCCGACGCTCAACCACGGGTCGGGCATTTAGGGTTACGGTTGGAGGGGGCTAGGGTTTTGCGTCTCGGAACACTGACAGTCGGCAGAGCATGGCCATTCTGAGACGAAAAAGTCCTGCTGATGACAACTTGATAACTGCGATCTTATCCACTGATAGCGGTCGAATCAGCTGGCAGATTATGGTTCTCAACACTTGAGAACATCTGCTAGAGTTAGACTCTTCCATGTTTTTTGGTGCCATTTATTGCTTTATGGTTTTACTCCTTGCAAGTTTCACCTTTGTATGGAAATACAGGTACCTGTCAGACCTACTGTAGAAAGACCAACTAGACAATCTAGAAAGCCTGCAGGTCCGAACTTGAAATTTAAAAAAAGTGAGCTGTTAGCTGCAATAAAACAGTTAAGAGCATGTGCTAAATGGATAAAATGTGAAGTGTACAACACATCACAGCAAAGCAAAATGTACACACCCGATGTAATCCATAAGTCGCATAACATAGAAATATGCATTAACAAAATATAATGTACCATACGTTAGGGACATTTCACCCTTTTTTCAAAAGATTATATGTACCTGACATTTAGAAGATTTAGAACACTTTCCTGGGGGCATTTATGTGTGTAATAGGTGGTTTTAGATATTTTGGATTTCAGCAGTGAGTCCATGTCATTGAAACTAGTTCCCGGACTACATGTTGTCTCAATAAGACAGACCCATTATGGGAATTGTAGTCCAGGATTGAGTGTCAATGACATCAGAGACACTGGGCTCACTGATCTAATTTTTAAAATATCTAAAGCCTCATATTACACGCATAAAGAAGATAATCGAAAATGTTTTCTAAGGTCTCCAGGTTTTCTAAACGTCATTAACTTATATTTCTTTGGTGAAATGTACCTTTAAGTAACTGCACAAGTAACAGAAGCTGAGATTTAATGCGCTGTAGGATCAACATGGATTAACAGTGGCCACATAAATTCAACAAGGACAATTTTATATACAGTAGCCAAGAGGAGCACTCTTAGCAGAATAGGCCCTCCAAATATTTGACACCTTTTTCGTGTGCGTCCATGCTTCAGTGGTCCTGACACTGGCTTACATAACTGTCTGTCACTTAATTGAATGGACAGAACACTTAGGAAAGACACCGCCTACACACACACACACACACACACACTCAACAAGCTGTTCTGTCTAAATAGAGACCTAAAATAAGTGATCGGCTTCATGGCATGAACTGCAGGGGCGGATATAACATGTCCTATTTGGGGTGGCAAGAGAACATGGTATCGGGGCGACTTCATCGCCCGTGTCGCTTTGCGCCACGGGCGATGAAGTCGCACCCATACCATTTTCGGTTACAGGACTTTTATTAGTCAAGTAAAGCATCAATAATAACATCAGTTGTTGTTGAAATTGCAGCAGACACACAGCATGCATAAAGCTAAAGGTCTGACTCAGAGAGTTTTCTGTTTTCAATGATGAAATGCTGTTGGTTTAGTGGTGGCACAGCTGTAGTAGTTAGTAGCAGTAGTAGTGTTTCAAATCATTTTAAATATAAGCACTTTAATTTGAAATATCTTGGGTTGTTTTGCATGGCATCGTGTTTGGGGGGGCAGACTGGGTATTTAGAGGGACATTGCCCCCCCATGCCCATGCCTAGATCCGCCCATGATGAACTGTTGCATTTTGTCATTGAATGCGTCTTTCATCTTTCGGAGCATGTTGGAAAATGTCTGCAGCCCCAATCAAAACAAGTCAACTGTCCAGCTGGCAGACACATGCGCCTTCGTCTGCGCAGATTCACTAGCCTGCAGGGTTCCAGCCGCCTGATTCGCTGTGTTCCGCACATCTGAAAGGCAGAGTAACATTTTCAGCAGGGCCGGATCTAGGCATGGCCATGCATCCACCAGACATGGATGCAAACATAGCCAAAATTCAAAGATATTTCGAATTAAAGTGCTTATATTTTCAAATTATTAATTATTTGAAACACTACTATCTGCTAACTAACTACAATTGTGGTACCACTTAAAGGGGAATTCCACCCATTTTCAACATTTTTTCTGAGAGCGTACAAATGCAACCAAATGAACCCTAACAGGTTCATTTGGTCTTGATGATGTCTTGATGATGTCATCAAGATGTTTCACCATGTTAGTGGTTTTCTTCAGACCTCCATTTCTTAGGGAACACAGAATGGGGGAACTTTTTTATCATGTCCACCCAGCACCTCTAGGGTATACTAATGATATATTAGAATGTTGAAAATGGGTGGACTTCCCCTTTAACCAACACCATTTCATCATTGAAAACAGAAAACTCTCGTGCCTGTTGCAACTTCAACAACAACTGATATCATTGATGGTTACTTGCCTAATGTAAGTCCTGTACAAGATATAAATCTTGTGGGTCACAGAACTAAAGTATTTAAATGAAAATGGTGTGGGTGCGACTTCATCCGGATGAAGCCGCCCTCATGCCATTTTCCATGCCTGCCCCCCAATTGCGAAATGTTACTGTTGATTTTCAGATTTGTGGAACGCAGGCTACAGATTGACTGCGTGCACGCTTTCTACGTGTTTCTATAGGAAACAAAACAAAATCATCTCAAGTTGCTTATTTGTCTAGTCGTTATAATCACTTTATTATTTTCATGACAGCATCACATGAAACAAATAGCGGACCACACGCTATAAGTTTGTGTCAGGTCAAACGTGGTTTATCACTGTCAGCAACCGATAGTGAGATGATGAATACCAGAAGAAATATTTCAGAGACTTGGAAATAGCACTTTTGTGCTATTTGGAATTGGCCATTATGAACCTTATTGGAGGTCGCTAACAGAAACATGGCTCAGGGTGGAATGTGTTGTGAGTCTGTAAGACATCTGGGAAATGTATTTAAAGGGGATTTCTACCCATTTTCAACATTTTACAATGTCATTAATAGGGTCCTACTAATTACCCAAAACAACCCAAAACTACACAAAAGTACACAAAAAGCATACCCAAAAGTCCCCAAAAGCATCCAAAAGTACCCAAAAGCATACCCAAAAGTACCCCAAACTACCCAAAAGCATACCCAAAAGCCAAAAGTACCCAAGAGCATACCCAAAAGTACTCAAAAGCACCTAAAAGCACCCAAAAGCATATCCAAAAGTACCCCAAAATGCGCGAAAATACCCAAAAGTACCCAAAAGAATACCAAACAAACCAAAAGTACCCAAAGGCATACCCAAAAGTACCCAAAAAAATACCCAAAAATACAGTTTTGGGTACTTTTGGGTATGCCTTTGGGTATGCTTTTGGGTATACTTTTGGGTACTTTTGGGTATGCTTTTGGGTATGCTTTTGGGTATGCTTTTGGGTATGCTTTTGGGTATGCTTTTGGGTATACTTTTGGGTACTTTTGGGTATGCTTTTGGGTATGCTTTTGGGTATGCTTTTGGGTACTTTTGGATGCTTTTGGGTATGCTTTTGGGTACTTTTGGGTAGTTTGGGGTATGCTTTTGGGTACTTTTGGGTATGCTTTTGGGTACTTTTGAGTGCTTTGAGGTACTTTTGGGTATGCTTTTGGGTAGTTTGGGATACTTTTGGGTATGCCTTTGGGTACTTTGGGGTATGCTTTTGGGTAGTTTTGGGTACTTCTGGGTGCTTTTGGGTACTTTTGGGTAGTTTTGGGTACGCTTTTGGGTAGTTTTGGGTACTTTTGGGTGCTTTTGGGTATACTTTTTTGGCTAGTTTGGGCGGGGTATGCTTTTGGGTAGTTTTGGATACTTTTGGATAGTTTTGGGTATGCTTTTGGGCAATTAGTATAGGACCCCATTAATATACCTTAGAGATGCTGTCTGCACATAATAATAATAATTAAAAAAAACGTCCCCCCATTCTGTGTTTGTACAAATGGACGTCTGAAAAAATCATCAACATGGTGAAGCACAACTTGATGACATCATCAAGTTGTGTTTCACCATGTTAATGACCCTTGCGGGTCCATTTGGTTTCATGTTTACGCTCTCAAGGGTTAAAATATTCATCATGCGAATTAGCCTAACTTAGTCTACACAACTAGAGAATGTAGAAGATTAATGGTCATTTTGATCTGTATGTTCCAGGCGAGCATCTAACGCATTCTAGTGCATTTTGGAAGTGTCACTAGTGCATTTTGGATTTTGGCAGTTGGCAACACTGCCACCGTGCCACTCAAAGTTTGCATTTTCAATTGAGTGTTATAGCTCCACCCTTTGGTCAACGGTATTGGGCATTCAAGTGTGAATTGACAGAGGATAGTGGTCAAACAAGGTGACAGGGTTCATCGGCGGTAATTGATAAGTTCTGTACACATGTATGCATGCACGCACCTCTAGTTAATGGAACACAGTGTACAATGCGGCTTATGCAAACATGTTATTGGCTGTGTCTGTGTCCGGGTCAATCATTCCCCAAGGTAACTCCATCCACTCCAACCTACTATACAGCATGTATGTCCTGATATACCTCCTCAAGCCTGCCAAGCACTGGAAAACGTTCAAACACTGCCAGGAACTATAAAAAAAAAAGTAGAGGGGGGGGGGGGGGGGGGGAGAACACACACACACACACACACACACACACACACACACACACACACACACACACACACACACACACACACACACACACACACACACACACACACACACACACACACACACACACACACACACACCAGGGCCGGATTTAGCCAGCCCTACTAGGGTGGGCCGGAAGAATGGCAGGGTGGGTGGGCAACTCCCAAGTTTTTCATAATGAAGCAGTGGTTTTCATCAGGGCCCACTATTTATTCGGCATTTGAGCCACAGACCACCATTTGATGACATTTTAGCCCCAAACAGACCCCAAAACTAAAGATTTCTTTTGCTTTTGTCCACAACATCAGGCTGGATTTGGGAAACCAAACAGTCAAACATACAGATCAAAATGACCATTAATCTTCTACATTCTCTATAGACTTGGGCTGATTCAGATGATGAATAGTTTAACTCTTGAGAGTGTAAAAATGAAACCAAATGGACTCGGTCCGTTTCATTTTTATATCTGGTTAACCAACTTTCCACCATTTAGCTGAGGACCACCTGGAACTCTCTCAAGGACCACTGGGGGTCCCCGGACCACTGGTTGAAAACCACTGATATTACCTTTCATTGGGTGGGCAAGATGCACGTTTGGGTGGGCTCTGCCCACCCCTGCCCCCCTGTAGATCCGCCCTGACACACACACACACACACACACACACACACACACACACACACACACACACACACACACACACACACACTCACACACTCACACACACACCACACACACACACACACACACACACACACACACACACACACACACACACACACACACGCACACACGCACACACACGTGCTGATTGTACACGTGTGCACTGCACACACACAAGACATTTGGACTGCTTTGTGGAACAGCCCCAGGAAGCGTGGGGGCATCTCGGTTCAGGCGGAGTGGAATGTGTACACAGTGTCCCCACCACCAGTCCCGACTGATTGAATTTAGCTCTGATGCGCTCGGAAACAGCACTGAGGACAAACACTTAAATTACATCAGGAGGACGCTAACATGCTTCTGACATCCATGATTTTTTTTTATGTGAGTTCAGGCCAAAAAGATGGGAGGAAAATGTTGAAAATGGGTGGAATTTCCCTTTAATAATAGCAGATCTACAAGCAAGTGTGCAGACTTGGTTGCTGAAAAAAAAGAACTGGACACAGTGTTGGGCAGTAACGAATCTAATATTATATTACAGTAATATTATTACCTTTTCTGGCAAAAGTCGCGTAACGATATAATTCTGCCAAAATGGGGTAATATAATATGTTACTCTGCCAAAACACGCCTCATAACTTATTACAATTGAGCTTGTTGTTGCATGTGAAAATACAGATTTTATAATCTATCAACAGATAACAACAGAGATGCACGGCAATTTGTATAGACTCTAATCCACCGCAGCATTCTGCACAAATGATGTACACTACAAGTTGTTGCAAGTTGTCGATAAACAGATTGTGTTGTACAGCCTACATTTTCTTCAACGCTAAACCCCTTATGCCTTAACTTCTTTGCCTTTTTAAAACATTTTAAAAACATTTTTCAATGGTTAAAATGGCCGGTCTACAAGCTCACAACATGTCACTAGATTGGTACGTTGAACTATTCCAAAAGTTTTTCAAAATGGGTAAAAAAGGGATAAGAGGTTTGGCATAAGGGGTCTAGGGCTCCATTTTCGTTACATGCCAAACCCCTTATTATCCCTTTTTTACTATTTTCAAAAACTTTTGGGAATAGTTCAAAGTGCCAATCTATTGACACGTTGTGAGCATGTAGACTGGCCATTTGAAAAAATTGAAAAAATATTGAAAAATGTTTTTTTTTAATGGTTTAAAAAGGCAAAGAAGTTAAGGGATAAGGGGTTTAGCGGTGATAAAAATCTAGGTCCTAGGCCCGGGGGCAAAATAAGGACGACTTTTGTGGCCCTCGACACAAGATATTGAGGACCACTAACACAGAAACATGACGCTTTTCTTTGCCATAGCACAATGTACATCCCGGTAGTCTCCCGTGTTCAAAAGGTGCTGCATTCCAAGAACAGAGTAGAACAGAATGCTGTGTGTGTGGGCTTATCATTAATTCAAAACGAACATGACAAACTAAACAGCACTTGACCCTCATATACCACATCCTTCCTTCCTTCCTGATCTGTATTGCACCTACGGTAGTTTAGTTACAGACAGTATCTCCTTGGTAGCTTCCGTAAGCCCTCGAGCAGTGTTGCCAACTTGGCGCATTTGTTGCTATTATTCAGACCCCCCTAGCGCATAGGCGGATTATGAAATTAAGGGCCCCTGGGCCACCACCAGCCAAAGCCCCCCCCCTACACCGGAGGATCTTTCTGCCCGGCGCGACGGCATGATGGTTTAGGACATTTTGGGCTATTTTAAGTGACACAAATTTAGTAAATCCATTGTTAATAAGGACCGTGTGCACCATTATTATCACTTTTACCCCTTTTTGGGTGGGCCCTGAGCTTGTACCTATATTAGCGATCACGCGGACATTCAAGCTCATGGGCCCCCCTAGCTCAGGGGCCCCTGGGCCCAACGTGCCCGTTGGATAATCCTTCCCTGCCCTAGTGCCAAAATGAGTGAAAAGCTCCTGGCAGAAAATCTAGTGCCTTTGGACTGGTGAGTTGGGGTGAAATTGATTGACAGGCGCCAGAGATAAAACCCTCATTTTTCACTCTTTTCCCTCCTATGACAGTGGTTTTCAACCAGTGGTGCCCAGGATAAATGATGGACAGTTGGTTAACCAGATGTAACTCTTTGTGGGTCCATTTAGTTTCATTTTTACACTCTCAAGAGTTAAAATATTCATCATGTGAATTAGCCAAAGTCTACACAACTAGAGAATGTAGAAGATTAATGGTCATTTTGATCAGTATATTTATAATATTCCCTTACAGGCCAGCATCTAGTGCATTCTAGTGCATTTCGGAAGTGCCACTAGTGCATTTTGGATTTTGGCAGTTGGCAACACTGCCCTTGTGCACTTGATTGAATTGGCTATGCATTCAGGCCGTCGACCCGGCGGTGTGCCGGTGTCTGCTGAAGTGTTTCTTTTTTTTTTTCTTTTTTTTCCAATGCCGCCCGCGGCGTGGATACAGACACCCAGGGAGAAGGCTCAGGTGGAAAGTGGGTGGGCACTGAGCCCAGGGCCCGTCTCGGCATCGATCACGCTCCGTCAGGGAAGAAGCGCGTCTCCCGTTGCCAGGGGCCCCCGATCTTGGCCGTTAAACCACGGATCACTAAGTGCGCAATCAAGGGTGATTCATCCTCCCCGATGGAAAAATCAAAGGGGCTGCCTTCGCGGCATGCTGTGTCCGCATGCTGGAGGCCGCGGAGAGGGAGATATCACGCTGATTGACATGGTCCAGTTCACTGTGAGGAGGCTGGAGACACAGTGTGGAGCTACGGAGGGGAAACAATGCCCACATGCTGTCTGAGGGCTCCAGTTGACTATAGCACCTGAGGGGGAATTGCTATAATTGTGATCATACAGTATATACCGGTATATAAGAAAGCTAGATTTGCTCCTCCGCGCTGTTGGCCAAAGGAGAGTGACGTTGGCTAGTAGCTAGGGTACTATAATACGGAGAGTGGCGACTCGCTTTGATCTTTGATGTCGTTTTCAGAATCTGAGAAAATGACATTTGAATGCATTGGATAGAATGGGTGGGGGTCTTAGAGTATATATTAAATAGAGAGGGCACCCGAGATCCCCTCTCATCCACTTGCATTGAGTTGCTCACTCAGCGCATGAGGCGATTTCACTCCTATTTTTCCCCTATTTCCGGGGGGAAAACAGAGTGCATTCTGGGAAAATGGGGCCGAGAACATGAACGCGGGCGACCTCATGCACGATCGGCGCGCGTGCGTGTGCGTGCGTCAGAGCGGAGAGCTATGGAGCGGGCGGAGCCTATTCCGCGTTCATGTTACTGGCCCCATGCTCTCAAACTGCATTCTCAACTTTGGCCACTATGTCCATTTCGCCTCAAGATTTCCTCAGGGTGCTCTCTCTATAATTATTTACTCTGAGGTGGGGGTGCAAAAAAGAAAAGAAAATGGCCACGCCCATTGAACTACGTCAGAGACTCCGCCTTGAGCCAAACCAAACACTGGCGCCAATTTTAGAAATTGACAATAGACCCACCCCAAACTGCTAAGCATAACATGTAAATAGACAAACAAACATTCTCTTAAAAATAAATGTCACATGCACAATTACAGAAGGCCATTCCACTGATTACAGAAGGCCTTAGATTTGGAAGACATTTTGAATGCCTGGTTCCAAAATATGCCAGTATTTAAGGTCTATTGTAAGGACCACATTCCTTGAAAGACAAAAATGATTGATATGATCATACTTACAAAAATAGTTGTGGTGGTGGTTATATTTTTAAGTCGGGTCTAAAGGTTATAGTTTTAAGTCAGGTCTAAAGGTAATAGGCAGTTTTTTAGCCAAAAATCTAAATAAAAGCTTATATATTACATTTTTTCCTCTATGTTGCTTCTACTTTGATGCTGCAGTTGTTTCCCTGACACTTTCTTTGTCCTGCAGACGGTCCAGAACTTTGTTGTTGCCAACAACAAATCATGAAACCAAAACATTCGCCGGGCTTAGGAAAGGTGGTGCTAATTTGTGATGGGAAGGGGGGTTGTGTGGGGTGAGGCAGTGTTTTAGCCAATCACAGCACAGTAGTCTCCAGGAGATGCATAATGAGCCAATAGAGTGAGGGTGAGGTGGAATTAGATTCTGTTTGTAAACAAATCTGTTTACAAACACAGTGTTTGTACACACTAACATTGCCTCCATTACCTTTAAGGATTAGACAGGATTAGTTATGCCTGGTATACACTTATTTGCCTGCTGGTGCCTGGCACTTTAATAGCTAATTTACAAAGTCACAATGCATGACAGTGTGTGTGTGTGTGTGTGTGTGTGTGTGTGTGTGTGTGTGTGTGTGTGTGTGTGTGTGTGTGTGTGTGTGTGTGTGTGTGTGTGTGTGTGTGTGTGTGTCACGGGTGTTGGCATTATGAAGGAAGATGAGAGCAAATGGGGGAAAACAGAACAGTAGCTTGATTCATATTCTTCCTAGATATGACAGCAATTGGCCATTTTCTGAATCATTTTAAACAGGCTTGACAAGCTGGGCTTAGACAGCAACCCTTATAGGAAAGATAAATTGTCTTCCAGACTGGATATATCTCAAGTCTGGATCTGGATGAAAGAAAATACTGTAAAGTGCAAGGGAAAAAAAAGAAAAGAAAAGAAGAAAAGGAATGTCTGCACACTGTTTTTGTCTGCTCCCAAGATCGTATTATTCACATTATTTTTATTTTTAAACTTCCTTGGACCAAATTGCCAAATTGCTCACTTTTATCTTGTGATTCTCTTGTGATACCTGTACAATGCTGCTATTTGTGTATTGACTGTGTGCACGCGCGCACACGTGTGTGTGTGTGTGTGTGTGTGTGTGTGTGTGTGTGTGTGTGTGTGTGTGTGTGTGTGTGTGTGTGTGTGTGTTAAAAATGTACTAGTGCACTTTAGCCCATGACAAATTCCATCATTGGGACAGTACTCTCATCTCATCTCATCTCATCTCATCTCATCTCATCTCATCTCATCTCATCTCATCTCATCTCATCTCATCTCAGATGTAGTCTCAGCTAAAAGAACCTGCACAAGTGATTTCAAATGTTATATGTTCAAGTAGTTTGCCTGACAATGTGAATGAATAGTGCTCTCATGAGCTGACCTCTTCTGACACTTTGCCTACAGCCTACTGTATTTTCTTTCATTCAGGTCACAAGAAGGAAATGATTCTATACGTCTCTATACGTCTCTCTCTCTCTCTCTACTCTCTCTCTCTCTCTCTCTCTCTCTCTCTCTCTCTCTCTCTCTCTCTCTCTCTCTCTCTCTCTCTCTCTCTCTCTCTCTCTCTCTCTCTTTTCTCTCTCTCTCTCTCTCTCTCTCTCTCTCTCTCTCTCCAACCTCTCTGACCCCAGTTCCCCCCACTAGTGTGTGCAACCATATTTGGTCTCGTAACAGGTAACACAGTGTACATATAAGGTGCAAAAAATATCTATTTCCTGCAGTGCAGGTGATGCATCATCAGGGGCGGATCTAGGCATGGGGGGGCAATGCCCCCCTAAATACCCAGGCTGCCCCACCAAACACGATGTCATGCAAAACAACCCAAGATAGCAACCCAGATCATTTAAAATGATTTGAAACACTAGTACTGATACTTTATTACTTACTTACTTTATACTTATTCAGGTATATCCAAATATGGAGCTCTTTAAATGAAAATGGTATGGGTGCGATGAAGCCGTCCCCTTACCATTTTCTCCTGCCCCACCAATTGGGAAATGTTAAATCCGCCCCTGTGCATCATGCAGAAGATATCGGATGTCAGTGTGAACACCAGTGAAGTGCAGGATTTCCTGACTTCTCTCTCGTTCTGCATCTCAGAGGCAGGCAGTTCAGAAACCTGCCTATACCAATGACATCATCGATTGGGGGATTCCAAACTGCAGCCTTTCTGTTCCTGGAAAATGATACCATGCACGCCGAAAATAGCAAACCATTGTTCTGGCATCAATGATAGCGAATTTGCTGTTACAATTTGGGCATTTATAGCAGGCCCTCTTAAAACAGAGGGATATACCGTAAGCAAGGACAATGACAACAAGGAAATGATCAGGATCAAAAATAAACGGGCTCTTAAAGTGCAAATAACATGCATTCCTAAAATTGTTTTTAGTACCGTATTTTCCGCACTATAAGGCACACCTTCAATGACTGGCCTATTTTAGAACTGTTTCCATAAGTTGCACCGGACTATAAGGCGCACAGAATAGAAGCTATTACAGTCAACATAGAATAGAAGCTACTGCAGTCAAACAATCCATACATAAGGCGCACTGGATTATAAGGCACACTATTGTTTTTTGAGAAAATTAAAGGCTTTTAATAATTTATAATAATTTAATATCATATTGTACATGTCCCTCAAGCTTCCTAATAGTTTGAGCCTCGTCACCAATGATATAACCAGTCCTTGTCATTTCTTAATGAATGGACAGTTTAGCTGCAGTACCACAATGTCCTGAGGTGGTGGGGGTCTGGTATGAAAGATATTTTATAGTAGAGTCATTATAATACTGATCCTAGATAAAAAACCAGGCTTGTTTAAATTCCAAATCAACAATGGTGGACATTATAAATAGAGTGGGAATCCAAATTTGGAACTAAAGACTGAAGGAGAATTATACAAAGCAGGGTGCATTGATGACATCATTATGGGGGAAAAATCCAACAAGCTGTTCCTGCCCTAGTCAAAAAATCCTATAGGATTTTTAAAAAAGTCCAATAGAAAATCCTATCAGATTTTGGAACAAATCCTATTGGATTTCCAATAAGAATCCAATAGGATTCCTATAAGAATCCAATAGGATCTTATAGAATCTTACAGGAATCCTATACACAAAACCCTATAGGATTCTATTGGAATCCTATTGGATTCCTGTTGGAAATCCTATAGGATTGTTCCAAAATATGATAGGACTTTTCTATTGGAATCCTATAGGATTTTTTGACTAGGGGAGCAATTTAAATTTAAACTCCTACATCATATGAAAGACTGATTGTTCAAACTAGATACTTTGTGGGGATAGAAAACACACATGGTCACACCAAACCAAAAACACAAAAAAATAAAAAGTTGACTTTCATGTTATTCACCCTTTAACATCTGTGTAACGGTAGAATATTTATACAATGCAACTATCAACTACACACTATAGAATGCTATGTCTACATAATATGCTATCTAAATGACTTGGCTGGGAGGTCGTTGAGGCTATAGGGCAAGTGCTCTGAATTACCTTATCCTCACCAACTTGTTCAGTATGTTTGAGATATTTTTTTAACATATGGCAGGGGTTTTTAACAGGTGGTCCGGGGACCACCAGTGGTCCCTGAGAGGGTTCCAGGTGGTCCCCAGTTGGTTAACCAGATGTAACTCTTGAGAACGTAAAAATGAAACCAAATGGACCCTTGCGGGTCCATTTGGTTTCATTTTTACACTCTCAAGAGTTAAAATATTCATCATCTGAATAACCCCTATTCTACACAACTAGAAGATTAATGGTCATTTTGATCTGTATGTTTTGCCTGATTTGTTTCCTAAATACAGCCTGGAATTGTGGACAAAAGCAAAAGAAATCTTTAGTTTTGGGGTCTGTGGGTCTAAAAATGTCCTCATTTGGTGGTCCGTAGCTCAAATGCTGAATAAATGGTGGTCCCTGGGATGAAAAAGGTTGAAAACCCCTGACATATGGAATGTATTTTTACCGACACTTAATCTTGGAAGCGGATCCCGACCCCTGGCACCCAATATTTTTTAGGTTGACAGCCAAATACATTATTTTTGTGTGAGAACCATCGCTCCCACTGAGAGCTCCATCCAGCGAAGCGCTCAGAAAGTAACCTATTACGGTCACAGCTGTAATGAATTTAGTCTGATTGGATCACAGGCCTTATCGTTTGTGTTGGTCATGAGGTTCTATTGAGATGAAGTGACTCAAGTGTTATGAGTTTGGCGATGATGAATAATGAAATTACCGGTAACATTTTTGAAATTATCATTTTTGGAGTGTTTGTGTGTACGTATGCGTGTGCGCGTGTGTGTGCCTGCGTGTGTGTGCGTGTCAGGGGCGGATATAAATTTTCCTAATTGGGGGGGGGGGGGGGGGGCAGGTGAAAATGGTATGGGGTCGATGAAGTCACACCCATACCATTTTCTTATATTAGGCAGGTAAAGCATCAATAATAACATCAGTTGTTGTTGAGGTTGCAACAGACACGCAGCATGCATAAAGCTAAAGGTCTGACTCAGAGAGTTTTCTGTTGTCAATGATGAAATGCTGTTGGTTTAGTGGTACAACAATTCTAGTTAGTTAGTAGCAGTAGAAGTGTTTCATATCATTTTAATTATAAACACTTTAATTTGAAATATATTTGAAATTTGGGTTGTTTGCATGCCATCATGTTTGGTGGGGCAGTCAGGGCATTTAGGGGGGCATTGCCCCCCCATGTCTAGATCCACCCCTGGTGCGTGTGTGTTATGTAAGGGGCTGTATTAGCACTGTTCCCATGGGTTAACATGTACAGTATGTGCTGTGATCCATCAACATAGCCTCTTGAGAAGCACATTTCCTGCATTTTAATGAAATGCTATACAGGGAGTGACCACAAAGCATACTGTATGCCTAATTAAATTAAAATTGTATGTATACCTCCGGTTCGGATAAACGCAACAGTCACAGACGAATATTAACCATTGAAAAGCCATAAGGAGAATTTGGTATTTTCACCATTGGTTGAAAGACTATATTACAATTTGCAAACAAAACATACAACAAAACAACAAAACATTTTTGTCAATCTTTTCTGGTAATAACATGCAATATGGTAAATGGTGCATTTACAGTACAGTATATAGCGCCTTTGATCCAAAACGCTTTACATAGAGCATTACATTCCCACATTCATACACTGATGGTGGAAGAAACCATGCAAGGTACAAACCAGCACATCAGGAGCAATTTGAGGATCACTTGCTCAAGGACACTTCGACACTGACTCTGAGGGAGCCCAAATTTCAACCGGCAACTGTGTGGTTACTTCAATTAAAGTTCAGAACTTGGCCAGTTACAGGGTATACAGTCTGGCATTACACAAACTCAAAGCAAACAGGTGCTATTAAAGGTAACATTTGTACAAATGAAAGGCAACTTTCATTTATGCAAACGCTGTGTTTGTAAACAGAATCTAACTCACCTCCACTCTATTGGCTCATATGAATCCCCTCCCCCCTTACAAATTAGCATCGCATTTCCTGAGCCCGACGAATGTTTTGTTTTCATGATTGGTTGACAACAACAAAGTTCTGGACCCGACTACAGGACAAAACAAGTGTCTGTGTGCAGGGAGTGCAGCATCAAAGTAGAAGCAACATAGAGGGGAAAAAGGCAAAACATATATCTACAGTATCTATTTTGGTTTTTGGCTAAAAAGTTGCCTCTATTACTTTTAAGAAAACTCCCCTCTGACTATGCAATCCATGTCAATCTGAAATGTGCGCTGATGAATCCAAAGCATGACGAAGAAAATATATGTATTCATCTGACCGATCATTTCTGCATGAAACTGATCTGGGGCACTAGGTTTACCACTGCTAGACACTGCAAATTTATCATCACGTCACACGTCATTCCTATGACGTATTTATTTACTGTGCTTATCTACAGCACGGAAAAAACGGCCTTATATATTTCGTAACTGGGTCAGATAGTATCCGTAATTGCGCGTTGAGAGAGATAGTGGCAGTGCTTATTGTGATGTCTTACATAAGCTTATATGTTTATGTGCTCATATATACTGATAACAGGAGAGCCGCACGGGCCTGTGGGTGACTGAGGAGTTCTTCAAATCCTTGTTCTTCAAGAGCCTGAGTTCTTTACCAGCTGCAAAGGAATAGCTTCAGAATCTATAGGACCTAGTCGACTAGACCAGGGGTTTTCAACCTTTTTGACTCCAGGGACCACCATTTATTCACCATTCGAGCCACGGACCACCATTTGATGACATTTTAGCTCCACAGTTTTATTTTTTAAGAGTTATTTTTGCTTCTGCCCATGACCATTCATCTTCTAGTTGTGTAGACCTGGACTAATTCACATGAGATATTCTAACTCTTGAGAGTGTAAAAATGAAACCAAATGGACCCGCCAGGGTCCATTTGGTTTCATTTTTACGTTCTCAAGAGTTACATCTGGTTAAACAACTTAGCCTGGGGACCACCTGGAACCCTCTCAAGGACCACTGGTGGTCCCCGGACCACCTGCTGAAAACCCCTGGACTAGACGACAACCTCTGATTGATTGGCTGCCTCGTTTCTGGGCATCAGGTTGCAAAGTCTGCTTATCTCCTGCAAAACTTGGAACTGTTTATTCCCCCTAGTTGCTTGCCAGGTTTTTTTTTAGGTTATAGCTTATAGTTTTACCAACACTGGCAACAACATAACATCTCAGTCATCACTGGCTACACGTTAACCTATACCCTTAACATCCCATGCCTGGAGACAACCTACCTATAACCAGGGGTGTAGTGGAGGGGGGACGTGGGGGGGACGGCGTCCCCCCACTTCTCACATCGAAAATATTTTTGGGGCAAAAGTAGGCCTATGTATTGTTATCTTGTCATTTACTTTTATGGATACAATTGTAAATAATGTATGCAGTGTGCATGCACGTGTCTTAAGGGCAATTTCGCTCATTTTTTACCATGTCATTAATATACCTTAGAGATGTTGTGTGGACATGAAAAAAGGTTACCCCAGTTTCCTAGAAATGGAGGTCTGAAAAAAAGTCATTAGCATGGTGAAACACATCTTGATGATATCATCAAGATGTGTTTCACCATGTTAATGAGTATCCTTTTTTCTGAGAGTGTACAAA